>CM038674.1:609977374-611177374 GCA_021605145.1 Aegilops bicornis | reverse complement strand
TTCTGCAATGCTTGTGAGTATGCCCAAGTGTTAGAATACGTGATTCGATATTTACGTATGTGGTAATGATTCAAGTATGGGATGGATTGGACCCCATACCGGAGACTTCTATCATGAACTATCATATGTTGATGGAAAATCTGAGAGACTAGAAAAACTAATAAGAGTTTCTAAACGATAAGCCATAAAAACAGAGAATGGTAGTAAGATGTAAAAATTTACAGTCAACATTTGCCAATCGTAGGATAGACGATGAAGTTCAACCTGCAGACCCGTTTTCTCGCAGAGAAAACCATAAATTGCAGACCACCATGAGTGTTTCGATAGTTGTTTAGAATGGACACCGACCCATCAGCTAAGAAGATCCAGTCTCGGACGAACTTCAACTTTGACGAACCGACCCAAGCTTTTGAGGAAAACTCTATGCTTCTGACAGAAGAGCTTTAATGAAGGAGCTATTGTAAGATATGTGAAGAGACATACATTGTCAGCCCTCCGGAGGAAATATCTGAGTTTATTGGAACCATGACCTTGTTTTTAAGCGTGGTAGCACCCACGACCTTCGACCAAAACATTTGCTAGAAGACCCCAACCCTAAACTTTTTCTTGCTAGCCTCTTCGAATCTCGAGGACGCGATTCATTTTAAGTGTGGTAGGTTTGTAACATCCCAAAATTCTAAATTTTGGAATGTTAATATAATTAATTGAATTGTTTGTTTGTTCGCTTGAGTGAATTAAACTTGAGTGAAATTTGAACCTTTTCAAAAACTTTTGAATGAGAGGGAATAAAATGTCTTTCCCTTCTCCGTAAATTCAAATTCATCCTATTAAAATCAGTGAGAGAAGATGACATGACTTCTTCAACTATAAAGAATTTGAACGGAGTTTTGCAATTTAATTCTTTCAAATATTTGCACTTGCTTCTCTATTTTTCTTCCCGAGAAATACCTCGAAAAATAAATTCTTGCAAGCAAGAAAGAGCGGAGGAAAATGACCCTCCAAAATCAGGGGCATTTTGAAAATATTTGAGCCAAGAAAAACCAAAGTTTTTATTTAAAAATTATTTGCAAAAAGAAATAAAGCCTTCAGGGATTTTCTGAAAAACATTTTTAAGTTTTTATTTTGGCCGTGGAATAATGCTCATCATCTACATTTTATTTTTCTGATAATTTTAGTATATAAAAACTCTTTATTCCGAATTGATTTGATTTCCTTTTTATTGTTTTAGTTTCCTAATTTTAAAAATAGGAATGGAATCGTTTTATTAGGAAAAACCTGCTGGCCCATTAAGCACTTTCCTATTCTAGCCCAACAAGAGATCATCTCCTTCCTCTGTTTCCTCTCACGTTCTGAAGCTTTCCATATCCACGGAGACAGAATCTCCACCTTCCCGATCTCCCTCGTCTTTCCATCCCAGCGCCTCCCGAGACTGCCTATAAAACCTCCTCCCTCTCCTCGCTCCATTTTTCCCATCACCACGCCTCCCTGCCCGTAGCCTCCTCGCCACCGTCCTCCTTTTCCTGCCTAGAACGCTCACCAGAGCTCTCCTGGAACCTTCCCAAGCGCCGACCCTCCTCCGCCACCCCACCTCGCCGGGCGACCTCGCCCCCTCGCCGAGCAGCCCTCCACATCGCCTTCTCCTTCCTGCCATCTCTGCCTCACGTACAGGTAACTCCCTTGTTGTTTTTGTTCGTTTTCAGATTTATTTCCGTAACAGATTTAGTTCCGTTCTTGTTTAGCTTATAACTTTTGATCTAGAAGTCCAATGATGCTGATTCTTTTGCGTTAGATCATAATTTTCTTGTAGTTTCCAAAAACATATAATTTGTCTATGTTTGGATTTATAAAAATTGAGTTAGATCAGATTTGAATTAAAGCTTGTTTTGCTTATTCCGGGAGTTTAAAAATAGGTTTTAATTAATTCTTTTTGCTCCTGGTCTCTAGGACCTTTGTTTATCCAGTAGTATTTAGTATTTTATTTCTAGGTTAATTTAAATTAGGTTTTTAGCAAAACAGTACTGTTTTATTATTAGTTCTGTTTTAGCTTTTTCTTTATTGTTTTTATTAGTTTTAAATTATTTCTTTTTGTCACTTTTGACAAAATTAGTTGTGTTTCTGTTAGACAACAGGAAAAATTTTATTTTTATTTAAAAAATTATTTTCCTTAGTTTTGTATGAAACCTTCTATAGGTCATAGTTAGAGTTTTATAAAAGCTTTTTATTTGTTTCTTTTTGCAAATAAAATTTTATGGAAAAAAATACTTTCTGTTAAATTAGTTATTTTACATTTTATTTTCTGTTAATTTATTAGTTTAGTATTTTAATTGTTGTTAAGTTTTTACTTACGGCAAAACTATATTAGATGTTTGTAGCAAAGTCATAGATCTTCGTTAGTAGTTTTTCTTTGTAGTTTTATTTGAAGTTTCTTTTGATTTTGTTTGAGTTTTATTATCGATTTTCCTTGCTGTTTTGATTGTTATTTCGAGTGCTAAAATTGTTTGCTAGGATGTTTGCTTATGTGAATGCTATGTTTGACTATATAGATTTTCAACAGAGTGACGATTAGTTCTACCAAGTCATTTTCGACGTTGTTATCTTCATCAAGTATTACCGGGCAAGTTCACTTTGACCATGCTTTCATACCTATATTTTATTGCATTTAGTGACATCTTTGCAACCACCCCTCGGTAGTGATATTGAAATTCTTGTAGTTGAGTAGTATGCATGAGGTAGGAAGCCACCACCACATTACCAAGCCGGGACGATATTTTATTTTAATGCTACGCTATAGTAGACGGGGTTTGGTATGAGTGCACGAGGGTGGTGTGAAGAAGGAGGATTCTACGTCAATGACGACAACTCCATGATGGAATCTGCAAGGACTGCATCTTCAAGACCTCAAGACTTCAAGACTCGAGACAGAATTCAATACACACTCTTTGGGTGAAGGGCGGTTGTGGGCACCTGGAGAACCCAGTGGTTGGCCGGGATGCATGGAGAAGCGCCATGACATCTTGCGGAAAGCTTCACCCAGACTCAAAGAGGCGGAAGAATACTTCATGCCGGAAGCTTACTGTGCAACCGCAAGTCATTATGGGCTCTGGCTTGGTTGACCTTAGTGGTGACTCTGGCTGGGACGGTACTAGCAGATGTAGAACTACGGTAGGATGGGATGAGTACGGACGGTGGTCGAGGAACTCTTCGAAGACCATGTTTCGGTCATCTTGTTCTCAAACACCACGAAGTGCGAGAACGTAAAGAGAGGGATCGAATCTTGCGGGTAAAGTGTACAAACCTCTGCGCAGAGGGTTATAAACCTAATCGATGAGCCGTGTCCCCGGTTACGGACAATTTGAGCATCTGGACTTGGATCTATCTCGGAACTCTCAACACCGGACTGATAACTTAATTATGGGCAACTTATGATGAATTTTGGGCTATGAGACATCGGTTGGCGGAACCATGTCATGATAGAAAACTCCATAGTACAGACTTCATTTATTCCTTTGATGTAGGGAAAATAAAATCAGCTTTTACATAAACAAAACTCGAATCTGAGCCACAAAGCCAAATTGCATATAGTATAGTTTTACCATCTGTTTAATCATGTTGTGATCTTGCGGTACATTCAATGTACTGACCTACACGTCTGCAACGTATCATGTTGCAGATATTTCCTCGACAGTAAGAGTTACGATACAGGTTACGGTCTACACTCAACTGCCGATGGCGTTGATGGGACTCCACACCCGTTTGATTGTTTCACTGAGTATTATGAGGTATATATCAGTTTTACGTTATTTATGCATGTGATTGCACTTTGATATATACATTGATGTCTTGTGTGTGCTGACATCTTGATCCGAGGATGGCATAGAACACGGAGGCTTGACCGTCGAGGTCGGGTCGCTCTGAAGTACTCCAAAGAACTACTCACGCATCATCGGAGAGGCACCAATGGAGGTGGTGAACCCCATCCGAGATGGTGTCTAGATTGGATCTGGTGGTTACGGACTCTGCGGTAATTTGGATGAATATTTCGTCGACTCCCCTAGGGTTCTGGTACTTTTGGGGTATTTATATAGCAAAGAGGCGGTCCGGGGGGGGGGGGGGGCACCCGAGTTGGGCCCACCCCACCAGGGTGCGCCTGGGCCTCCTGGCGCGCCCTGGTGGGTTGTCCCCTCTTCGGGACTCCGCCCAGATGTAACCAGGGCTTAATATCTTCCTTCTGGTCCATAAAAAATCTCCGTGAAGTTTCGTGGCATTTGGACTCCGCCTGATATTGATTTTCTGCGATGTAAAAAACATGGAAAAAACAACAACTGGCACTTGGCACTATGTCAATAGGTTAGTACCAAAAATGATATAAAATGACTATAAAATAATTATAAAACATCCAAGAATGATAATAAAACAGCATGGAACAATAAAAAATTATAGATACGTTGGAGACATATCAGCATCCCCAAGCTTAACTCCTGCTCGTCCTCAAGTAGGTAAGTGATAAAAACAGAATTTTTGATGTGGAGTGTTGTTTATCATGTCATATCATATTCTTTTCTTTATAGCATGGACATTTGGACTTTTATGTGATTCAAAACAATAATCTAGTTTTGACATAATAATTTAGATACTCAAGCATATAAACAAGCAACCATGTCATTCAAAATATCAACGCTAAAACAAGTTATACCTAGCCCATCATGCTCAAACATTGATCCATTCATGAAACACACTCGAATATTAACTACACTCAATACTTAAGCATGATCACATTGCCTCTTAGTTGGTGCTTTTATGAGAGAACATGGAGACTCAAATTCAAAATAAAAATTGCATAAAGTAAAAGAAAGGCCCTTCACAGAGGGAAGTAGGGATTTGTAGAGGTTCCAGATCTCAAAGCAAAAAAAATTTAAAGATAAAAACATTTTGGGAGGTGTATCCATCCCACCAATGGAAACGACTTAGAGTTCCCGACACTTTCCATGCTAGATATGCCGTAGGCGGTTCCCAAAAAGAAAAATAAAGTTTATTCCTTTTTCCACCATTCTTTCACTTTCCATGGCTAACCGTATCCATGGGTGCCCTCCATACCAACACTTTCCAAGGAATTTATATTTGAAAACATAAAGTAAATTCATTTTTGCATTTCGGGACTGGCCATCCCTAAGACCTTTGCCTTACTCTCGTGCAATGACAAGTGAATAAACACTCATCTAGAGAATAACAAATCCAACATGGAAAATATTAGCCACCCGTTACCATTCCGCGAGCGAAATAAACACACAAAAGACAAGTTTATTTTGAAAATTAGATATGGCACATGCAAATTTTCTTAGAACGGCAAAAGAATACCGCATATAGGTAGATATAGTGGACCCATGTGGCAAAACTGGTTTAAAGGATTTTGGATGCACAAGTAGAGATCATACTTGGTGAAAAATGAAGGCTAGCAAAAATATTGAGAAGCCACCAACCAAGAAACGAATAATTTCATAAGCATTAAGCATAATTAACACCGAATAATGCACCACAAGTAGGATATAATTTTCATTGCATGATTTTTGACTTTCGTGCATGCATAGGGAATCACAAACCTTAACACCAATATTCTTACTAGAGCACAATTACTCATCAACATAACTCACATATCACATCATCATATCTCAAAACTATTACTAAGAATCAAGTTTAATTTTGTCCAATGATCTTGATGACACATTTTTTTCTTTTTCTTTATCCTTCTTGGATATCTATCACTTTGGAACTAATTTTCATGTGTTGCTTTTCATAAGCTCAAACAAATATAAGTGAAGATCATGAGCATAACAAATTTTCTTTCTCTCAAAATAATTTAAGTGAAGCAAGAGAGAATTTCTTCAAAATTTTACTAACTCTCAAATAAATCTATGTGAATCAAGAGATCATTTCTTCAAATATACTAAGCACACCGAGATCAAGCACCGTAAGATCGAACCCACTACCGGTCTTTTTTTCCTTAGATATAGATCCCATCTTTTTTTCCTTAGTAGCAACGATGCATATACGTGTTGTTTCCCTTTCTATCACTGGGATCAAGCACCGTAAGATCGAACCCACTACCGGTTACCTCTTCCCACTATGAGATAAATAGATCAAGTTGGCCAAACAAAACCCAAATATCGGAGAAGAAATACGAGGCTATAAGAGATCATGCATATAAGAGATCAAAGAAGCTCAAATAACTTTCATGGATATAAAAAGATATGACTGATCATAAACTCAAAGTTCATTAGATCCCAACGAACACACTGCAAAAAGAGTTACATCATATGGATCTCCAAGAGACCATTGTATTGAGAATTCAGCGAGAGAGAGAAAGCCATCTAGCTACTAACTACGGACCCGAAGGTCTACAAAGAACTACTCACGCATCATCGGAGAAGCACCAATGGAGGTGGTGAACCCCATCCAAGATGGTGTCTAGATTGGATCTGGTGGTTCTAGACTCTGCGGCGGCTGGATGAATATTTCGTCGACTTCCCTAGGGTTCTGGTATTTTTGGGGTATTCATGGAGCAAAGAGGCGGTCTGGGGGGCACCGGAGGTGGTCACGACCCACCAGGGCGCGCCTGGGCCTCCTGGCGCGCGCTGGTGGTTGTCCCCTCCTAGGGATTCCCCCCAGGTGCAACTAGGGCCCAATATCTTGCTTCTGGTCCATAAAAAATCTCCATGAAGTTTCGTGGCATTTGGACTCCATTTGATATTGATTTTCTGCGATGTAAAAAACATGGGAAAACATCAACTGGCACTTTGCACTATGTCAATAGGTTACTACCAAAAAATGATATAAAATGACTATAAAATGGTTATAAAACATCCAAGAATGATAATAAAACAACATGGAACAATAAAAAATTATAGATACAGTGGAGACGTATCACCACTCAGTTTCTTTGTAAATACATGCTTTACCGCAAGTCTGTATAAAACCGTATGCTTTGATCACCTCATCAAAGCGTATATTCCAACTCCGAGATGCTTGCACCAGTACATAGATGGATCGCTGGAGATTGCACACTTTGTTAGCATCTTTAGGATCGACAAAACCTTATAGTTGCATCATATACAACTCTTCTTTGAGATATCCATTAAGGAATGCAGTTTTGACATCCATTTGCTAGATTTCATAATCATAAAATGTGGCAATTGCTAACATGATTCAGATAGACTTAAGCATCGCTACGGGTGAGAAAGTCTAATCGTAGTCAACTCCTTGAACTTGTTGAAAACCTTTTGCGACAAGTCGAGCTTTGTAGATAGTGACACTACTATCAGCGTCAGTCTTCTTCTTGAAGATACATTCATTCTCAATGGCCTTGCTGATCATCGGGCAAGTCCACCAAAGTCCACACTTTGTTCTCATACATGGATCCTATCTCAGATTTCATGGCCTCAAGCCATCTGTTGGAATCTTGGCTCATCATAGCTTCTTCATAGGTCATAGGTTCATCGTGGTCTAATAACATGACTTCCAGGACAGGATTACCATACCACTCTGGTGCGGAATGTGTTCTGGTCGACCTACTAAGTTCTTTAGTAACTTGATCTGGAGTTTCATGATCATCATCATTAGCTTCCTCTCTAGTTGGTGTAGGCATCATGGGAACAGTTTTTTCTGATGTGCTACTTACCAATTTGAAAGAAGGTATAACTACCTCATCAAGTTCTACTTTCCTCCCACTCATTTCTTTCGAGAGAAAACTCCTTCTCTAGAAAGGACCCATTCTTAGCAACAAAGATCTTGCCTTCGGATCTGTAGTAGAATGTGCACCCAATATTTTCCTTAGGGTATCCTATGAAGACGCACTTCTCCGCTTTGGGTTATTAGGCAGAACCCTTTTGACATAAGCGTCGCATCCCCAAACTTTTAAGAAATGATAGCTTAGGTTTCTTGCCAAACCACAGTTCATACAGTGTCATCTCAACAGATTTAGACGGTGCACTATTTAACGTGAATGCGGTTGTCTCTAATGCATAACCCCAAAACGATAGTGGTAAATTGGTAAGAGACATCATATAACGCACAATATCCAATAAAGTACATTTACAATGTTCGGACACACCATTACGCTGTGGTGTTCCACGGTTTTTTAGATGAAGGTCAAACTCGTAACTCAAATATTCGCCTCCAAGATCAGATCGTAGTAAATTTATTTTCTTGTTACCATGATTCTCCACTTCACTCAGAAATTGTTTGAACTTTTCAAATGTTTCAGACTTGTGCTTCATTAAGTAGATATACCCATACCTACTCAAATCATCTGTGAAGATCAGAAAATAATGATACCCGCCGCATGCTTCAACACTCATCGAACCACATACATCGGTATGTACTATTTCCAATATGTCATTAGCTCGCTCCATTGTTCTGGAGAACGGAGTTTTAGTCATCTTGCCCATAAGGCATGGTTCGCAAGTATCAAATGATTCATAATGAAGTGATTCCAAAAGTCCATCAGCATGGAGTTTCTTCATGCGCTTTACACCAATATGACCTAAACGGCAGTGCCACAAATAAGTTGCACTATCAGTATCAACTTTGCATCTTTTGGCATCAATATTATGAATATGTGTATCACTACGATCGAGATTCAATAAACCATTTACATTGTGTGTGTGTGACCATAGAAGGTTTTATTCATGCAAAATAGAACAACAATTATTCTCTGACATAAATGAATAACCGCATTGCAATAACCATGATCAAATCATATTCATGCTCAACGCAAACACCAAATAACATTTATTTAGGTTCAACACTAATCCCGAAGGTAGAGGGAGTGTGCGATGGTGATCGTATCAACCTCATAATCATTTCCAACACACATCGTCACCTCGCCCTTAACTAGTCTCTGTTTATTCTGCAACTCCTGTTTCAAGTTACTAATCTTAACAAGTGAACCGGTATCAAATACCCTGGGGTTACTACGAACACTAGTAAGGTACACATCAATAACATGTATATCAAAATATACTTTTGTTCACTTTGCCATCCTTCTTATCCTCCAAGTGTTTGGGGCAGTTCCGCTTCCAATGACCATTTTCTTTGCAATAGAAGCACACAGTTTCAGGCTTGAGTCCAGCTTTGGGCTTCTTCATGGGAGCGACAACTTGCTTGCCATCCTTTTTGAAGCTCCCTTTCTTTCCCTTGCCCTTTTTCTTGAAACTAGTGTTCTGTGTTAACCATCAACACTTGATGCTCTTTCTTGATTTCTACCTTCGCTGATTTCAGCATCGGGAAGAGCTCGGGAATCGTTTTCGTCATCCCTTGCATATTATAGTTCATCACGAAGTTCGAGTAGCTTGGTGATAGTTAGTAGATAACTCTGTCAATCACCATCTTATCTGGAAGATGAACTCCCACTTGATTCAAGCAATTGTAGTACCCAGACATTCTGAGTACATGCTCACTGGCTGAGCTATTCTCCTCCATATTGTAGGCAAAGTACTTGTCAGAGGTCTCATACCTCTCAACACGGGCATAAGTGTGAAATACCAATTTCAGCTCTTGGAACATCTCATATGTTCCATGGCATTTAAAACGTCTTTGAAGCCCCGATTCTAAGCCGTAAAGCATGGTGCACTAAACTATCAAGTAGTCATCATATCGAACTTGTCAAATGTTCATAACGCTCGCATCGGCTCACGAACAGTCTGTCACCTAGCGGTGCATCAAGGACATAATTCTTCTGTGCAGCAATGAGGATAATCCTCAGATCACGGACCTAGTCCGCATTTTTGCTACCAACATCTTTCAACTTAGCTTTCTCTAGGAACATATCAAAATAGGGGAACTATATCGCAAGCTATTGATCTACAACATAGATATGCAAAACCATTAAGACTAAGTTCATGATAAATTTAAGTTCAATTAATCAAATTACTAATGAAATACCACTTCAATTAATATCCCTCAAGTTATTTAAGTGATACATGATCCAAATCAACTAACCCATGTCCGATCATCACGTGAAATGGGGTAGTCATCAATGGTGAACATCTCTATGTTGATCGTATCTACTATATGACTCGCATTCGACCTTTCGGTCTTGTCGGGGAAAACGACACCTATGGGATCATGAGGATCCCTTCTATGGTTGGCGGGGCGAGAGAGCTGTGCAAAGAGCAGGTCTAGCGATCAGCGTGAGGGGATTTTTACCCATGTTCGGGCCGCAGAGATGCGTAATACCCTAGTCCTGCTTGTCTGTGTATTTAGTGTTCTTGAGCTCTTGAACTAGCTGCGGTGCATGCCCAGTCGAAAAATTCCGAATCCTTCCACAATACACCTCGGGCCTCCTTTTATATGTCAAAGTGGTCGCCGCAGTGGCACACAGGAGGTGGAAAGTATCTACAGTGTTACAAGTCTATCGCCTCGCACCGTAGGACAAATGCATTTAATGCGCTGTCTACGTGCACTCTTGCTTTATCGGGGACGGAAGCAAAGCTCGTTCCGTCTATCACCGCCTTGCCTTGCTTCGACGCACGTGCAAGTTGAGGAGGCATGCAGCGCCATGCTGGCTGGCTGGCTGCTGTGCTGGTGCGGTGACAGGGTCTTCATGAATATCTGCATGCCACCACGCAGGTGCTTGACTAGTTGGCCTAGAAGCTGCATGCTGCCACGTAGGTGCTTGCCTAGTTGGCGGGCTGGTTGTCGCGTCGGACGGCCATGGGCCAGCGAAACGTCGGTGGGTGCGGGCCTAGCAGTGGCCCCGCAGATGCCCCCGGCAAGGGTCTTGACGGGGTCTCGCAGGCGTCCCCGGCAAGGATCCTTCTGGGGATCTTCGGCCGTCCCCGGCAAGGATCTTTCTGGGGGTCTTCATCCGTCCCCGGCAAGGATCTTGCTGGGGATCTTCGTCTTCTGGTTCCTATCTAGACTCGCAGGCCTTTGGTCTTCACAAAAGGTCTGCATGCCACCACGCGGGCGCTCTTGAGCCTTAGTCTTGACGTTGTCGATGGTGTCAGAATTCTCAGGCTCAAGGGTGGTGGCCTTGTTGGTGTTGGGCAAGTCATCCCAGCAAGGCTCTTGCCGGGGCTACGTAGGCCGCACCGGCAAGGGCCTTGGCGAGGGAAGTCCATCTCGCCCCTTTGCTCTTCATGCCTCTGGCTTGAGTGCTGTCTTGGCAGTCTCGTTCCTTTCCTTCCTCTGCCCCGCCAAGCATGGCCGCACGTGTGGCTATGACTGCCCGTGCACAAGTTAAGGGGTACAGAAAGGCACCTACTTTTGCACACCGACCGGAGCCCCCGGGCCTGGGCCATACATGAGCGTGAGGCGTTGTTGGGCTAGGCCCAGAACGGTGCACGGGCACGCGTGGCAGAGTGTTAACTACGGTAACTCCTTTACCAGTTGCGCTTCCCCATGATTCACATTGAGTGCGGGATGTGGGGGTCGTGCGTGGAACAGTCGCAACACGCTTGCGTCATCGTGTGGTGAATAGTAAAGAGGCGGCCCGCGTCTTCCCCATAAAAAAGAGGAAGCCGCAGGGGCGCGGCTCATTTACAAAGTGGACTCGGGTCGTGGCCTTGATGGCGCCCGTTCCCCACGATCACGGGGTGGAAACGGTCGTTCCACTTACTTCTTAATTCCGGCCCACCCACCACGTGTCCCCCATGCTTCAAGGAGGGTAGGTGGCAGATACGGAGGGCATGGGACTTAACGCCGAGGCGGGAAACCGGGCGTCGCTGATTGGAGTAGCGGGTCGGTCCTGATTCCCTGCGCCTCTGGCAGCCGGATTGGTCGAGTGGGGCGGCCGTGTTTAGGTTGGGGGGCCGAGCTCCGGCCCCGCCCCTCTATAAAAAGGCGAGAGGGACATCATCCTTCCGCATTCACCTCCTTCCTGCTTGGTCTCTTTCTTCCACTCGCCATGGTGAGAGGGCGCGCTGGCGCTCCAATGGCGGCGACGTGGGCTTCTACTCGACAGCGTGTCCCTCTCCTCCGGAGCTCTTGGCAGTGGAGCCCGCTGTGAGAGGAAGAGGGAGGGGCGAGGCCGAGGCCGCCGTGGCGCTTGGGGAGAGGAGGACGGGGCGGCGCACCGGCCGCACTTCCGCCGGCGGCTCCCCTCCTAATGGAGGGCCACGTAACGAGTTCTTCATCAGGCTGTACAAGCCAGTGTGTGGTCACCTTCGCCTCCCCACCCTGTTCGCTCAGGAAATGGAGCTCGACCAGCCACAGGCCTTGAGGTTGCACATGAGGGGCCGCGGGAACGGCGGCATACGGGTCGACGTCGACTTCCCTGCCCCTTACGTCATGTATCTCCGCCGTGGATCAAAGACCTTTGCCCGTGCCCATAGCCTGTCGGAGGGGCACGTTCTTCAGTTCAAATTAATGGAGAATGGCCTACACTCCGTCAAGGTCTTCGGGCGCTCGGGAATCGGGTTAGGGTGCTGCGCGGAGAGCTCGACCGATGACGAAAGCTCCTCCTTGAGCGACAGTGACGAGGAGGAGACCGGTGGGGAGGACGACGGGGACGGGTCCGACTAGGTGTCGGACACACTGTCCCCGGGCGATGCGGCAGCACCATGATCTGCACCTGGCCTTCTCCCAGGCAGAGCGATTTGCTGGGGTTAGTTCTTGGCGGTGGCTTCCCAAGGCAGCTCCTCGAACTTCTTGGGGCTGTCGCTTCTAGCGGCTGGCGCTGGGAGGCCAGAGCAGACGAAGAAGGCGGGTGGCGGGCCGTCAAGTCGGAGTACGATGGCACCGATGCCTTCGTCTCGTATTGCCGGCCCGCTGCCTCATCTTTCGGCTCCTCCCCCGGCACCGTCATCACCAGCCCTCTTCTGGACGGCCACCGGGATATTCTCTTGGTGTCTTCTGCTGCTCGTACCTCGCCTAGGCACCCCTTTTGCTCTCCCACAATCTCGATCCGCTTCCTGACGAGAGGGACAAGAAATGGATTACGGGCATCTTATCTTCTTTTAGTTTTTAAGCCTGCGGGCACTTGTCAGATTTAAACTTTGTAATCCCCTTGCTTATGCTTACACCCCGTATGAATTGTACTTGTTAATCAACGTATTAATAAAGAAAAGGGTGCTTGCTGGGTTCTTTTGTGCGTGAGCGAGGCTCACACCAAGGAACGAGTCCTTGTTATCTTAAATAAACATCGTCACCCGGCAACAGGCCTTGCCGTCCTCCCATTCCATAGAATGACTACACTCACGCTTTTGGCGGAGGTAGGGGCAAGGTAGGATTGGGCCCTTCGTTTGTTTCCTTTCCACCGCAACTACAACCAAATTCCGGCCCAAGATTTTTTCGGTTATAGGAAGGAGGGAGCACAGTGGCATAGGATTGAGCAAAGTTTCGTACGTTCAAGTTTCATATGGAAGAACGCAGTGGGGGGAAAGAAAAGACTTATCTGAATCTGCTGCCCCCGGCAGTCTTGGCTTGCCGGGATCAGGGTGCCGGTCCGTATCCTTTCCTCCAAACGGTTCTGCTAAAGCGTTCGTGCAGCCTGCAAACCAAAAAGGACTGGAAGGGACAGAAAGACACACACTCGACCTCTATGATAGGGGCTAGTTGCTGCTAAGCACTATCAACCCTACCAGAGAGAGGGACTCAACCTAGCATGCATGCTAATTCTTATGGCGCCAGCGCTTCGTTTATTTATCTATTGCTCAGGGTCTCCGTCTGGCTTTGTACAAAGGGTTACATGCCTTGCCGACAAGGCTTGTACAAAAAGTGGTCTGCCGGGGAGCCCGGCAACCGCGCTTTATGGGTAAAACTTGCGAAGATGTTCGATGTTCCAGGAGTTGCTCACTGGAATACCATCCTCGGTCTCCAGGCGGACTACGCCGGGCCTGGTGACTCGTATTACCCGATAAGGGCCTTCCCACTTTGGCGTCAACTTGTTGGAATTCTTGGCCGACTGAACACGCCGAAGAACAAGGTCGCCTTCCTCAAAGCTTCGGGAATGAACCTTGCGGCTATGGTA
The DNA here is from genome assembly GCA_021605145.1 of Aegilops bicornis. Taxonomy (NCBI): domain Eukaryota; kingdom Viridiplantae; phylum Streptophyta; class Magnoliopsida; order Poales; family Poaceae; genus Aegilops; species Aegilops bicornis. Next base: position 611,163,408 of record CM038674.1, on the reverse strand, counting down.
GCGGCGCAAGGCTTCTTCGGTAGCGTGCAGCTTCGCCTGACAGCCGAAGACGATCTTCCTCAAGGAGCATAGCATCATCTTGCCGCAACTGCTCTTGATCAAGATCATCATAAGCGAGCACTCGAGGTGACCCGTTTGTGAGTTCTGTGGGGAGAACTGCTTCTGCTCCATATACAAGGGATAAGGGTGTCTGGCTGGTGGCTCAATTTCGCGTTGTTCTGATCGACCAAAGAACCGCCGGCAACTCGTCAATCCAGCGTCTTCTGCACTTGTGTAGCCTGTCAAAAGTCTTTGTCCCGAGGCCTCACAGCACTTCAGCATTCGCCCCTCCGCCTGGCCGTTGCTTCGTGGATGTGCAACAGAAGCAAAACAGACCTTGCTTCCGAGGTCTTGAATGTATTGCATGAAGGTGCGGCTCGTGAACTACATGCCATTATCGGTGATGGCCCTGTTCGACACACCGAAACGGCAAACTAGCCCCTTGAAGAACTTGATGGCTGATTGTGTTGTCACCTTTCTCACTGCTTCCACTTCTGGCCACTTGGTGAACTTGTCGATCGCAACGTACAAGTACTCAAAGCCCTCGACAGCATGGGGAAAGGGGCCCAGTATGTCGAGCCCCCAGACTGAAAATGGCCAGGAAAGAGGGATTGTCTGAAGAGCTTGAGCTGGTTGATGGAGTTTCTTCGGATGGAACTGGCACGCTTCACACTTGGTTACTAGTGTAGTTGCATCCTGGAGGGCAGTGGGCCAAAAGAAACCTTGCCGAAATGCCTTGCCGGCAAGGGCTCTTGATCCTCTGTGAGAGCCACATATGCCTCCATGTATCTCTGCCAACAGCTCCAGTCCATCCTCCTGGGGAATGCACTTCAATTTCACACCGTTCGGTCTTTTCCTGTATAGGACGTCGTCCACAAACTGGTACATGGCAGACCGATGGGCTACTTTCTCCGCTTCTTCCTGCTCCTCAGGGAGTTCCACTGTTTGGAGGAACTGAATGGTGTGCCGTACCCATGTCGGAGCCTGAGGCTCGACGACAAGGACTAGACTCCTGTTTTCTGCCGTAGGAGTGGTTGTCTCTATGGAAAAGGCTTGAGGCCCTGCTAGAACCTGTCGCTCCCCGGCAAGCTTAGCATCCCCGGCAACATCCTTGCCGGTGGCTCCTGGAAGCTCGGCGGGAAAGTACTTGTCGGGGCCTGATTCCCTTCGCTTATCCTGTCCTGCTGATGGTTCAACGGATGGTTGAGTTTGTTGGAGCACAAAGGTCCCTGGTTCGACGGGTAACCTTAGGGCAGCACGTTTTGACAGGTCGGCAGCAATGTTTTTCTCTGTATGAGGAATATGCTCTGCTTGCAGACCATCAAAATGCTCCTCCAACTTTCTCACTTCATCTAGTAGGCCTCCATCAATGGGCTCTGATAATCCTTTGTTGACTTGCCTGATGACAAGCTGTGAATCACCTCTGACGATGAGCTTCCTAATTCCGAGGTCCACCGCGATCCTGAGACCGGCAAGCAGCCCTTCATACTCCGCGGTGTTGTTTGTTGATCTCTCCCGGGGAAAGCGCATCTAGACTACATACTTGAGGTGCTTTCCGGTGGGCGTGACAAGCCGCACACCAGCACCGGCGCCTTGCAGTGAGAAAGCCCCATCAAAGTACATAATCCAGTCACGTCTTGCTTCCTTGCCGGGGAGAGTGGTCTCTTGGATTTCTTCGTCAGGCGTTGAGGTCCATTCTATAATGAACTCTGCCAAGGCTCTACTTTGAATTGTCGAAGTACTCTCAAATCTGAGACCAAAGCTTGACAGCTCCAACAACCCACTCCACAACCCTTCCGGTCGCATCTGGGTTGTGCAAGATCCGTTGCAATAGGAAGCGAGTGATGACGGTGATCTCATGTGCTTGAAAATAGTGACACAGTTTCCTTGAGGCCATAAGGAGGCAAAAAAGTAACTTCTGCACGCCAGAGTATCTTGATCTAGCCCCTTGTAGGAGGGAGCTGACAAAATAGACCGGGTGCTGCATCACCTCTTCTTCTGTATCCCTCCGTTAGCTTGCGCAGATCCCACCTTGCTGGTACTAGACTCTGCCTTGCCGAAATCGGACCCTGCCGGGGGTCTCGCCTTGCCGGCACCAGACTCTGCCGGGGAGAGTTCTGGCTCGTCATCTGACGGCCTTGCCGCCACCACTGCTTCTTCCTCAACTTCTCTCTGCGCCACTAGCACGGCGCTGACCACTTGATTCGTTGCAGCTAGATATAGCAACAACGGCTCTTGTGGTTTAGGCGTGACTAGTATTTGCGTAGAGGAGAGGTACCTCTTCAAATCTTGCAGTGCCGCCTCTGCTACTGGAGTCCATTCTATTGGACCTACCTTTTTCAAGATCTTGAAAAATGGCAGGGCGCGCTCGACAAATTTGGAGATAAACCTACTCAAAGCAGCAACGCAGCCGGCAAGCCGATGCACATTCTTGCCTCGTCTTAGTGCTTATATTTGCTCAATTGCCTTGATCTTTTCGGGATTCACCTTGATCCCACACTGTGACACAAAGAACCCGAGGAGCTTGCCGGACGTGACATTGAACACACACTTCTTAGGGTTAAGCTTGAGGTTGATCTTGCGCAGATTTGCAAATGTTTCTTCTAGGTCTTGTATGAGCGCTGCCTTGTCCTTGGTTTTGACCAATATGTCATCCATATAAGCTTCCATATTTGCATGTAGCTGAGGCTCAAAACCAATTTGGACTGCTCTTGCAAACATTGAACCAGCGCTTTTACGAAAGGCATTCGTATAAAACAACACGTACCACATGGGGTGATAAATGCGGTCTTCTCTTCATCTTCCATCGTCATGAAGATCTGGTGGTATCCTGAGTAGGCATCAAGGAATGACAGCAAGTCGCATCCGGCAGTGGAGTCCACAATCTGGTCAATGCACGGCAAAGGGAAAGGATCCTTTGGACAAGCTTTATTGATATCTGTGTAATCAATACACAACCTCCATTTCCCATTTGCCTTGCGCACCACTACCGGATTGGCCAACCATGTTGGGTGAAGCACTCCTCTGACCAAACCTACCGCTTCAAACTTCCTGATTTCTTCGATGATAAACTCTTGCCGCTCGAAAGCTTGCTTTCTAACCTTCTGCTTGAAGGGCCGGGCATGAGGATAGACAACAAGATGGTGCTCAATCACCTCCCTGGGAACGCCGGGGATATTTGATGCTTGCCATGCAAACACATCGACATTCGCCCGCAGGAAGGCAATGAGCGCGCTTTCCTATTTGTTGTCGAGGGTAGAGCTTATAGAAATAGCATCGTCCTCCTTGACGGGCACCTTCTTGGTCGGTGGTGCTGCCTTGGATTTCTTGCTCTTGCCAGTGGAGCTCTCTGGCACGTCCTCGATGGGAGCGCAACACTCCAAAGAGGCGCGCTTGCCGGAGTGGGTGTAGGAGGTCTTGCCGGTTTTTTCCCCTCCCGGGGCTCCAGCAGGAGCAAGGGCCATAGTGGCAGTTGCAGCAACTGCTTCCCGGTAGAGCTGGTCAGCGCAGATGAGCGCGTCTTTCTTGTCGGAGGGGACGGTGAATGCTCATCGGCCCAGGCATCTTCAACGTGTTGTAGGCGTAATGTGACGCTGCCATAAACTTGGCCAGCGTTGGGCGGCCGAGGATCCCATTATAGGGCAACGGGATCTCGGCAACATCAAAAACGATTTTTTCTGTTCTATAGTTCAACTCGCCCCCGAATGTAACAGGCAGCGTGATTTTACCTTTCGGCTGACTCCTTCCTGGGTTGACCCCTTGAAACGTGCCCGTCTCCTCGAGGTCTCCATCAGGAATCTGCAGCCTCCTGATCACAGTGGGCGAGATAAGTTCAGACCGGCCCTGCCGTCAACTAGCACTTTTGTCACCTTGAGGTTGCGTATTGTTGGTGAAACCAACAATGAAAAACACCCGCCCGCCGTTGTGCGATCAGGGCGATGCTCGGCGTAAAAAATGATAGGCTTGCTAGACCACCTCAGTGGCTTCTGGGCATCGAAGGATGGCTCTGCCGTAGTGACCTCACGCGCCCACTGTTTCAGTCGGCGGTGAGAGGTATGCAACAAGGCGCCACCGTCCACGCACATGGCCTCCGTAGCTTTCTGGAACTCGTGCTCGGTGGACTCATCGTCTTCACCATGGTCATCGTCTCCCTCCTTCTTATCACGGCCCCGAGCGGGCCTCTCTGGTTGGTTATCTTTGCCGTGGCGACCTCCTTGGCCGCCACGCTTCTTGTCGGACCCCTCAGCACCGTCCTGGCCATTCTCCCTATCGCGCCTCTCATACTCAGCTTCCTGCTACTCTGCAAGCAGCTCAACCTGTCGGCAATTCTTGAGATGATGGCCCTTGGTGCGATGGATCTTGCAGTACTGCCTGTCGGAGCCTCCCGGCTTATCGGCAGCCGCCAAGGCCTGGCAAGCGATGCACGCGGCAACTTCCTTGCCTGGGTCGTCAACCTTGACCTTCTTGGTGGCGCCGGGTTCGTCGGATCCCTCCACGGCAAGCACGGTCTAGCCCTTACGCTTCCTATTGCGGCGTTGACCCTTCTTTGCCTGGGCGACGTCGTCTTCGTTTGTGGAGTCGGTTTCCGCACTGGCATCTTCGCCGGGGTACTTCCTCCCTTCTTCAGCCGGAGCACATCTATCGGCCAGGACATAGAGCTCGGTTATATCCCTAACCTTGTTCACCGCCAGCTCCTCACGCATCTTGCGGTTGCGCACATTCTGATGGAATGCACTGCTGACGGCGGCGAGATGAACATCTGGGATGTTGTACTGCAGACGACTGAACCTTTGTATGTACTTGCGCAGGGTTTCGCCGTCCTTCTGGGGGATGACATGCAAATCACTTGCCTGGCCATGAGCCTAGTGGCCTCCAGTAAAGGTGCCAACAAACTAGTGGCACATATCCAACCAAGAAGAAATGGAATCCACTGGCAGGTGCATCAACCATGACATGACGTTGGGTTTAAGCGCCAACGGGAAGTAGTTGGCAAGCACCTTGTCGTCGTGAGCCCCGCCAGCTTGCATCGCGATGGTGTAGATGCTGAGAAACTCCGACGGGTGAGTCTTGCGATTGTACTTCTCCCCGACGTCAGGCTTGAATGTGCGGTGGGTGGGCCAATGGAATTGCCGCAGCTCACGGGTAGAAGCTGGACAACCCACCTCGTAAGGTAAGTCGCCAGAACCCCCCGGCGCCGGGCGATCCATAGTGGGCCCTGCACGCCTATCTGATTGATGGCGCGATTCCCATCGCTGCTCAATAGTGGTCCGAGTGTCTTCCTGAGCTTGCTCTCGAGAACTTGACGTTGGTCGCAGCGGGTTCGCTGGTCAGAAGACGCTGTGGAAACATTGTCGTGGGCATCGACCCGACGAGCCGGCGGCCACTGTTGCTGGCATGGGGGAGGAGAGTGTACCGTGGTCGCAGCGTCTCCGGTCCTTCCACCACTAGCGTGCATCGGCTCGACAGAGCGCCGGCACGAGGGTCACGCTGGTCGCGGTTCATCTTTATTGGCGAAGCTGACAAGGCTCCAAATGGTGGCTCTCCATTCATCGAGCTTCTCCGCAGCAGGAGGAAAATCGAGGAGCAGTTGGACACGCGCCAACGCTTCCGTTGGCGTGGGTGGTGGAGAGAGCTGTGTGGACCGTGACGCGCTCCGACTTCTAACCGTGTTAGAATGAGCTCTATCACAGTATCGCGGTCGTGCGCCATTTTTGCCAGCGTCTGGGTGCGCATGTAGGCCCGACGCGTCCTGAGAATGATGCAAAAGGCTCTTCCCGCGGCGGCACCCGGGGGCACCGACATCACGGCATTGCTCATCATGCGTGACCTGGGAAGGCCGGGGCGCGGGCGTCGGCTGGGGCGTCCTGGAGGTCACCGTGCCGCCCCTGGGCAGCACGGCTTCGCCCTTGGACCCAGCGGTGTGCTGCTCGTCGTCTCATGCCTGGCTTTGATTGCCAGAGCGTCGTGGATGCTCGCGGGGTGCGGCTCCGCCTCCATCCGTGTCCGCCCCGTTGCCCGCCCGCACTGGTACGAGCGGTTCGGCTCCAGACGAACCGATCGCCGTGATCGCCTTCTTCTTGGGAGCCATCGCAATGAGGGAGTTGATGCGTTGATTTATAGACCAGATTTCATAGCCTCAGCGCCCCCTACCTAGCGCGCCAAAGATGTCGGGGAAAACGACACCTATGGGATCGCGAGGATCCCTTCTACGGTTGGCGGGGCGAGAGAGCTGTGCAAAGAGTAGGTCTAGCGATCAGCACGAGGGGATTTTTACCCAGGTTTGGGCCGCAGAGATGGATAATACCCTAGTCCTACTTGTCTGTGTGTTTAGTGTTCTTGAGCTCTTGAACTAGCTGCAGTGCATGCCCAGTCCAAAAAGTCCAAATCCTTCCACAGTATGCCTCGGGCCTCCTTTTATATGCCAAAGGGGTCGCCACAGTGGCACACATGAGGTGGAAAGTATCTACAGTGTTACAAGTCTATCGCCCGACACCGTAGGACAAACACATTTAATGCGCTGCCTGCGTGCCCTCTTGCTTTATCGGGGACGGCAGCAGATCTTGTCCTGTCTGTCGCCACCTTGCCTTGCTTCGACGCGCGTCCAAGCTGACGAGGCATGCAGCGGCACGCTGGATGGCTGGCTATTGTGCTGGTGCGGTGATAGGGTCTTCACGAAGATCTGCATGCCACCACGCAGGTGCTTGACTAGTTGTCCTAGAAGCTGCATGCTGCCACGCAGGCGCTTGCCTAGTTGGTGGGCTGGTTGGTGCGTCGGACGACCGCGGGCCAGTGAAACATCGGTGGGTGCGGGCCTAGCCGTGGCCCCGCAGATGCCCCCGGCAAGGGTCTTGCCGGGTTCTCGTGGGCGTCCCCGGTAAGGATCTTGCTTGGGGTCTTTGGCCGTCCCCGGCAAGGATCTTGCCAGGGGTCTTCGTCCGTCCCCGTCAAGGATCTTGTCGGGGATCTTCGTCTTCTGGTTCCTATCTAGACTCGCAGGTCTTTGGTCTTCACAAAAGGTCTGCATGCCACCATGCGGGCGCTCCCGAGCCTTAGTCTTGACGTTGTCGATGGTGTTAGAACTCTCAGGCTCAAGGGTGGCGGCCTTGTTGGTGTTGGGAAACTCGTCTCGGCAAGGCTCTTGCCGGGGCTACGTAGGCCGCCCCGGCAAGGGCCTTGCCGGGGGAAGTCCATCTCGCCCCTTTTCTCTGGATGCCTCTGGCTTGAGTGTTGTCTTGGCAGTCTCATTCCTTTCCTTCCTCTGCCCCGCCAAGCATGGCCGCAGCTGTGGCTATGACTGCCCGTGCACAAGTTAAGGGGAACAGAAAGGCCCCTACTTTTGTACACCGAGAGGTCTCCAGTGTTTCGAGACCATGTATGTACATGCTAGGCTCGTCAAGTTTAAACCAAGTATTCTGCATGTGCAAAACTGTCTTACACACGTTGTATGTGAACGTAGTGTCTATCACACCCGATCATCACGTGGTGTCTCGAAACGACGAACTGTAGCAATGGTGCATACTCAGGGAGAACACTTTTATCTTGAAATTAAGTGAAGGGATCATCTTACAATACTTCCGCCGTTGTAAGAAAAATAAGATGCATAAAAGATAAACATCACATGCAATCAAAATATGTGACATGATATGGCCATCATCTTGTGCTTTTGATCTCCATCTCCAAAGCATCATCATGATCTCCATCGTGACCGGCTCGACACCTTGATCTCCATCGTAGCATTGCTGCGTTGAGGTCTTCACACCAACTATTGCTTCTACAACTATCGTTAACGCATTGTGATAAAGTAAAGCAATTACATGGCGCTTGCACTTCATACAATAAAAAGACAACCCTAAGGCTCCTCCCGGTTGTCAATATTACAAAACATGATCATCTCATACATCAACATATATCACATCATATCTTGACCATATCACATCACACTATGCCCTACAAAAACAAGTTAGACGTTCTCTACTTTGTTGTTGCAAGTTTTACGTGGCTGCTACGGGCGACCTACGCATAAAACCACAATGATGATTCATCAATTTTGCCGTTTTAATCTTATTCAAGGATCGGCCGCAGTCAAATTTGATTCAACTAAAGTAGGAGAAACAAACACCCACCAGCCACCTTTATGCAAAACTCGTTGCGTGTCAGTCGGTGGAACCGGTCTCATGTGCGTGGACATGAAAGGTTGGTCCGGGCCGCTTCATCCACAATACCGCCGAATCAAAATAAGACGTTGGTGGTAAGTAGTATGACTATCACCGCCCACAACTCTTTGTGTTCTACTCGTGCATATAATCTACGCATAGACCTGGCTCGGATGCCACTGTTGGGAATTGTTGCATTGAAAACAAAAAAAATCTATGCACACACAATGATCTATCCATGGAGATGCATAGCAACGAGGGGGAGAGTATGTCTACGTACCCTCGTAGACCGTAAGCGGAAGCGTTTCACGCGGTTGATGTAGTCGAACTTTCTTCGCGCTCCAACCGATCTAGTACCGAACGCACGACACCTCCGCGTTCTGCACACGTTCAGCTCGATGACGTGCTCCGCCTTCTTGGTCTAGCAAGACGTCAAAGTAGTATATGAGTTCTGGTAGCACGACAGCGTGGTGACGATGATGGTGATGTGATCTCCGCAGGGCTTCGCCTAAGCACTATGAAAGTATGACCGAGCGTGTAAACGGTGGACGGGGCTCGGCACACGGCTAAGACAATGTTGTGTCCTTGTGTGGCACTCCCTCCCCACATATATATAGGTGGGGGGAGGGAGGAGCAGCCAAAAGAGGCACCCAAGTAGGAGGAATCCTACTTGGGGTCTCTCCAAGGCGCGCCCCCTTTTCCTTATTTGGAATGCGGGGAAAGGCAGGGGAGGGTGGCGCTCCCCCCTTCCTTTCTCCCATGAGAGGGAAAGGCAGGATGGGCTAGCCCTCCCCTTTTCCTTCCCTAGGGCTGGCCAAACAAGGGAGGGGGTGCACCAGCCCCCTTATTGGCTGGTTTGTCCCTTCCTTTGGCCCATAAGGCCCATATCTTGCCGGGGGGTGCCCGGAACCCCTTCCGGTGACCCGATTCCTTCCCGGTGCGTCCCAAAACACTTCCGGTGTCCAAATACCATCGTTCTATATATCAATATTTACCTCCAGGCCATTTCGAGACTCCTCATCGTGTCCGTGATCTCATTCGGGACCCAAACAACATTCGGTCACCAAAACATATAACTAATATAACACTATATCGTCAACGAACGTTAAGCGTGCGGACCCTACGGGTTCGAGAACTATGTAGACATGACCGAGAAACCTCTCCGGTGAATAACCAATAGCAGAACATGGATGCCCATATTGGCTCCTACATATTCTACGAAGATCTTTTATCGGTTGAACCGTTATGACGACATACGTAATTCCCTTTGTCCATCGGTATGTTACTTGCCCAAGATTCGATCATCGGTATCTCTATACCTAGTTCAATCTCGTTACTGGCAAATATCTTTACTCGTTTCGTAATACATCATCCTACAACTAACTCATTAGTCACTTTGCTTGCAAGGTGATATGTCTCCAACGTATCTACTTTTCCAAACACTTTTGCCCTTGTTTTGGGCTCTAACTTGCATTATTTGAATGGAACTAACCCAGACTAAGGATGTTTTCAGCAGAATTGCCATGGTGTTAATTTTGTGCAGAAATAAAAGTTCTCGGAAAGACCTGAAACTTCACGGAGAATATTTTTGGAATTTATAAAAAATACTGGCGAAAGAATCAACACAAGGGGGCCCACACCATGTCCACGAGGGTAGGGGGCACGCCCCCTGCCTCGTGGGCCCCCTGAGGCTCCACCGACCTCAGCTCCAACTTTATATATTCACGTTCGGGGAGAAAAAAACCAGAGAGAAGGATTCATCGCGTTTTACGATATGGAGCCGCCGCCAAGCCCTAATCTCTCTCGGGAGGGCTGATCCGGAGTTCGTTCGGGGCTCCGGAGAGGGGAATCCGTCGTCGTCGTCGTCGTCATCAACCTTCCTCCATCACCAATTTCATGATGCTCACCACCATGCGTGTGTAATTCCATCATAGGCTTGCTGGACGGTCATGGGATGGATGAGATTTATCATGTAATCGAGTTAGTTTTGTTAGGGTTTGATCCCTAGTATCCATTATGTTCTAAGATTGATGTTGCTATGACTTTGCTATGCTTAATATTTGTCACTAGGGCCCGAGTGCCATGATTTCAGATCTGAACCTATTATGTTTTCATGAATATATGTGAGTTCTTGATCCTATCTTGCAAGTCAATAGTCACCTATTATGTGTTGTGATCCGGCAATCCTGAAGTGACAATAATCGGGACCACTGCCGGTGATGACCGTAGTTTGAGGAGTTCATGTATTCACTAAGTGTTAATGCTTTGGTCCGGTACTCTATTAAAAGGAGGCCTTAATATCCCTTAGTTTCCAATAGGACCCCGCTGCCACGGGAGGGTAGGACAAAAGATGTCATGCAAGTTCTTTTCCATAAGCACATATGACTATATTCAGAATACATGCCTACATTACATTGATGAACTGGAGCTAGTTCTGTGTCACCCTATGTTGTAATTGTTGCATGAGGAATCGCATCTGACATAATTATCCATCACTGATCCAATGCCTACGAGATTTTCACATATTTATCTTTGCTTAGTTACTTTTCCGTTGCCACTTTTACAATTACTACAAGACTACTACTGTTACTTTTGCCCCCGTTACCGCTACTTCCATATTACTTTGCTACTAAATACTTTTCTGTAGATATTAAGTCTTCCAGGTGTGGTTGAATTGACAACTCAACTGCTAATACTTGAGAATACTCTTTGGCTCCCATTGTGTCAAATCAATAAATTTGGGTTGAATACTCTACCCTCGAAAACTGTTGCGATCCCCTGTACTTGTGAGTTATCAAGACTATTTTCTGGCGCTGTTACCGGGGAGCATAGATCTATTCTTTGAGTCACTTGGGATTTATATTTGTTGATCACTATGAGGAACTTGAAAGACGAAAGAACCAAGATTTTTCCCTGAACTACAAGGGGAGGCAAGGAACCGCCATCTAGCTCTGCACTTGATTTCCTTCTGTTAGGAGTAAATTTGCGACACCTACACCTGCTATTGAATCTGATATGTGGCATGTTACTGATGATGCCACTTCTTCTATGCATGATGCTTATGATGAAACTACTTCTATGCTTGATAATACTGTGCCACTAGGTGAATTTCTTGATGAACAACTTGCTAGGGTTAGAGAGAATGAAATTATTGAAACTGATAATATTGATGAAAGTGATGATGAATATTCTCCCCCTAGATATGAATTGCCTGTTGTGCCTGAGGGTTATGTTATGGATGAAGAAACTGTTGCAGACTTTTTAGCTTGCAATGATAGATATGGTCTTAAGAAACTATTAGCTAAGCTGAAAGAAAAATGTTTGAATGCTAGAATGAAATATGACCCTGCTTTTGCTACTTCACGTATCTGTATGTCTGATAAGGATTATGATTTCTCTATCGATCCTGAGATAATTACTTTGGTTGAATCCGATCCTTTTTATGACTATGAATCTAAAACTGTTGTGGCACATCTTACTAAATTAAATGATATAGCCACCCTATTCACTAATGAGGAAAAACTCGTTACTATTATATCCTTAAGTTATTTTCGTTCTCGTTAAAGGGTGATGCTAAAACATGGTTTAATTCTGTTGATCCTGGTTGTGTGCGCAGTCCCCAGGATATGATTTATTACTTCTCTGCTAAATATTTCCCCGCTCATAAGAAACAAGCTGCCTTAAGGGAAATATATAATTTTGTGCAAATTGAAGAAGAGAGTCTCCCACAAGCTTGGGGGAGGCTTCTCCGATTACTTAATGCTTTGCGTGATCATCCTCTCAAGAAAAATCAAATACTTGATATCTTCTATAATGGACTAACCGATGCTTCCAGAGACCACCTGGATAGTTGTGCTGGTTGTGTTTTCAGGGAAAGAACTGTTGATCAAGCTGAACTGCTATTGAATAATATGTTGAGTAATGAAAATGATTGGACACTTCCTGAACCAACTCCTAAGCCAACTCCGAAGAAAAGGGGTATTCTATTTCTCAGTCCTGAAAATATGCAAGAGTCAAAGAAATCTATGAAAGAAAAAGGTATTAAAGCTGAAGATGTTAAGAATTTACCACCTATTGAAGAAATACATGGTCTTGATAATCCGACACAGGTAGTAAAGGTAAATACTCTCTATAGACTTGATGAGGGTGATATTCCTTGTAATAAGTTTGCTAGCCAATGCTTGGATGAGTTTGATAATTTTATTGTTAAACAAGAAAACTTTAATGCTTATGTTGGTAGACAATTGCAACGTAATGCTCATATGATTGAACACTTCAGTGATTATATGTCTAGAGTTAAAGGTGAACTTAAACTCATTAGTAAACATGCTTCTATGGTTACCACTCAAGTAGAAAAAGCCACTACAAAAAAAATACACTTCGGTGATGATACGTGTTTGTCACAGTAGGTCGCATTTTTTGTCATGCATGTACATCCATGACGATTTTATGACAGAATCAAGATAGTCATACTTGTGCTGTCGTAGAAGTGTTCCATGACATTACCAAAATTATCATCACGGAAGTGTCCACTTCCATGATGATAAATCGCGCATCACAGAAGTGCTTTCGTCAAGGGTGACTGACACGTGGCATCCACTGTAACGGAATGTCGTTAAGCTATCGGGTCCGGTTTTGGATCCGATAACCCGTTAAAATCCCGGACCAATGGGGATTTTCCACGTGTAAAATCATCATTGGCCGGAGGAAACACATGTTGCCTCACCGCTGGGATAAATGTCATCCACTCATTGGACAAGAGGCGCCTATGATAGGTCGACATGTGGCACGGCCCAACAGTAGCCCATTCCGGTGAAAAAGGCCGACCCAGTAAAAATTAGAAGGTCGGCCCATATAAGGCATACTTGTGTCAGGTCCATTTAAGCACACGGCCCATACGAGATGTGCCAATTCGGCCCGTCAACGGCCCGTTAAAGATTTGACACCATTGCAGCCCATCGTCAGTTCGAGTCCGTTAACAGCCCGCTATATATTTGGGCTCAATATCAGCCCGATGAGATTTCGGCCTGTTAACGGCCCATTCAGTTGATGGGCCAATTTTCATGATGTACATATTTCGGCCTTTTAGCGACCCATTTAAATGTTGGGATAATTTCCGGCCCGGTGTGTCTTTCAGCCTGTTGACGGCCCATAAATCAGTTGGGCCATTTGTAGTCGGACCTAAGTTTCGGCCTTTTAGCGACCCATTTAAGTGTTGGGCCAATTTCTGGCCCGGTGTGTCTTTCAGCCTGGTGATGGCTCATATATCTTTTGGGCCATTTGTAGTCGGACCTGAGTTTTGGCCTTTTAGCGACCCATTGAAGTGTTGGGCCAATTCCCGGCCCTGTGTGCCTTTTAGCCTGTTAACGGAATATAAATGAGTTGGGCCATTTGTAGTCGGACCTGAGTTTTGGCCTTTTAACGACCCATGCCCTTAATGGTCCAATACCAGCCCGGTTCCACTTTCGGCCTGCTAAAGGCCCACAACACAGTTGGGCCATTTACATTACGACCTGACTTTCGGCCTCTTAGCGGCCCATGCTCTTCATGGTCTAGTACAAGCCCGTTTTCTCTTTCGGCCTGCTAAAGGCCTACAGTATAGTTGGGCCATATGTAGCCCGAACTTAGTAACGGCCGGTTAACGGCCCATGAAATCAATTGGGCCCACCTGTTGCCCGCTTCGATGTCGGCCTGTTAACGACCCGGGAGTTAAGAGGGCCGACCATTAACTTTCGGCCTGGTAATGGCCCATTAACTTAATGGGCCCACTAAAGTTTGTACATGTCTTTAGGCCAAATTATATAATTTGAGCCCATTACGACGAGCAATTATGCACATGACCAAAAGCGATCAAGCAAAGGTACGGCATACAAGGAAAAATGTTGCACATCGAGCATATATTACAGGAAATTATATCCATTGGGCAATCAAAGATTGATGCCAGTGCAAATAAATGAACAGAGCCTAACGATCTACAACGTCACAATCTACAACCTCAGCACGGATGACGCCCATAAGCATGTGGGCAAGTTCTTGTTGCTTTGCTACACTGTTTCTGCAAACATTGATCAGTTTTTGTGTCGCATGACTCTGCACCTCTGATTCCTCCACCATTTCCATCATTCCTTTAGCCATTAATTGGTTCACAAACATACATTTTTTCCGTTGCATTCAAGACAGAGGATACTGAATAGATTCAGATGGCGATTTTGGCAGGCTTGTATTATTGTAGTGGAGAGTGTCTCGACCACTGCATCATAACATAAATTAGGAGGGGAACCAAATAGATTAATCATGAGTTATTGGCATATTACCGGGCCTAGATTTATTGGAAAGAAACAATGGGGTTACCTTGCTGTTTTCAGAGTTTGTCTTCTTATCTTCAGCAGCCTGCACCAAATTAAGACACTAGCATTGCTATCATTGGCAAAGTCAGATAATACGAAAGCAACATTGGCTGTGAGCGTTTGGGCAACTAGCCAACACCAAATTAACACAATATGGTACAACTATCATTAGCCAGGTAAGGTAATACGAAAGCAACATTGAAACAATGAATGAATGGGCAACCAGAGCAGCACTACAATTCAGTAATGTGCATGATATGAGATAGTACACTCATGCAGCTTAGTATGCAAAACTACCAGGCAGTTTTCTTTACAAAAATCAACATTGGCGCCTTTAACATTTTGCTAGAACTAATTTTAGATCTGATAAAGGTTGGATTCACGCTGATTAACAAAATACATGCTGATGTAAAAATATAGTGATATACAACGGGTACTAACATCAGCATTGGAGCACAGAGAATTCCTGCAAGATATTTTCCTTGAATACAATCCCAATGAAGGAAGTCTTCTATCGTTTAACTTTATTTTCTAAAAGAGAGATGTGTAAGAAACATGTAGAAAATATGATCAAAATGCTATAAAATTTCATGATGCGAGGATACACACACGCTTCTTAGAATAGAGTTGGCATTCTTTTGCTAGACTGGAGCAGACTAGTTCTTTGGCCACTGGAATCTGCTTATTATTAGTGGGAGTTGGGTTTCTTTGTGCTGGAGCAGTATCTATGAAAAATGGAGTTGGTTTATTATCTCCTGGCGTTTGGATCTTTTGCAAAGACCTGGTTTGTAACCCTTCAGATTCTAACACAGCCGTCTTCCCCTTGCATGCCTTATATAGAAGAAGGGTGCTTCAATTATAAAACATGCTACAACAGAGATGGAATAGGTACTGAAGAATAGAAAGGCATGACATATTGACATGTATTCCCTCCATCCAGAAATAAATGGATGGGTCTAGGCGTATTTCAGTTCTAGATACATCTATTTTTATCCATTTCTGCGACATGTAATCCGGACGGAGGGAGTATGATGTAAGAGCTAGGGATACGACAGGACAACATAGTAAAAAAAGGACCGAAAATCCACTGCAGAACCAAAGTAATCAAACCCACTGATATGAGATAGTACACTCATGCAGCTCAGGATGCAAAACTACCAGGCAGTTTTCCTTACAAAAATCAAACATTCTGGCCTTTAATCATACATTTTGCTACAACTAAATTTAGATCAGATAAAGATTGGATTCACGCCGATTAACAAAATACATGCTTATGTAAAAATATAGTGATATACAACAGGTACTTACATCTGCATTGGAGCATAGAGAATTCCTGCAAGAATCTTTCCTCACAGACGATACCAGTGCATAAATTCTTATATCTGTTAAGCTTATTTTCTAAAAGAGAGTGCAAGGATACGCACACGCTTCTTAGAATGGAGTTGACATATTTTTCCTGGACTGGAGCGGACTAGTTCTTTGGCCACTGGAATGTGCTTATTATTAGTAGGAGTTGGGTTTCTATGTGCTGGAGCAGTATCTATAAAAACTGGAGTTGGTTTATTATCTCCTGGCGTTTGGGTCTTTTGCAAAGACCTTGTTTGTAACCCTTCAGATTCTAACATAGTCATCTTCCCCTTGCATGCCTTGTATAGAAGAATGCTGCTTCAATTATAAAACAAGCTACAAAAGAGAGATGGAATAGGTACTGAAGAATGGAAAGGCATGACATATTGACATGTATTCCCTCCATCCTAAAAAAATGGATGGGTCTAGGCGTATTTCAGTTCTAGATACATCCTTTTTTATCCATTTCGGCAACATGTAATCCGGACGGATGGAGTATGGTGTAAGAGCTAGGGATACGACAGGACAACATAGTAAAAAACACTACTTGAATGTAAAACTGTATGCTAGCGGAATACGTACAGAAAAAACTAACGCAACATACACGTGTATGATTGGGAAACTAAGATGGCATTGCAACAGAGCACTAGAACATCACTTCAATGTAAAAAAACATGGTATGGTAGGCGGATGAAGTACATCTTGATGAATAACAATGCAGAAGATATTCGAAGCATGATGTCCAAATTAAGCGAGACGGCATTGCGATAGAGTAGAATGACAAGATTTGAATTTGAAAACATGTTATCATGAATGGAATAGGTCTTGAAAACAGGAAGGCATGACATATTTACATGCATGATCAGCATGCTAAGCACATGGCATTGCAGTGAGTAGATACACTCCAGGACATTATATGCATGTTGTACCCATATCACGGGCCAAGTTAAAGCAAGGACCTTGTGGGGTGACGAGGATTCAACATCTTTCTGCAAGTCTTCTGAAGAACTCCCTTTACTTGTTCCACCATATTGGGTATCATTGACATCAAGTTTATTGGCCTTTACATTGCTCCGTGAGGTTCTTGTGGATATATCAGTGTGTGCAATTATATCTGATATGCATGGAAGATAACTAGTAGTTAGATTTATGTAATGAGTGCACAGAGGAGACGACATAAATAGTAGGACTGGGGTTAACTATCGCCAACAGGTCTAAAAACTAAAGGGAGAACATAGATGAAAGCTACGAATATGTATCGTTTGTACTCGAGATTAACTAGATGGCACACTAAAGTATTAAAGAACAACATAGGTAATACTAGAAGTGGTATAATACTATAATCACCAGCCTGTGGGATAGCATTGGCTGATGGATGATAACTATGGAACAACATTACCTAAAGAACAAGTATCTTAGCTGAACTATGGAACAGCGTTAACTCCTGAACAAGACCTGTAAGAGATCAGCATGAATATGAAATGTGATAATCTATTTTCCATGCTTAGATGAATAACAAAGCCATAAATGTTGCACACAAGTAAGATGAGGTTACAACCTATCTGGCCGCCATCCATAGGAGTGAGCATCATGTGCTGACTTGTCGATGGCCCTGCAGCTTGTTGTATTTGTCCATGTCGGCACGCAGCGATTCGATCTGAGGAAGCTGTTGAGCGGGGACTATAGCTCCCTTCTGGTGTATGCTTCCCTTGTTGGAGCAGCTGCGGTGAGTCGGAAGACGGTGTGGCTGAAGATGCAGATAACGCATCATGTTACGAACAACACATCTCTTTGATCTGAAGAAATACACTAAGAGATCAACAACAAGGTACGAGAGTGGTCACACGTCTGTTGACTGAAGACTAAATTGGGGTCACACGATTTTATTTTATTTTGGTACTGTCCGATCTACGCCGGATGGCTTGATGGCCGTCTTGTGCCTCCCGGCTGACACTGTTAGGAATGTTCCCCGAAGAACCATCGACGAACGACAGAGCAGCCTGCCTCCGACGTCCGTGGCCCCGGCCAAAACCCCGCTCCCCACCCCACTGCACTGTCATGGTTGCGCCGCCCCCGGGCCAATCCACAAAGACTCCCCGTCATCCAGATCCGGCAGCGGCAGTACCTTCAACCCACGTAACTCTAAGATAGCCATCTAAGCGCTGCTTCCGCGGTGAACTTGCGGCCCTGCACCCTTACGTTAGACACCAGCCAACCGGCAGCCTAGGAGCTCCGCCGCCTCGAGGGGTGCTGCTTCCCATTGGGAATCGATTGGCCCAGAATAAAAATTTAGACAACTGACGCCTAAATAAAGTGATTTGAGATGAGGGTGCGACCTATTTGGCAGCATGGTGAAGTAGGCAGGTCCAGTTGCTGAGTCGGTGAGGCCGGCGCGGTTGTGGTGGTGACCGGCGGCAGGGAAACATCGATGTCGCGACGGTCGACGGCTACGGGGAAGCAGCGCCGGGACTCTGGACGGATCCTAAGTTGGAGCCGCTTCGGCGTCGTGAACAACGGCGGGGTTTATCGGCTCCGGTACGGTTCACGCGGCCATCGTCGAGGCAGCTCTAGCAGCATGGAGTAAGAGGCACACGGCCCAGTGCACGACGGCAAATGGACAGCATCTCCGGCATTAGAGAGGAGGGCGGCTGTGAAATTAGTGCGGTGGGGGCGCCATGGGGGAAGGGCTGAGGTTTCGTGGCTCGGGAGAAGGGAGCTTCCGGGGAGAAGGTGATTTGGTGCCCATGAGGTATGAATGGGGGGGGGGGTGTGATTGGGAGGGGAGTGGAACCATGTTTTACGGACGCATTTGTCTGAAATGTGAGGGGGGGTTACAGTTCTACCCCTGCCTTTAGGCTTCTCGACTTGGGTCTGTGTACTGAGGGTCGGGGATAGTAGAGTAACTGTGCTTCTCCCCAAATAGTGGGCGGGAGCGATTTCGGGCGAGGATGGCGTGTTTTGAAATATAGTGGGCGCGGGCGATTTCGGACGAGGAGAGCTTGTTTTAAAATAGTGGGCGCAAGCTATTTAGGGCGAGGAGAGGGTGTTTTGCCGACCATGGTTTATGAATTATTCAGCACATGTCATTTCAGCCGAGGAGAAGGCGCGCTTGGATGAAGTTACGAACCTACCCTCGATGTACAACAGGCCAATTAATGCGTGTCCCACATAGGACGGTAATTTCGTGTCTCCCATTTATTTGCTCGGGCGAATTCCATCGAGCAGAGGATGTTTAACGGTTCGTTCAAAATTTGGGAGAACGAGCATCCACGTCTACCTTACCAAGTCGATTCGAATCAAATTTTGAAATATTAGCTTGCCACTTCTTTTTTAGATGGAGAGATGATGCTCGGGAGTAATGTGTTTTTACATGCTCGTTGCTAGCGAGTTACTATATGACAAATAGTTGACCCACTCAAAAACGGGAATCAAACCCAAAATGAAATATATCGATTCAATGAAATAGCTCGTTCACCAGGTCAAAATAGTGAGCTAAATCCAAAATTGGACACCTCAATCGAGTAGCATGTTGTACAGTATTATAGTACTCCATGAACATGTTGAAAGTCAAATTAATGAACTTGTTTGATATACGCATATATCCGTTCATGTGTGGATTGCAGACAACATGTTCTCCAATTTAAATATTTGAATGCAAGTATATATCGAAACATGGTTTGTATCAGTCTTTGGTGCACAAAATGCGACCTCCCCCTCTCCCGGACTCCTGCTCTCTCTCTCTCTCTCTCTCTCTCTCTCTCTCTCTCTCTCTCTCTCTCTCTCCCCCCCTCTCTCTCTCTCTCTCTCTCGCTGACAATCTTCAATTCTGTCGCACGCATCCAACACACAAACCTTGTTGGTACCTCTCGGTTTCTCTCCATCTCTCTCTCTCTCTCTTTGTGTGTGTGTGGGGGGTCTTTCTAGTTCGCATGCATATATACACCATCTATAGGTTTCTCTCGCACACTATTAATGATTCTCTAGTCCAAGGTAGATATCTTGGGTGCACTCATCATACGCACACAAATTCCTTGGCTCGTTGGCCGTAACTCTCCCACGCACCACTCGGTTGTCTCAGAGCTCCCCCCCCCTCTCTCAAACTCTCCGTCTACCTGGGTCACACATACACATGCATATCTCACTCACACTCGATAGGCCCATCTAGAACAATACCACTCTCCCTCGTTCTCTCTCCATCTCACCCGCACACACACACAATCTCATGCCTAGCTAGCCAAGTATGATGGTCTCTCACTCAATTGTAGGCACACGCAGTCCCCCCTATATGTATATGAATAGCTAATCTTAGTCTCCATCACAAAGATGTGCATGGTCTATCTCGATTTCTCTCGGGGCATCTTTCTATCACGCACGCACCTCCCTAGATCTCCCACCCATATAGTCCCTTCACGATCTCGAGGGGATATATCTATCACAAACACACCCTCTCGCCCTCCCCATGTGTCCATGTTCTCCATGTATCCCTCTCGACCTTTGTTCCATGTTGGCCAGACCTCTATTGGACATGTGCTATAGGGTGTCTCTCTCCGTTGCAAACAATCACACACTAGCTATCTTCGTGTATCTCCTCGCCTCACTTTTCTATCTCGGAGATGCATGCGTGAGATGTTCGCCTAAGAAACGAAAAAACACACACTCTCTCTAATTTATCATTTGTTGTCACTTTCTCTTTCACACACATAATCTTTTTGCACACTTACTCATTCTCCTTCACACACTACTAGGAAAAGGCCTACTAATGGCGCACCGGTTTTGCCTACTAATGGCGCACTACCGGTGCGCCATTAGTAGCACGCCATTAGAATTTTTTACTAATGGCGCACCACAGGTGCGCCATTAGTATCTGGTATACTAATGGCGCACCAGGCAGTGCGCCATTAGTATGTAACTCCATGCGCCGTTAGTATGCCTCCAGGGGGGCCATATGTAAGCATGTGCTTTGTCACACTAATGGCGACTCTGCCTTGATGCGCCATTAGTATCCTTTGGCATACTAATGGCGACTCGCCTTTGATGCGCCATTAGTATGAATATTTGGTTTTTTGCTTTTCTGATTTTGCATAGGTTACAAAATATATTATTGGACAGAATATAGACAGCAGCACACAGCAACATCAGATTCATCGAATACAATAGAAGATTAGTCTCCGAATACAATTCATCATATTAGTCTCCGAATTCAAAAGACCGAACAAAGATAAAACATTACAAGTCTCAAGACCGCGAGTATCGAGTTTGTCTTCACATTACAAGTCGATATCGATCATCTAAACTACCATCACATAAAAGAGAGTTGTGGTCATCACGATGAGCATCATCGCGATCAAACTGGTCTTCATCCGGTTCCTCCAACGCTCCCTCCTCTCTCCCGCTAGATAGCAGGCATATCTAGATTCGGCCTCTGCCCTAGTGGTGTACCCTTTGTAACTATTACCACTGAAACGATGAACCTCTCTCCAACACTCCTCCCAGTCGTCGTAGACTCCGGGAACCTTACCCTTGTACACGACATACGACGGCATCTCTATGCACAAGCCAAACAACAGACAATACATAAGCAATATGTAAGTATGCAACAAAAGGATCGGAAGAGAAAAGCAAGACATTAATAGCACGATTCATGGTCCTAATAATAAATAGCATCGATTACATCTAAGTTGCACGACTATCGAAACCAAAGAGACATACGAATTCATTAAAGTTTAATTACAACACGAGCCAATCAATGTTTCAGAACTACACATCACTACTTTCAACTCGACTCATCGCACAGGAGCGTGGATGAAGCCGCCGTCTGTCGTGATGGTCATGAAATCGCGGTCGTTGTCACCCTGCATTTGTAGCATTCCATCTATCTCATTGTTGGATGGTTGATATCTGAGGTAGAACTGCCCCGACGTATGAAGGACATCTTGATGGATGATGTCCGCAAAGTCCGACTGGATGCGAAAGAATTCTTGTCTGAGGTCCGCGTCCTGGATTGCCGACAAGTTCGCGCCCAATCTTTGAGATTATCTGGTAGCAGAAGTTGATAATGGTCCCTTACGATCGCCCGCATGTGATGGAGGGCGTAGTAGGCATCCTTCGATCACAAAGCGGTTGCTTGACGCAGCAGAACTTCAGATTGTGTGAGAACATGTGCTTGCCGTGACTTACGAACAGTCCTGGTGAAGGTGCCTCCAGATTTGGCGTAGCCGGGGAGAACATCATCAAGAACTTTCTTGACATTTGTGTAGTCTATCTTGGAGTTACGGTTCGGGTCGAAATACGTGGCCATGGAATATTTCGGGCTTAAGAGGATGAGTGTGCAATGTGTGTCCTTTGCACGTAACACGGAATGTTAGAAAAAAGAACGATCGAAATCTAAGAAATCATATGTTACGGGCGGTTAAGGGATGACTTACTCGGAAAGTAAGCAACAAGGAAGTTATCCTTATACGGGTTTGCCGAATGACGCCTTGAGGTGTGAACTTCGCAACTTTGGCGGTCCCAGCTGCTCAAGTGCTTGGCACGCATGTAGAAGGGGTCGACTATCACGATGTCCGGGGTCTTGTCTCCAATGATTCACATCTCCATACTCAGCAAAAACAGCCGAACGAAGGTGCACTGCAGCGGATGAAGGTTAAACATAGCAAAGATGTCATCAAACCGCAGGACGATCGTACCCCTGATGTTGCCATCCACAAAGCCCTTGCCCTCTGGCACCTTGGCCACGAAAACCGGGTATGCCACATCCTTCTCTCTGAGACGCCGCTTCTCCAAAGAAAGAACACTGTCGTGCAGACTCCGCATAGCACCGGTTGCAGCATTCAGCATATTTGGCGGTAGCATCGCCCTACCCGCCACATGCACCCTCCTCGAGATATCCTTAGGTGAAGGTGGCCCGTCCTGAGCACGGATCAAACTCGGTGCCGGCTGGCTCGCACCGGTGCCCTTGTTAGTCTTTCCTTTCCGTCCCTTCTTCTTGATCTCCTATATTGGGACTGAGTTCTGCTCACAGACCGCCTTCTTGAGTGTGTTGGGGCTGATAATATTTCGCACCTCAGCTATCTGAGGCTCGGTGAAGGCGGGAGCTGGAGGCGTCTCCTGAGAACTGAACGCCAGATGACGCCTATTGCAATTGGATTTCTCCGCCGTACCAGCTAGATTGCGGTCGTCTTGGTTGGGTTCTTGAGAAAGAGGCCCGCAGAACTCGTCAGCGTACCCATGTTCGGCAAAGTACTTATCGACTTTGGTAAATGTACCGTCGTCATTGTTGTCGTCGTCTGAATCCTGTGCCATAGGGCTGTCCGGATCCTGTGCCATAGGGATGTCCGACATAGGGATGTCCGGCAGGTCCGGTAGCATTGCGGCGTTCTTGCCATGGCTTGGCGCCGGCACGACTGGCGGTCTTGTCTGTGGGGTGGTGTCCCCCGCCCCCAAACGAATCTGGCTCTTCGGCCAAAGCAACGGCCAGTTTACGCATGCGCTGTGGGTCATCTTATCTTCTTTGTCGGCCCTAGCGGGTCGAACCGGAGGTAACAGCTCGTCGCAGCCTGGCAGCACCCGAACCACTTCAACCCTATACACTGTGGGTGGCATCGGATTACCGTGGAACATGCGGTTGCCCGGTTGAACGATTCTGCCCTTGGCGACATCGACCAACTCGGCGCCCACGGAGTGCAGAAGAGTGCAAGGAATGTCGGCGGTGCCCTGCGAAAACATGTACAGGGCATCAGGGATGCCCAGTCAAAGGCAAGGAGATGAAGTCAACGGCCGAGAGGCTTAGTTACCGTGATGCCGTCGAGCTCGGCTAATGTCGAGGCATCGCCAACGGCGGCGTAATCGACGGAGGGGGCGCTTGCTGGCGAGGTGCCGCCCGGCGTACACTCGGGTGCATTAAGCTCCAATGCCCGTGCCGGCGCCGGAGACACGAATACCGCCTCCGCCGGAGACACCAATGGCGCCGCCGCCGGAGACACCTATGGCGTCGCCGGAGACACCAATGGCGCCGCCTGCGCGTTGTGCGAGTTGCTGGCCGTGAAGCTGGGAACCGGGAGGCCCTGACGTCGCCCGCAATCCACGTCGTCACCCATGAATCAACGTAGGCACCATGGCGTTGAGCTTCGTTCCCGCTTGTTGTTCCATTTGCTCTTGGACAAGCTCCGGAATCTGCGCCACTTGTGCCTTGAGTGCTTCAACCTCGCGCGTCTGGCTTTCCGAGCTGGCCTTTTTCTCCTTCCGCACACCAGCGGTATAGTATGACCCCCATTTTGTGGACGTGCGCGTCCATGATCCCACGGATTGCAACTGGAAGTATCTGCGTCATCAGCACATGACAGTCGTGAGACTTCGTCCCGCTGAATTTCTGCTTCCCTGGGTCTAGGTATCTTCTTATCTTCCCCGCGTAACCGTAAGGACGTTTTACTCCTAGGAGGCAGGTGAAAAACTGCTCGATCTCCTCCTGACTTAGAGTGAAGCACGCGGGAGGGTAGTCATTTCCGGTCTTCTTGGCCTTTTTGCCTTTGCGACGACTTTCTGTGTCCTGCTTCGCCTCATCATCATCATCATCATCATCATCATCATCATTAGCGTGAAGCTCACGCACGATGCCCATTGATTTCAAGTTCCGCCTTGCTTTCGCCCATCTTTGGTCCTCTCCGGCATGTTGAGCAGGGTACCAAGCAGACTCTCGCACACGTTCTTCGTGATATGCTTGACATCAAGGCTGTGAGGCACACGGTGGATCTTCCAAGACGGCAAGTCCCGAAACAGACCTCATTTTCCATACCTTCAGCAGCTCTGGGCGCCTTTTCGCTTCTTTCCGGCTCTGGCGCCTTTTGCTTCTTTCCGGCGGTGGGCGGTCTTTCCAATTTTTCAACAGCTCGTCTATTTCCTCGCCGCTCCTCGTACGGTGGTGTCTTCGGGGTTCGGTTTCACCATCGAACAGAACCTTGCGTTTTCTCCACGGGTCATCGTCGCGAAGCCACCTTCGATGTCCCATGAACACGGTTTTTCGATGGCGGGATCTCTATCTAGCTGGCGATCGTTGTGTCATCCATGCACCTTACGCATCCAGAAAATCCGTGGACTGCCTCGCCCGCGAGATATCCGCCAGAATCGAGATAGTCGTGCACCGTGCGTGAGCAAAGTGCGGCTCTCATAGGGAAATATTATTTCTCTGCGGCGTCCACGTATTGGCTGGCGTTTTCCACAGCGTGTCTAGCTCCTCCTTTAGCAACCCCGGTACAGATTGATGTCGTTCCTGGTTGTTTCGGCCCTTCAATTAGCATACTCATGTGAATGTACTTACTCTTCATGCACAACTGTGGGGGAAGGTTGTACATCCACACAAACACAGGCCAGGTGCTATGTGTGCTTCTCTGGCTGCCAAACGGATTGACTCCATCGGTGCTCGCGCCCAGCACGATGTTCCTTGGATCCTTCCCAAATTCTGGGTCTTCGAAGTTCAACGATTGCCACTGGCACGCATCCTTAGGGTGACTCGGCACCTTGTCTTTTTTATTTATCTCCGGATCATTTCCGTCATCTTCCCGCTTCTTCTCCTCCCTATCCGGCGTACAACGCAGGAGCTTTGCTACCTTAGGGTCCGCGAAATACCGCTTCTGAGACAAGGAGTGATCGGAAAGTACGACACCGATTTTCGAGGAGCTTTCTTCCTCTTCTTGTATCGAGTGACGCCGCACACCGGACATATGGTAGACTCCGCGTGCTCGTCCCGATAAATGATGCAATTGTTCATGCACACATGGTATTTCACGTGCGGTAAATCCAAAGGACACACAATTTTCTTCGCCTCCTCGAAACTGGTCGGGCACTTGTTCCCCTTGGGAAGACGTTCGTGCCAGAATGACATGTTCTCGTCGAAGCATGCGCCGGTCATTTTGTGTTTTACCTTCATCTCCAGAGCCATGAGCGTTACTTTCAGGCGGGTATCCTCGGGCCTGCATCCTTCATACAATGGAGTAACCGCGTCTATCTCCATTTGATCCAGGTCGGATTTCTCTCGGGCGGCAGCTCTTGCGTTATCCGTCTGCTTGCAAAGCAGCTCTTGAATATGAGGGTCCTGCACCCAGCCTCCATCGTCGTCTGCTCCGGCATCTTCATCTTCATGATCATGCCCTTCATCTTGATCTTCCTCATCATCATGTACGACATCTTCTACATGATGATTGTGTACATCATCACCGTCGTGATCATGTCCTGGAGATTCTTCGTCTTCTCGCCCGCCCTCGACGCGGTGGTTGTCTTGTTGCCCTTCCTCATTTCTTGCTTGGCCCCCATGGACGACTTCATAGTCATCTTCATCACCTTGCCACCGATAGCCATCCATGAAACCACGCAAGAGCAGGTGGTCCCGCACCTGCCCGGAATCCGGGTCCGCAATAAGGCTCTTCAGCTTGCATCTTCGACACGGACATCTTATCTCTGCCTCGTTCTTTTGAAGCATCTCGGCCTTGGCGGAGCTCAAAACCTATTCACGATGCCTTCGGTCATCGTATGCGGACCATCAATGCGCTTCAAGGTAGAGCAAAAGCGATATTTTAGAACCAAGAAAATTTTTGGCATGACCTTCCCTAAAACAGGACCAAAATAATGCATAGTGCCAAAATTCTACCAAACGGAAATGAATCAACATTCCGTCAAAATATTGGCAACTATCGCATTTCAAATACCGTACTGCAAACACAAACATATATGCAACACCACAAACACAAGCAACACCACAAACATACATAGATCTAGCTAGGCCCCAAAAAGTGCATGTGCACGTTGTTGGAGCGAGCTAGGGAGAAAAAAAAGTAGATCTACATCATGAAGATAGCTTTCCCCTTACTTACCTATCAAAAAGGTAATTTCACCACTTAATTTTGATGAATCTATGGTGGAAATGAGGTGAGGAGGAGGAGGCAGCCGAGACAAGCTTGGAGGAGGAGGTGGAGAGAATGAAGTGGGGAAAGTGAGTGGGTAGGTGGGCTGTCCAAAATATCTTGTTGGTCCCGGGTTACTAATGGCGCACCACCACAAAATGCGCCATTAGTAACCACAGTTACTAATGGCGCACCGGCAGGTGGTGCGCCATTAGTACTTTTGCAAAAAAGTAAAAAGCATATGTATACTAACGCTGTGGAAAAGTGCGCCATTAGTAGTTTAAACTAGTAATGGCGCACTTTGGCATAGTGCGCCATTAGTAGGTTTGCAAAAAGTAAAAAATATACTAATGGCGCCTTTGTCTTGGTGGCGCCATTACTAGTTCTAACTAGTAATGGCGCACTTTGCCATCTTGCACCATTAGTTTGTATGGAAAAATGGGAAAAAAATCAATAGTAGTGGCACACCGTGAGCACGGTGCGCCATTAGTGTCTTCCACACTAATGGCGCACGAGCAACCGGTGCACCATTAGTATATAGTAGTGGCGCACTATTTACCTGGTGTGCCATTAGGATCAGTCCTATCTATAGCCATTTTCCTAGTAGTGACACGCACTTGATCTCTCTCGACTTAGGCTCTCTCCTCGGTCCATAGCATATTGATTTATTGAAAAGTCAAACATCACAAAGTTTGACCATGTACGTGGAGAAAAACAATTACATCTAGAACGGCAAACATATACCATTAGATTCACCATGAGATGTAGTTTCGTATGATGTATCTTTGGTATTGTAGATATAAATAACATTTGTGTTAACCTGATCAAAGTTTCCAAAGTTTGACTTCTAAAAAAATTACATGCACTGCATTATCAAGCGGATGGAATATCTCTTCCCCCCTCTCAGCTATCTAACGCACCACTCAGCCTTATCGGGCCTCCTCAATCTCTCTCAAACTTTATATCTCCCTGGTTCACACATAGACATGTCTCGCTCGCGCTATACAGATAGACCCATCCAACACTCTCTGCCCTTGTTCTCTCTCTATGTGACACGCACCCACCTAATAAGTACCATAATCCCTCACTCCATCATAGGCGCAAGCACTCCCCCCCCAAAGCATGATTATCTCTCACTAGCCATCAGGAACACACGTATTGTCTCCTTCCATCCATACGTCTATCTCGATATCTCTCGGGGTATCTTCTATCGTGCACACACCTTGTCACTCGATCTCCCACCGTTGTAGTCCCATCACGATCTCCAGGGGATCTCTCTATGATAGACATACACTCTCTCCTCCCCATGTCTGCATTTTCTCTATACATCTCTCTCGACCTCTCTCCCTTGTTTGTCGGACCCCTCTTGGCCACGTGATAGGGGTCTTGCTCTCTCGGTTGCAAACAACCACACACTATCTCCTCACCTTGCTTCCGTTGTCGAAGATGCATGTGTGATATGTTTGCATAAGACACACACGTTTTTTCTAGACTTTTATCGAGTGTTGTCCATGTCTCTTCCACACACGCACACACACTTTTTTCACTCACTCTTTCTGTTTCACTCTCTCTCTCTCTCTAGTTAGGGACTCTCTCACGTCCATAAGCATATGGATGTTATGAAAAGTCAAACCTCAGAAAAGTTTGACCAGGTATATGTGGAGAAAAACATTTACATCTAGAACGATCATTAGATTCATCACAATATGTACTTATTTCATACTATCATTTATCTCTGGTATTGTAGATATAAGTAATTTCTTTATAAACTTGGTCAAAGTTTCAAAAGTTTGAATTTAAAAAAATGTTGGAACTACATTATCAAACGGAGGGAGTAGCTCTTTCTCTCTCTCTGCTATCTCTCACGGGCCTCCACTCTCACTTGAACGCTCTATACCGACGGATTATATGCTCACTGTGTCAGCATATAGCTCCGTATATTGTTTAGTTGACCGGTCAACCAGTCCACATGCTGCCTTGTCAGCTCGTGTTCTGTATCTTCGTGTGCTGGCCCATGTGGCAGTGGGTGAAAATAAGTAAACTAGAGGCCCATCTGACACGCGGTGAAGTAAACAAAGTTGAAACCACTCGGGGTAGCACCCCGCACGCTAGTAAATTGAGGGTGCATTGAGGACACACTTCTTCCGCGTGAAGGACGCACTCGCGCACAATTCACCACTGCGCGGCGGCATGCACAGAAGGACGCACTCGCGCACACCCAGCACACAACACACACTAGCACACGTGTACACCGGCATCACCGCCGGTTGAGATGGATGGCGAGGCAGCCAACAAGCGGAGGCGTCTCGAGCCAAAACCGCATCCGGCGAGCCTGGACTTCATCAGCAGCCTCCCCGACGACATGATACTCGCCATCATCGGCCTCCTCCCCACCAAATCTGCCATGCGGACCACCCTGATCTCCCGGCGGTGGCACCCCCTCTGGCGCCGCGCCCCCCTCGACCTCACCATTGACAGATGCCTCTGCGACGGGGATTGCAAACGCATGGCCGCAGTCTCAAAGATCCTTTCATCGCACCCTGGGCCAGCCAGACGCCTTGACATCCGCATGTTCAGTACCAACTGCAAGGTCCAACCCAAGTTCGATGAGTGGTTCTTATCCCCTGCCCTAGATCAGCTCGAGGAGCTCAGCTTTGAAGCAGGACGATGTCGCTCTCTGCCGCTGTCTGCGCTCCGCCTCGCGCCAACGCTACGCTGCGCCAGCTTCATCTCCTGCTATCTTCTCCAGATTAATGCCACGCCCGCCCTTCTTCTCCCTCAACTCAAGCAACTCGACCTCTTCAACATTGTCATCTCGAGGAAGGCTATGGAGCACCTGCTCCGCAGCTGTACTGCGCTCGAGTACCTTAGTCTTGAGCAGATCCACGAGTTCATTAGCCTCCAAATCGCCTCGACGAATCTCTGATGGATTTATGTGTCTTGCTGGCCCCGCAACAAGACATCAATTGGGAAGAGATCACTTCAGTTGTTCCATGTTATGGTCATTGAGAATGCGCCTTTCCTTGAGAGATTGCTTGTATCGGATCTAGAAGGTCCAACAAAATTGAGAGCGTTGGTGCACTCTCCGCCAAATTCTCCGAACTCTTTTTTGGATCCGTAATTGTTCAGGTACATCACTCATCTTCTTCTCTGTCTTCTTGAAATTCACATTTTTAAATTTCTTCTTGATGTATTTACGACCGTCTTCCAGAAAATGATTCCCACAAGCTTGACCCAGTCTATGCGCAAAGTGAAGATCTTGGCAATAAAATCTATCGGCCCCAATCTGGATCAAGTTGTTGGATTCCTTACATGCTTTCCGTAACGGAGAAGCTACTCATCGAGGTGAAACTTCTTTCCTATTAGTAAACGGTAATCACAATGTAGCTCAATTTTTCGTAATTTTCCCAAATTACGAGGACAAGTGTAGTGTTCAAAACTGCATCTACGCCTTTGCACCGAAAGAAATGTTTTTAGTATTTTTTTCTCACGTGATCACTTGCATCGTTTTTTGTTGTACTACTATAGTAGCCTAGGCTAGTCATAGTGGAAAGTAACTTAGACTACTCCAGTAACTCTATGGTTACCCTAAGAGCAAGTACTACCTCCGTCCTAGTTTACTCTTACTATTTTGTAGTATCAAATTTTGACAATAGATTTAACTCACAAAATGTTAATGCATGTCACTAAGAACTATATCATTGGATTCGTATTTGAACATAATTTCAAATGGTGTAATTTTTAGTGACATGCATTGGCATTTTCTTACGTAAATCTATGGTCAAAATATTATACTAAATAAGAGGTAGTACAAAAGTGAGCTATAATGGCCCTCCACTATGTAGGCCAAAACACATGCCAAATTCACTTGTGATGCATTTGGCATCGATGCCCCTCCATTGCTCACCTGACGCCCCAATCTAGATCACCTACTTTGCTCCGGTGCCAAATTAACTCACGCAATGAAAAAACACTTGCGTGGGAGAGAGAGAGAGGACTGAGGCAATAAAAAACACTTGTTTGGGAGAGTGAGAGGCTGGTGTAGTTGGTTTGATTGATTTGTTTATACATGTGGGTCTGTGTGCGCAGTGGTGCCAACTCTCTCACATCGCGAGAGCGGTGACAAAATCTTTTGATTTGACATTGATGCGTATTATGTGGCATACTTTTGCGAAATATGGCACCGGCCACATAGTGGAAGGCAACAAATGCCCAAGCTCTTCACGTACTCCTAGGTAAATGAGAGGAAAGAGAAAGAGAGAGAGACTGGAAAAGTATCACTAGCCAGCCAAACCTATCGTATGAGCGAATGATATTGGTACCTGCCAGTGTCAAAACCGGCGGATCTCGGGTAGGGGGTCCCGAACTGTGCGTCTAGGCGGATGGTAACAGGAGACAAGGGACACGATGTTTTACCCAGGTTCGGGCCCTCTTGATGGAGGTAAAACCCTACGTCCTGCTTGATTAATATTGATGATGTGTGTTACAAGAGTGGATCTACCACGAGATCAAAGAGGCTAAACCCTAGAAGCTAGCCTATGGTATGATTGTTGTTCGTCCTACGGACTAAAACCCTCCGGTTTATATAGACACCGGATAGGGTTAGGGTTACATAGAGTCAGTTACAATGGTATGAGATCTAGATATCCGTATCGCCAAGCTTGCCTTCCACGCCAAGGAAAGTCCCATCCGGACACGGGACGAAGTCTTCAATCTTGTATCTTCATAGTCTTGGAGTCCGTCCGATGATGATAGTTCGGTTATCCGGACACCCCCTAGTCCGGAACTCCCTCAGTAGCCCCTAAACCAGGCTTCAATGACGATGAGTCCGGCGCACATGTTGTCTTCGGCATTGCAAGGCGGGTTCTTCCTCCGAATAATTCATAGAAGATTGTGAACACCAGGATAGTGTCCGGCTCTGCAAAAATAAATTCCACATACCACCGTAGAGAGAATAATATTACACAAGATCAATCTGCTGATGTATTTTGTGGCGTGACGTCGCACCACTACCAAGCCTTTACTCAAATTGTTTTTATTGTTCCACCTCAGCGGTTTCCTTGGCACGTCTTGTCGAAGCAGAGATCGTGTTCCCCTTATTCCGGGATTCCCATCAATACGGACGTGGGTAACCCAACTGCGCCATTGATTGTGACGCTTGGGGGATAAGCGAGTTTTACCAGGCCGGCGGGGACACATGTTTCTGTCCGCCCATATAAGGGGATAAAGATCCAACCTTTACTGCGCCTTCTTCCTCCTTGGCTTATCCATCTCCATGAACTCGCGGCCCAGCGCCAAGTCCGCACTTCTCACCTCAACCCTCTCCAACTATGTCCGGAGCGGGAGGCAAGTGGATGGCCTCCTCCGTCACGGAGGGGCAGATCCAGAAGCTGCACGACGCCGGATATTTGTCCAAAGAACATCGCAGATCGGCTCCCCGATGAGGGAGAGATCGTCCCCAACCCCAGGCCCCATGAGAGGGTAGTATTTCTTCCCCATTTCCTCCGCGGACTGAGCTTCCCGCTTCATCCCTTTGTCCGGGGCTCATGTTCTACTACGGCCTAGATTTCCATGATCTGGCCCCGAATTTTATCCTCAACATCTCGGCGTTTATCGTCGTGTGCGAGGCCTTCCTCTGCATCCAGCCCCACTTCGGCTTGTCGCTCAAGACCTTCAGTGTCAAGCCGAAGGTTGTGAAGGGCAGCCAAGAGGAGTGCGGAGGCGCCATGGTGGGCAGGATGTCCCACGTTACGTGGCTGGAGGGCACTTCGTGGAAACCATCAAGGGGTGGCAATCGGGGTGGTTCTACATCACCGAGCCGCGTGACCCTGATTGGGCAGCGGCCCCCGAATTCAGATCTGGCATCCCTACACGGCTCACCTCCTGGAAAGAGAGTGGCCGGATTTGGGGGGATTCGGAGGAGCTGACCGGACTCCAAGCATGTATCCAGAAGCTGGTGGACAAGAAACTCAAGCTTTTCAACGTAGTCCAGGTCATGCTCATCCGCCAGATTCTCCCGTGCCAGCGACGGGGCTTAAACATGTGGGAGTTTGATCCGGCGAAGCACCAGACCCTGAGCGGGCTCTTCGACACTGCGTACGAAGATGTCTAGAAGGTGTTGTTCAAGGGCGCCGAAGCTCCCACATCCGCTCCCGAAGATCGCGGATTCCACTCGCAGCGTCCAGCTGACGAGGTAAGTGATTTCACCACTTGTTTTCCATAGTTTGACTCTATGCGGGATCTAAACTCCCTTTACCTTTGAGAGGTATGGCTGGCGAAGGCGAACGGATTATCTGTCCAGCCCCATTGCGGAGGACCCAGCGGACGCCCGCCTAATCGGGCTGGGGCTGCACCCCACGTGGTGCCGGAGAAGAAGGCCAATAATACGGCCACGGGACTCGGAAGAGTTCCCTGCCAGGTGCTATCGGATGATGAATCCGAGGCCGACTCCTCCCACCAAGGCGAGGAGGAGAAGAAGAAAGCCTCTCCCGAGCGGGGAGGGAAGAAAGGAAGGCCTCCCCAACAAGGGAGGCCAAGGGTCCAAGAAGGAAAAACTCTTCCCGGACTGCTCCGCCAACGCCAAATGGCGGCACGACGAGGATCGGCCTTCAAGGGCCAAGCCTCGGCGAGATCGTAAGTATCCGGATTCGAATAACTTCAAGGTTTTTTCTTTTCGCCACATAATGTCTTTCTAATGCCGCATACAACCCTGCAGTCCGCCCAAGGATGATCTTCCCGTTTGCCGGCGGGTCCTTGGGTGCGTCGGATATGGATTCCTTCCGACTGCCTCCACCCCGTGCATGGACGACGCCGAGGTGGGATCCCGGAAAAGGACCCACCAGGAGGAGGATGCCCCGAAGGTGTCACAGGACACCCTCCCGGACTTTGCACCGGACTCAGCTCCGGAGGCCACAGTGGCTCCGGAGTCCGGCGGGCGACCCCTTCGTAAGAAGGGCAAGACCGTGACGCCGGCTGCCTCCGTCCAACCGGAGGTGCCGGATAATTTGCTGGAGGCGCTCAACGGCGCCTCCATCGAAGAGGGACACCGCACTGTTATGAGTGCGGTGATTCAGAAGGTTCAGCTCGCCAAGAGCGGGCTGACTGAAGCTCGCAGCAGCCTTCTAATGTGCTTTGAGGTAAGAATTTCAATATATGTAAAATGGTACCGCATAGAGCGGTAGCCCTGATGCTCGGTTCGGTGTTCGGAAGGAAAAGCCGGACTGAGGATCTTTAGAAAGATAAACGCAGGAGTCATAAAAATATGTCAATATGTGATTGCAGGTTTGTCTTTCTTGACCTCCGCCAGACCGATTGCGGAGGTCAATACTTTGAAGAAAAACCTCGAGCGGTCCGAGAACGAGCTCGGTCAAGCCAAGAAGCAGCTCGAGGAAAAAGAAGGTGAGTAATACCTTATGAAAATTGTACCTTACAGAAAAGGATTTGGTTGCAAGAAAAATGACAAGGATAACATGGGTATTGTAGGGGCCACTAACGAGGTGGCGACCCTGAAGGAGGCGGTGGCAGCGGCGAGCATAATCTGACGCGCTGAGCGCACTGAGCGAGAGAAGCAGGAGGCACGGGTGGCGGAGGTACAGCAAGAGCTCCGTGTTCTCGTGAAAAACATGAGAGCTTGAGCGTGACTCAAGACTTCATGATGTCGAGCTTGCAACGGCTCTTGAGAGTGCCAAAGCCGCTAAGGCCGAAGCCTACAAGGCCCTCCAGGAGATTGAGGCGGTGAAGAAAATAGCAGCGGGTAAGGCATTTTTCATGCAAAGTAAGCATGTGAGTGTTAATTACCTATTTCTTACCCGAATTTGGAGCTCTCCAGGAGCGTTCACTGATCTTCCTCACAGCGTGTCCGATGCTGCCGCATTCTACCGGGCCGAGGAGGGGAGCTCGACGGAGAAGGTCTTCTGGTCTCAGTATGCTGAGGCAGGACATCCGGTGCCCCTTAGCGACCAGTGAAGCAGCTGGTCGAGAGCTCCACAAGGTGGCCGAACAGGCCATGAAGGGCCTCATAGTTCGGTGTGGCCTAAGGAGGCCATGCACAGGAGCTACTTCGGCCTGGTGCGGCGGCTGATGGATGCGTGCCCGTGGGTTGAAGTGATCAAGCATTCCGCTTGTATTGAGGGTGCCCATCGGGCCCTTGCCCGCGCAAAGGTGCACTGGGGCAAGATGGATGCCGAGAAGCTTGTGACGGACCCGCCACCAAAGGGCAAGGAGCATCGCACGCTCGAGATGTATTATAAGAGTGTGCTGAAGGGCGCCCGCACTATTGCGGGTGACTGCTCCAAAGATGTAATATTTGAGTAGACTCGCATTTTGTTATCCTGTGCGCTGAAAACTTAGTTCATATGCGCTATGCAACGCTTGTTAATTTAAAATATTACCTTCTGTGCAGCTGTTTATCAAATCTGAGAGATGGCAAGTCATTGGCTTCAGCCCCCATGCCACGAGTGCTGGGGTGTTTGGGATAAACTTGAGCGCTCTTGTTCCCATTTTTGGGTCCATCTAGGGAGGCGCTCAACACAACGAACAAGGCAACCGGACTTATAATGCTTGAACACTCTCACTTAGCCATAGAATTCCATAATTTTAAATTTCGTGAAGCCCCTAGTCTTCGGAAGCGAATTTGGGGCGCTATCCACGCCTTGGCAGACAAGATCCGCTCCTCGCTCTAAGCGGCATAAGTCTTTAAGGACTCGCAGAAAACCTCTCGAACAGCGACCGGCTCTTGCCTCATCATGACGGTCAGTTTTAGCTTTCTCCACTGAGGCGTTAACCCAGCCGAACTGGGGCGGAATCGCTGTGGTTCTCCCGGTGGTACCTTAGCCGATATAACCGAACGTAAGGTACCAAAACACGGGAGTCGGGAAAACCCAACTATTGACCCAAGACATGATTCATAGCTTATGCATATAGTGTTATAAGTTCGGGGTGCCGCACTTGTGAAAGTGTTCGGACTCATTATACCATAATGCGGGTAACATAAGCCCCTGGTGTATATTAGCCGTACCAAAGTGTACGGATGCAATATGCCGTGAATGAACATATGTATGAAAAAGAAATGCAATTATAAACAAAAGGTGCTGCATTGTTCTATTCAATAAGTGCTGCTACGAATGCAGAACGATACAAATAGTGCAATAAGCAAGGTATGAGACTGTTAAACATGTCCCCCTCCAGGGGTAGGCTGCAGATTGGTGTATGAAAATGCTCGTAATGGAGACCACTGTATATTCGTTGTAGCCTTTATCCTTCCCTGGCTGTTGCATCGTGAGTTCGGTAGGTCTGCTGCCGGACAGGCCTCTGACAAACGGAGTCCTGTGGGTAAAAAGTAAAGGGTAAAAAAGGAAAAGAAAAAGGAACGACGCACTTGAGAGCCCCTGGTGTGGTTGAGCCGCCGTCTGGGTTTATCGTGGTCGTGCCCCTCTCCCCATGCCCATGGTATCTTCAGAGCGTAATGGTGTACGCGAAGGACCTGCTTTGACGTTTCGCGGGAGCTGGGGTTGGGCCCGCATCGCTCTGGCGATGCTCGGGCGTGCCAGTGGTCTTGTTGTAAGTTACTCCGGGCGGCGCTTGGCTTTGTTCGCCGCTTAACGGCCGGACTCGAGAATTGCCTTAAGAGGCTGCATTGCACTTCGCCGCGAGAGCCGTGTATGTTCCTCTCGCGGAGAGAATGTTCGGTGTTTCCGTTAACCGTGATGACTCCTCGAGGGCTGGCATCTTGAGCTTGAGGTATGCGTGAGTGCGGCACCGCGTTGAACTTTGCAAACGCTGCACGTCCGAAAGCAAGGCATGATAGCCGCATGCGAACGGGACTATGTCGAAGATTAACTCAAGTTATCCGGGGATCCGAAGACCACTTCCAGTGTAATTGAGCCTGTACAATTGGCTTCTACACCTGGTATGACGCCTTTAAAGGTCGTTTTGGTAGGTTTAATCCTTGAGGGGTCTATGCCCATTTTGTGCACTGTATCCTGGTAAAGCAGGTTCAGGTTCTTGCCGCCGTCCATCGGGACTACTGGTTAGGTGAAATCCATCGACGATTTGGTCTAAGACCGGTCGGCGAATCCACCGTGGCGGATCTTTGGTGGGGTGGTCCCTTCGGTCAAAAGTGATCGAGCAGGAGGACCATGGATTGAACTTCGGGGCAACTGGCTCCATCGCGTAGACATCCCTGAGTGCACGCTTCCGCTCCCTTTTGGGTATGT
The DNA here is from genome assembly GCA_021605145.1 of Aegilops bicornis. NCBI lineage: Eukaryota > Viridiplantae > Streptophyta > Magnoliopsida > Poales > Poaceae > Aegilops > Aegilops bicornis. The sequence goes on along the minus strand of CM038674.1, from coordinate 611,126,416 downwards.
GCGTTGCGTATATCATGTTCACCGTCCGCACCTGTGGGGGGAAACCCTTTTGTCCCCTATTGTTCGACGGTTGGGTCTCGTCCTCGTCATCGCTATGCAGCCCCTTGTCATTGCTTTCGACAATTAACTTGCCTGCCTGCTTGAATACCCAACAGTCCTGTTGGTGTGGTTAAGCTGGCTTTCGGGTGCCGTGTATCCGCACAAGCAATCGAGTATTCGGTCCAAATTGGACGGACCCGGAGTAGTTCTTTTGAATGGCTTTTTCCGCTGACCGGGTTTAGAGCCTACGAATCCGGCATTGACTGCCAGATCCTCAATATTGTCGCCCGTTAATGCAGCGTTTGTTTTGTTACGACGCTGCCTGCCATTTCGGGTCCTTGAAGTCCGGACTGCGAATTTTTGCCGAGGTTGTTGCTGCGTGCTAGCCAGCTGTCCTCACCCGCAGAAGCGGGTCATGAGTGATGTGAGGGCTGCCATGGATTTCGGCTTTTCCTGTCCTAGGTGCCGGGCAAGCCACTCGTCATGGATGTTATGCTTGAAGGCCGCGAGGGCCTCCGCATCCGGACAGTCGATGATTTGGTTTTTCTTGGTTAAGAACCGTGTCCAGAATTGTCTGGCCGATTCGTCTGGCTGCTGAATTATGTGGCTTAGGTCATCAGCGTCTGGTGGTCTCACATAAGTGCCCTGGAAGTTATCGAGGAATGCGGCTTCCAGGTCCTCCCAGCTCCCAATTGACTCTGCTGGCAAGCTGTTGAGCCAATGCCGGGCTGGTCCTTTAAGCTTGAGGGGAAGGTATTTGATGGCGTGAAGATCGTCACCGCGGGCCATGTGGATGTGAAGGAGATAGTCTTGATCCAAACCGCGGGGTCTGTTGTGCCATCATAGGATTCAATATTGACGGGTTTAAACCCTTCGGGGATTTGATGATCCATTACTTCGTCTGTGAAGCATAGTGGGTGTGGCGCCTGCTGTCTTTGGCGATATCACGACGGAGCTCAAAAGAGCTTTGTCTGCATTTTGTTCGCCCGGCCGGACTTATCGTGTCCGGGCGCGACGGTTGTCGCCACGCATCGTGGCGCCCACGCGATCCGTAGATCGATCTTGATTGTCTTGCCTTGTCCTCCAATATATCTCGCAGGTCCGGAGCGTTCCCCTTTGGCCGTGTGCTTTTTGAGCGATGCCGGGGTACGGTTCTAGTGAAGGGCCTAGAGGCCTCCCTGTCGCGACCACGGGGTGGTCGGTCAGCCGTATGGTCTCCTGGTGATGCGGGTTCGTAAGCCTCCTCTAATCGGGGGCGCAGCTTGCGTTTAGGGTAGCTTTTGGAGGGGCGTTCGAGCTCATGCTCTTCGGCCGCGAGGACTTCAGTCCATCTGTCGGCTAGCAGATCCTGATCAGCTCTAAGTTGTTGCTGCTTTTTCTTGAGGCTGTTTTCCGTGGCCATAAGCCTGCGTCTAAAACGCTCTTGTTCGACGGGATTCTTAGGCACGACGAATTCATCGTCGTCGAGGCTTGCTTCGTCTTCGGAGGGAGGCATATAATCCTCTACCTCTTCTTCTGCCGCTCTCGTGAGGGCTGGCGTCTCCATCTTCCTCGCTACCGGATCTTCTTTGGAGTGGATTGTCTTTGGCATTGTCCGGTGTATTGTTGTCTCCGGTGCCGGAATCTTCATTCTTGCTGTGGCGGGATTTAGAGCGGCGCCGCTGACGCCGGCGCTTGGGCTGTTTCTTGGAGGGGTCATCCGCCTCTGTTCCATCGCCGTTCCCATCTTTTGGGATGTCCACCATGTATATGACGTATGACGAGGTGGCCTTCCGATTGCCGTAGGCGCTGGTCTTGGTCGCATCTCCGGCATCGCCGTCCATACCGTCGATGTCTTCGGAGTCGTAGTCTAGCATGTCGGTTAGATCGTCGGCGCCGCTACCAAGTGGGTGGTGGGTGGGCGTTGAATTTCTTCGTCGTCGCCGTGGCTCTCCGGATAAAGAGAGAGACTTTAGTGAATTCAGGATGTCGCCAAAGGGCGAGTGCTGAAAGATGTCCGCGGCGATGAACTCCATAACGGGCGCCCAATCGGATTCGATTGGCAAGGGCGCTGGAGGGTTCGAGTCCGGAGAGGAGTCCGGCACCGGAGTCGAGGTCTTCGCAGCGACAGGGATAGAGTTCGGCTCGATCGCCAGAGATTAAAGCCCCGAGGCGGTGTCCAACCACTCGCCCTCGATCGGGAATCCGCTCCGGATTAAGTGCGGCCTCGTGGCAATCGCTCGCTGCAGAGCTAGATCATGCCCATCGAGACGGTGGCGGCGCTTGGCTGCGGCCCGAATCCATCGAAGATCAAGTCTCCACGGATATCGGCCGTATAGTTTAAACTTCCAAATCTGACTGACGGCGGGGCGTAGCTTTCGATCTGCTCCGGATGGCTGCTTAATTGGCCCGCAGCAGTAAAGCCGCCGAACACGAAGATCTATCCGGGGAGAAAAGTCTCACCCTGGACCGCGTCGTTGTTGATGATCAAAGGAGCCATCGAGCCTATCGGTGACGACAGAGAGGAACTCTCAATGAAAGCACCAATGTCGGTGTCAAAACCGGCGGATCTCGGGTAGGGGGTCCCGAACTGTGCGTCTAGGCAGATGGTAACAGGAGAAAAGGGACCCGATGTTTTACCCAGGTTCGGTCCCTCTTGATGGAGGTAAACCCCTATGTCCTTCTTGATTAATATTGATGATGTGTGTTACAAGAGTGGATCTACCACGAGATCAAAGAGGCTAAACCCTAGAAGCTAGCCTATGGTATGATTGTTGTTCGTCCTACGGACTAAAACCCTCCGGTTTATATAGACACTGGATAGGGTTAGGGTTACACAGAGTGGTTACAATGGTAGGAGATCTACATATCCGTATCGCCAAGCTTGCCTTCCATGCCAAGGAAAGTCCCATCCGGACACGGGACGAAGTCTTCAATCTTGTATCTTCATAGTCTCGGAGTCCGGCCGATGATGATAGTTCGGCTATCCGGACACCCCCTAGTCCGGAACTCCCTCAGTACCTCTTGATGACACGACAATCTTATACAGCCAGCTGCTCTAATATGTTCTCTTCTTTTGCAGATAAAAAAAGACCCGAAAGTGAAAAATGTGCTGCACTATAACAATCTCATCGAATGCCTTGATCTACATCTTACAGAAATTGATTTGATCGACTACCAAGACAGCACATCTGAGATTAAATTGGCCAGGTTCTTTGTTTTGGAGGCAAGTGTGATCAAGGTAATGAGGTTTGGCGTTCTCTGGCGCAACAATGAACGGCGTGGTGATCACCGCAAGCGTCTCCGCAGAAGCTGAATTTGTTTTTGAAACATCAAGTGGCCAGAGACTCGAAAACTTATTTGCCCATTAGTGACTTGTCAGGGCGGTGGATTTTAGTTTGTACGATAATGCTGCATCCACCTAAAGTAACGAAAGTTCTTACGTAAACTTCCTAGTAATTCCCTCTTCGTAGGTGCAGCATTACTCCTAACATTTGTAATATCAGTTTGAAACTTGTAATATTTCCGTGTCCTATTCCCGCGTTTTCAAAATCCTGCGAATCAAACAGGTCCTGCGTTGGTGATGATGTTGTGCCTGCCATCTTTCACCAATAGCCGTAGGATCTAGATCTGACGCATACAAACCAAACTTCTCCAGTTTTACAAAAAGATGTCCGCACTTGTTCCCTATTTACAAACAACTCCTTGTCTCTCACAATCAGCCTTATCTCCTCCCCACCACATCTAGAAGGCCATGGAAAAATCTGGCATGATGGCGCCGGGCGCCTGGCCCACCCCCCAATCTTGGTGTTCCGTGCAATGCACGGGCATCTACGCATGGGAAATTATGTCGAACACGGCTAGTTGTAAGCAGGCTAGGTCTACAGCCATGATGATAGTGACTGCAGACGGTGAGGCTGACTATGGTATGCCGAACACGGTGCCTATAGTCAGGTGTCATCGCACGGCGTAGGGTCTTGTGACTTCACTGTGAGGAGCAGCATGTAATGATTTGACCAACGGGTAGTACAGTGCTACTACATTGGTAGTACTACTACTAGTACCAGCACCACCGTCTGGATTTAGTAGTACTACCACATCCATCTGGATTTAGTATTTGACTAGCAATATCTAGTAATGCATGTCACAAAAAATGTACTACTCCCTCTGTAAGTAAATACATGGTGTATTGTTTTATTCGTATCGGCGAGATAACTTAATGTCTTTTTGCTACTTAATAGGATTAGGCCAACTCCACCGCGCGACCCCAAATGGACGTCCGTTTTGTCTGGATTCTGTCCGTTTGGGTAGGGATTTGGGGTCGTGTCTGGGCGTGTCCTGGGATCTGCGGTGGCATGCGCGCCATGCGGCGCATCCATTTGCCCCATCTTGTCCATGTCTACTTAAAAAACTAAAAGCAACATTTCAAATGCAAGCCCTAGTTCAAGCCAGCGGCCCCGGTTCATCACGCCGGCAACAGAGCCAGCGGCCTACACGTCTATCGCCGGCATCAGCTAGCGGCCGGCAACACAGCCAGCCTCCAAAATGAATAGTTGTCCTCGCCGGCAACACAACCAGCGGCCGACAACACAGCCGACCTCCAGAAATGAATGTTTTTCTCGCCGGCACACTGCCAGCGGCCCAGCGGGCGGGCGGCACCCATGCCAGCCTCCGAAAAAGAACGGCGGACGCCGATCGGATGACCTAGTTCAGTCCTTCGGCGTCGAGCATCTCCTTCTGCCTGGCCTCGAACCAGGCCCTTGTTTTCTCCCTCATCTTCGACAAGTCCACGCTCATGATCTCAAGGGCCACCTCCTTCGCTTTGGTGGTGGCATTGGTGGCCTCGATGTCGAGCTGCCTCTGCCTGGCCTTGACGTTGTCGACCTCGATGTCGAGCTGCCTTTGTCGGGTCGCCTCCTCCATGTTGAGCTGCCTTTGCCGGGCCGCCTCCTCCATGTCGATCTTCCTCCTATTGGCCGCCTCCTCCATCTCAAGCTTCTGTCTTTGAAGGTCTAGGTATTGCTTCATTTGCTCGTCCTTGCTTTGCCGCTTCTTCTCGTCCCTCACATCCTTTTGGGACATCATGCCATGCAAAGTCTCATGCAAGGCCATGGATGAGGCGTCACGCATGTCGTCCACCTTGGAGTTGGTCTTGCCCCTCGGCCTCTTCAACGCCTCGCCATCCCCACCTCCGGCGAACTTGGCTGTCTTCTTGCCTCTCTTCCTTTGAATTTCACGGTATTGATCCTTGAACTTAGGGCAATTGTTATTGATCGTCCAACAATGCGTAAGAGTGAATGGCTTGTCATTGTGCCGGGCCTTGAATGCCTCCAAAGATTGAAATGCCTACACCACATGATCAACAACAAGTGAACATGCAAACATATAGACGGCTGAAGTCTCATGGCCGTAGCAAGGAAAGGGCTAGAAAGAGGAGAGCATACCATGTCCCCAACGTCGAGACCACTCACGGGTCGTGCTTCAACGCTCTCAAATGCGGCGCAATACTTCTTGCGCTCTTGTTGGATGAACAACCATCTTTTTTGAATCGAGCCGATGCCATGGTTGCTTGTAATTTGGTAGGGCTCAAACATCTTCCTTTCATGGAATGTTTTGTGGACTCTCGTCCTAAAAACAATGCCCTTTTGTTGCGCGCCGGTCCTCGGATCTTGGCTAATCTCCATCCAAGCTTGGCAAATCAACTTGTCCTCATCTTGTGTATATGAACCCGTGCGAATGCTCTTCCTCTTCTTTTGTGCTTCCGCTCTTTGGGTGAGCTCGTAGATGAACAATGGCGCACCACTAATATCAACATCATTGCCTTATTATTCTTCTTCTTCTTCATCACCTTCGACATAGATGTCATCGTCTTCATGCCACTAGTCACCATGGTCGTAGTCAGCACGGTCGTCAACCTCTTCATCGGGGACATACTCGGCGCGGCCATCCTGACTTTGGGTTTCCTCAGGGTCGTAGGCACGGCCATGCCCACCCTCGAAGATCACTACCTCCATGTAGTGGTTGTAGAAGGGTTCGTCGACCACTGGCGTTGGGGTTGGCATTCCGTCAAACAAGACGCGGGGGGCCGGCATGGTTCCCGTGAATGGTGCCCGTGCCTGCTTTCTTAGCATCTCGACGGACGGCCGCCCGCCGCTGCTGGACCCAGGCGTGAGGTTGAGGTTGATGACGGCCGCGGGGCGCGGTGTGGACGGCGCGAACAAGCCCATGTCCGGCGACGCCGAGAAACAGGTCTGGCCGTCGTGCCTTGGCGGAGGAAAGCCGGGTGACATGGGCGCGGCGCGCGACATTGGCGACTGGCAGTGCGTAGGCCGGGCAACCGACGAGCTTGTGCTCGCCGGGCCGACGACCGCTGCAGGGAACCCGGCAGGACGGCCCATGCCAAGCATGAGGATGGCGTGCGTTTTGTTGACGAGGTCCTCCTTCTCATCGGCAGCGGCCTTGCGCCGCGCGGCCTCCAGCTCCTCGCGCTGGGCGGCGAACTTTGCCGCGGCGGCATTGACCTTGACGACCGCTCTCCGTTCCCTCCTCCTCGCCGATTCCGCGTCCAACTTGGCGATCTCCTCCGGCATGCACTCTGACCGCGGCTTCCTTGGCGCCTTCTTCTTCACCTTTGCAGGCGGGTTGACGGCCAGGCCGCCGGAACTCGGCGCGGTGTCGGCCATGGACGGGGGAGAGAGGGGGCGACGGGAGGGACATGGGAGGGTTTGGGGCAAATGGCGCCAAATGGGCGTGGGGGGGGGGGGTTGGTTTCTCCCACCGACAGACGGGCCAGGGGAGGACAAGCGCGTGCGTCCCGCCCGTCCGCGCGCTGTCCGATTCACCCCAAAACCGGCGCAAACTTGGGCCGGGGATGGGTCGAAAGCGGATACAAAGCGAACAAAAGTCCGATTGCGCCTGCGGGCTGGGCCGTCTCGTTTGTCCCTTTTACCCCAAACGGACGGGGGCGGACAGGATAGGGTCGCGTGGTGGAGTTGGCCTTACATGCAATGAACTAAGGCCAACTCCACCGCGCGAGCCCAAACGGACGTCCGTTTTGTCCGGATTATGTCCGTTTGCGTAGGGATTTGGGGTCGTGTCCGGGCCTGTCCTGGGATGCGGTGGCCGTGCGCCCAGCGCACGGCCGCATCCTGTCCGCGTATTATTTCTTTGCAAGTCCTTAACTTTATTTCATCATTCATTTTTGGTACATGAAAAATACATCATCACATTTCGACTAGTAAAGCAAGACAAAAGAAAACAAGAACCACAAGAATACATTTTAGAAGATACCCAATTTCCAAAACTGCTCCTCTGAGTTGGGTTAGGGCCTTCTCGATGCACTCGTTGTTGATCTGTGGAGGAGGCTCGATCTGGCATCCTCCTTTCTTCTTCAAGCCAGAAGTAGATGTTGCTTCCTCAGACCTAGTCTCGTGTCTAGCCTCTAATTTAGCAACAAGTGCACTTGTCTCATTTACAGCCTCTATGCTAGCTAAAAGTGCACGAACACGTACTAAATTTCGCTCTATCAATATATCGATGTACTCTTCTTCCCAATACCAAAACTTGCATCCATTCTACACAACAAAATTTGAAGTTAGCACAACTAGTCAAATCTAGAGCACAAACCGAAGCTAAAAAAGCGCATACCCCATCATTCAAGCACTTGATGAACACCCATCCGGGATGTTCTGGCATTGTAGACACGCGGCGCACGACCATCCTCGGGCAGTGGTCGCACTTAATGAGTGGCAACGGTGCGCCGGCGAGCTTTTGGGCAAGCACCGAGCCCGGCCGACCGCCATTCGTGTATCTGCCGGTGGACCACCGACGATGGAGATCCGAGCGGCTAGAGGAGGAGCCATTGCCTGCATGTGGCCTTGCGGCCCTGCCGGGGCCTTCCGGCGAGGTGCCCGGCCAGTCCATGGCGCGGCCCGGCCTCCCACAGCCGACCGAGCTCAAGACCGACCGGATCCGCCCCAAAACCGGCCGGCGGGTGCGCAAACCAGGTAGCCGTGGTTGGGTAGCTCGGCGGCACTGAGGGGAAGGGGTTGGGTGAGCTCGCGTCTGAACTGCACGGCTGCAATGGCAGCGGCAACGGCGGCAGCGAGGGGAAGAGTGGGGAAGAGTGGGGGGGTGCGGGCAGAGGGAGGGGCGGATAGAAAAAGGCTCGCCTTGTGCCACCGACGGGCGGGCCAGGGGAGGACACGCGCCGATGACCCGCGCGTCCGCGTGGTGTCCGTTTCACCCCAAAAGCGGCGCAAACTTGGGCTACGGAAGGGTGGAAAGCAGACACAAAACGGACAAAAGTCCGTTTGCTCCCGCGTGCTGGGCCGCCTCTTTTGTCCCTTTTAACCCAAACGGACGGGGCCGGACAGGATAGGGTCACGCGGTGGAGTTCGCCTAACCACCGCATGTGATGTTTGGTAGTCTCAAGTCATTGAAAGCATGCACGGCCCACATCTCTCATTGGTTGATATGTCACAAAATAAGAAACGAGGAGGGAGTTAATGTACCGTGCCTAAGTGTTTTGGGATTATTTGGTTTTCGTAAGGTGACTTACACAACATTTTTTGTTACATGCATTAACATTTTATTAGTTAAATCAAAGGTCAAAACTTGGCGCAAAATGCAAAGGGGGCAAATAAACCAGTAAACATCAAAGTTCTCTCGTTTGGCCCCAACTAGAGGTCCAGTGAGATGACTATACTGCAACGGCACGGAGGGGGCACAGCTTCATTGACTTAATGCACCTTCCTTTGGGTGTATGACATGAGGGCCCAATGGGTGGATGGCCAACCTATCATACAGCCAAAGGCAGGTGCAGTAGAGGGGCGAGCAGTAGATGGCCAACATGCACGTGAATTCAACACAGTCTGCACTTCTCATATAAAGGCTCCCACTAGTCCAATCTACGAAATCCTACGCACCTACGCACCCAAGGGCAAGAGTGATCACTCCAATCGCAAGATCAGTTGACTAGAAGCTAGACCCATGGAGGCGATGAGCGTGAGCATCAGCCGGCTATGCCAGATGGTCCACGACGCCGGCCTGCGGCCCGGCACCAAGGAACGTCTCCAGGTAGTTCTTGAGGCCGCCAGGGTGAGGGGACACTTGGACGACAACATTGTCTCCTTGTTCGAAGAGGTCCTCGTCGGCTTCCTCGACAAGTTCACCGTCGTCAAGAAGCTCGCGGACGACCTTGACGTACGCCTCCAGCCCACACGCCCAGGCTCTGCGATGCCTGCCACCCTCAACGGCCTCTATGGTGACAACCTTTTCGACGCACTGGTGGCCCTGCGACTGCCCGCCGTTGCGCCGGAGAATGCCACCTTGAGGTCGCGCTCGCCGGGCAGCGCCTGGCGCAGCAAGACACCATCGACATAATCACCCACGTCTACACGCAAATCATCCACAAGGAATACTACATGCAAGAGGAGGACGATAGGACGCTGGCCTTCTTGGGCCGCAGGGCAACCTTGCATGGCATTGTTCAGAAGCACGTTGAGCTTGCTGCCAATGCCGCTGCTACTCACACGTCGGTTGGTGACCCGGTGCACTAGGGCGTGAGGATGTCGTTGATGGATCCGTATGTATCTTTATCTTTCCGTCAAATCCATGTAGTAGTATATGGTACAACTAGTAATTATCTTACCTTTCGCATCTACTTCATAATTTTCGTACGTACTCCATGCATGAACCGCGTCAGAACCAAACTTCTCATTATTCTAGGGAAAATCATTATTTCTATTTATCGGTCCCGCCATGGAGCAGAACCAAATTTTACAAGTTACAATTTCAAAAGGAAAAGCCTGTCGTGTTCGCGCCGCACTCCCACATGGTTGGTCCGGCACGCCGCTTAAGGGGGAATGCGTGCTGTGTTGCATTTTCACTTACAAGTGGGACCGCAGTTGAGCAAACCGTCTATCGACAAACCCCCACCCCGCCCACCGAGTGATGGTTGAGAAAACAGGAGGGAGAAGAGATGGCTGTAGCACGGACTCCAAGAAAATTTGTGTCGGATGGGACTCGTGTGGGTGGCGTGTGCCGTACTGCTAGACATGAATGCCAGTTATGGCCCATGCCACCCCACTATATCGAGGTGCTGGTTACATAGAACAAATTTCCTAGAGTCCGTGCTCAGCCCTCCTCTATCTCTCTTCTCAGCCAGCCAGCAGACGCGCGGAGCCCATCGTCTGTTTGCTCATATGCGGTCCCACATGTTAGTGAAAACGCAAGAGGACCCGCTGAACCTGCACATCTTTCACCTCGACATACTGGTGATGAAAAACAAATCCAATAAAGATCTTCGGTGTCCGCTTTTGGAGTTACTACAGTTTAACCCAAGATGCACATCACGTGGCTTCAACTACCACTCTATTTTCTTGCATGACACGACCTGGATGCTGGATGTCCCACGTGTCGGCAAAAGGAGGAAGAACTCGACCAAATCTCTGGTTGTGCTCTCGGATTAGACTAGTTATGCTAACTTAAAATTTTATTGTGTAGAATGGATGCAAGTTTTGGTATTGGGAAGAAGAGTACAACAATATATTGATAGAGCACAATTTAGTAGATGTTCTAGCACTTTTAGCTAGCATAGATTGCTAGAGATGAGACTAGTGCACTTGTTGATAGAATAGAGGCTAGACACGTCTACTTCTTTACACTCAAAGAAGAAAGAAGCACGCAAGATCGAGCCTCCGCAGATCAACAATGAATGCATCGAGAAGGCACTAATCCAACTTACAGGAGCAGTTATGGAAGTTGGATATCTTCTAAAATGTATTCTTGTGGTTCTTGTTTTCTTTGGTCTTGCTTTTCTAGTCAAAATTTCGGTGATGTATTTCCATGTACCAAAAAATCAATGATGAAAAAAAGATATGTGTTTGTGAAGAAAAATGTACACGGCCGGGATGCGTCCGCGCGTTCGTCACACAGCCACCGCATCCGAGAAATGGACCGGACACGAGTCCATTGCCCTACCCAAACGGACAGAATCCGGGCAAAACGGAGGTCTGTTTGGGGTCGTGCGTTGGATTTGGCCTTACAAGTGGGACCGCAGTTGAGGAAACCAACTATCGGCCGGCCGCACGATGGCTGAGTTAGAGAAACGACGAGGTTGAAGAGATTGCTGTAGCACGGACTCTAAGAAATATGGTGTCAGATGGAAGTCGTGTTGGTGGCGTGTGCCGTACTCCTGGACGTGAATGCTTGTTCTGGCCCATGCCACCCTACTACTCCGACTACTTATAGTACTAGTATTATCGAGGATTCGAGGTGCTGGTTACGTACAGCGAACACATTAACATATGACCCACCTCACACTGTGGCCAAATTTCCTGGAGTCCATGCTAGGTTAAAAAAGTGTTCTTTGTGAGGATGGGTGGCTGGTCTCAAGTTTAAAACTTGTTGTATTACGTATGTAGACGTAGAGATAGTGCAGCATGTGAAGCTAGTACAAATAGTGAACTATTGTTGATTGGCCTCATCCGATAACCTGTTGCAATGCACGTACAATTATGTATTCAGAAAATATTTTTTTGCCTTGTCGCAACACCCACTCAGAGAAGCAACTCGAAAGCCATTCATATATTTAGTAAGTTTATCACAGGCATATCATTTTATTACATACAACAGGTCATCAACCCACAACGACAACGAGGATACATTATAAATACTAAAGTTTTCATCACACAACAAATAACAAGCAATGAAATTAACTTCAACTCAACCAATCCTTGGCATTGGAAACGCTTGCTTTGAACCACAAGTGATTCTCTGGGAAGGGCCAGCTACTGTCAATGTCGAGACCAATGCAGGACTGATCATCCAGGATGATGCGTCCTACTATATCACGACCAGGGTAGGGAACCGCCGCAATGTCCGACGTATAGATACAGTTGCTTCTCATTAATGGTAGTAGTAACGTTGTGTGAACAGCAGTTGGATCGCCTTTCACCATCATTGGATAGTTTTGTCCAAGGAAGACCTAGTTTCCTCCAAGACTATGAATACTGTACCAGGGAGAAGGTATTGGTGCTAGCACACTAGTATCCATCCCGAATACCATGCAACGGGTGTTGGAATAGGTCTAGAGAGTGCGACCATGGGAGACAACACCTGCTTCCTTAGTAGTAAGATCAGAAGTGGGCTGTATACAGACAAGAAGGGATGATCCATCGGAATTAGTTGCCAGCCTCAACTGAGTATATGGGCCCTGCTCGTCCTCATGCTCGTGATCATCACCATCGTCATCTCCCCCTTGGTTATAAATTTTTTCAAGTATATGTGGGGGAATGTTCACAGGACCTTGGAAACACAAGAAGAAGGTTAATTAGTAGAGAAGGGAAACTTGCTAACTCGCATGCATGTGGATGAAACAATTATAATTACGGTGGAAGATAAACGTACCGAAACTACGAGGATCCCATGCAAAAACAGTGCCACGAGTGGTGGAAGAAAACACAAGACCCTCGTATTGAATTGCATCACAGTACACATCCGTGTATAGAAACTGCTTTTTGAGCAATATCCATCCAGTCGAACCACAAAGGACGGCAAGAAGCTTGTCGAAGATAGCAACAACTCCATTGTTCTTGTAATTCCAAGAGCGGTTGCGAACTCGACAAATTGGTATCTTCCGTAGACGACATCCACCATGATCGTATTTGAACGTACGTAGATCATCTGTGTGCTCAACCTCAGGGCACTCTGAGATTTTTGGAAGTGGAATCCGCTGACGAGTGTACACATTCACAAGTTCCCACTCGCAATTGTACCCAATATAAACAACCCAATCTCCATTTGCGCCAGCCTAGGCCTTACCCTTAAGGGATGGCATCTTGACATCACACGTATCATTATCAAGCGGCATCAACTTGCACAAGGCGAGGCCTCCGTCGTAAATCGCGCCCATGCGAGCAGACTTATAGCAAAGAAGGTAAGGGAGATCAAACCGCTCCACGGACCCTTGGGTTCCTTGTAATGATGTTATTAGTTGAGTCGAGAATGGTCTTGAGCAGAACCTGCCATGCTAGCCGAGGTGATGACGTCAAGACCGATCAATGAGTTCCCCACCACGTCATCTTTCGGATCAGGGCAAGAATAACGGGTCGTTTCCGGCTTGTTCCTCCATGGAGAAGACGATCGAACAACGACGGAAGGAAGGGTGAAGGCAAATGGAGGAGGGAGGAAGAGCTATGACAAAGATCCCAAATGAGAGGGAAAGGCGAAGAGTCGGTGGACGGTTGCCAGTTTGCCACGGTACACGAAGAGGCGCCCCAGCCTACACGTCCTTTCGAAAATTGTACAAAAGGACTCACCATCGTCCCACTCACATGTTGGAACGGGACCACATGTCAACGAAACATGGTGTGTAATTTCTCGTGCAAAATGCGATCTGGCCGCGTTGGCCCGAGGTGCCGCATTAGTTATCGACCTTTATTTTTCTAACATACAATCTGAGTGGATAGCTCCTGTGGTCATCACACGTGAGTGGATATATAGGTGGGCTAGGTGAGCAGGCAACAACAATCTAAGTGCTAAAAGAGTTGATCTCGAAAAAAGAGTTGATCCAATGCTTGGTATTGTTTAGATTTTCCAACTATGACCATTGGATAGAGTGAATCAATGGCTTACGTTCAAAGTTATTCTCATACTATAGAATGGTATAGGAACGTGGAGAGATTTGGTTGATTTTATATCGCTGAATAATATAAAATATTATGAGTGCGGACGCTCCACCCCGAAGTTTGTAGCTCCTTCTCGGTCGTCGGGAATCTATGTTCTTCCACTCTTTCGTCTAAGACATGAGCTTTGTTCATCCTTTTGCCGACACACGAGACATCTATATGCCTCCATTTTACAAAATCATACTATATGCCTCCATGACACGTGGTACATCTAGCAGCAAGGTGGCGTGTCATGCAAGAAAATGGAGATATGCAGTGCATAAGTGAGTCATGCACTTCGATGGCACCTAGTACTACGTAATATTTTTTCTCCTCGATGGCACGTGAATAGTGCACATACTCAATGACAGAGCACGGGATGGTATCCATGGACATGGTCGGCCCTTTTGAAGAGAGTACTAATAAAGAACTTTGATGTGTCCCGTCAACTCGCAGAATGACGAGAAGCTTGCTTACTACGCCTTCTCCCTCGCCAATGCGTGCGCGGTGGCTTGCAGCACGAGGAGAAACTTTTGCTTACAAGCGGTGGAGGTGCAACAGTTCTTTTGGTGTCAGATTGCCAGAAGTACTACTGTAGTACCATCATTATTGTTCGACTTCCGGAAGAGGAGAAGAGCCAAGTGCAAGGTCACCTACTAACCTAGTACAGTACTACTATAGCCAAAGCTGGTCCAGCTTTTCAGAGCATGGTTAATTAATATAGGCGGCACATCATTTAGAGCAAGTAATCTCTTCGTAGGAACAAAGGAAGTGAAACAAAAGTTGGAGTGGATGCTAGATTGCCAATTAAAACATGATTACATAGGGGAAAAATTCTATAGCATTCTATCCTATCAATCAAACAACCAATGTAGGAAAATTATGAGGGGGGTCTCTCCAACAGTGTTCCTCGGCTCGCACCTAGCATCACGGTGGTCGAACTTGGAGTCATTCATCTGGTACACGTGGCATCTCAGATCTGGACACAAGGTGACGCGACCTCTCACTTCCTCCGCCATTTGAAGCGGCGCGCCCGTGGAGGGCTAGCATACTCCAATATTAGGTTGGCTCTATGTGATGTGGCAACTTCATATACTAACCGGATGCTGGCTACACTACAAAAAAACTTACACTTCCGTGATGATAAGTGTTTGTCACAGTAGGTCGCGTTTTTTGTCATGCATGTACGTCCATGACAAATTTATGACAGAATCAAGATAGTCATACTGTCTTTGTCGTAGAGAAGTGTTCCATGACATTAACAAAATTATCATCACGGAAGTGTCCACTTCCATGACGATAAATCACGCGTCACGAAGTGCTTTCGTCAAGGGTGACCGCACGTGGCATCCACCGTAACGAACGCCGTTAAGCTACCGGTCGGGTTTTGGATCCGATAACCCGTTAACGGCCCGACCAATGGGGATTTTCCACGTGTAAAATCATCATTGGCGGAGGAGACACGATGTCGAGTCCGCGTTGGCACGGTGTCATTCATCCAATGGGCGAGACGCGCTATGATATGATATGTTGACACGTGGACCGGCCCATCAAGTTTAATTGGGCCGGCCCAATTAAAGGCCCACAAGTTTTGCGGACCATAATGGACCGACCCAGCTAAAGGCCCACAAGATTTTGCGGACCATAATGGGCCAGCCCAACCAAAGGCCCACGAGATTTTGCAGGCCATAATGGGCCGGCCCAGTTAAAGGCCCACAAAATTTTGCGGGCCATAATGGGCCGGCCCAGCTAAAGGCCCACAAGATTTTTTTGTGCCATAATGGGCCGGCCCAGGTAAAGGCCCACAAGATTCTTGCGGATCATAATGGGCCGCCGACTAAAGGCCCATGAGATTTCACGACATTAATGGGTCGCCCAAAGAGGGCCCACAAGATTTTGAGGACCCTAGTAGGCGGCCCATTAACTGGCTGCCATGTTTTGGGCCAAATGCCGCCCATATTTGGTCCGTCCATTAATGGCCTGCCACGTTACGGGCACGAAAGTGGCCCATATGAGATCGACCGTTATAAGCCTACCACGTTACGGGCCAAATTACGGCCCAGATCAGGTCCGGCCCTTTAAGAGGCTTTGGGCTCAATTATGGCCCATATCAGATTCAGCCCGTCAACTGGACACTATGGTTTTGGGCCCACTTGCTAAAGGCCCATTTAGTAATTCGACCTGATGTTAGTTTTGGCTTGTCAAGGGCCCGTTAAACATTTCGGCCCTATATTAATTTCAGCCTGTTAAAAGCCCGTCATATAGTCGGGCCTAACTACGGCCCGAGTTGCATCCGGCCTGCTCGCAAACAATATCTGATTGGGCCAAACAAGAACCAAGACAATTTTGGCCTGTTAAAAGCCCGTGCTTTGATTCGCACAATCATGGGCCGGGGTTCATTTCGGCTGCCGCCGCCCGTGCGGAGCTGTTCGACGCGTTTCAGCCCAACCTACATCGTGATTGCATGACGGCCCGATTATGTACCATAATTTTACGGTTTGGCGGTTTATTGCAAAGACAGGATATATATATACTGATAAAATAACTGCAGCATCGTGAATAAGAAAAACCTAGACTATACAAAGAAAGAAATTACGGCATATTACATCCACTTTGGGCATCAAAGTTCGCCACTATGATAATAAAGCACAAGCAGACAGAGATTACATACACTTTGGGCATCAAAGATCGCCACCGATTGCAAAGAAACACGCCGACAAAATAATATAAAAAACCGACAAAGACTTCAATAGAGTTCAAGAAAGGTTAGCCTCATTGGGAGCTGCAGTATAAGCGGTGAGCAAGATGATGAGACTGCACTTGTTCAACACTTATATCTTCCTCACTCAAAAGATAAACAAGCGAAGACGGATGACGGGTTTTGCACGTAAAAAGTATCGATGACAATTCATCACATTTCTTACTGACGAATAAATTGACACAGTTTAAAATTGCATTAACACAATATGGTATTGTTCAGGTCAAGAGATGGCAGGAAATGACATTGTGAAGGAGTTGGCAGCTTCACGACAACACTGGATTACACATCAAGAACTCATAAGTATCAATGGTTAGTGTGCTGTCAATTTATACCATTTCAGATTGGCAAATAAAGAGACGGTTTAAATAATAGTAGAATGATATGACATTGTTCATAGTTAAGACATTGCAGAATATGACATTGTGCTGTAGTGGGTAGGTTCAGCACACTACTGGATTACGGATCAAGAACAGAAGCATACATGCTGTGCAAAAGAAGATCATTGGCTCTGTATAGTTTAATTTACATGGTATGAAGAAGGAACTTCATTGTACAACTGAAAACTTAAATTGAGAAAGCAAACTTTTGTTTATGAACTACATAATAAACTTTAAAAATGCAATTTGATGCAAACACCAAAAATAAACAGTTATTTGCAGTCATGCCTAACCAAATATATACAACAAAGTTTGAAGGCTTGAGATGGACAAACTTACATTATTGGTGAAGACAGGCTCTATAAAGGCCTTGTCCATGCCGATGGGGAGGGGCAATCCAAGAAGTTTACCCCAGAATCTTCTTCAAAAGCATTGCCTTTATTCTACTTTTTGTTAAGAGTAAATATAGATGTGATAATATACGAAAAAATGGAGAATATTTAAGATAAGATGAAGAGTGATGCTACATAACCAAGTAGCTATAAATGTAAGTGCAGCGATACAGTGCAAAAGGTACAACCAAGAGCAATGCACATCTAAACTTCTTCAAGACCAACCTTATGGTAAGAGTAAATATAGATCTGATGTGTAGAAAATGGAGGGCAAAGGAAAATAAGCTGCAGAGTGATGGTACATGAAAAACTACCTGTCATTATAAGTACACTGATAAAGGACAGCATGTACTTACAAGAACAATGCAGAGCTAAAAAAACATTGGCATTGGATATATTCTACACTAATGTAACCATTCCTACAGATCAAATAATTTGGAGCGGACAATTGATAAGCAAGCTGCATACTGCTGTCACATAATGAACCAGGTATGTATGCAAGTATAGTGATACAGGACAACAGGTACTAACAAGAGCAAAGCAGCGGGCATCATATTTGCGATATCCTGTCGTTCTTTTCAAACCGGAATTACTTTTCGAGCAGATTTCCTGCAAAAAGATCCATAAGGTACATGCGGAAAAGTAGAAGTTCAAATTGTCATGTGATTTCATAGACAGTACCTCATCCTGGGAACTAGACCAGTGCATGACAAGGTTTTTCCATTCAATGTCTTCTAAATTGGGCACCTCTAGGCCGACGATCTATGATCTATTGCCTCTTGTTGATCGTATTGAGAGAAGGTTATCTGCAACCTCTTGTCTACTCAACCAAGGCAGTCGGCTTGAGCTCCTTCAGTCTGTTCTCATGTCCATGCCCATTTTCTTTCTCTGCTCCTTATCAATACCGCAGGGCATCCTCAAGCAAATTGAAAGGATTGAACGGCAGTGCCTTTGGAGGGGGAATACTGAAACTCCTAGACAATCTCTAGCTGCTTGGGAGTTGGTTTGTAAACCAAAGAAGTATGGTGGACTGGGAGTAACTCATTAGGGAGTTCAAAATGAGGCTCTCCTGATTAAGCATTTGTTCAAGTTCTTCAATAAGAAGGATGTCCCGTGGGTTAATCTTATTTGGGACTCCTACTATCATTCATCACCCCCACAAGTTACTCAGCTTTGTGGCTCCTTTTCGTGGCGTGATGTGCTCAAGTTGTTTGATAAATTCTGTTTGCTAGCCACACCACAAGTGCATCTTTGGTGACACTTTGTGGTTTTTGGCTTGATAGGTGGCAAATTGACAGCAGAATGATTGCTCTTAAGGATCACTTCCTAGACTTCATTCATTTGCCATTGATGATATGATATGATCAAGGAATTTTTTCACATCGGCCAAATTTGAAGGTTTTCATCTACCTTTCTCTTGGAGGAATATCTGGAACTCACCCGACTACAAACCTGTTGCATCCCATCACCTTACACCCGGAGGAGAAAGATGTTTGGAAATGGCCATCTAAATCTGGAGAATATCAATCTAAGCTCTATTATGAGTTCAGTTTCTCTCATTTGAGGGTTGACCCAATTTTCAAGTTCATTTGGAAATGTTCCTGTACCCTCAAATTCAAGGTTTTTGGTTGGCTTTTATTGATGGATCGACTAAACACAAGAGATATGATGCAGAGAAGGCATTGGAATATCCTGGATGATACCTGTGTCCTGTGCCAGGCTTCCATCCATGAAGATAGAGTCCACCTTTTCTTCTCCTGCAATTTTAGTCAAAGAGTTTGGAACTATCTTGGGATTACCTGGTCCGTAGCACCCAACCTGTCTACTTTCATGATGGCTTCAACCTCTAGGAAGGATTTCAACAGGCCTTTCTTCTCTGAGGTAGTATTTACAGCAGCTTGGAACATTTGGACACAGAGGAATGGCAAAATCTTTTGAAATGAGAATCCCAGCTTCAGAGCTTGGAGGAGGAACTTTGTACATGACATTTCTTTATTAGCTCACAGAATCAAATGTAAATATCGGGAATGATCTGTTAGCTTGGATAGCTTCTTTACCCTATCTCTCTTTGTAAGTATGTTAGCTTCTTTCTCTTTCTTTTGTTCACAGTTGTACAGAGAACCTTTTTGGTTATTTTTGATTTGAATAAAGAGTTGTGAGGCTGTTGCCTTGCAGTACATAGTCAAAAAAAAATTTAGCACAGGAGACTTCACCGGAAATTCGTTTATAGACTTGCCATCAAAGTGTGATTTCCTCAGGTAACACCGATACTGCTGCAATGCTTCCTTGAAAAGCACAAGCAAGCTTTGCTCATCATGACTATCCAGATTGACCCTCTCCTAGTTACAACAATGTAATGTAAATCATTGATGTGTTCAATCAGCAGAAAAAAGGAAAATAATAACCATGAATAATAGCACTTACACGTAAGTTGGACAGGAAGACGTGAAAATGGTGTTTGTCTTCACTATAATCTTCCCATGATGGGAATATATGCACGTAGTCCCTAACAACATTGAAAGAATTGTCTTTTAAACTGGGAATAAATGGAATGGGGTTCCAATTTGCAGGAATTGGTCGTCTCTGCAGTTGGGATATGTCTTCGGCCGGTGGACTTGCTGTACTTTTTGCTGGAGTGGGATTTTTCCGTGGTACAGCTGGTGCTATGGCAAATGAAATTGGTATACCTTTTGCTGGAGTGCAGGTCATGTGTGGTGGGGCTAGTGGTGTGGCCAGTGAAGTATGGGTACAGTCTGCTGAAGTCGGTCCTACGTTTTGTATCACTGGTTGTACAGCCAATATAAGTGCGGTGCTGTCTGATTTCTCCGGCACCACCAAGTTTTTCAAGGACTTTGCTGGTGCTCCTTCAGGTTTGGCAATCACCCTCTTTCTTTTTGATGTCTGATGCACAAGAACAACATTTGAGTGGAAAAACATGGTATGATGACAGATGGAATATGTATTGATAATGGATGGGCGTGGCATCTCGACATATATGATGAGTAAACTAAGCAGATGGCGGTGCAACAAAGTAGAAGAAATGCAAGACAACATATGCAAGATACCCGCAATCAATAAAACATTGCCAAATTAGAACAGGCACCTTGATGGGTGAACAGACAGGCCATCCGCCTTTGACTCCTCGAGGTTAGAATAGTCATTAGGATCATATTACGAACAAGAATCAACAGTGGGGAGCGTATGAGTTTCATTGCATCGAATGGCACTCAATGCCTTGGTGCCAAGTCATTGCAGTGTTTAGCTTCAAGAGTGGACTGCTGCTAGTGCGACACAAAGCAGCTACACGAGATCATAGTGTAGATATAACGGAAAACCTTAAGCATCGAGTAAAATCACCAAAGTGGAACTTCACGGAATATATGTGCTAGTATTGCGATGCGGCTAGAAAGGCTTCGGATACCAGCTCTCTTCCGGTGAAGGTGCTTGATCATTAATATCGGTGTAACTCTCAAAGGCGCATACAGCTCCCGCATTTCCTTGCTATTCTTATAGGATTCAAGTGGGCAGGCCACTACAAATCCTATTCCTATGTTTACAAGATCCTACGAATCAAAGAGGCTCAAAGTGTCCATCACAACCTAATCGTATAGACCTCTACACTGCAAATGTCTCTACTAATCTTCAGTACAAGGAACATACTATACTACTAGCATACTCCCTCCGTTCCAAAATATAAGTCTTGGTAGAGATTTCCACTATGGATCACATACAGATGTATCCAGATACATTTTAGAGTGTAGATTCACTCATTTTGCTCCATATGTAGTCCATGGTGGAATCTATACAAAGACTTGTATTTAGGAACGGAGAGAGTACATATTAAAGAAGAACGGAAGAGGAACATGGTAAAGAAGAGCAAGCAGATTTTGGATAATAAAATGTTGGTTGCGAAGTGCCCACACATGATGAACCAGAGCGCATTAAGAAAGCAACTCCCAATTTGTCTCGACCATTTCAAAGCGGTTGGATGAAGATCCTACGTCTCCTAACCCTTCTTCTTCCTCGTCTCTGATTCTTCCCATACAGAACACGGCACGGGCCGCCGGCCGGACCACCGGCCCCCATCGCCTGTGTTCCTCCGCCACCCCCACCCCCACCCGCGCCCCAACCCCCACCCGCATCGAGTTTTCTTCATTCGGCAAGGCCCCACAACCACCCGAGCCCCTTCGATTGCATCGGCGAACTCCGGCGAGCTCTGAAAAATCGACTGACCCAATTTTGAAATTTAGTCTACTGTGATTTAACTAGTGTGGAATATAAAAGGGGAAAACCATAAGCATTGGGAATATAGTGTTGACCGTGCCATGACGGATCTAAAGGTGCAAACCTGACAAAGGCAACTTTGCAACCAAGACAAGAAATCAGAGTAAAGCAGTGACGATCTATTTTCTTGCTGCGATAAATAAGTTGAGCAGATACGAAAGAGTACCGCCTCTGGTGCGGCGCCGTGTACGCATCTGCTGAGAATTTGACGGTGTTGCGGTAGCGATGGCTGTCGGCGGCGTGGAAGCAGATCTAGGAGGGTAGACGGTGGCGGCGGGGTGCGGTGGACGGGACGGTCATAGGAGCGGCACCAGCAAGGTGGACGACGGCGGGGATGAAGCGAGAGGACGGGATGCAAGGATCCCGGTCTGAAGGCGTGGATGAGAGAGGTCGATCTCTTGTAATGGACGGCGGCGTCGGGGTATCAGCTCCGGCATGGTGGAGGAGGACGGAGGAGGGTGGGGTGGAGAGGGTGTTTTGGCGCCCACGGAGTACGAATGGGGAAAAGGGAGGTAGAGAGGAAGGGGGAACCATGTATTCAGGGCGCGCTTGTCTCAAATGCAAGGAATTATACAAACCTAGCCCCCGTTTGAAATTTCTACTACATCACAGCAACATTAGTCGGTTGGGGATAGGACGGTAATCTCGCATACACCGAATATTTGCCGACGAGTTTATTTTTGGCGCCCACCGTGTATGAATATGAATCGGGGAGGGAGTTGATTTCGGCCGAGGACACACCGTGTTTTGGCGCCCACCGTGTATGAATCCGGGTGAGAGGCGGTTACATCACGTTTGTGTGAAATTACAAACCTACCCCTATCGAAACCTATAGAAATCCAGCAGATAGGCTTTGTGGCGAGGGATAGGCGGTAGTGATTTCCATCTCACAGATTTTGGTTTCAGGCGGTTACTGCGACTTTCACCGCTTCGTTCAAATTTTGCAGAGTACACGTTTACCGTGCCAACTCAATCCGAATCCCGTTTGTATTCTATTTTTTCGGGCGGGATCCAATTCTAATTGGAATTACATTCTATATACATCATTTTTTTATATATACTTTCAAAAGCACAACAAATAATTCTGCTCCTTTACATGTATAATATGATTTACAAATACAACGATCTCGAAATCTTAAGGTTGAATTCAAATTTTTTTAACCAAATTATGTTCTACTAAAATGTATGGATCAGTAATACCTACATATTAAATAACATAGATGTGCGTGAATTCATATGAGTATGCATGTTTGATAGATCCATTTTGGTTCGAGTATGGATTACATGTATCATCATCTCAAATTCAAATATTTGAATCCCTTTTTTGTTCACTCCTTTCACGCCCATCTCTCTCGCATGCATGCTCCTTCAGGTAGCTATCACTCTCTTTTCTCCAACTCACCCACAAGCTCACTTCATGTTTCTCCTATCCTCGCAAACATGGTCTCTCGACGTCTCCCTTGAGAAGTGTCGCACTCTCCCTACCATTATACATTACACGGTTTTCATTATCTCTCACGTCTCTACTGTTCTCTGGTACTCGGTACCTAAGCTTTCTTTTTCACCGCCACACACACAAACTCCACTCGTCTTTCACTTTGTCTTTCTCTCTATGGGATTCTCTCACACACCCTATATGTCTCTACATATGACTCATACCACTAAAATTACTCTCTCTCTCTCCTGTAGACACAACATTTATTGCGGTCTCCTTTTCGTCTCCATCCTAGACTGACATTATTCATTTGTTTACCGATCAATCAACCCCGACTACCGTCTCCTCTCTCTCACACACAGACACACACACAACTCCTGCTTCGACTCCCCTTCCCGACTACCGTCTCTCTCTCTCTCTCTCACAAAACTCTCGCTTTCGCACCCCGACTCATACTTCTCTCACAAACATTTATCGACTAGCTAGCCTCTAGATAGGTTTATACACCCGCACACTCGTGCTTCCACCATCGCATACATGTCTCTCTCCTGCTCCTTGTATCTATGTAGATTTTTCTTCCCTTCTCGAGACACGCCCTCTCGATCGTGCGCACACGCACTATTGCCTCATTTTAAGCTGATACCTATCGCACACACACTCCTTGTGTCTTTCTCACACATGCACTCCGTCCTCCTCCACTCTCCCTCTCTCTCTCACACACATGGGCTTTTTGCAACAACTAGCAAGATGCCCATGCGTTGCACGGAACATCAAGATGCATTTGTATGAGTAGTTTATCTTGTGGGGGAAAAGGATGAACGAGGGAAGGCCTTATTTGCAAATGTGGAGAGGGGTGTGGGTATCTTTTTGAAAAATTGCCATAGGTTCCTTCCTATCCGTCAGATATAGATCGGACGGCCTATATTGCAAGATGGCAGGCACACGATCATCACCAACCATGCTTTTTATAAGAGTAGGGATAAAAAATAGAGTTGGTGATGATGGTGGGCCTGCCATCCTGCAAATTAGGTCATCCGATTTATATCTGACGGATAGGAAGGAAAATATGGCAATTTACCCGCACACTTCACCACATTTGCAGATAAGGCCTTCCCTCGTTCATCCTTTTCTCCCACAAGATCTTGATGTTCCGTGCAACGCACGGGCATCTTGCTAGTAAGAGTAGAAATTAGACATATACCACTTCTCGAATCTTGAAACCAACAACATTCCTCCCTTATCTCATCAAAAACGCCAAAGGAATATATTTTGAGTGAAACATAACATATTTTTAGTGATATACATACTTCAAAACTAGACTTTTTTTTCTATCAAATCGGTGAATATATAATAATCTACTTTGATCGTGTGGCAATGCATTGGCACATTGCTAGTAGTTATTATAATATTTTGGACACCAGACAAACGGTGGAGTACATATACGAAGAGAAGAGGCGCACGCACGCAGTCGGCCTCTCGCTGTCTCGCACACATGAGTGTTACGTAAAGGCGACGTTAACAAATAAACCCTAAAACCCTAGGTGCACGATTGCTGCATTCGTGGGTACCGGGTACAGTGGAGCACCTTTGTAGGAATAGTCAACCCGCGTGATAATTTGATCCGTAGGAGTTGATGGTCGGGACCACAGGTGAACAACTTGGAGCGCGGTGGCTCGCCAGTTGCCACAGATCGAGTAGCCACATTTAAAATATCGTTTTTCTAGCGGGGTTAAGATTTCCGATTTTCAATGGTGCGTTATAAGTTGTAAGTAGTTTTCAGAACGATTGGTATGGAGCGAAAATGGAATTCATAGTACTACGTACCTCCTTGCCGTATGGTTGTATGGTTTTTTTTGCGATGGAGGTTGTATGGGTTTATGTTGCGAGATGTTGAACCTGGTAGTTCTAGGGCAAATACTATGGTTTAGATTTAGATGCTGGTTTTCAGTGATGAAAATCGGAAGGGGAAACCCTTCTTTGATTTAAAAAACTACTACCTCCATTCTGGTTTACTAGTCCCCATCGTACTTTGGGTCAAAGTTTGTCCATGAATTTTACTTGTAAAATGTGAATGGAAAACGAGATTTTGTTAAAAACCAAACAAAAGAGGACTGGAGGGAGTGATTGCTCTGACACGGACGCGACCTCTCATAGCGCAAGCATTGAACCGGCGCGCCAAGAGGGCACTTTTCGGCTGCAGGCCCGGCTGAGCACGCCTCCTCACCGCGTGCAACCAGCTTAAGACTGCCCCGCCTGCCTTCATTGAATCCGCGCGTGTGCGGGAAACACGTCCTTCCGTGAGCCGACAGGCATTTTAGAACACAAAAAATGACTAAAATAAAATTAATTTACGCATGGTCTTGACTTGTTGTGCTCGCATTGGTAGTAGGAACTAGTAGAGGTTTTTCTTTATTTATAACTCTCCTCACATTTTTTTTAGCTTTGAAATGGATCATGGTTGTGGACATTTATGTATGAAATGTGCAGATATCTGTGAACATGAGTTTGATGTGAAAGTTGAACTTGGAATGTCGGGCTTGCGCGTGAACTATACGATGTCCAATGCTTCGTCTGTTATTGTTTGGAAAGTAATTGTTGTTATTACATGACCCAAAAAAACATTTTGTGCCACATTAGTAGATGCACGGACATCACAACAGGCATGCTGACAGGATAAACATTTGAACCTAGCTATTTTGAAGGAAATTTTGTATTGACAACAGTTTTAGATAGCAGGAGACGCCTAGCCTGCTCTGCCTCTGCTAGCTTATTTCTCGCTTCTTCCATCTCTTCTTTGGCTTGGTTGAAGAGAGTATCTGATTGCTCTTTTCGCTTCTTCAGGAACTCAGCTACATTCTCAAGGGCTGCTGCACGCTTTCTTTCAGCCTTTACTAATGCCACAAGGACACGAACAGCTGACGACTCCACCTGGCTTGTGTGTAATCCAGCATCATCTGGGAATTTGCACCTTGTGTCTAATCCAGCATCATTAGGGAACTGTAACCTTGTGTTTAATCCAGCCTCATTTTGGAAACATGATCTCGAGGTTGACCATACTTCCCTCCTCGCAGAACTGCATCGACATGAAGTTACTTCTTTTTTAGATCAATACTCAGAGCAACCTAGATCCATTTAGTAGAAGCCAGATAAACAAAACTCGGAGAAGTGAATTCAAAAGGAAAACAAATATAAAAACAGACTACAAGGTGAGATCACCCACTTCCTACATCAAGCTAAAAATGAAAGCATTAGGACGATTAAGACTCTTCTTATTACACATCAAAGAACACCACACTTAAGAGAAACAGAAACTACAACATATACACATCGAAGAACACGAGGCTACACGAAAGTAATTGAAAGGGCGTTACTTACCAAAGCTCGTTTTACAGGTTCGGTGCAGCTCCTCTTTAACTTGCCACGCTCCTTGAAGATGTCCCGAATATCCCGTGTTTGGTCTTCATTGCTCCTCTGCATGTTTGCACTCGTGGTTTTAAAATCTCAATATGGCAAGAAAAATATACTACTAGTAATACTCGTGCATCTTGTGGGCAACATTAAAGCACTCGTCTGCCATGTTAGAGCATCTCCAACAGAATCGCAACGCGCGGCGCTTAAAAAAGCGTTTACAATGCTGAGATCGGGAAGTAGATAGAGTAGAGGATAGTTCTCATCATAGATAGATAAAAAAAGATAATTCAACTACTCCTCATCATCCGACTCCTCCTCGGTGATGTCCTCCTCCGACGTCTGACTGTAGGCGTGAAGATACCGATCGTCGTCGGATTCCTAGGGCGACGCTGCTCCTAGCCTCATGTTGAATTGAGCGTCTGCTTTTCGCCTACGCTTGTCCTCGTGATAGACGGCTCGCTCCGCCCTCATCTTATCCCTCTCCGCCCTCCTTTGCGCGCAGAACTCGCGCTCATTAATGATGTCCTACGGGAAGTGTTGGCGCCAAAACGCCATGGCTTCCTCGTCCATCTCGGCGATGCCGAGACGGTGCTCCCGCCTTCGGTTGTCGCGACGGTCTTCGTCGGTGCTAAGCCGCGGCAGAGACGCAAGCTCCTGCGCCCGCTCCCGCGTCGGCACGTTGGGGAAGTTCAATGTTCTATGAGGCCACCGGGCGCCACGCCGCCCGCGTCGTGCTGAGGCGGCCTCGTTGGCGGTGTCGAAATTGCTGAGGCCGAGGCGCATTCCGCGGAACCGGATCTCAGCGGAGAAGCCGCCAGAGGGGCGCGCGCGGACGCCGCGGCATCCCCAAGTTTCTCGGCGAAGCGGCGGCATGGTGGCGCGGCGGCGACGAGGCGAAAATGAGCAGGGAGAGAGAGCGGTGGCAAGGCACAGAGCGGTGGGAGGGCGTTGGATTTTATAAAGCGCGCCGGACCCGCGGACCAAAACTAGCACACGCCAGGCCGCTTTTTCCCGAGCGCGTGCGATCCTTTCCCGACGTCTCTGCTATCTCTACTCACTTCTCTACTGTTATATTTATTTTATATTTTATATTTAATATTTATCTCTACTTCCTTTAATGTCTACTTTTTTTCTCTATACTTTTTTTCTTGCAATATAGGCCGTCCGATTTATATCTGACAGATAGGAAGGAAACAAATGGGAATTTTGCAAAAATATACCCATACCCCTCTCCAGATTTGCAAATAAGGCCTTCCCTCATTCGTCCTTTTCTCCCACAAGATAAACTACTCATACAAATGCATATTGATGCGTGCAACGCATGGGCATTTGCTAGTTCTAAAAACCTTTCCATCATTTGCCACACTACTGGTTGCAGATGAAAAACCTACCCAAGCACAAAGACGATACAGAGCGACGCACAATTACAAGCTGATATTCTGTTGGACAATGGAGGCTATAACCAATTACTTTTACGGGAACAATAGCACCCAGGAAATTTGAAGGGTAGGTATGAACAAAATTGGAACTGCACATGTACTGCTAAGTGATTCAATACACACATTACCAATCGAGGAGAACGATGGTCGTGGCGGCCTCTGTGAGTCATGGTCGGCAACAGGAGTCAATTCATTGTTCACGACGGTGGTACTTCTGCGCTTGGCGTCGGCTTCCGGGAAGCAGATCCGAGACCGTGGAAGATGATGCCGGGGAAGAGGCTCCGTGTACGACAACGATGGTGGACCGGCTCCAGTGCGGCGTACGAGGTCGTCGATGAGGCAGAAGCGCTGCGGTGGACGAGTGCGCCGATGTAAAGGGGAGGAGCACGAAGGCTGCGGTGCCGTGGAGAAGTCTATTTTGCGGTGGGGATAGAAAATGGGGAGTATTCAGGTGTACTACTCTGGGTGCCGGGGTGGGCTTGGCTGGGTAGGGTGAACCTGAAGTTATGAAAACAGCCCCCTACCAAGCGTCATCCATAGGCCTGTTCCGAAGGCTATGATGGTTACTTCCCACTGCTCGAATCAGGGTCGCGGGAGATTTTCCCGCCGACCTCAAAATTTTGTGACACTGGACTCCCCGTGTGGCGTGTTGATTGATTCGGCTAAGCAACTATCGAGTAGTAGTAGTAAACTCTGCATATTAGGTTTGACCGAAGTCAAACTTCCTAAAGTTTGACCAAGTTTATAGAAAAATATAAACATTTACCATAACAAATATGTATGATGTGAAAGTACATTCAATAATGAATCTAATGGTATTTATTTGTTATTGTATATGTTAATATTTTTGTTATAAGCTTTCGAGAGTTTACAAAACTTGACTTTGACCAATGCTAATACGCGGACTTAAATAAAAACGGAGGGAGTACACATTTGTTTTCTTAGTTGTAGTGAACTAATCATTTGTTGAAATTGTGAAATAAATATATTAGGCTATTGACTTCGAATATAATGGTCTATACAATTGAATAGTTACAATCATTGTCGAATCCCAAGATGTATACAAGGTCTATAGTACTTCACAACATGCTCAAACTCACATAATCCCAGTCAAATGAGAATCTAAATGCATTTCATAGTTATTACTTTGTAGGAAGCAACATTTTGACATATCCCAATGTGTGAATGGAACGTGCAGAGAGAGCTTTTGAAGATGGAGCAGATAGGGCGGGAAAGATTGTATGTATGTGGACGAGATAGAGGGAGAGAGATAGAGAGAGAAAGAGAGAGGAATAAGTTAGGTCTGTGAGAAAGATGGAGACATGTAATATACGTCAGATGCGTGTGCATCCAGATTCTGTATACGTGGAAGGAGAAGAGACAACATGTTTGATGAGAGAGCTGGAAAAACATGGACGAGAGGGGAAGGATCTCGTGGGTTGAGGGATTGACAATTTTGTGCGGGAGAGA
This sequence comes from Aegilops bicornis, assembly GCA_021605145.1. NCBI lineage: Eukaryota > Viridiplantae > Streptophyta > Magnoliopsida > Poales > Poaceae > Aegilops > Aegilops bicornis. The sequence goes on along the minus strand of CM038674.1, from coordinate 611,097,159 downwards.
GGGATTGGTAATTTTGTGCAAGAGAGAGAGAGAGAGGGTGGGGGAGGAGTCGGCCACCGTCAGCCACATCACCCTGCTTCCAAATGACCCCGCATTCTCTAGCGCGGTGTGGTCGCCGTCTTCGATCTGCTCGATGCCCTCTTTGAAGATTGAGGTGTTGTGCATGTCGGGGTGCAAAGAAGCACAAGCGAGAGTGGTCGCCGTATAACCTTGGATGGGGATGAATTGTGTGCTCGGGGGAGTGTGTGTGTGTGTTGTGCTGCGTGTGTCTGTGTGTGTGTATGGGTGTGTGTGTGTGTGAGAGAGAGAGAGAGAGAGGGAGAGAGATATTGAGAGAAAACAAACCTAAGGAGAGAAATGGGGATTCACAAAGAGATTGTGCGGGCCTTGAGGTGGGCAGGGGCCGGGTGAGGGTGTCAAAATGTGCGTGTTGATGCATGTGTTGCATGCGGCCGTGCAAGGGACGGACGAATCAAGAGAGATGGTTGTTATGTTACGGATGCTCCTCTCTCTCTCTCTCTATCTCTCTCCCTCTCTCTCTCTCTCTCACACACACACACAAGTAAACTAGAAGACCGTTCTCTCATGTATACACAACGTATCGGCATATCTGCCTATGTCTCACTCATGCACGATCATTTGCACATTCACACCTCTCTATGTCTCAGATCACACGCACACCGCTCCACATTGCCCTTCCGCCACAACACACATATGGACACATACACACGTTCTCTCTCACCATACACACAAAATCATTATTAAAAAACTAGGGCGCACCTAAAGCGTCCGAATCCAAATAAACACGAACTGGAGCTAAATTCAAATATATGGAAATATTGCAGCGTCAAGAACTTTCCCAGGAAAAAAAGTTGAGTAATATTCGAGGATTGTTTTCACACACACAAAAAGGTTCGGTGGATGTCCTTCGAGCGCGACATGGTGACGCACAGTTCGATCGACCGCGCGGCCGCGGTTCACGCGCTTGCACAGGATTCCATATCGTGGTTGTGGTACTAACTAATAAAAGCGCTTCCTAAGTCTAATGTTTACGTGTACTAGTACGGTTTTCTTTTAAGTTTGACCAACCTTATAAAAACTAAAGTAAGCTCCCACACGCGCACTCATCAATATGCCGCCGCCGTTGCGCATGCCGGGCGCTACCGCTCCGCCAACAATTTCTCGCCATCATCGGGCGTGGTCGCCGCCATCCCTGTGCCATGAAGCCGAAGGCTCGCCCGCTCATGTCGTTTGCAGTCCCTCCTCGTGATGCCGCCGCGCTGCCAAGCACGCGAGCAACTGGTGGAGCCGTGTCTATGCACGCACCATACGAAGTGGAGGACGAGCGCGTGCTCCAGCACGCCGGCAAGGAGGAACTAGCGTGTCATTGTCGTTTCCACCCGCGCGGAGGAGGCGCGCATGGCGGCTGTCGTGGCAGAAGCCGGTTGCGCGCCCGTCGAGCCCGCAAAACGGGTGCGGACACGGAATCTACCTTCGAGACCTTGAATGCCACGTGGATCCTGCAATCTGAAGGAGCAATTTGGGTCAGTCGACTCATGTGAGCCGTTTGATGCAACATGGATGGCTAGAAGGGCTTCTTCCACCTCTTACGCCGTCTTCTTCCTTCGCCCGTCGAACTTCTTTCACAAATCGATCGACCCAAATTATACTACTAGTACGCAGCGTATTAAGTACGGTAGGGAACACGAAGATACGGAGCAGTAGTACCAACTGCAAGAACAACAAGAGGTAAGACATAGTACTAGTACTATCAGACGTACTAAAGAGTTCAAATAACGAGAAAGAACATACTAAACATAGTTCCGCTAGGGCCTCAGCACAACACACCCTTGAAAATAAACTAAGAAACTAGTCCGCTTGACACTGCAGTAGAACCAGCATGAGCGACGGCACTGCCACCTACTCGGAGTCCGAGTCCACGTCCTCGACTTCGTCCTCGTCCCTCTTCCTCTTCCTCGTCACCGACGCTTCTTTGCTTGAACCGGACACTGGGCTCTACTTCTTCATCCAACCCTTGTAGATATTTAAACAAAGGTAGGCATCCATTACTGCGTACAGGATGTGATCTTCATCTAATGTCTTCGACTCCCATGCATGATGAAACTTGTGATGAGGTTTCTTCAGTTTAGCGTACGAAGGATCAATCATGGCTACTGCCAGGGACAGCATTGAAGGTTGATAGGAGGACACCAGGCTTGCCTTCTGGAGATCGAAGGGCTGGCCTACAACGAGACCTATCCGACGCAGGACATCCCTGTCATTCTTAAAGCCTACAGTAACGAATTTCACTCTTTTTTCCTTGAGGAAGTTCTTAAAATCCTGGCACTCAACGTCGGCATGGCATATGTGGTAGACCAAGAAAACATTATGTACACAAACCTGGATCATGGCGGGCTTCTTCCTCTCTTTGTCCTTTAGATCCTTCTCTCGTCCCAGGATCATGTGTACTCAACATCTAGCCCAAATGACCCACTCATCCGTTGAACTGTTCAACATGCGTAGGAAGCGAGCAAGCCATGCTTTCACCGTCGCGGATCCACGTGTGTAGATGACGATGAACTGATCGCCGGTGATGGCTCTAACCTGGTACTCAGCGGTGACCATGGAGATTTGGGAGGCCATGGATTTTGGAGGAGGGTTAGGAGAAGTTGAACTGTTGTACCCTGCAAAAACTAGGAGCGAACTAATGTGAAAGGACGGGACGATTGTGAGCGAACTGTTGTAAGGTAGTAGAAGACGGGGACGAGTAGGGCGTGCGAACGGCGTAGGGTTGTTGGCTTGCCCGGTGGATAAACGGCTGCAAGCCCCCAAAGAGTTCTCGAGAACTATGCGGGGCCCACTAGATGTCATGTCTACTAGACCCATATCGTAGGCCTGACGGTATAGCTTCTGCCTGTTCGCACGCCATGCCGGTGCGTGGATGTAACTTCACTTAATTCCGTCAACCGCGCGCCTCCCATGACCTTCGCGTCCCTCGCGCGGTCGGGCCCTTTGAGACTTCGACCGGCTATAAATGAGCAATTTTTTTTGCCTACTCCGCATGCATGATACTCCCTCTGGTCCTTTTTACTCCCGTCAACCGTTTGCAAAGTGTTTGACCAAATTTATACTTTTTTTAACACCACCTTATATTAATTAACTAGCCACACCAGTACACTCATTCGATACAATATTCACCACACAGGGCGATATGTTGTTTACAAGAATATCATCTAATCTATTGTCAAAGCTATACTTAGCGATTAAGTGTGCCACCTTATTGGCCGAACGGCTGATCTTTGACAATTGAAGATTGTTGATCAACTTCGAGATGCTCAACACTTTCATCTTCAGGTCACGCATAGCAGACCTGTCATAGTCCCGCGATGCAAGAGACGCTACCACAAAAGCGCAATCAATCTCTAAAATTACAGGATTATGAAGAGAAATACCTATGTAGAGACCGGCAATGCAAGCCCTAAGCTCCGCTTCCTCCACGCTTTGACAGGCATCAATGAAATCCCACGACCAAATTTATACTAAAAATATCAATATCTACAATACTGATTATAATGAGTATAAGAACTACGTTTTATAATGAGTGTAAAAATATTGATTTAACATTGTGAATGTTGATACATTTTTCTATAAGTCTGGTGAAGGTAGAGGTACATTGACTTCAGACAAAACTTAAATGCACAATGCAGACTAGTTCCTCCGTCCAGGTGCGTACCATGTCCTATCTTGTCATCACAACAAGGTTAGCTATTAGAGTACCACTACCTCCCTTCTAGTTTAAAGGGCTCGATTCAAAATTTTCACCTACTGTTAGCAATATAGTAGAGGCGGTGGAATAGTTTTTGAAGTCTGCAAAAGTACTCAACTAGTGCTGTCGTTCTTCACACAAAAATGTGTTTACCAATGCATGCATGAACACTAGTTACTCTAACCCCCATCTCTTCTTTAATTCTTTGCCACATCAGCATGTTTGCTAGTATTCCCGTGTGCATGATACCAGCTTAGATACCACCATTATAGCCAGCCTTAATCATCGCATGCAATAATTTAATGCACCTTGAAATATGAACATGTGTGGGGCGTGTATGTTTTTAATGACTTGAGACTATAGCTAGCCCGGCATGCAAGATGACTTATTATGCACCGTTCCCCATACCTGCAGGGAATCCTGCTCTCCAAATATTTTCCTCTCCATGTGTGGAAACAATATGCCTGCCAAACTCTCCTTCTCCCTCCGGCGGTCCCACCACTCCACCCCGTGTGAAAAAAATCTGCATGCATGACTCTCCTCCCCCCACGCTCGTCCAATCCATTGTAACCAGCAATGGTTCCACAACTTCGCTCCCCCGTAATTTACTCCAACAAATATGCCCACGTAGCTGTTACTTAACTGCAGGTGCATTGGGTCACTGACATATGGGCCCAACAGGTGTTCGGCCCACATGTCGATGACGCAACTGAACCTGCGATTAAGTCGATGCAGCTTCGATCCATATCTTACGTAGGTGTGCCATTGCTCGCTATAAATACTGCGCCTCCCACGACATCACTATCTCCTCCCCCTCATGTTCACGTTCATCACTATCTCCTCCCCATCCCTCTCACGTCGACCACCATGCCATCGCCCCTCCCAAGCCCTAGGAGCCCCTCGCTGCTCCGCGCGGACGGTCATGCGACGTTGTTCCGTTCCTCGCCGCCACTAGTTGAGGAGGACGCGTCGGTGTTCTGCTCATCGCCGCTACGCGACGTGTCGCCGTTCCGTTCCTCGCCGCCACTAGTCGATGAGGACGCATCGGTGTTCCACTCCTCGCCGCGACGCGACGCGTCGCCATTCCATTCCTCGCCGCCACTAGTCAAGGAGGACGCGTCGGTGTTCCGCTCCTTGCCGCGACGCGTCGAGGTGGACGCGTCGGCGTTCCCAATCTCGCCAAAGACGCTGCCGGAGGACGTGTCGGCTCCCCGCTACGAGGAGAACGCCGCGCCGCCCGCCAAGCCCCCAGCCTTGAGGAGCTTTGGAAAGAAATGGATGTCTCATTGTGGGACGCTTTGCCTCCAGCAGAGCGTGTCAAAATAGAGGCGACGAAGAAGGCCGAGGAAGAGAAGCGCACCACGGAATAAGCTGCCTGGGAGGCCTATGTCGCGTCCGAGAGAGTCAGGCAATGGGCTCTTTGGCAGAAGGCTCGTGTGAGGGCTGTGAGGGTGGCGGAGGACACCCGTGCCGACGCCTTGAGTGCAGTCGGGCCCAAGCGCCTCATCTACGCTTGGCGGTACGTGGACCGGGTGCACGCTTCTAGCAAGGCGGAGTACCTCTTGGCGCCAGATCACCACACCGGTGAGATCACGCTCGCCCGCCGGCAAGCCGGCAATCAGCACCTGCAAGTTGCGAGGCTGAGGAAGAGGCATTGTGTCGGCGTGCTGGGAAACGGCCGCACACCAGGGCACTCGTGGCGCGCCGCAAGCGCTCCTGCGAGCACGGTGGCTTTTAGGAGGAGTATAATTTTTGTTTCGTAAGGCGATCTCATTAGTTTTGGGACGCAAATGATAAATCTCGAACATTTAGGAATTTTTAGCATCCTTAATTAAGTATGTAAAAGGGAAAGTTTGGAAACCTTGTGTATTCGTACGCATTTTGCAAGTATGTGCATATAGCACTAACTTTACTATATAATATCGCACTACACGTCTCTCTTGATATATGCTTGCAGAATGTGCTACTCCCTCTGTCCAGGTCAATAAGTCATCTTTGGTTGTGCACCGTGACCAAGGAGGGAAGACTTGTACACCTAAACGGAGGGAGTACTACTATTACTTATGTACGTGCAAATGCACGTTTTAACATTACGATGTGGTTTTTGTAAAAGTAGAAAAACAACACTAGTCAAGCTTGTGAAACGATTCAATGCAAAACAAATGCAAAAATGCTCGTTTGATTGTTTACTTTTAGCTTCCTTCTCTGTGGTTATTTCTCTGTCGTACTTTGTACGGAGTATCTCACTAGTTGGAAAGGCATGCAAATTCCCAAACCGCTTCCTACACCCTGTATCGAATTTTTTGCCTAACAAGTTGTGCCGTGCAATTGGAATTCCAACTTGAGTACTACTACTAGTAGGAGTACCAGGGCCAGTTCTTTTAGGCTTCTAGATTTGTAATCCCATAACTACTACCTCCGTCCTGGTTTATTGGTACCCATTGTAATCTGTGTCAAATTTTGATCATAAATTTAACTAATGAAATGTTAGTGCATGTCACATGCACTACTCGATCCGTCTAGGTGAGTAAGTCATCTTAGGCTGTGCACCGTGACCAAGGAGGAGGAGAAAACGAGAAACATTAATGTTTATTTGCTAATTAATAGTATTGCATGCAATGAACTAACCTTGCATGTCGTGTTTGATATCTCAAGTCATTAAAAGCATGCACACTCTTTATCTCTTATTGGTTGATATGTCAAGAAACAAGAAACGAGGTAGAAGTTAATGCACCACGCCTAAGTGTTTTGGGATTATTTGGTTTTCGTAAGATGACTTACACACCTAGACGGAGGGAGTAACATTTTATCAGTTAAATCTTTGGTAAAATTTTTAGCACAAATTACAATGGTGAGGAATAAACCAGGACGGAGTAGTAGTTTAGAATCCCAAATAAATGAGTGAGGCGCCTTATTGTTACTCTCCACTGTGACTAGTCTTGTGGGAAAAGCTGGGGAAGCCGCCAAAAGAACTGGCCCTAGGAGTAGTAGCTAGGGATCGAGTGTGCGAGATAAACCGGAGAAAGTAAATGCAGAGAGATGAAATGCAAAAAAGACGGAGGGATGTGATGGTTGCTCGTCCGTTTATTTTACTGTGCCACTTATTACCGGGAGTGGTTGGGTTTTGTGATATGACGGTTTTATCACAAGGCCACGAGCGGGGTGAGAGGTGAGAGTCCTGCAGCGCCGCCTCTACACTTGTACTACATCGGTCGTGGTTTATTAGTCCCCCATTGAATTTGATCAAGATTTAATCGATAAATTGTTAGTGCATGTCAACAAAAACTATATCGTTGGATTCGTATTTGAACATAGTTTTGAATGATATAATTTTAGGTGACATGCATCAGTATTTATCGTACTATATATAATGTTAGTTCAATTTTTGGTCGTACTAATCTATAGTGGTAAGGTGCCCGTGCGTTCAACCGAAGAGTGAAATGCATTGATCGGGGAGTTGTTTATTTTGACAAAGTATGTGGGGGTCATCTCATGTGTAACGGGTATCAACAGGTTTCTTCGGATATTATCTCATCTCTAGAGCTCAGAAACATCCGGATGAAATAGATAAAAAGGTATCTTTTGCAAACAAAAGCGTTCAACTGTTCAACCTGCATCCAAAACTTGTGAAGAAATAACACTTATTGTGCTTTGAAAGAAATGATCTTTAAGAATTAGTTTTTGAGTATCAATTGTTATACATGTTGGCTACAGATGACATGGCACTTTCTTATAGTCAACAGTTGGCTACACTATTAAGTAATATTAACCATGCCCTTATACACCTAGACGGAGGGATTAAATCAGGATGACTTGCAAGGGGCAGAGGAGATGTAAGAAATGGTTCGTCGTAAGTCTTTCACCAGTACTGTAGTAAAAATTAATACATGGAAGATTCTAGACTAAACCATAAACGAATACACTTTTATTCATGCGCGATACTCCAATAGAGCAAGATCCTGCATGGAAGTCTCCACATGCTTAGACAGCGGATTACATTGAGCGAAGACTAATGATCAACATTTAATTTGATAATGCGTAATTTTTTTAGAAGAACAGGGAGGCTCGTCCCCGGTTCCATTATCAAATGAAACCCAAAGTTTCTTACATCAGCTCACTGAGAGGAGCAGTTCAAAGGAAGGACTGCGGCGAAAGCCACTCAAGTTTAACGACAAGCTTACAGAATCAAAAGCAGCAAAGACACGGGCCATAAGCGCCCACACACACACTACATGTTTTCTAAGTGCACTTGATAATGCGTATGTCCAGGTGGACCTCCTTGGAGTCCCCGTGCACCGCGTCGACGGGTAAAGGATGGAACGGATGCCATGGGTTTTCCAAGTCCACATTGGCAGGATAGTCCCAGCTCCCCAGAGTCCAAGTCCGTCCGATGAGGCCGGTGTCGCCGCCCACGCGACCCGGAGGGGTAGTAACAGTGACTACGCACCCGTACATCTGCCTCGTGTCAGTTTCAGCGTCAGTGGCAACGCCCCTAACGCACATTACAGAGACGGGGCGGCGGCCTGCGCGGGCCTCGCCGGTGCCCACGATCAAGAGGAAGACGCTGCCGTCCTCCTCCGAGACTAGCAGGCGGCGGTGATCCTCCAGTGACTCCGGCATGGTGAACTGGTAGCACATGTCATACTTGATGTTCTCCGCCAAGGGCCAGCAGTGACCGCTGCACGCATCCGTGAGGTGATGCACCATGTCCGCCAGCGAGCCATAAACGGCATCGGGCACCCATAGCAGTGGACGAAGGGCTCCTTGGAGGCATCGACCAGGCCGTCCATGAAACGGGAGTTGCTGTGGGGGACGTTGCGCCAGTTGAATATATGAGCAAGTTACTGAGAGGTTTAATCCGAATAAGCACAAAATAAATCATGACGACTATAACAGAGATGAAACTAATCATGTGGACTAGCATAGTAGTAGGATATAGAGTAGAAACATGAATTCTACCACGATTTCGAACAGGAAGGGCATAAACACATACGGTGCAACGGGAGCAGCACCGTTGGCATTGAGGTTGTCGCCCATGTCATTGAGGAAGAGGTTGCGGAGGTCGGGGAAGAAGTCGTCGTTGGTGAAGTCGTGGCTGCCCGCAGTCGCGAGAGTGTGCTCCCCAGATTTCAACAGCGCCCGCCGAATGGAGCGCAGCAGGGGTGGCTGTAGGGGACGTTGCGGCCGCCGAATGGAGCACAAGAGTAGCACACGAAGGAGTAGATGGTGTCCTTACTAGTACTCCCTAGTATCTATCTATCTATATCTATATATATCTACTCTTATAGAAAACCGAGTTGGTGATGATGGTATGCCTGCCATCTTGTAATATAGACCATCCGATCTATATCTGACAGATAGAAAGCCAACTATGATAATTTTACAAAAGATACCCGCACCTCTCTCCACATTTACAGATAAGGCCTTGCCTAGTTCATCCTTATCTCCCACAACCTCATGCTCCTCCCTATGTCTCTATCTCTACTACTCTTCTTTGCTTTTTATAACAAATCGAATAGTGTTGCGCTGTCCGCTGCATGCCTGGCTGAACACGCCTCCTCGCCTCAATCATCACCAACTGAGTCTTTTATAGGAGTAGGAGTAGAGAAAAAACCGAGTTGGTAATGATGGTGTGCCGTGCAATGCACGGGCATCTTGCTATTTTTTTGCATATAAGTCCAAACACCACGTAGACACGGTCTTTGAGCACTGTTTGTCGTCGTTCCATGCTCGGGCATTGAAGTTTGTAACTATTTTAGATTAGAATATACTACTCCTCCGGTGCTAGTAGTAGAGCAGAGTCCTACTCTACTACTCTACTCTAGCAAGCTAGGGCATAGTAATTGTAGTAGGTACCCTAGGGAGTACCAAGATCTTGTGATCACTCAAGCAAGTTTTCCGGCATCGATATGACCCTACACCGCTGGGTATGTGTCTCGTAAGTCAAGCGGCATCTTGTAGTCATCATCACCTGTCCACTTCCGCAGCACATATTCGCTTCTCCATCTTTGTCCGCACATAATCTCGTCCAAGCTTCCATCCCCGCTAAGGCGCCTCCCCCCTCGTCCGAAACCCAAGCACTAACAATGGCAGAACCGAGCAGCGTCCGTCGAAAGATTGGCTGGAATTCGCTCCCCACAGAGGTAATCAAGCTCATTGTTTCATGTGTGGACAATCTCAGTACCATGCCGCTCGCTGCGAGCTCGTCGGGGCTGTACCGTTTACTCAAAGCCCTCGGTCGGAGCTTTTAAGCCAGCTCCTTGCTTGCCGATGCCACCGATCTTCGAAACGGCGTGTCATGCGGCATAACAATCGAGGGTCTGCGAGCATCAACCCCTTCATCGCGATCCGATCCCCGGCCTCGGCTACATTAACGGTATGTACTGGGTCGGCATGAACACGTATTGGATGGTGCTCGTCGACGGTCGCGCGGTTGGATGCTCGTGCAGGTCTACACCCGGCGATTGATCCCCCTTCCTTCGATTAACACTGCACTGCTTTGGCACCGCGGCCCAAAATACTCGGAATCTTAAAGTAGCCAACATGATACCAAGTTTGATTTGCTCAAGGTTGTAATCTGCCAAGTGCCCACAAGATCTGTGAATTATAAAGACTTCAGGCTAATTGTGTTCTTCAACCGCGGTCTCGCCTATCTCGACAGTCACTGCGGTAAGTGGATAAATCTGCACGTCCATCGCAGGATCATACATCCTCCATGGTTCTCTGATGCCATTGAACACAAGAGCTTCATTTACGATGTCGACTCCTTCTATGGTTGGACGTATTGCTGGCCTACTCCAGTCATCGCTACAAACGGTCACATAAAGCAGTATGTTACTTTCCTATGATATCATGATGGCTTGCTTATATTATCACAACATTTTTGAAAAAATATTCATGCTCATAACATGCTATTCTTAAGTTTGACTAAATCAAGAGCCCTTTTTTATTTGACTCCAACTTCATATGATGTTGTAGGCCGCCTGGTGTCCCTACCCTTCCTAATCCCAGAACCTTTCAAAGAAAAGCGGCATGGCAGTTGCAGGTGGTTCCTGGCTCGATCAGACGACGGCGAAAGATTGATGATCGTTCGCACATACCGGACGTGTTGTTTCACGGAATACAATCACAGTCACTGCAAGGTCTTTGAGCAGGATCCCAGCTTCTCTGGGCCTTCAGGAATTTTTGACTGGAGGCTGGTAAGTAGCCTTGGTGCACACTCTCTGTTTGTCAGACTGAATTATCCGATTAACCAGGAGATAACCGACGGCAAGGATCATGATGGCAGCACGGTTTCGTTCATCAGGAAAAAACTGTGTGTACGCAGCGTACCATGCGTCTCTGCATGCACCATACCCTGATATGTGCCGCCACGCTCTGCAGCCCAATGTAGGAGAGAGGGTCGCAAGTATCAGACTTCGACCTGCTGGCTGGAGTTTCCCCCGTCAGGCACCCATCTGGTTCAAGTCGTCATCCAATCTCCATAGCTTAATAAATAGTAACGTCTAACTGAGCCAGTTAGTTAGATGCGTACACTTGGTGTAGTAGGATCTTTATTTAGTTTGATGCATACACTTGTTCTTTTTGGTAGCCCTTTTGTAATGATGGCTGATGTTTGCTTTGGAAGAGAGAGCCGTCTTCACTCTTTTCCGCCTCGCTATCGCTTCGCTGCACGCCCAGCCCTGGTTGCCGCTGCCGCTGTTTTCAATGTACAATCAGTAGTATATTTCGTGCATTGGTTGAATAAATGTGTTGTTAGAATGACAAACACAATGTTTTGGAAGTCGCTAACGGTTCGATCCTTTATCGCCTGCACTGCACGTAGCTCATACAATTTTTCGTGACGGAACACATTTTCCACTTGTTGATAAGATGCAGCCCAATCGATGAAGGCCCAATAGAGAAGCCCATAATTAATCGGAAGGGAGGCTCTCACATGAATCCGCCTGTACATGCTCATGGCCCCTAAACATAAATAAGTAAATAAATAAATAAAGCTAAATGCTCATGCACCAGTTCTTTGGGAAAATAGGTAGCCAGTATTTCTTTTTGAAGAATACCCAAGCTAGGCCTATTTGTTTTCTCCGACCATCGGGCTGCAAATCTTTCAAGACGAGGAGGGATGCATTCCGTCCTGGCCAAAGAGTATGGTCAATGTCTGTTAAAAGTAGTATCAAAAGGGGTTGAAGATTCCAAAAAAGTTATAGCAAACGGGATATTAATTTTTGTTTTGTTTTTGTTCTTCACTGATATCTTATACGTATTTCATTGGATTTAACATGACATAGTACTAATTTATTTTTAAATTATGGCTATTAATTTTTGGATTAAGAATATTTCGTTCCCCAGCAAAATTTTGCGAATTTTTCAAAATTTCCCACATATTTAGTTAATTTTTTGACCCTGGTACTGACCAGAAAATGGCCAGTAATTCTAAAAATGGAAAACGGGCTGCAATATATTCCATATGAATTAGAAAATGAGTAAAAAATATAAAAATAATAGCAACTGGCTGACTTGTTTACGCAAGGCTTTGTCAGTGAACACACGATTCTAGCAGCAGTGACTATTGGATGTCCATCCAACGACCGACGTGCTTCTTCAATCACTGATCTTCCTGCTCCAGCTGCCTAAACTAGCGCCGGCGGGACTGCCTGCTCCCTCCTCTTGTGGCCCGCTGTGATGCCGCGCAGGCTTCCCCGGCCCACCCTACTCCTTCCGCTGGCCTGGCTGCACGCAATCAACTGCCTCCTTATTACGTGTAAAAATGATTCCTCCCACTGACATCTGGGGCGCATCGATTGGGAGGCTGACCTGCGAGCCTACTATGTTGACGCGTACGCAGGGCTTGTCAACTTAGTCAACAAACGATTCTAGCAGCAGTAACCGTTGGATTTGAATCGAACGGTCCTTCTACTTCTTCAATCGCTGCTCTTCTTGCACCAGACGCCCAAACCAGCGCTGGCAGACCGCCTGCTCCTGCCTCCAGTGGCGGCTTGTCTTTGTCGTTGAGGCCTCATCGCCCCTACTACTCCCACCGCTAGCCAGGCCCTGGGGCGATGGCAGCCTCACACCGCAGCCGAACCAGTGAACCCTCGTACTCCTCTCCGTGTGGGCATCCACTGTCGCGTCTTCCCCGGCTCTGCGTCGTCCCCTTCCTAGGCCTCGTCGTCGTCCATCGCCTTGGTGCTCTCGGCGCGGCGTGGTCAATGTGGTCAACGACATTCCATCGGAAGAGTACTGTACGTGGAGTGGCTGACAGCTGGGTCCACGGCCACAACCTAGCTTTTTGTGATTTGCCAAGTAAGTCGCTCTGTCAGGCCTGTTGGGCTGCAAATCTTTCACGACGAGGAGAGCTTTCATTCGGCTGGCCGAGAAAATGGCCCATCAGTAATGAGAAATGGGATGTACATTTTTAAAACACATCAAACCGCAATTAGTTTCAAATATCTTTTTTTATTTTGATATTTTAAATTACATTAATTTTTATGCGTGGAGAATTTGTTGTATTTTATATTGATATACATTTATTTTTAAAATCAGTTTGAATATCAGTAGCAATTTCGGGATTAAAAACAGTTCGGACCGCACCAAAATATGCAAAATTTCATATAATTTTTAACCGTGGCCACGATATGGGCTGTAATGCTAACAAAAGAATATGGGCTCCAAAAAACCTTAAGAATTAGCAAATGGGCTGTAAATTATTAGAAATAATGGCGAGATGGGTTGTATGCTGTTTTCCACAGATTTGAGGCTTTCCTAAAAAGGATGACGACAGCAAAGGATCGTTGGATGGCCATCCAACGGCCGTTGTGCTTCTTCAATCTCTGCTCTTCCCGCTCCACCACTCAAACAAGCGCCCGGACTGCCTGCTCCTCCTCCTCAAGGCCGGGCGTGGCCGCCAAGCAGCCTCATCGCCCATCAGCATTCCCCATCGCTGGCCTAGCCATCCCTCTACTCACCCACACCTGATGTTATTCTCCGGCGAGGGCAGACGAACCAGTAAACCCTCGTACATTCGTACTCCCTTCCGCATGGAAAACAACTGCCGAGTCTTCCCTGACTCCGTGTCGTCCCCTTCCTAGGCCTCACCGTCGTCCACCGCTGTGGTGCTCTCGGTGCGGCGTGGTCAATGTGGTCAACGACCGACTTCCATCGCAAGAGTACTGTGCGTGGAGACGCTGACAGCTGGGTCCACGACCGCAACAAGGAAGTTCCTCCTTATTACGCGAAAACAATTATTCCTCCACCTGATAGCGGGGACCCACCAGCTACACCTTCGCACGCAAGGAAGTGCGTCCAGGCAAAAAAAAAACGATTCGCCCCCCTAACTGCTGGGACCCACCAGCTACATCTTCGCACGCAAGAAAGTGCGTCTGGGCAAAAAAAACGATTCGCCCCCCTGACTGCTGGGACCCACCAGCTACATCTTTGCACGCAAGGAAGTGCGTGACAGTCGGGACCCACCTGGTCGAAGCGTACGTAGCGTTGTCATTCTGGTCGCGAACGTGTACGTACATACTGGTCGTTGTAGAGGCGCGCACGTTTCGTAGTAGAGGCGTGCATGTAGCATGTACACGTACATACAACGGCCAGGGTGCAAGAAAGAAAATACGGCCACGTATGTGTACATACGGGTGAGGTCTCGAACGCCTACTCGCGCATACGTACGGCCAGGGCTCGTGTACATGGCTGGGTCGGAACGGAAAAACAGCGTCGTCGTCGTGTTCATGGGGAGGCAACGGAGTGCGTCGTGTTCATGGGGAGGCAACGGAACGCGTCGTGTTCATCGGGAGGCAACGGAATGCGTGGGAGCCAACCGGCTGGGTCGGAACGGAATGCGTGGTCGTGTTTATCGGGAGGGCTTGGACGGAACAGGCGATGGAACGGGCCCGCGCATCAAGACAACGGCGAAACGGACCTCCTACGCTCGAACGGGTCCTATTGATCGGGAGGGTATGGCGTGCATCGCAAAAGCGGAGGAAACGGACCTCCTACGGTTGAAACGGGGTCCTGTTGATCGGGAGGTGTGGCGCATCAAAAACGGATTTAAACGGACCTCCTACGGTCGAAACGGGGGTCCTGTTCATCGGGAGGGGTGTGGCATACCACAAAACGGGACTCCACGGGATACTGTTCATCTCCACCGTCGACCTCCTCCAGCCTCCACGGGCTACCGTCGACCTCCTCCAGCCTCCACGGGCTCCTGTTCATCCAGCCTCCACCGTGCGCTACTCCACCGGCTACTGTTCAACCACCCCTCCACCGTCTACTATTCATCCAACCCTCCACACCACGGGGTCCTGTTCAACCACCCCTCCACCGTCTACTATTCATCCAGCCCTCCACCACACCACGGGGTCCTGTTCATCTAGAGGAAACACCACTGCTCACTGTTCATCCAAACCCCCCCGCAACGCTCACTGTTCATCCTAGAGGCAACATTGATCGGCTTCATTTAGCAGCAGTAGCGAAGGAATCGCTCGATCGGGTTCAGTTAATAGCCATCGATCAATCGCTTGGGTTCAGTAACGCGTAGCTTGCAGTGCAATCGCTCGGGTTCAGTTAGAGCCAACGCCTCGCACACACGTGCATACGTGTATGAAAGAAACGCGCATCGCTTGGCCCCCGACCTCCCAATCGTAACTGTGAACTCCCCAAAATCCCGCTTCTACCACGGTTTTTTCCGTCGTGGACGGCCCAAAGAATGTCATGCAGCTACGTCTCCGGCCCACCCAGGACAAAAAGCCCATTTTCTGTCATGATTTTTTGTCATAGAAGTAGGAGCCCACCACATCTATTGAGTCAATGACATGCATTTGCAAATGTACCATTCATTACATACAACAAGTCATCAACACACAATGACACTGAGGAAACATGTTGGATTATAGATTATTTCAAACAAAACATTCTAGTAAATACTGAAGTTTTCATCACACAACAAATAACAAGCAATGAAATGAACTTCAACTCAACCAATCCTCGGCGTTGGAAATGCTTGCTTTGAACCATAGATGCTCTGGGAAGGGCCAGCTATTTGTCAATATCGAGAGCAACACAGGACTGATCATCCAGGCTGAAGCGGCATATATCAGGACTAGGGTAGGGAACCACCGCAATGTCCGAGGTATAGATACCGTTGCTTCTCATAAATGCTAGTAACGTTGTGTCAACAGCAGCTAGATCGCCTTTCACCATCATTGGATAGTTTTGTCCAAGGAAGAGCGAGTTTTCTCCAACACTATCAATACTGAACCAGGGAGAAGGTGTTGGCGCTAGCACACTAGTATCCATCCCGAATACTCTGCAACGGGTGTTGGAATAGGTCCGGAGAGGGCGACCATGGGAGACAACACCTGCTCCCTCAGTAGTAACAATCTCAGTGCACTGTATATAGGCAAGAAGAGGTGATCCATCGGAATTAGTTGCCAGGTGCCACTGAGTATATAAGTTCTGCTCGTTCTCATGCTCGTGATCATCACCATCGTCATCTCCCCCTTGGTTATAAATTTTTTCAAGTATAGGTGGTGGAATGTTCACAGGACCTTGGAAACACAATAAGAAGGTTAATTAGTAAATGGAAACTTGCTAACCCGCATGCATGTGGACGAAACAATTATAATTACGGTGGAAGACAAACGTACCGAAACTACGAGGATCCCATGCAAAAACAGTGCCACGAGTGGTGGCAACCAACAAAAGATCCTCGTATTCAATTGCATCACAGTACTCATCCGTGTACAGAAACTGATTTTTGAGAAATATCCATGGACGAACCGTGGAATCAGTAACGACGGCAACAAGCTTGTCGAAGATAGCAACAACTTCATAGTTCTTGTAATTCCAAGCGCGGTTGGGAACTCGACAAATTGCTATCTTCCATAGACGACAACCACCATGATCGTATTTCAACGTACGTAGATCATGTGTGTGCTCAACCTCAGGGCACTCTGAGACTTTTGGAAGTGGAATCCGTTGACGAGTGTACACATTCACAAGTTCACACTCGCAATTGTAACCAATATAAACAACCTAATATCCATTTGCGCCAGCCCAGGCCTTACCCTTAAGGGATGGCATCTTGACATCACACGTATCATTATCAAGCGGCATCAACTTGCACAAGGCGAGGCCTCCGTCATCCGCGCCCATGCAAACAGGCATATAGCAAAGAAGATAAGGGATATCAAACTGCTCCTGGACCCTTGGGTTCCTTGTAATGATGTTATTAGTTGAGTCGAGAATGGTCTTGAACGAACCTGCCATGTTAGCCGAGGTGATGATGTTGCACCGATCAATGAGTTCCCCCACCACGTCATCTTTCAGATCGGGGCAAGAATAACGGGGTCATTTCCGGTTTGTTCCCTCCATGGAGAAGATGATCGAACAATGGCAGAAGGAAGGGTGAAGGCAAATGGAGGAGGGAGGAAGAGCGTGCGACAGCAGTTCCAAATCGAGAGGGAAAGGCGAAGAGTCGGTGGACGGTTGCCAGTTTGCCACGGTACACGAAGAGGCGCCCCGGCCTACACGTCCTTTTGAAAATTTTTCAAAAGGACTCGCCATCGTCTCACTGACATGTTGGAGCGGGACCACATATCAACAAAACATGGTGTGTAATTTCTCATGCAAAATGCGCTCTGACCGCGTTGGCCCGAGGTGCCCTATTAGTTATCGACCTTTATTTTTCTAACATACAATCTGAGTGGATAGCTACTGTGGTCATCACACGTGAGCGGATATATAGGTGGGCTAGGTGGGCAGGCGGCAACAATCTAAGTGCTAAAAGAGTTGATCCAATGCTTGGTTTTTGTTTGGATTTTCCAACTATGACCATTGGATAGAGTGAATCAATGGCTTACATTAAAAGTTATTCTCATACTATAGAATGGTATAGGAATGTGGAGATATTCGGTTGATTTTATATCGCTGAATAATATAAAATATTATGAGTGTAGACCTCCACCCCGAGGTTTGTTGCTCCTTCTCGGTCATCGGGAATCTATGTTCTTCCACTCTTTCGCCTAAGACATGAGCTTTGTTCATCCTTTTGCCGACACGCGGGACATCTATATGCCTCCATTTTACAAAATCATACTATATGCCTCCATGAAACATGGGACATCTAGCATCAAGGTGGCATGTCATGCAAGAAATTGGAGATATGCAGTGCGTAAGTGAGTCGTGCACTTCGATGGCACCTAGTACTACGCAATATTTTTTCTCCTCGATGGCACATGAATAGTGCATGTACTCAAAGACAGAGCATGAGATGGTAGCCATGGACATGGTCGGCCCTTTTTAAGAGAGTACAAACAAATAACTTTGATGTGTCCCGTCAACTCACAGAACAATGAGAAGCTTTCTTACTATGCCTTCTCCCTCGCCAACGCGTGCGCGTTGGCTCGCAGCACGAGGAGAAACTGTTGCTTACAAGCGGTGGAGGTGCAGTAGTTCATTTGGTGTCAGATTGCCAGAAGTACTACTATAGTTCTATCCTTATTGTTCGACTTCCGGAAGAGGAGAAGAGCCAAGCGCAAGGTCACCTACTAACCTAGTACAGTACTACTATAGCCAAAGCTGGTCCACCTTTTCAGAGTATGGTTAATTAATATAGGCGGCTCTTGCAGCGGCACATCATTTAGAGCAAGTAATATCTTCGTTGGAACAAAGGAAGTGAAACAAAATTTGGAGTGGATGCTAGATTGCCAATTCAAACATGATTACATAGGGGGGGAAATCCTATAGCCTTCTATCCTATGAATCAAATGACCAATGTAGGAAAATTATGAGGGGGGGGGGTCTCTCCAACTGTGTTCCTCGGCTCGCATCTAGCATCATGGTGATCGAACTTGGAGTCATTCATCTGGTACACGTGGCATATCAGATCTGGACACAAGGTGACGCGACCTCTCACTTCCTCCGCCATTTGAAGCGGCGCGCCGGTGGAGGGCTAGCATACTCCAATATTAGGTTGGCTCTATGTGATGTGGCAACTTCATATACTAAACGGATGCTGGCTATACTACTACGGTACTCACACTCCAAGAAGTGACTCGAAAACAATTCATAAATTGAGTCTATGACATGCATTTGCAAATGTACCATTCATTACATACAACAAGTCATAAACACACAACGACAACGAGGATACATGTTGGATTATAGATTATTTCCAACAAAAAATTCTAGTAAATACTGAAGTTTTCATCACACAACAAATAACAAGCAATGAAATGAACTTCAAATCAACCAATCCTCAATGTTGGAAACGCTTGCTTTGAACCATAGGTGCTCTGGGAAGGGCCAACTATTGTCAATATCGAGAGCAACCCAGGACTGATCATCCAGGCTGAAGCGGCATATATCAGGACCAGGGTTGGGACCCACCGCAATGTTCGAGGTATAGATACAGTTGCTTCTCATAAATGGTAGTAATGTTGTGTCAACAGCAGCTGGATCACCTTTCACCATTATTGGATAGTTTTATCCAAGGAAGAGCGAGTTTTCTCCAAGACTATTAATAATGAACCAGGGAGAAGGTGTTGGCGCTAGCACACTAGTATCCATCCCGAATACCCTACAATGGGTGTTGGAATAGGTCCGGAGAGGGCGACCATGGGAGACAACACCTGCTCCCTCAGTAGTAACAATGTCAGTGCACTGCATACAGACAAGAAGAGGTGATCCATCAGAATTAGTTGCCAGGCGCCACTGAGTATATAAGTTCTGCTCGTCCTCATGCTCGTGGTCATCACCATCGTCATGTCCCCTTTGGTTATATTTTTTTTCAAGTATAGGTGGTGGAATGTTCACAGGACCTTGGAAACACAAGAAGAAGGTTAATTAGTAAAGGGAAACTTGCTAACCCGCATGCATGTGGATGAAACAATTATAATTATGGTGGAAGACAAACGTACCGAAACTACGAGGATCCCATGAAAAAGAAGTGCCACGAGTGGTGGTAGAAAACACAAGATCCTCGTATTCAATTGCATCACAGTACTCATCCGTGTACAGAAACTGATTTTTGAGCAATATCCATGGACGAACCATAGAATCAGTAACGAAGGCAACAATCTTGTCGATGATAGCAACAACTTCATAGTTCTTGTAATTCCAAGAGCGGTTGGGAACTCGACAAATTGCTATCTTTCATAGATGACAGCCACCATGATCGTATTTGAACGTACGTAGATCATCTGTGTGCTCAACCTCAGGGCACTCTGAGATTTTTGGAAGTGGAATCCGCTGACGAGTGTACACATTCACAAGTTCCCACTCACAATTCTACAAAATATAAACAACCAATCTCCATTTGCGCCAGCCCAGGCCTTACCCTTAAGCGATGGCATCTTGACATCACACATATCATTATCAAGCGGCATCTACTTGCAAAAGGCAAGGCCTCCGTCGTCCGCGCCCATGCGAACAGGCTTATAGTGAAGAAGATAAGGGAGATCAAACCGCTCCTAGACCCTTGGGTTCCTTGTAATGATGTTATTAGTTGAGTCGAGAATGGTCTTGAACGAACCTGCCATGCTAGCCGAGATGATGACGTCGCACTGATCAATGAGTTCCCCCACCACGCCATCTTTCAGATATGGGCAAGAATAACAGGGTCGTTTCGGCTTGTTCCCTCCGTGGAGAAGACAATCGAACAATGGCAGAAGGAAGGGTGAAGGCAAATGGAGGAGGGAGGAAGAGCGTGCGACAGCAGTTCCAAATCGAGAGGGAAAGGCGAAGAGTTGGTGGACGGTTGCCAGTTTGCCACGGTACACGAAGAGGTGCCCCGGCCTACACGTCCTTTCAGAAATTGTACAAAAGGACTCGCAGTCGTCTCACTGACATGTTGGAACGGGACCACATGTCAACGAAACTGTTGGGGAACGCAGTAATTTCAAAAAATTTCCTAGAATCACGCAAGACCATGGTGATGGCATAGCAACGAGAGGGAAGAGTGTCTGTCCACGTACCCTCGTAGACCGAAAGCGGAAGCGTTATAACAACGCGGTTGATGTAGTCGTACGTCTTCACGATCCGACCGATCCAAGCACCGAACGTCACGGCACCTCCGAGTTACGCACACGTTCAGCTCGATGACGATCCCGGACTCCGATCCAGCAAAGTGTCGGGATGAGTTCCGTCAAGACGACGGACGGCGTGGTGGCGATGTTGATGCTCCACCGACGCAGGGCTTCGCCTAAGCTCATGACGATATGACTTCTCCGGCGCAGGCTTCGCCTAAGCTCTACGATGATATGACCGAAGTGGAATATGGTGGAAGGGGCACCGCACACGGCTAAGGAAAGATCCGTAGATCAACTTGTGTGTCATGGGGTGCCCCCTGCCCCGTGATATAAAGGAGCCAAGGGGAAGGTGGCGGCCCAAGGGGGGCGCGCAAGGAGTCCTACTCCTCGGGAGTAGGACTCCCTCCAATCCTAGTTGGATTAGGATTGGGGAGGGGAAAGGGGAAGGCGCGCCCCTCTCCTTGTCCTATTCGGACCGGAAGGGGAGGGGGCGCGCAGCCCACCTGGCCGGCCCTTCTCCTTCTCCCTCAAGGCCCATGAGGGCCCATATACCCCAGGGGTTCCGTAACCCCGGTGTTCGGTAACATCCTCGCTTTCACTCGGAACCTTCCGATGTCCAAATGTAGGCTTCCAATATATCAATCTTTATGTCTCGACCATTTCGAGACTCCTCGTCATGTCCGTGATCACATCCGGGACTCCGAACACACTTCGGTGCATCAATACTTATAAACTCATAATGAACTGTCATCGAAACGTTAAGCGTGCGGACCCTACGGGTTCGAGAACTATGTAGACATGACCTAGAACCATTTTCGTTCAATAACCAATAGCGGAACCTGGATGCCCATATTGGTTCCTACATATTCTACGAAGATCTTTATCGGTCAAACCGCATAACGACATACGTTGTTCCCTTTGTCATCGGTATGTTACTTACCCGAGATTCGATCGTCGGTATCCAATACCTAGTTCAATCTCGTTACCGGTAAGTCTCTTTACTCGTTCCGTAATACATCATCTCACAACTAACTCATTAGTTGTAATGCTTGCAAGGCTTAAGTGATGTGCATTACCGAGAAGGCTTGGAGATACCTCTCGACAATCGGAGTGACAAAACCTAATCTCGAAATACGCCAACCCAACAAGTACCTTTGGAGACACCTGTAGTACTCCTTTATAATCACCCGATTCACGTTGTGACGTTTGGTAGCACCCAAAGTGTTCCTCCGTAAACGGGAGTTGCATAATCTCATAGTTACAGGAACATGTATGGGTCATGAAGAAAGCATTAACATACTAAACGATCAAGTGTTAAGCTAACGGAATGGGTCATGTCAATCAGATCATTCTACTAATGATGTGACCTTGTTAATCAAATAACAACTCCTTGTTCATGGTTAGGAAACATAACCATCTTTGATTAACAAGCTAGTCAAGTAGAGGCATACTAGTGACATACTGTTTGTCTATATATTCACACATGTATTATGTTTCCGGTTAATACAATTCTAGCATGAATAATAAACATTTATCATGATATAAGGAAATAAATAATAACTTTATTATTGCCTCTAGGGCATATTTCCTTCAGTCTCCCACTTGCACTAGAGTCAATAATCTAGATTACAAAGTAATGATCCTAACACCCATGGAGTCATGGTGCTGATCATGTTTTGCTCGTGGAAGAGGCTTAGTTAGCGGGTCCGCAACATTCAGATCCGTATGTATTTTGCAAATCTCTATGTCTCCCACTTGGACTTGGTCCCGAATGGAATTGAAGCGTCTCTTGATGTGCTTGGTCCTCTTGTGAAATCTGGATTCCTTTGCCAAGGCAATTGCACCAGTATTGTCACGGAAGATCTTCATCGGTCCCGATGCACTAGGTATAACACCTAGATCGGAAATGAACTCTTTCATCCAGACTCCTTCATTCGCTGCTTCAAGCAGCTATGTACTCCGCTTCACATGTAGATCCCGCCACGACGCTTTGTTTAGAACTGCACCAACCGACAGCTCCACCGCTTAATAAAAACACGTATCCGGTTTTGCGACTTAGAATCGTCCGGATCGATTGTCAAAGCTTCGTCGACGTAACCATTTACGACTAGCTCTTTGTCACCTCCATATACGAGAAACATATCCTTAGTCCTTTTCGGGTATTTCAGGATGTTCTTGACCGCTGTCCGATGATCCATTCCTGGATTACTTTGGTACCTTCCTGCCAAGCTTATAGCTAAGCATACGTCAGTCCGGTACACAGCATTGCATACTTGATAGATCCTATGGCTGAAGAATAGGGAACATCTTTCATTTTCTCTCTATCTTCTGCTGTGTTCTGGCATTGTGTCTTACTCAATCTTACTCCTTGCAACACAGGCAAAAATCCTTTCTTTGCTTGATCCATTTTGAACTTTTTCAAAATTTTATCAAGGTATGTGCTTTGTGAAAGTCCAATTAAGCGTCTTGATCTATCTCTATAGATCTTGATGCCCAATATGTAAGCAGCTTCACCGAGGTCTTTCATTGAAAAACTTTTATTCAAGTATCCTTTTATGCCATCCAGAAATTCTATATCATTTCCAATTAATAATATGTCGTCCACATATAATATCGGAAATGCTACTGAGCTCCCACTCACTTTCTTGTAAATACGAGGCTTCTCCAAAGTCTCATATAAACCCATATGCTTTGATCACACTATCAAAGCGTTTATTCCAACTCCGAGAGGCTTGCACTGCACCATAAATTGATCGTTGGAGCTTGCACACTTTGTTAGCACCTTTTGGATCGACAAAACCCTCCGGTTGCATCATATACAACTCTTCTTCTAGAAATCCATTCAAGAATGCAGTTTTACATCCATTTGCCAAATTTCATAATCATAAAATGCGGCAATTGCTAACATGATTCGGACAGACTTAAGCATCGCTACGGGTGAGAAAGTCTCATCCTAGTCAACCCCTTGAACTTGTCGAAAACCTTTCGCAACAAGTCGAGCTTTGTAGACGGTTACATTACCATCGGCGTCAGTCTTCTTCTTAAAGATCCATTTATTTTCAATGGCTTGCCGATCATCGGCAAGTCAACCAAAGTCCATACTTTGTTCTCATACATGGATCCCATCTCAGATTTCATGGCTTCCGACCATTTTATGAATCTGGGCTCACCATCGCTTCTTCATAGTTTGTAGGTTCGCCATGGTCAAGTAACATGACTTCCAGAATAGGATTACCGTACCACTCAGGTGCGTATTTTACTCTGGTTGACCTACGAGGTTCAGTAGTAACTTGATCTGAAACTTCATGATCATCATCATTAGTTTCCTCACTAATTGGTGTAGTTGTCACAGGAACCATTTCTTGTGATGATCTACTTTCCAATAAGGGAGCAGATACTGATTATCTCATCAAGTTCTACTTTCCTCCCACTCACTTCTTTCGAGAGAAACTCTTTCTCTAGAAAGGATCCAAATTTAGCAACGAAAATCTTGCCTTCAGATCTGTGATAGAAGGTGTACCCAACAGTCTCCTTTGGGTATCCTATGAAGACACATTTTCCGATTTGGGTTCGAGCTTATCCGGTTGAAGTTTCTTTACATAAGCATCGCAGCCCCAAACTTTAAGAAACGACAACTTTGGTTTCTTGCCAAACCACAGTTCATAAGGCGTCGTCTCAACGGATTTTGACGGTGTCCTATTTAACGTGAATGCGGCCGTCTCTAAAGCATAACCCCAAAACGATAGCGGTAAATCGGAAATCGACATCATAGATCGCACCATATCTAGTAAAGTACGATTACGACGTTCGGACACACCATTTCTCTGTGGTGTTCCGGGTGGCGTGAGTTGCGAAACTATTCCACATTGTTTCAAATGTAAACCAAACTCGTAACTCAAATATTCTCCTCCACGATCAGATCGTAGAAACTTTATTTTCTTGTTACGATGATTTTCCACTTCACTCTGAAATTCTTTGAACTTTTCAAATGTTTCAGATTTGTGTTTCATTAAGTAGATATACCCATATCTGCTCAAATCATCTGTGAAGGTGAGAAAATAATGATACCCGCCGCGTGCTTCAACATTAATTGGACCACAAACATCAGTATGTATGATTTCCAACAAATCAGTTGCACGCTCCATAGTTCCGGAGAACGGCGTTTTGGTCATCTTGCCCATGAGGCACGGTTCGCAAGAACAAAGTTATTCATAATCAAGTGATTCCGAAGCCCATCAAGATGGAGTTTCTTCATCGTCTTACACCGATATGACCTAAACGGCTGCCACAAATAAGTTGCACTATCATTATCAACTCTGCATCTTTTGGCTTCAACATTATGAATATGTGTATCACTCCGTCGAGATTCAACAAGAATAGACCATTCTTCAAGGGTGCATGACCATAAAAGATATTACTCATATAAATAGAACAACCATTATTCTCTCGATTTAAATGAATAACCGTCTCGCATTAAACAAGATCCAGATATAATGTTCATGCTCAACGGCGGCACCAAATAACAATTATTTAGGTCTAAAACTAATCACGAAGGTAGATGTAGAGGTAGCGTGCCGATTGCGATCACATCGACTTTGGAACCATTTCCAACGCCAAGATCGTCACCTCGTCCTTATCCAATCTTCGCAATCCGTAGTTCTGTTTCGAGTTGCAAATATTAGCAATGTAACCAGTATCAAATACCGTGTACTCTGCGAGTATTAGTAAGGTACACATCAATAACATGTATATCACATATACCTTTGTTCACCTTGCCATCCTTTTATCCGCCAAATACTTGGGGCAGTTCCGCTTCCTGGTCCGGTCTGCTTGCGGTAAAAACACTCAGTTTCAGGCTTAGGTCCAGACTTGGGTTTCTTCTCTTGATCACCAACTTTCTTGCTATTCTTTTGAAGTTTCCTTCTTCTTCCCTTTGCCCTTTTTCTTGAAACTAGTGGTCTTGCTGACCATCAACACTTGATGCTCTTTCTTGATTTCTACCTCCATGCTTTCAAAGATCGCGAAGAGCTCAGGAATTGTCTTAGTCATCCCTTGCATATTATAGTTCATCACGAAGCTCTTGTAGCTTGGTGGCGATGATTGGAGAATTACATCAATGACACTATCATCCGGAAGATTAATTCCCAGCTGAATTAAGTGATTGTTATACCCAGGACATTTTGAGTATGTGCTCCTTGACGTAACTATTCTCCTCCATCTTGCAGCTATAGAACTTGTTGGAGACTTCATATCTCTCAATCCGGCATTTGCTTGAAATATTAACTTCAACTCCTGGAACATCTCATATGCTCCATGACGCTCAAAACGTCGTTGAAGACCCGGTTCTAAGCCGTAAAGCATGGCACACCGAACTATAGAGTAGTCATCAGCTTTCGCTTTGCCGTGACGTTCATAACTTCGCTCGCATCTGCAGCAGGCCTGTCACCTAGCGGTGCTTCCAGTGACGTAATTTTTCTGTGCAGCAATGAGGATAATCCTCAGTTACGGACCCAGTCCGTGTAATTGCTACCATCATCTTTCAACTTTGCTTTCTCAAGGAACGCATTAAAATTCAACGGAACAACAAAGACGAGCCATCTATCTACATCAAACATAGACAAGCAAAATACTATCGGTACTAAGTTCATGATAAATTTAAGTTTGATTAATCATATTAAAAACCTCCCACTTAGACAGACATCTCTCTAGTCATCTAAGTGATCACGTGATCCAAATCAACTAAACCATGTCCGATCATCACGTGAGATGGAGTAGTTTCAATGGTGAACATCACTATGTTGATCATATCTACTATATGATTCACGCTCGACCTTTCGGTCTCCGTGTTCCGAGGCCATATCTGTTATATGCTAGGCTCGTCAAGTTTAACCTGAGTATTCCGCGTGCGCAACTGTTTTGCACCCGTTGTATTTGAACGTAGAGCCTATCACACCCGATCATCACGTGGTGTCTCAGCACGAAGAACTTCCACAACGGTGCATACTCAGGGAGAACACTTCTTGATAATTTTTTAGTGAGAGATCATCTTATAATGCTACCGTCAATCAAAGCAAGATAAGATGCATAAAGGATAAACATCACATGCAATCAATATAAGTGATATGATATGGTCATCATCATCTTGTGCTTGTGATCTCCATCGCCAAGCACCGTCATGATCACCATCGTCACCGGGCGCGACACCTTGATCTCCATCGTAGCATCGTTGTCGTCTCGCCAATCTTATGCTTCCACGACTATCACTACCGCTTAGTAATAAAGTAAAGCATTACATCGCGATTGCATTGCATACAATAAGCGACAACCATATGGCTCTGCCGGTTGCCGATAACTCGGTTACAAAACATGATCATCTCATACAATATAGCATCACGTCTTGACCATATCACATCACAACATGCCCTGCAAAAACAAGTTAGACGTCCTCTACTTTGTTGTTGCAAGTTTTACGTGGCTGCTACGGGCTGAGCAAGAACCGTTCTTACCTACGCATCAAAACCACAACGATAGTTTGTCAAATAGACTCCGTTTAAACCTAATCAAGGAACGGGCGTAGCCACACTCGGTTCAACTAAAGTTCGAGAGAAAGTCTTCCGCAAGCCATCTATGTGCAAAGCACGCCGAGGGAACCGGTCTCGCGTAAGCGTCTGGCGTAAGGTTGGTCCGGATCGTCTCGTCCAACAATACCGCTGAACCAAAGTATGACATGCTGGTAGGCAGTATGACTTGTATCGTCCACAACTCACTTGTGTTCTACTCGTGCATATGACATCTACGCATAAAACCAGGCTCGGATGCCCTTTGTTGGGGAACGCAGTAATTTCAAAAATTTCCTACGATCACGCAAGACCATGGTGATGGCATAGCAACGAGAGGGAAGAGTGTCCGTCCACGTACCCTCGAGACCGAAAGCGAAGCGTTATAACAACGCGGTTGATGTAGTCGACGTCTTCACGATCCGACCGATCCAAGCACCGAACGACGGCACCTCCGAGTTACGCACATCGCTCAGCTCGATGACGATCCCGGACTCGATCCGCAAAGTGTCGGGGATGAGTTCCACAAGACGACGGCGTGGTGACGATGTTGATGCTCCACCGACGCAGGGCTTCGCCTAAGCTCATGACGATATGACTTCTCCGGCGCAGGCTTCGCCTAAGCTCTACGATGATATGACCGAAGTGGAATATGGTGGAAGGGGCACCGCACGGCTAAGGAAAGATCCGTAGATCAACTTGTGTGTCATGGGGTGCCCCTGCCTCAGATATAAAGGAGCCAAGGGGAAGGTGGCCGCCCAAGGGGGAGGCACCAAGGAGTCCTACTCCCTCCGGAGTAGGACTCCCCTCAATCCTAGTTGGATTAGGATTGGGAGGGGAAAGGGGAAGGCGCCGCCCCTCTCCTTGTCCTATTCAGATCGGAAGGGGAGGGGGCGCAGCCCACCTGGCCGGCCCTTCTCCTTCTCCCTCAAGGCCCATGAGGGCCCATATACCCCGGGGTTCCGTAACCCCGGTGTTCGGTAACATCTGTTTTCACTCGGAACCTTTCCGATGTCCAAATGTAGGCTTCCAATATATCAATCTTTATGTCTCGACCATTTCGAGACTCCTCGTCATGTCCGTGATCACATCCGGGACTCGAACAAACTTCAGTGCATCAATACTTATAAACTCATAATGAACATCACATCGAAGCGTTAAGCGTAACGGACCCTACGGGTTCGAGAACTATGTAGACATGACCTAGAACCATTTTCGGTCAATAACCAATAGCGGAACCTGGATGCCCATATTGGTTCCTACATATTCTACGAAGATCTTTATCGGTCAAACCGCATAACGACATACGTTGTTCCCTTTGTCATCGGTATGTTACTTACCCGAGATTCGATCGTCGGTATCCAATACCTAGATCAATCTCGATACCGTAAGTCTCTTTACTCGTTCCGTAATACATCATCTCACAACTAACTCATTAGTTGTAATGCTTGCAAGGCTTAAGTGATGTGCATTACCGAGAAGGCTCGAGATAACACTCCGACAATAGGAGTGACAAAAACTAATCTCGAAATACGCCAACCCAACAAGTACCTTTGGAGACACCTGTAGTACTCCTTTATAATCACCCAGTTACGTTGTGACGTTTTGTAGCACCCAAAGTGTTCCTCCGGTAAACGTGAGTTGCATAATCTCATAGTTACAGGAACATGTATGGGTCATGAAGAAAGCATTAACATACTAAACGATCAAGTGTTAAGCTAACGGAATGGGTCATGTCAATCAGATCATTCTACTAATGATGTGACCTTGTTAATCAAATAACAACTCCTTGTTCATGGTTAGGAAACATAACCATCTTTGATTAACAAGCTAGTCAAGTAGAGGCATACTAGTGACATACTGTTTGTCTATATATTCACACATGTATTATGTTTCTGGTTAATACAATTCTAGCATGAATAATAAACATTTATCATGATATAAGGAAATAAATAATAACTTTATTATTGCCTCTAGGGCATATTTCCTTCAGAAACATGGTGTGTAATTTCTCATGCAAAATGCAATCTGGCCGCGTTGGCCCGAGGTGCCGCATTAATTATCGACCTTTAATTTTTTAATGGCGTGCCGTTCAATTTTGAAGCACGACTAACTGGTACTGTTTGCAGAGAAAATATAAACTACTCTACCACTACTCCACCTCTAGTACTAGTAGTATAAAAAAGATATATAGGATGGAGCTTCAGAGCTTTCTTGCTAAGGGCTGCCCACTTGCTTCTCACACTATCACCCTCTCTCCAAATCTAAAAAAGAAATCCTCTCTCTCCCTCCTCACCGTGGTCACAGATCCGCCGGGGAAGAAAAGGACGTGTAGCGTTGACGCACTCGTCGTCGGCGAGCGAGGTCACGCACTAACGACAAGGCCGTCCTCTCAGACCTAGCGCCCGCGCGGGATGGCCTCTGACCCCAAACTCGCTGTCGTAGTCTGTGTGGAGGACGACGACCACGAGCAAAGCCACTTCCCGCCGACCTTCAGGTATGCTACCTCTTTTCGAACCATACCCTTGTTCTATTGCCCCACCTGCCACGTCCCTGCATGTGGATATTTTTCCACTCCACCATCTTCCCAATTTCCTATCCTCTGCTCTGCTGGTCATGCAGATAAAAACCTTAATTTGCACTATTAAAGGAAAGCCTACTTCATGCAGACTAATCCATGTCTGGGTTGAATAAGGAAAGGAAGGGAGACTGTACTGTCCAAGAGAGTAGGGATCGAACCCGCACCTAGGTTGAAAATGGGAAAATCAGTAGCTAAGAAACGAGTCTCGTGTCTCTTGGTTGAAGAAGGGTAGAAAGGCATGACAACACAATAGAGAATGACCAGGTCGATAAGTTTGTTGTCCTCACATAGGAAAAAGGTGGCTAAAGAGAACAAAAATGGGACGTAATCCACATATGTTGTCTGGATATTTGTTGCTCTGGGCAACCATAACTCCCTCACCACTCTATGCGTCCGTGGAGGTACATCATACTGGTACACCCACAGTCCGAATGGGTCTCCCATGCTCTTATTGCCACTTTTTTGTTGTTAGTATAACGCCAGTGGTAGTCAACCAATGCTACTACTAAAGTGATGCCACATTTAACTAATGCCGCACTCAGTCTAATGCCACCGATAAATTTAAGCAATGCCATTTAATGTCTCTAGATTATTTCAGGGTTAGCTGTTGATTGTGGATGTATTAAAGATTTTTCAGCTAAGGACTTCTAATGCTGTTGCACAGCCGGTATACCAACAATGAAACTTGTTACTACCTTCCGTCGTGGAATTGTCACGGCCAGATGTCCTAGTGTGAGGACTTAGTCGAGAGGCCAACGCATCTATGTGGTAGCTTGAGAGGGGTTGATCAGGATGAGAGACGTGAGGCGGATCAACACACAAGACAAGGATTTAGACAACTTCGGGCCCCGGGAAACATCATCCGGTAACAACCCCACATGTTATTTGTGGCTAGATCTCATTATCATCATGAGGGAGTCGCCGTAAACCGGCTCTCCTAGTTGTGTCTAGCCCTAGAGATTATTGCTTCTCCCTCTTCGGGTGCCCTGCCCCTCCTTATATATGTTGAAGGGGCAGGTTACATGACTAGTCCTATTAGGATTAGGATTACTCTATTACAAGTGGAGTCCTAGTCTGCTTCCTTTGTAGGAGAATATTCCTTATGCCTTTCTTCTTAATTCGGCCCATCATAACATAAGTCGGCCTTCTGGGCCTTGGGCCTTGTCATCTATCTGAAACACCCGCTGGCTCACCAATGAGTCTCTTAAGGCTCCTGAGTCATCACACCAGTGAGCCGCCAGACATGTGAGTCGCCAATCCTCTGGCGAGTTACCAATGAAACGCCAAGTCCAGCCGGGTCATATATCCGATCGGGTCATACCGCGGGGTATATCCCCAACATTAGCCCCCAGTTTAATTTGGATTTATCCATGTTAAACTGATGCTGTAAACAAAACACAAGAACAAATGTAACAGGTTGTGCTCTGGGTTAAATATTCGTGTAAGCTGGTACCTGATCATCCTTAAGTTATTGTCATTTCCTTCTTTTAAAAAGCTCGGGTCAATAAGCCAACTTCATAATCAATTTGCTGACATTGGTTTCTCACAGAAGTATTGTGAAGAATAATTCATTTGACTCAGCTCCCAATGCTTAAAAAATACTGGTCTTGAAATACTCATCTGATTTTCAGCCGGCTTGAAGATGTAGATCTTTCCAATTTATGATTACCAAAATTGCCTGGTTATAAACAGATGATGCCGAGTCATAATTGTTGTCGACGCTGGGTCATAATTATTGGTGACACCGGGTTATAATTATTGGTGACGACGGGTCAATCTGGTTTTCTCAAAACTGAGAATTTGAAGATATTTCTCCCTTATATCCATATTACCTATAGCCCCCAAGTCTTGAGCAGAGAAAAGTGATGACTTAAGACTTGCTTCAGTATAAATACTACCACTTTGAAGAAATCCATATTGTTCATCTCAGTCACTCGTAAAAACTGAATATTTCATATACGTAGCCCCCAAGTGTCGGGTTGTCATGCTTGCAGCAACCTTGGACTTATAATTGCCTTTATGCTCATAAAAACTTCAACTAGTGTAGCCCCCAAGGGTCGGGTCATTATGCAATAATGAGCAGCGACTTTACAAATATGATCATGTAGATTTGAATAGCAACGTGTAGCCCCCAAGGGCCGGCTCAGTAAGATAATATTGAGCTGGGACTTTATATATACTTCATTAAAAATAATATCATATGATGTAACCCTCACCATGGGGCTTGAACCCACGTCCATAAGGTTAAGAGCTTTGTACTCTACCAACTGAGCAGTGGACATTTCAATATAATGGATTAAGACTTGTGTACCTTGCATTTTTTATAGGAGCAATTGGTAGCCCCCAAGGGTCGGCTCATTACGATGTGATGAGTAGGGTCTTCAACAAGGCAAGTAAAAATGCAATTGCATTAGCCCCCAAGTGACATGGTGCATGCTGGCAGTGACATGGGACTTGCATATGTGATTTAATCTCAACTTGAATAACTAGTCCTCTACCCGTGCACCTGCACGGGTGCTAGGAACTACTTGTTTGAGCTTTATTGTGTTTATTTTGAACATTCCCCTTTATTTTAGAGTATAATATATAAATAAAATTGATTTTCAGACGGAGAGAACCAAATGTTAATATGAGTCAATGTTATCTCCACCTTCATTTAATGCAAATGTTATTATTTATAAAAGTAATTGACAAATTGAAATAAAACATAGTTCCGATAAATTCAACAATAATGGCGATATTCGTGTCCCACCAACCTAAATATGATGCTGTAGGATTAAAGCATTTTTGCTATGTGTTATGTTTTAGAAATAATCTTTGCTACAATTAGTAAGAACTGCAATTGGATAGAGACTTGTGTGGCGCAAATTTTAGTGCCCGATCCCAATAACTAAAGAAATAAAAAACTTCAAAAACAATTTAATTCATTAACTGGCACATAATTATTTGGATCACCTTGTTCTATGGCATGTCTCAAAAGTGTTCCAATTATTGTTCATATGTACTATTGTATGAAGTACACACTGTCTCTCCAAAGTCATAGAAATATCCGCGATAGCAAATGCAACCAAGAAATTGACATGAATCTCGTATCATTGTTAGTGCCTTTGTACATTGGCTCTACAGGGTAGTAGCATCATACTTCGTAAAGTTTGGTTAGGTTATCATAAGACATAAGCTTGACAGAAAGCGAAGTATATGATCGACATGTGGAGGAAGTTAAAGCAATTGGTTAAATAAGTTCAATTTCTTCTAGTAACAAATATACTCATCACAAATACATATAACTCCGACGTAAGATGTGAATTGGAAACAATTCTAGGAAATTAGGAACCAATAGTATGTTGAGCTGGTAAACAAATTGCTTTTTTCCTTTAACTAAACATGAGGGCCAACCTAGAGCCGCCTTGCTTGTATGGTTGTCGCAGTAACATTTGTAATGGCATCTTCGCTTCTTCTCCTTCCTCTGGCGCCGATGTCATTTTCCTCGGCCACCATCACACCCAATCCCAAGATAGCAAGTTCATGGCCAAACAACCCTGGGCTAACGTGGTGCTCCAGCCAGCAGTTATGTAGCATGGCAGCTGATAATTTCAGTGTGAACCCTGACCATTGAGAATCAAGCACACACCACTCAAGACGTGCATGTTCCTTCCCAACGACTTTGACTCCATTGTATAGGCCGGCTACTCCACCAAGACTGTCATGCGCATGATCCTTTGGTACAACCCTGAGTATACAGAGAAGACTTCTACTGCACTGGCAACACGTTCAGCCTTCCTCTACCCCACGACTGGAATTACTTTTTCAAAATAAGGAAGACTCTCCTTTTTCAAGGACGTGAGGCTTGAAGTTTTCTTCTTGTAGGTGCGTGGATGTTTTTTTTTGGATTGACATATGAGACGTGAGCATTGAGGACTATTTATTTCTACACATATTTTTTTCTTTGTTGGCCCACGTACGTGTGGTTCCTTTTCTTAAATTAGGCAACGTCCTCTAAATTAAGAAGGCACAAGCTGGTCATCTTTTTTCAGATATTGGACATGTGTGTTGGGGACATTTATTTTGCACGTATCATCTTTTTTCTGTTGGAGAATCAATCTGTACATGTTAGCTAGGTGTACGTGTCGGCTTAATCCTATCTATGTACGTGGGATTTCTTTTTATCTTAATGATGTAACATCTTTTAATAGATCTTGACCATCATATTTATAATCTGATGGCTAGATTAAATTTGTTGATGTGGATTAATGTGAAGCCTCTTATGGTGCCTCCAATTAGTAAATATAAGATGTAGCCCCCAAGTGTCGGGTTGTACGCCTGCAGCGACTCGGGACTATTCCTTCCTTTCTAAAATAAATTATATCCATTGATGAAATAATAGCCATTGCGCAAAAGTGACTTTGAAAACCTCAATCATAATACTGGTTATCGATAACCATAATAAAAATCCAGCCATGTTAGCTATTCAAGATTCGCATAATATAATCCGATATGAAAACCTCAATCATTTAATATCATCATGAAAATCCAACCAATTTTGGTTATGAAAGATGTAAATACCTTATCGGTTGACAAGTAAATCCGGAGTTTAAATACTTGGCGGCTCTTGGCCGATGGCGACTTAATGCGCATTTATTGTAAGTCAGGATTTTTATAACCCGGCGGCTTATAGCCTTTGAGAAAATGCAGAGTGGATAACATCAATTTTGATGATGAGCCTGAACTTAATTATTTATATAAGTCATAGTTCTGCAAATCCTGCATAGAGTATAAACAAATATATGCCCTGGCGACTTAACGTCAAAAGCCAAGGCCGGTTTAATCATAACCGTATATAATCAGAACAAAATATCATACCTGTGATATTTGCTCATACCGCCGGCTTATCATGTCAGTAAGGTTAATAATCCTGAACATATAGAGCACAACGCCTTGTCCACTTTAGTCACGCCGCCGGCTTATCACACCCTATGCAGCAAGGGGTAACATCCCAAAACTTAGAGCACATCGCTTCCAAGTATATAAGATCATCATACACTAGCAATTTATAATCCACAGCCAGGCCAGGTTAATGAACACCGGATAATTTATCATCATACCCTGGCGACTTATAGTCCAAAGCCAGGCCGGGTTAATAAACACCGGATAATTTCTCATCTCATACTGGCGACTTATAGTCAAAAGCTAGGCCGGGTCAATAACACCAGTATATTGTGATATATGATTCATAAGGCATTATAAGCCTTACTGGTTTTCAACCATGTATGATGATGTCATAAGAGAAAACGCAAGAAAGACTTTCAAAATAAATCAACAGAAAAATTTCGAGGCTTTCATAGGCCGCCAAGCCAAAATTGTCTTCTTCGATGAAACTAGCATTAGCCACTAGAAGGTACGCACTTTCTGTGAGCCGACCCTCATTTACCCAGTCGACATTTTAACCCGGATAAGTTCAGTTCTTATTTAAAGATAGACTTATCAGGAGTACGCGGGGTTAGAGTAGCATCGTGCATCACAGGCCAATTTATCCAAGTTTCAAGGAAGACGGCTTTATCAGCCTGAGCTTCTCCTTACTTGAAAGTGCGTTATATCGACTAGAGGGGGGGGTGAATAGGCGATTTTTATGAATTCTTCACTGAGGAATTTGCTGGTGAGGAAATTCCTTAGCGAAGAACTACTTGCAGCGGAATAAGTACTCAGAAGTAAGCATAAGAGAATGCGGGCATGGTCATAATGATGAAATGAAGACAATCAAAGAGTACAGAAAGCGTAAACACAGGATAGCACAAGATGAAGACTAACAGATCAAGAAATTGAACCGAGGAAATTGAGAAAGTCTTGATCAAAGTCTTCAAACACAGATATGAATGAACACTCAACACGATAATGAGGAAATGAGAGGGTTGAGGAAATAGAACCAGTAAGGTTGGTGAAGACAATGATTTGGTAGACCAGTTCCAACTGCTGTCTCAGTTGCGTCTGGTTGGAGCGGCTGAGTATTTAAACTCGAGGACACACAGTACCGGACACCCAGTCGCTGAGCACGCAACTCAGGACACCAAGTCCTCACCGTATTCTCCTTGAACTAAGGTCACACATACCTCGTCCAATCACTCGTGGTAAGTCTTCACGCGACTTCCAAACCTTCACAGACTTGGTCACTCGGCGATCCACAATTCCTCTTGGATGCTCTAGACCATGACGCCTAACCGTCTGGAAGAAGCACAGTCTTCAAAGGTAACAAGCGTCGGATCCATGCAGGATCAATCTCTTTAGCGATGCTCAATCACTTTGGGTTTGTAAGGGTTTGGTTTTTGGGTTTTTCCTCACTCGATGATTTTCGCTCAAAGTCCTCGGAGGATGGGTTGCTCTCAAATGACAAGTGTCAAGTTTCTCTCGGAGAAGCCAACCAGCTAGTGGTTGTAGGGGGCGGCTATTTATAGCCTAGGGAGCAGCCCGACATGATAAGACATAAATGCCCTTCATGATATGACCGTTAGGTGGATAAGATATTTTGGGACAGGTACAAGAAGACAAAGAACGATCGGAAATTTGAATCTCAAATTCCTCGGGCTATCATGTTCCTCACTGTGTAGCAATCCGACCTTTGGCGAATTCCTAACTCCTCGGTCGAACAAATTCCTCAGTGACCCGGAAGAACTTCGTCTACATCCTTTGAAGAAATTGATTGAATCTGTATGAGAATTCCAAAGGCTTCACTCGAAGGGATTGGTAGGTGTAGGATTTTGAGTTGAGCATCACATGGAAATTTTTCCTTAGTATTTCCTCGACCCCTTTAACAAAGACGGTATTTCCTATGACTCAAGAAAGAGAAAACGAAACTACGAAAACAAAAGTATTCACGCTTCATGTTCCTCAAATGAATACCAAGTCTTCAAGGTCACACCAATTTCTTCACTTTCAAAGTCTTGAGAAAGTCTTGAGAATATCAAAGTCTTGATCGAAGAACTTCATTTTTAGGGGTCGACTTTCTCTGTAAATATCAAACTCCTCACAGACTTATAGACCTGTACACTCATAAACACATTAGATCCTTAACCTATAAGTCTTCAATACACCAAAATCACTAAGGGGCACTAGATGCACATACAATCTCCCCCTTTTTGGTGATTGATGACAATATAGGTTAAGTTTTCAACGGGGATAAACATATGAAGTGTAAATACTGATATTGAGGAATTTGATTG
Organism: Aegilops bicornis; assembly: GCA_021605145.1. Lineage (NCBI taxonomy): Eukaryota > Viridiplantae > Streptophyta > Magnoliopsida > Poales > Poaceae > Aegilops > Aegilops bicornis. The sequence goes on along the minus strand of CM038674.1, from coordinate 611,060,011 downwards.
CAAGATATAGAAGAACTCCCCCTGAAGATGTGCATCGTGAGGAATTTGCTTTTGAGGCAATGCACATTTGAAGAGTTGAATCATGGAGATCTCCCCCTATATCTTGTAATTCATACACGCATTTGACATATAATATGAAGAATTTGAAATGCATGATGAAATATGGTTCTTGATGAAATTCAGCATGCGTGTGATAACATTAATGAGGAACAAGCGTGCAAAATAACGCATCAAGAGTATCAGAGAACAGGAGAAGTGCATCAAAAGTATCAGAGCACCATCGGGTTTAAGATTACAACTCGACCCAATAAAAGTTTCAGAAGAACGAGAGTTGTAACTTAACAAAAATTGCCCATATAATAGACCCGCTTGAAGACTAACTCAAATTTCTCCCCCTTTGTCATCGAATGACCAAAAGGATCGAAACTGAGGACTAACGCCCCTGAAGAATTTCAAGTTGAAGAAGGAGCGCCAGCATTGTTGGGGTTGGTTGTCGTAGTGGGGCCTACCGCAGTGTCGTCCAACTCTTCATTTTCATCAATGTGTCATGATGAAGAATAGGAGCTGGCCACCAAGGAAGGAACTTTGACCTTCTTGTATTTCTTCGGAGGAGGTGCAGACCAGTCAAATTCTTCCTTGAGACCCATTGTTGTCAGTTCTTCCGCGTTGTAGACATTTGATAGAACAGCCCATGTGCTTTTGAAGGTTTCATGGAGCTAGTAGTGGTTTTTCTTCACTGCATTGTGTGTAGATGTCATGTAGTGAAGAATTGAACCAAACTGATGCTTGACCCATTTATGATTGCGATGAACCTTTTGATGAAGACTGAGGAGTAATTCACGATCAGTCATCACCCTGGGTGCTGTGGCTTGAGGACTTTGCTTGGCTGAGGTATTTGCGGCAGAGTCATGTGTGGCAGAGTCATCATTGGTGGAGTAGGATGCAGCTTTGCGAAACTGTCCATCCAATGGATGAATGCCTTCATCGATCACAGCAGTTGCCTTGCCCTTGTCATCACCGAGGTAAATGTCCGTTTGAGGAATTGAGGGCAAGTAGCTGCAGTGGTTGTAGTATCGGCCTTGTAATTGAGTGAAGACCTTGTCTGATGAATCTCATTATCCAAGGCGCATAAGGCTTCATCTCAAATGGTGACATAGCAATGTTTGCGAGTCCTCATGAAGAAATCATGGAAGTTGGCCAGGAGCGTCATGAATGATATTGAAAAGCATATTCTTCATGATGCCAACGACTTCTTCATCATTTGATTCGTGGCCTTTGATAGGACTCATTGTCTTCGTCAGAATCTGATAGACAGTCCGAGGCACATACAATAATTCCTTGACGAGGAATTTGGTTCTTGGGGCCTGCCCTGGCTTCAAAGGCCTCATCAACACTTGCATATAGTGATTTGAAAGTTCTGGTTCGTTGTAGATACAACGAGCACCATCAAGTGGAGGATCGAGTGGTAGGGCGAAGCAATTCGATTCTTTGGTGCCTTGTAGTGAGTATTTTCAGACATCCAGTCTAACACCCATGAGTTCACGTCTTGGCGTCTCGGTGATGTGCAGCGTTGCATAGAATTGAAGAATGAGTTCTTCATTCCAATCATAGATGTCGGTCAGAAATTGAAGTCACGCATCGTGAAGAACATCGAGGATCGGCTCAAAGCCTGGCAGAGACTCCATGTCCACATGAGGAATATGTGCATGATCGAAGACTTTGTCTTTGTTGAAGAGCACTGAGGAATAGAAATTGGCTTGACTGGCAGTCCAGAAACGCCTCTACCTTATGCGAGAAGAATCATATGGATTGTAACCAGTGAAGAATACATGCTCGCTGAAGAAATCTTCAGCCTTGAACTTTTGCTTTGTTGAGAAGGGATTCTTTGGCTTTGGCAGTGGAGTGTCAGTGAGTTGCATCACGACCTCTGGAATCACAATCTAAGGTTCTTCAGGCTGAGGAATTTCTTGTTCCTCTACAGGTGCAGTCTGAGGATCAGCAGCAGCAGGTTCATTAGCGCTAGTGGCTGGAATTTCTTCATGGACAGATGAAGTGGGATGAGTTTCTTCAGAGCCCATTTGAACTGTTGGAGCAGGGGACTGAGGAATCTGTTGGATTGGGGTGAAGAGTGGAGAATTTGGATGCTGACTTTCCCAAAAGTCATCATTCATCACTGGCGTTGTGCTTCCAATATCCACATCTTCTTCAATTTCCCCTACACCGGCCTCTTCAGCTGTGAACTGAGGCATAGGCGAGGAAATGATTGGGGTTGAAGGGATTGCTTCCACTTCTATTTCTTCATCAATCTGCTCTGACGAAGCAGCATAATGATTATGTTCATCAGATCCTCTTGGGATCTCATAATCTTCACCAAAAGGGACAAGGTCCTTTGATGGAATTGATGAAATTGGAACAGCATCAATAGGATTTTCAAAGGAGCTGGTCATTGGCTTCATTTTCTTCGCATCCGAAGAATTTGGCCTTGGTGATGCTTTCCGTTTCTTCACAGCAGCTCGTTCTGCAGCCTTGGTCTTCTTCACATCAGAGGCAGATGGAAGAATTGGAGTTGGTGTTGGCGCAGGAGGAGCTGAGGAATTTGGTTGATTTTCCTCAGGCGCAACTGATGCAGTTGCCCTGACTTGTTCAGTTTCTTCAGGCGCACCACTAGTGGATGCCCTGGCAATTTCTTCAGCGGCTGGAATGGGATCATCAGCCCTAGAACTGGCATTTTCTTCAGCAGCCTGAACTTCATCGGTGGTCTTGGCATGTTCTTCAGTCTGCTGAGCTGAGGCTCCAGCCTGAGGAATTTCATGTTGCGTTGGGGCAGCAACATTGGTGAATTTCTTCGTCAGGTTGACGAATCTGACTTTGGCTCCTTGCCAATCAGCATAATAAGCATCAAAGTCTTTGCTGAGGGCTTGGATTTCAGTCTGGACCTTGAGAAGTTCCTCAGGTGTCATTTTGATAACGTTTTTCTTCAGGAACTTCTCCTTTCTATATTGAGCTTTCTTGCTCGCTCTTGCCTTTTCAAACTTCCATTTCTCTTCAGTGATGAAATGGGTCAGCATGTGTCGGTGTACTATAGTAGGGGTACCCTAGTATCCCGTACTAGATGCCTGACGATTGCTGACACCACGCGGCAGGGTTTGCCTCGTCACCGCCAAGATCCTCCGTGGCTCCTTTGGAGCCATTCAAGAACAAAGTATTTGATTAAGAAGACAAGGCCCCGGCAAGAGAAGCTTGCCGGGAAGGCCACTCAAGGCATGCAGAAGACAAGGCCCCGGCAAGAGGAGCTTGCCGGGAAGGCTCGGAGCGCGACAAGCCTCCGGACGCGACAAGGATTCGGCGGCAAAGGCGCTTGCATGACAAGCAACCTCTCTCCATCTGCTCCAGCTCATCCAAAGAACGTGTCGCCATGGGACCATTCCATGCGTGGCGTGTCGAGAGGCTGTGCAGCCAGCTGAAAGCGGCGATAAGCAGCGCCGACAAGCTTGCCATCGTGGCGAAGCGGTGGCGCACTGACGGTCTCTGTTGCCTTTGTTTGGGCGACAATCGACGGGCATTTATTGCTTTTGTCCCTTGCCGTCGAGTTAGGTATTTTGCACTCGTACATCGCTCGGTAGGTGTACCAACTCCTGTTTTTACATTTGTACCCTCGCCTATGTTGCCACCTGTCGGAGACCCCTTGAGCATATAAAAGGAGGCCCATGCGCAACGTAGAGAGGGTTCAAGTTTCGGTTCATTCGACTCACTAGAGACCAGACACGCTCACGCTAGGTTTTGTAGCTCGCATCGCTCCCTAGCAAGAACACAATACATCAAACAAGCAGCAGTAGGAGTTTTATCTCTCCAGAGAGCTCCGAAGCTGGGTAAACTGCTCGTGTGCCTCGCCTCGATCCGCTCTTCGTGCGATCTCCGCCCCCCTCCGAACCACGAAGGGGCCTGGTCCGCCGACCCCGTAGGTGTTCGTGGGTACGATCAGCCTGCCCCGACATCTTTGGCGCGCCAGGTAGGGGGCGTCGAGGCCGTGTGAATCTGATCCGACATTCACACGAGCAGCGTCCCCGACATCTTCCTCAACATCTTCCTCAACATGCCACCGAAGAAGAAGGCTTCGGCGGCAGCAGAGCCGTCCACGTCGTACCCACCCTCGCCGCAGCAAACGGGTTGTGGGGCAGACGCTGGCGGAGGAACGGGCACCGACGAAGGTGTTCGCGATGTTGCCAAGTCCAAAGACAAGGCCCCGCAAACCTCGGCATCCGCGCATCCCCCGCGCCCATCTCAGGAGACGCGGGACCAACAACGTCACGGCGTTCACAATGCCATACGTTCGTTGGATCGAGACCCTCAAGACCAGCATGCGCGCCAACATGCTCGCACGAGTGAGATACGGTCGCTGGGCGGGTGCTGCTCCTTCTAACGTAGTTAGAAGTCCGAGCATATCCCGCTCCTCGCACTGCTCGCCAATGCCACCCACTACTCCAGCGAAGCTCTGGCGAGAGCTCAGCTGCTCCTCGACTACCCTCCAACGGCCAACAAGGTCGACGAGTGGAGGGCCACTATCGAGCCTCATCGGCTTTGCTAACGGCGACGCCCGCGGCAACCAACGCCATCATTGCCGCGGCAAGACGACAAGGCACGAGCCGGTGGCGACGAGACTGTCGGAGGTGCAACCACCATGCACTCTCCGCCACGAAGGCCAAGATCGCCGACTCACCGGATCCACCTCGACAGCGACTCCACCGCGTCATCGGATCCGCGAGCTCGCCGCGATCAGCGCCAAGTTCTTCATGAGCGACAACAAGAGGACGCTCGAACTCGCATCGAGCGCCGGAGAGAAGCGGCGTCGATCCGACAAGCGCGCTGGGCCTTCTGTTGACGTGCGCGCGCCGGAGGAGCCAGGCGACTTGCCGTACGCGGTAGGTTGCCCTGCGTTCACTCGTGAGCTGCGGCAAGTCCAGTGGCCCAGCCAGAAAAACTTCAAACCAGACGTGCCGGAGAAGTATGATGGCAGGACACATCCGTCGGAGTTCCTCAACATCTACACCATCGCGGTGCAGGCTGCGGGAGGACGGGACGACAAGATCCTCGCCAACTACTTCCCGCTCGTGCTCAAGCCCAACGTCAGATCTTGGCTCATGCACTTGCCGGACAGCTCTATATCCTCTTGGGCAGATCTGTGCCATCAGTTTGTTGGCGCCTTCACAGGTGGCCACAAACCTCATGGCCAAGAGAGTGACCTTCATCTGCTCGCCCAGAAGGAAGAAGAGTCCCTGCGCAAGTTCATTCAGAGATTCAGTCGTGTACACTACAACATCCCAGACGTCCACCCTGCCGCGGTGATCAGCGCGTTTCATCCGAATGTGCGGAACCGCAGGATGAGGGAGGAGATGGCGATGTGCAAAGTCAAGGACGTCAGTGAGCTGTACGCCTTGGCCGACAAGTGTGCACGCGCTGAGGAAGGGAGGAGACTCCCAGGAGAGAATGCAGAAGCAGGATCTGACAGTGAGGAGGCCGCCCCGGCAAAGAAGAGCCGGCGGCGAGGCAACAGGAAGAAGAAAGGTAGAGAAGTGCTAGCTGTTGAGCAGTCCGGCAACGGAGGTGGCGACAAGAACGCCAAGGCTGGTGGCTCCGGCAAGGAGGTTGCCACTGACGCCAACCACCAGTCGGTGGCGGTCGCCGACAAGCGGTGACGGCTCGGCAAGCGATCTTGCAAGATCCACCGCACCAAGGGCCACGACCTCCAGAGCTGCAAAGGTCGAGCAGCTTGTCGAACAGCAGAGGGCTGAGTACGAGCGGCGCGACAAAGAGAAGGCCCAGGAAGGTGCCGGGGAGCAAGCAAGAAACATCCCGCCGGGGAGGACGCTGGCAAGGCCAAGCAACGGCAAGGAGACAGACCTCCCAGCTGCCGCGACAAGGATGAAGATGATGACGACGACGAAGATATGGAAGACGCATTTACCGATGAGCAGGAGTTTCAGAAAGCCACAGAGGTCCTCTGCTGATTTGGAGGTGCTTCCTGCATACCTCACACCGCCAGCTCAAGCAATGGATGTGGGAGGTCAATGCAGCGGAACCATCCGTAGAGTCACGCAAGCCTACGAAGTGGTCCAAAGACGCCTATCATCTTTGATATTGAGGACCACCACGATCGCATAATCTGCGGTCGGGTGCTTGCCGATGTTGGTCTCACCAACCATCCGCAACCTCAAGGTCACCAAAATGCTAGTTGACGGCGGGCCGGCTTGAATCTGATCTCCTCCGCGGTGCTCCGAAGCTTCAAATCCTCGACGGCAAGCTCGAAGAGACCGCACCTTCCAAGGAATCAATCCGGGAAGGAGCAAGCCGAAGGGGAAGATTACGTTGCCGGTAACATTTGGCAGCGAGCTGAACTTTAGGACTGAGAGGGTCACATTCGACGTTGCCGATTTCCCATTGCCTTACAATGGGATACTTGGCCGTCCAACACTCGCCAAGTTCATGGCAGCCTCTCACTACGCCTACAACTTACTCAAGATGCCAGGCCGATAAGCGTCATCTCTGTCCATGGCGACAAGAAGGATGCCCTTATCTGTGCCGACAAGATCTACCGGGATGCAGCGGCCATGACAGATTGCAGAGACACTTGCCGCTGAAGCTCCGGGGAAGAAAACAAAGTCCAAGTCCGGCAAGGGCTCTGATGCTTACTCCGGCAAGCGCACCTCTTCGGAGTGCTGCGCTATCGTCGAGGACGCACCACCGAGCTCCACCGGCAAGTGCAAGAAGATGGTAGCTCCGCCAAAGACCAAGAAGGTGCCCGCGAAGGAGGACGGCGCTGGTGGTACCTTTACCATTAGTGCCTCTCTCGACCCTAAATAGGAAGGCGCGCTCGTTGCTTTCTCATGGGCGAATGTCGGCGATGTTTGCATGGCAACCGTCGACATCCCCGGTGTTCCTGGAAAGTGATTGAGCACCGCCTGGCCGTTTGTCCTCATGCACGCCCGTCAAGCAAAAAGTCGAAGCAAGCAAAGGAACGCCAAGAATTCATAGCGAAGAGATCAAGAAGCTGGAAGCAGCATGCCTTGTCGAGGAGTGCTCCATCCTACGTGGTTGGCCAATCCTGTAGTCGTCATAAGAAGCAAATGGAAAATGGAGACTTTGTATTGACTTCACGGATGTTAATAAAGCTTGTCACAAAGATCCATTTCCCTTGCCGCGCATTGACCAGATTGTTGACTCCACGGCTGGATGTGATTTGCTTTCGTTTCTTGATGCATACTCAGGATACCATCAGATCTTCATGGCTGAAGAAGATGAGGAGAAGACCGCATTCATTACACCATGTGGCACATATTGTTTCATACGGATGCCTTTCGGTTTGAAGAATGCTGGTTCAACATTTGCAAGGGTAGTCCATGACGGCTTTTGAGCCGCAAATGCACGAAATGTAGAAGCCTACATGGATGACATAGTGGTCAAAAGCAAGGACAAAGCAACTCTGGTTCATGATTTGGGCCGAGACCTTTGCAAGTCTGCGCAAGATCAACCTTAAGCTCAACCCCGAGAAGTGCGTGTTTGGAGTCCCTTCCGGCAAGCTTCTCGGGTTCTTCGTGTCTCAGCGAGGGATCGAAGCTAATCCCGACAAGATAAAGGCCATTGAGCAGATTGAAGCACCAAAGCGCGTCAAGGATGTACGAAGACTTACCGGTTGTGTAGCTGCTCTCAGCAGGTTTATTTCTAGGTCTGTTGAGCGCGCGTCAAGGATGTACGAAGACTTACCGGTTGTGTAGCTGCTCTCAGCAGGTTTATTTCTAGGTCTGTTGAGCGCGCCCTGTCATTTTTCAAGATTTTGAAAAAGGCAGGTCCAATGTAATGGACTCCCGAAGCGGAGGCTGCGCTGCAGGACTTGAAGAGATACCTGTCCTCTACTCCAACACTTGTCGCACCTAAGCCACAAGAGAAGTTGCTGCTATATATAGCAGCAACCAATCAAGTGGTTAGTGATGCGTTAGTAGCGGAGAGGGAGGCGGATGACGAGCCAGCAACCACGGCAAGCACATTCAGCGACAAGCAGGGGGCTTCGCCAACAAGCTCTGGTCCCGACAAGGACGAATCCGCGCAGACGCATGACCAGATGCAGAAAAGGATGCTGCAGCGCCCAGTCTACTTTGTCAGTTCCCTCCTGCAGGGGGCTAGGTCGAGGTCCTCTGGTGTGCAGAAATTGCTTTTCGGCCTCCTCATGGCCTCGAGAAAGCTGCGCCATTACTTCCAAGCACATGAGATCACAGTTGTCACTCGCTTTCCGCTGAAGAGGATACTGCAGAATCCAGAAGCAACGGGCAGGATTGTTGAGTGGGCATTGGAACTGTCAAGCTTTGGTCTCAAGTTTGAAAGCACATCAACTATCCAAAGCAGAGCGTTGGCAGAATTCATAGCAGAATAGACGCCAACGCCAGATGAAGAGATTCCGGAGATGAGCATTCCCGTCAAGGAAGCAAGTAAAGAGTGGCTGATGTACTTTGATGGTGCCTTCTCGCTGCAAAGGCGCCCGGTGCGGCGTCTTGCTTATCGCACCACCGGAGAGCACCTCAAGCACGTAGTCGGATGCACTTTCCCAAGGAGCAAGCAACAAACAATCTGCAGTATGAAGGTTTTCTTGCGGTCTCGGGATCGCAATGGACCTTGGGATCAAAAAGCTTATTGTCAGGGGTGACTCGCAACTTGTCGTCCGCCAAGTGAACAAAGATTACCAGAGTCCGTTGATGGAAGCCTACGTTGATGAAGTGAGGACGCTAGAAGAGCACTTTGAAGGCCTACAAATGGAACATGTTCCAAGAGCTCGAGAATGATATTCTCGACGGCTTTGTCAAAGTGCGCTGCACTTAAGTTGCTGTGGAACCAGGGATTTTCGTGCTCAAGCTGACTCAACCAACCGTAACACCATCAAGCTGGACAAAGCAAGAAGAGGAAGTTGATCTCTGGTGACTACTTTCCGTGAGCTTCGAAGCCGTCGTTGCGAAGGTCCCCAAGATCAACGCCAGCAGTCTTTGAGGCGATCTGCTCCGACAAGCCCTGTGGTTTGTTTCGTTGAAGCGACGCTCCCGACAAGTCTTGCTCGGCAAGCTTGCGGGGAACATCAAGCTCGGCAGGGCCGCAGTTCTTGCCGTGGAAGCTGATGTTCCCGCAGCAGCAGATGTGCCTTTGGTCCTTGTTGTCGAGCCACAAGCTCTAGCATGGGCGCAGCAGATTGTCCATTTCCTTCAGACAGGGGAACTTCCCTGGGAGCAAGAAGAAGCGGAAAGAGTAGCCCGGCAGTCAAGTATGTACCAGTTTGTCGACATCATCTTTAAGAAGACTCAACGGTGTGAAATTGAAGTGTATTCGGGGAAGACGGACAAAAGCTGTTGGCGAGATACATGGAGGCATATGTGGTCACCACATTGGCGCCAGAGCACTGGCCGGCAAAGCTTTCCGGCAAGGTGTCTTCTGGGCGACAGCCCTCCAGGAGGCACCTGCACAGGTCGCCAAGTGTGAAGCGTGCGGTTCCATTCCAAACAGATACACCAGCCAGCTCAAGCTCTCCAGACGATCCCTTTATCCTGGCCATTTTCGGTGCAGGGCTCGACATCCTCGGCCCCTTCCCCGAGCTGTCGGGGCTTTGAATACTTGTACGTCGCCATCGACAAGTTCACAAAGTGGCGGAAGTGGAAGCGATGAGGAAGGTGACAGCCGGTCAGTGATCAAGTTCTTGGTCGATTGTTTTCCGTTTGGAATCCCTAACAGGATCATCACCGACAACGGCACACAATTCTGAGTCGCACCTTCATGCAAGACGTCCAAGATCTTGGCGCCAAGGTCTGCTTTGCTTCCGTTGCTCACCCGAGAAGCAACGGTCAGCGAGAGAGGGCAAATCTTTGAAGTGCTGCGCGGGCTCAAGACCAGAACTTTCGACGGGTTGCACAAGTGCGGAAGAAAGCTGGATCGAGGAGCTGCGGTGGTTCTTTGGTCGATTAGGGCGACGCCGAATCGAGCCACCGCCGGACACCTTTTGCTCTAGTCTATGGAGCAGAGGCAGTTCTCCCCACGGAACTTCGTATACGGATCGCCTCGAGTGCTCGCTTATGATGAGCTTGAGCAAGAGCAGCTGCGACAAGATGACGCTGCTCCTTGAGGAGGATCGTCTTCAGTCATTGGCGAGCTGCTCGCTACCGACAAGCTTTGCGTCGCTACCATAGCCCTTGAGTTAGTGCGAAGTCTCGAGGAAGACGACCTTGTTCTTCGGCGCGTTCAGTCCGCCAAGAATTCAAACAAGTTGACGCCAAAGTGGGAAGGCCCTTATCGGGTGAAACGAGTCACTAGGCCTGGCGCTGTCCGCCTTGAGACCGAAGATAGCATCCCGGTGAGCAACTCCTGGAACATTGAGCATCTTCGTAAGTTTTACCCATAGGGCGGTTGCCGGAACCCGTTCCGGCAACCACCTTTTGTACAAGTCTTGCCGCTGTTGCATGTAATCCTTTGTACAAAGCCGGGCGCAGACCCCGTGCATCAGTAAAGCTCATGTGTTGTGCACAACTTGTCAAATTCATGCTTTCATCATTTTATTGCATGTTTTGACTAACACTTTCTGCAGCAACCACACCCGATAAGCAAAATCGAGCCGCTAGGCTCCATAACTTTATTTCCTCATCTTTCTCTTTTTTCAAAGAAAGGAAGGCTCCCTCGCGCACAAGTTAACCAGGGGGGAAGGAGAAGATAATACTATGGAACAGGCACCGCTCGAGGAAGTTTCGCCTCATCGGGAAGCAAGAGATGTAAAAGCTAAGTTGCCAAAGTTTGAGCAATCAATTTTAAAATTTTAAGTTATCTTCCTCGAGCGATAGTACTCTGTATGGAAAACACATGTGAGAGGAACCAACTCGCAGGCTAGTCGCGCCCTTACCTTGTTTCGAGTCCGCTCAACAACTTAAGTGAGCTGCGGCTAGTCGCGACAAGGTTGCTTGTCGGAGGCGGCACTGCCAGCAGGCTGCTGACGTTCCGCACTCAGCGCTCGCGGCAAAGGTGCCCGCACCGACAAGTCCCCCAATTGCGTAGGGCAGAAACGTGCAAAGGAAGGAATCAAGTAGAGGAAATAACGTTGCATTGATCGCCTAAGATAGAGTATATTACAAAATAACTTGTCGCTGATCTAACAAAGTGTTCTAAACATGATCAGCAGCGACAAGGGAGAGATAAAATTGGCGGCCTAGTCTACGCGGTCGCCATCAATCCGCTTGATCTTGTTCACCTTGTCCACAATGGGTGCGACAAGGGCTTTGAAACCCTCCACGTTGGCATCTGGCGGCAAGGATCCGAGGGCGCCGTTAAGGTTGAGGCCCGGATTGCGGAAGGCCACCTTTATCAACACCTTCTCGAGGGCTCCTGCACAGATCTGGCGTGATTCCTCGGCCATTGCTTTGGGACCTCTTCCTAGAGTCGCGGGAGACCCGTCACCACGCCTTTGAAGAATAAACTGAGTTTGGCGCGGGGTTGGAGATGCTCGTCGGAGGAGTATGCAAGGTCCGCCATCCCGGCTCCATCGGCTCGTTGTGGATGTCGGCGGCGGTGTCCACAAGACCTTGATCCGGTGCTCCACGCTCTCCCTCAAGGTGCTCTGGGTGGAGGCAGCATTCGCTAGCAACTCCTCCTTGGCCTTGATCGTCTCCAACAAACCCACCTCCCGCTCTCTGGCGCCGTCCAACGTCTGCGTCAGGGTGGTCAGCTTCAGCTCAAGATCCGCCTTGGAATCCTTGGCGGCGTCGAGCTCCTTGCCTCTATCAGCGAGACGACTCTGCAGCTCGCCAAGAGTGTAGGCGTCCTTCTCACGCTCATGCTTGAGCGCGGCAAGCTCTTCGCCGCTCTTCTTGAGGCTGGCCTCCAGCTGTGCCACCTTCGCCTTCAACTCTTCCTTGGCGGCCTCGGCGGCTGCGGCAGCATCCTTCGCTTCCTTAAGCGCCCCGCCAAGTGATTCCTCGCGCGCGGCAAGGTCTTCTTCATGGTTGTCCAGGTTGACCTTCCGCTGCGCCAGCTCGCTTTCCTGCTCGGAGAGCTTCTCGGCAGCCAGCAGCTGCTCCTCCTCAGCCGCGGCCTTCTCAAGGATAAAGGCCGTGCGCTCTTCTGCGAGTTGCCCCCGCGCTTCTGCTACGTCGCGGAGAGTTTCTTGGTTGGCGCTCGGGAGCTCTTCTGCGCGCTTCTCCATGTCCGCTCCTGCCCTCGCGACAAGTGCTTCCCGGGACTCCAACTTGGCTTGCCGGGCGGTAGAGCGACAGGAGCTTCTTCAGCTGCTCCTCCTCAGACTCGCTGCTGCTTGCTGGCGTCCACCAGCGTTAGCCCAGCAGAGGCAGTAGCTCATTGTCGAAGGTCTCTCCTTGACCGGCGCCTGGAGCTCGGTTCCCGGGGAGTTTGATGAAGACACCCTCGCCCGGCCTTGGTAGGCCTGAGGCTCCTCGACTGGCCGCGGCAATGGCCGAAGTCGGCTGTCGATGTAGCGCTGGCGCTCCTGCAGCCTCGGGCCGTCGGTCACGATCGCTGACCCTCGCCCGGCTCTGCGTCGGCTCCTCGGTGGCCTTCGCCAACAGGCTCGTCGGCGTGACGGCCTCTTCTTCCACAACGACCTCTTCTTCCTCGTGGCGGCCTCATCGGCGTTGCAGCGCGCTTCCTCCTCGCCGGCGGCCTCGACCTCCATCGGCTCTGCGTCGAGACGAAGAAAGAGCGATCAAGCAAATGTTCAAAAAGAGAAACAAAAGAAAGCAAGCCCAAGGGAAATTTTCGTAAGGCAATTACGCAATGGGATCCGCAGCCATGGCCTCGACCACTTTGGAGGGTCATGGCGTTGTCCCTTGCAGGGTAGCCTCCTTGCGGAGTGGCCTCCCTTGTCGGAGGGCGCCCCTTGCCGAGATTCCTCCCTTGGCGGCGTGGTGGCAGCAGACAGGATTTTGGGGCGGCTTCGAGCCCTCCTGATGAGGCTGCTCTGCTCCTACACAAGCAAACAATCAGGTATCAACGAAGAAGGGGCACCCTGCACACCTAATAGTAAGGAGAAAACTACACACTTACTCAGGGGCTGTCTTTGGGGGCTGCTCTGAGGAAGGGTTGCCGGTCGGCAAGGGGTCTCGGATCGTCCCTGTTGCCACGGAGAATCGTCCTCAACGACGAACGTCGGGATCTTAGCCCTCTTCGACGCTCTGGGCCAGCATCACGAAAAGGAAAGAGCCCGAACGAAGCAAATCAGATTCAAGATGAAGCAATAAAATTGAAGAAATACAAGCACAATCTCAAGAGCTTACTCTTCGCCTTCCTCCTCGAGCTGAGCGCGGAGAAGTCAAACTCCGGCTCGCCTCCGGCGACGAGGCAGGAGTGGGCTCTCTTGGCCGCTTAAGCGGAGGCGTCGGCGGTGGCACGAGAAGATCTCGCCCAGCTTGTCGCAGCGGTGTGAGGCGCTCAGCGGCAACATCGCTTGCCGCGGTGGAGCGTCAGCTGGCGCTTCTTCTTGTCAGGGCGATCTGCCGCCCGACTTCGTCTCCGGCCTTGCGGAGACGCCTCTTCGGCGGAACCGGGGGCTCCGCTGGCGGCAAGTCGCTGGGTGGTGGAGAAGAAGCGCCCTCGGCGGGTCCACTCGACCCGGCCTCGGGCTCGACAGGCTCGTTATCATCGGCGATCTCCCTTCGCTCGGCAAGGCTTGCCGCCTTCGCAGCGTCCGCCTCCTCCACGGTATACCCGAAGGCTCCAGCGGCAGCAGCTGCTGCCGCCTCCTCCACCCTGGTGGCAATACGCGCCATCTCCTCGTCGGTAGTGTCGCGAGTGAGCCTTTTCTGCTCGTCGGAGCGGATCGGCACTTCTTCCAAGTCGTCGAAGAACTGTTGCACGACCTCGTCGGGGGGCTCCTGCCAGGTTGGAACGATCCCATGGGAATCGCACAACGGCATCATGGCGCGGATGCGGTCGAGCGCCGAGTTGTTGCACAATGGGACGACCCCCCTCGGCAACCTAAACCACTCAGGGTGATCGGGGTCGTTCTTGAACAGCTCTAGCAGCATCGCATCCAACTCCAAGACGGTGAAATTCCAGTTCAGGCCCGTGCGCAACCTCATGATGTCTGCCGCATTTTGCCCAAGCAGGCCTCCTCCTCTCCTGCAAGGGAAGCGTCTGGCGGCGAAGGAAGTCTGCGCCAACTGCGCCTACGGTTAATCCGGCAAGCCTGAGGCGCAAAATCCGGGTCACAGCTATCTTCAACCTCGCATCCTCCGGCGCCAAGTTACTCCAATCTCTGCCGTGCACTATTGGGGTTTGGCGCACGGCAGTGAAGGGCTGCGGGTTCTCCTCTACGACCCAACACCAATTGGCTCTCCACTCCTCCCACTTGTTGCGGAACTCTCCTTCCAGATAGGCTTCTTTCTTGCCGATCCCGAGACCCAAGCTATCCCTCCGGCAAGTGGCTCTCCTCTCGACGCTGGGCACGAAGAAGTGGCGGAAGAGTGCCACATTTGGGTGGACTCCGACAAAGTTTTACATGAAGATGCGCGAAAACTGCCATGGTCAAGACGGCGTTGGGGGTGAAATCAAGGAGGCGGAGGCCAAATGTGTTCATGATACCGCATGAAGAACTTCGGAAAAAGGCGGGCAAAGCCCGCAATAGAAAAAGGGCAAAAAGGGTACCCGGTTGGGGCCAAATCGAAGCGGAGGCGGGAGTACCTTTGCGCGGATGCGCACAGCGTCTCCATCGACCAAAAGAGATAGAAGACATCCCGCAGCTCCCTTGCGCCGAGCTGGGGAAGATGGCCCGCTCCTTGCGCAACGCCGCGAGCCGCTGCGCTTCGGCCGACTTGACGCCCTTCTCCTTGTCGGCTTTCGGAGCCATGGCGAGGGCGGCGGAGGAAGCCGACGGCGGTGAGCGCGCTTGTGGCGAAGGGGGGCGGGGCGCTGCTCTCTTCGCACCGGAGAAGAAGGGAAGAGCGGCGGTGGTTTTCTTGACAAGACAACAATGGCGGAGTGGACGGCCTGCCCCTGTTTTCTCCGCTTATAAAGAGGGGGAGGGGGCGGACGTTCCGCTTTTCCTAATAAAGAAACCCCCACGACCACGCCCACGATCTCTCGCACGGCACCACGACCGGTGCGTGCCGTTAGTGGGGGTCGTGGTGGGTCCGGGTTGAGTTGCGACGTGGTCGAGGCCGCGTGTGACCGTGCACTGTTTTGGGCCTGGCCCGACAAGCTCGGCACCGTGTGCGGCCCAGCCCCGGGGGCTCCTGTCGGTGTACTAGAGTAGGGGTACCCTAGTATCCCGTACTCGTGCACGGACAGTTGCAGCACCCCGCGGCAGGGTTTGCCTCGTCACCGCCAACATCCTCCGTGGCTCCTTTGGAGCCATTCAAGAACAAAGTATTTGATTGAGAAGACAAGGCCCGGCAAGAGAGGCTTGCCGGAAGGCCACTCAAGGCATGCAGAAGACAAGGCCCCGGCAAGAGGAGCTTGCCGGGAAGGCTCGGAGCGCGACAAGCCTCCGGACGCGACAAGGATTCGGCCGCGGCAAGGCGCTTGCCGCGACAAGCAACCTCTCCATCTCCGCTCCAGCTCATCCACAGCGATGTCGCCATGGGACCATTCCATGCCGCAGCGTGTCGAGAGGCTGTGCAGCCAGCGGAGAGCGGCGATAAGCTGACGACAAGCTTGCCATCGTGGCGGCGGTGGCGCACTTTTGAAGGTCTCTGTTGCCTTTGTTTGGGCGACAACGACGGGCATTTATTGCTTTTGTCCCTTGCCGTCGAGTTAGGTATTTTGCACTGCACCTTTGTTCGAGTAGGTGTACCAACTCCTGTTTTTACATTTGTACCCTCGCCTATGTTGCCACCTGTCGAAGACCCCTTGAGCATATAAAAGGAGGCCCATGCGCAACGTAGAGGGGGTTCGAGTTTCGGTTCATTCGACTCACTAGAGACCAGATACGCTCACGCTAGGTTTTGTAGCTCGCATCGCTCCCTAGCAAGAACACAATACATCAAACAAGCAGCAGTAGGAGTTTTATCTCTCCGGAGAGCTCCGAAGCTGGGTAAACTGCTCGTGTGCCTCGCCTCGATCCGCTCATCGTGCGATCTCCGCCCCCCTCCGAACCACGAAGGGGCCTGGTCCGCCGGCCCCGTAGGTGTTCGTGGGTACGATCAGCCTGCCCCGACAGCATGTGACTTTGTCCAGGGGTCAGATGAAAATCAGGCATAGGGGTGTTTGGATCCTTGTGCCAGAGATCAATGTAATCGAGGATTTTCCTCGGATCCAACAAAGATGTACAGATGTGCCTTTGGCTCTAGCGGCCCTTTCTTGGCGGTCTCTGATGATTTCCGCGAGTTCATCATCATCATCCTCATCATCTTCAGGTGGCTCTTGGAAGGCGACCTGCTTCTTCTTGGGACTTGGCCGAGGACCTCGTCCAGCTATGGCCTTAGTCTTCAAAGAGTCGGGCGGATGAAGACTTTGGTGCAGTGAGGAACTTCTTTGAAACACGGATGCAATGGAGAAGCCTGCAGATCCTTTGGCACGTGGCGGATGCACAGTCTTGAGGACTTTAGCCGGGCTCTTGAGGATTTTGTAGGAGCGGTGAGGACTTGGGAGGAGCAGGAGCAGCATTAGGAATTGGCCGTGAGGGCACAAATGGGGAACTTGGCCGTGAGGGCACTTTGTTGGTGAAGCACTTGGCTTGTGTGGGCTTCTTTGCCATAGATTTTCTTGGCTTGACAGAGGCCTCGATGGCAGCAGGCAGTGAGAATCCTCATTGAATTTCCTCACCGCCTCTTTGGCTTATCTTGCCAATTTGGCTTGGCGCTTGGCCCATTCTTCAGAAAGTCCTCACCACGCTTGATCTTTGGTGGGGTCGACTTCTTGACCAGGTGCCAATAGAGCTCTTGGGCATGGAGGGTTGAGTCTGAATTTCTTCATGTACTTTGGAGTTACATACCTGTACTCCTCCATTCCCTTGCCCATCTCCGTTCAATCCTTTGAATCGCACCTTGCGCTGATTTTTGTTTTCTTTGCGAACTCGGCTTCATCAGTGTGCAATAATCAGCATATATTTCCTCGAGGATTTCAAACGCGGTCATGACCTCGGGCCTCTTTCCTCCTTTCTGTGGCTTCTTTCCTTACGCCATATTCTTGGTGAGGAATTTGAACAAATGAGTTCTTCAAGAGGTATGCAACTTTTCTTGAAGAATGCTGCAAATGAGTTAAGTTGATGAGAACCTAGTGATTCAGCGGCGGACATGAGTACACAATGAACAGAGTATAGTTGCGAGGAATTTGGAGAGGTCATATGCGTTCTCAGAAGGTTTTTCAAAAAGAACTAGTTTGAGGAATTTGACCAGATGAGCCTTGAAGAATTTCACTAAGCGATCTTTGTCTTAGGTTCCAGAGTTGTATAGATCGAGGATCCACACAATTGAGGAATCTTGAAGAAAATCATTGCTTAGAGAAGCGAATCAAGAGCATATTTTGTTTGAGGTGTTCATATGTGTGAAGATTTGAAGAATAAACACCTTTGAAGATTTTCAGGAAGGTTTGAGAATCAAAGCGAGTAATAAAAGTAACTTTTAATTACCCGAAGTGAAGAACACGACGAACTAAGAAGAACAGTTGGGAAGTTCGTCAGTTCAGATCTTCCACGCCCTAACTTGGCGGAGGAAGACAGCTACGGCGGCGGCGGAGTGAAGATTTCCGCGGTCGGCGCGAGTACGTCGGCGACGAGGTCGAGGCAATGAAGCTCTTCCTCACCGGCGACGATGGAGTAGCGGTGGCGCTAGGGTTTGAGAAGCTCGAGCGAGAGAGAGAGAGCGGTCGAGCGGAGTAAAGGAAGTGAGGAAGGGGAGTGGGGGTATATATATAGCCACGGTGAAAAACTGTTCGCCCGAAATTTGGGACGAATGTGCGCCTGACCCTTCTCATTCGCTTGACATGTGTCACCCACGTACTGAAAAGTGGAGATCGTGTTAGATCGTGGGTGAATAGATAAATCCATTGTGGGATGCGGAACAGTTTGAGCGGCAAAACCGAAAGTTTGGATAAGATCAGTTTTAAAGTTCCGTTCGCAATTTCTTCAGCTGACAAAGACTCAGTGAAGATTTTGAACGAGTTTCAAATAGAACGCACATGAAGAATTTGTGAATAGATTGGGTTGAGTATAGCATAGAGGGGGAAGGGTCCGATCACATTCACTTAGCAAAAAAAGCGACTTGAAGAATTAGCCATAAGTGAATGCTGTAGAGGACATAAACCCATATATATATATATATAGCTAATGAAGAAAAACATTGGAAACAGTGAATATTTTGCAAAGTTGAAGAATTTGAAAAACTGAAGAATTTCAAAAACTGAGGAAAAACTCAAATTGAAGATTTTCAACTTTGGTGGTGGCGTGACCCACCGTATAAGAATGATGATTTCAGACACCGCGTACAATTGTCGTAGGGTTCTGAGAATCAAATTCTTCATTAATTTCTTCACACTTAGAGTGTTATTCTTCATGGATTGAAGAAAAACATTTCTTCATGTGTTGCACATCTAAGTCATCAATTTTGCATAAGTGTCAGGATGTGTGTCCTTTTCAAAGAACATTCAAGATTCTAAGATATTTAGCTCACACCGCAACTTGCTAAATCTCTTCTCATCCAAGGGCTTAGTGAAGATATCAGCTAGCTGTTCTTGATCTTCACGTGCTTTCGATGGAGATGTCGCCCTTCAACACATGATCACGAAGAAAATGATGACGAATTTGAATGTGCTTTGTCTTCGAGTGCTGAACTGGGTTGTGAGCAATCTTGATGGCACTCTCATTATCACAGTAGAGAGGCACATTCTTCACGATGATGCCGTAGTCCTTGAGAGTTTGCTTCATCCACAGCAATTGAGCACAACAAGAGCCAGCAGCAATGTATTCAGCTTCCATGATGAGCGGTGATACGCAATTCTGTTTCTTCGAGGACCAACGGACTAAAGATCGCCGGAGGAAATGACAAGTTCCAGATGTTGACTTGCGGTCCACACGATCACCAGCATAGTCAGAGTCAGAATATCCAATGAGATCAAAAGTAGAGCCCTTGGGGTACCATAATCCTAGTGTTGGTGTGTGAGCTAGATATCGAAGAATATGCTTCACAGCCTTATGGTGTGATTCCTTCGGCGTAGCTTGAAATCGGGCACACATGCAAACACTAAGCATTATATCTGGCCTAGATGCACATAAGTACAATAGAGAACCAATCATGGAGCGGTATACGTTGTGATCGAAGTCAATACCATTTTCATCAGTGCATAGATGGCCATTTGTGGCCATAGGAATTTTTGACGCCTTTGCAATCTTGCATGCCGAATTTCTTCAGGACATCTTTGAGGTATTTCTCCTGAGATATGAATATGCCATTGTGTTGTTGACGAATTTGAAGACCTAAGAAGAATTTTAACTCTCCCATCATAGACATTTGATATTCTTCACTCATAATATAGGCAAATTCATCACTATAATGTTGGTCAGTACAGCCAAAGATAATATCATCAACATATATTTGGCACACAAACAGTTCACCATCATAGATTTAGTAAAGAGAGTAGGGTCGAGTGAACCGGGTGTGAAGCCATTCTTCACGAAGAATTCCTTCAATGTATCATACCACGCCTGGGGGCTTGTTTGAGACCATAGAGGGCCTTGTTGAGTCTCAAGACTTTGTCGATTCTTTGGATCTTCAAAACACGGGGGTTGAGCAACATATACTTCTTCCTCAAGCTTACCATTGAGGAATGCACTTTTCACATCCATTTGATATAAAGTGATATTGTGATGGTTAGCATAGGCGAGTAATATGCGAATAGACTCAAGTCTAGCAACAGGTGCAAAAGTTTCATCGAAATCAATTCCTTCAACCTGTGTGTAGCCTTGAGCTACAAGTCGTGCCTTATTCCTCACCACTAGGCTATTTTCATCTTGCTTGTTAAGGTAGATCCACTTTGTGCCAATGATATTATGCTTGCGAGGATCTGGACGTTTGACGGTTCCCGAGACATTGTTGAGCTCGAATCGATGTAATTCTTCTTGCATGGCTTGGATCCACTTAGGCTCGTAAATGCTTCATCTACCTTAGTGGGCTCTGTGATAGAGACAAAATCATAGTGCCCACAAAAGTTAGATAAATGTGAAGCTTTTGAGCGTGTGAGAGGACCTGGCGCTTCAATGTCATTGATGATCTTGTCAACTTGTACTTCTTTTGCAACGCGAGGATGAGCTGGTTGTGGTCGAGGAATTTGATCATTTTCCTCAGCACCATTGTCTTGACATTATCTTCAGTGCATCGGATCGGCGTTCTTCGGCGTCTGAGAATGAATTCTTCAGCAGATTCTTCAAGAGGGAATGACATCCTCGGTTGCCTTGAACACGATAGATTCCTCGGTGCTGGTTCATCTAACACGAAGGTAGGTGCTCTCTTTGCGGCGATTAGTTTCATAGAACCGCACATCTACAGTATCAACAATCTTTTGAAGAAGCGATGTTGAAGACTACGTAGGTGTGCGAGTCCTTTCCGTAACCAAGCATAAAACCTTCATGTGCTTTCGGTGCAAATTTAGAACTGTGATGAGGATCTCTAATCCAGCATTTAGCAATCAAGACTTTGAAATAACTTACATTGGGTTTCTTGTCGTTGAGGAGTTCATAGGCGGTCTTCTTGAAGAATTTGTGAAGATATACTCTTGTTGATGATGTGGCACGCGATATCAATTGCATCAATCCAAAATCGACTAGGCGTTTTGTATTCATCAAGCATAGTGCGAGCCATCTCAACAAGAGTTACATTCTTGCGCTCCACGACGCCATTCTCTTTGAGGAGTATAGGGAGCAGATAACTCATGAGTAATACCAAGTTCATCAAGATAGGCATCAAGACCGGAATTCTTGAACTCAGTTCCATTGTCACTCCTGATGTGTCTGATCTTCACACCAAAGTTAGTTGAAGCCCTCGAGTAAAATCGTTTGAAGACTTCCTGCACTTCATTTTTGTAAGTAACAATGTGTACCCATGTGTAACGAGAATAATCATCAACAATACCAAAGCCATATAGAGATGCATCATTAGTGACTGCTGAGTAATGATTAGGACCAATGAGGTCCATGTGAAGCAATTCAAAGGGACGAGTAGTGGTCATGATAGTCTTCGCTGGATGCTTGGCCTTGGTCATTTTTCCAGCTTCACAAGCTCCACACAAGTGATCCTTGAGGAATTTGACATTCTCAATGCCAATGACATGCTTCTTCTTTGCAAGCGTGTGCAAATTCCTCATGCCTGTGTGACCAAGTCGCCGATGCCATAGCCAGCCTTCTGAAGCTTTTGCAAGTAGACACACGGCTGGTTGTGGTCCTGTAGAGAAATCAACAATATACAAGTCTCCTCTCCTAAAGCCTTGAAGACTTTGGAATTGTCGACTTCCATAATCACAACACAACGATACTTGCCAAAGATAACAACCATGTCAAGATCACAAAGCATTGAGATCGACATGAGGTTGTATCCTAAGGACTCAACAAGCATGACTTTATCCATGTGTATGTCCTTAGAGATCGCAACCTTACCAAGACCCAATACACGACTTTTGCCTTTGTCCAAAGATGATATGCTTCAGATGTGACGGTGATAAGGGAGCATCCATCAATAGATTCTTGTCACCAGCCATGTGACTTGTACATCCACTATCGAGAACCCACTCAGTGGCTTTGGGTTGATCATCCTGCAGATGAATTAGTGCAACTTACGATCTCATATACTTCATCAGTGAAGAATATGATATCAAGTTCATCAGATGAATTTCATCAGCAAAGATTATATGAGATAAGCGGTATGAGGGCGTGTGAAATGAAAGTTCATTTCATCATGATTAGCCTGCGTCCTTTCGAGCATTTTTGTCGGGCCCCCAAAGAAATTCTTGAGGACGCTTTAAAGCACGCCTGGAGACCTGACCGCAGAAGAGGTTAGTTCTTTTCTTCACCACCCACATCCGAAGGGGTGGCAAAGAGTTCATCACTCTGCGAGCACCATATGAGAATGGTGGCATAGAGGCCAATCCATTTCGTTTCACATAAGAGGGGTTAGGGTAAGCATATGAATAAGCGTAGAAATTCTTCGAGGACTTATGAACATATTGGTTTGAAGAATAATGCACATATTCATAGCACTTAGCTCTACCCTGCGAAACAGAGTTGTTAGCATGATGATAATCATATGAGGACTTTGATCCTTTTGAGGAATTTGATCCACGTGATGAATTTGGTCCGTATGAGGACTTGGATCCATATGAAGAATTTGGTCCATATGAAGAGTTTGATCTGGGGTTCCTATTCTTCATAGGTGGTGTCATGAGGACATTCACCTGAAGACTTTCAAGGCACTTCTTGGGAACCCAGATTTTCTTCATAGGGGAAACGTTCCTGCGGTCAGTGCCAACATATCTAGCAAATACTTCACCATTCTGATTTTTGAACAGTTTATAGTTGGAGTCAAATGACTCATCAGAAGAATGACGAGATTCGCATGTAAAGCCAGATAAGTTAGATGGATCAACTGGAGGTCCCTTGCAGCAACCCATGAGGTTTTGGGATACCGCTTTCGGGCTTCGGTATGTTCCATCGACATTGAGTTTCCACTCAAAGGCAATACCCTCTTTCCTAGGGTTCCTGTTGAGGATCTGCTTTTAAGCACATCACAAAGAGTCTGATGCCCTTTGAGGCTTTTGTACATGCTGTCATGTACAATTCCTTCAACCTGCATCGTCGGTGATACTAGCAATGTCCTTAGATGAGGAATTAGTGACAGCAGAGGCAGGTGAAGAATTTGTAACAGTTGAAGCATTTTAACATTGGTGAAGAATTAGCGATTCACGTTCAATGCACTTTAAGCATGGAGGAACAAATTCTTCACGAGACGCAGCTGATTTGTTGAGCAAGTAATGAATCACGTTCCTTGAAGATCTTCATAACTCACTCTTAGCTTCTCAAGATCTTGCTTTCTTTGAAGAAATTCATAAGAAAGTTTCTCATGATCAGACAAGAGAGTGTTATGATGACCTTGAAGGTTGTCAAACCTAGACTGAAGTCTCTGAAGATTTTCAGTCAGGGCTTTAGTGCGATCCATTTCTTCACCTAACATATCATCACTCTTATCTAGCATGTTTTGAACCTTTTCCAAGGCATGTTGTTGTTTGGTGGCAATGCAAACAAGTTTGGTATAGCTAGGTTCAATATCATCATCAGATTCACAGTCACTAAATTCAGATGAGGAACATTCGGTTACCTCGACACCCTTTGCCATGAGACATGATGCAGAAGATGATGATTCTGGTTCGAAAGTCATCGTTTTGAGAGATTCCTTGAAGTCCTCAAACCAAGGATCATGACGGGTTCGATGACCTTCATAGGCGTCGGAGATTCGGTCCCAGATAAACCGCATTGCATAGATGAATTTTGCGCTTTAATTCATCTCTAGATAGGCAGGAACAGATGATATCCTTCGCCATGATGTCAAGTCGAGTGTACTTGCGAATATCATCTGCGTTCGACGTCTTGCATAGATCAGTAAGACCAATTTCAGTGACGGTCCACAACTCACTGTCCATTGCCATGAGGCGCTTCCTCATCATGGCCTTCCACTTGGGATAATCGTGACCGTCAAAGATAGGGCATGTCACTTTCTTCATACCTGCGGTCGACATAACTAAAACTCCAGGTGGTTAAACCAAAATCACACATAACAAGGGAGTACCTTGCTCTGATACCAATTGAAAGTGCGTTATATCGACTAGAGGGGGGGTGAATAGGCGATTTTTATGAATTCTTCACTGAGAAATTTGCTGGTGAGGAAATTCCTTCGCGAAGAACTACTTGCAGCGGAATAAGTACTCAGAAGTAAGCATAAAAGGATGCGGGCATGGTCACCATGATGAAATGAAGACAATCAAAGAGTACAGAAAGCGTAAACACATGATAGCACAAGATGAAGACAAAAAGATCAAGAAATTGAATCGAGGAAATTGAGAAAGTCTTGATCAACAAAGTCTTCAAACAGATATGAATGAACACTCAACACAAGAATGAGGAAATGAGAGGGTTGAGGAAATAGAACTAGTAAGGTTGGTGAAGACAATGATTTGGTAGACCAGTTCCAAACTTTGTCTCGGTTGTACATCCGGTTGGAGCGGCCGAGTATTTAAACTCGAGGACACACAGTCCCGGACACCCGACACCGAGCACGCAGCTCAGGACACCAAGTCCTCACCGTATTCTCCTTGAAATAAGGTCACACATACCTCGTCCAATCACTCGTGGTAAGTCTTGAGCGACTTCCAAACCTTCACGAGACTTGGTCACTCGGCGATCCACAATTCCTCTTGGATGCTCTAGACCATGACGCCTAACCGTCTGGAAGAAGCACATTCTTCAAAGGTAACAAGCGTCGGATCCACGCAGGATCAATCTCATCAGTGATGCTCAATCATTTTGGGTTTGTAGGTGTTTGGTTTTTGGGTTTTTCCTCACTCGACGATTTTCGCTCAAAGTCCTCGGAGGATGGGTTGCTCTCAAATGACAAGTGTCAAGTTTCTCTCGGAGCAGCCAACCAACTAGTGGTTGTAGGGGGCGCTTATTTATAGCCTAGGGAGCAGCCCGACATGATAAGACATAAATGCCCTTCAATGATATGACCGTTAGGTGATAAGATATTTTGGGACAGTGGCCAAGAAGACAAAGAACGGTCGGAAATTTGAATCTCAAATTCCTCGGGGCTATCATGTTCCTCACTGTAGGCAATCTGCCTTTGGCGAATTCCTAACTCCTCGGTCGAGAACAAATTCCTCGGTGACGGAGAAGAACTTCGTCTCATCCTTTGAAGAAATTGACTGAACTGTATGAGATTTCCAAAGGCTTCACTTTCGAAGGGATTGGTAGGTGTAGGATTTTGAGTTGAGCATCACATGGAAATTTTTCTTTAGTATTTCCTCGACCCCTTTAACAGTACGGTGTTTCCTATGACTCAAGAAAGAGAAAAACGAAACTACGAAAACAAAAGTCTTCACGCTTCATGTTCCTCAAATGAATACCAAGTCTTCAAGGTTACACCAATTTCTTCACTTCCAAAGTCTTCAGAAAGTCTTCAGAATATCAAAGTCTTCAGTCGAAGAACTTCATTTTTAGGGGTCGACTTTCTCTGTAAATATCAAACTCCTCACAGACTTATAGACCTGTGTACACTCATAAACACATTAGTTTCTTAACCTATAAGTCTTCAATACACCAAAATCACTAAGGGGCACTAGATGCACTTACATTACTTTCCGTAAACCATGCCCTCTCATGACAAACCGACGTTTTAACCTTAACAAGTTCAGGGGCTTGTTTAAAAGATTACATGTTAATAATTCGGTGGGTCAATCCGGATTACCTGATGGAGAAGCGTTTGGCATACAGGCAGGATAACCCGGGGTTTTAGGTGAATACACCTGGCTTCCAAGCTTGGCTTTTATAGCCTATCACAAGGTTACAGACTCTTTGTTCTTTAGAACAAAAGAGCCCCCAAGAAATATTTTGAGCTGTGCTCAAGCAGTACTTATGTTTGAGTTGTGCTTTTGCAACAGACTCTCTTCGGTCCCTTTAAAATTCTTTTTAGAACTCAAATTTTGTGAGAGATAATATTCTTCTTGAGCCAGAATTTTAAACCGGATATTGAGAGCTTCAGAGCTTTGTGGGAGACACATTTCCCTTGAGCCAGATTTTAAACCGGAATTTTCATTTAGAGCCGGAAATTTTTTGACAGCCTTTAAATTTTCATCAATATGGCAGCAGCCTCCGGGACCGGGTTATCTTTTCCTCCAATGACCCGGGCTTCTTGAATTTGCTGGAACTGGCAAGATTTGCTGAGTCATGTCATTGTAGCCCCCGAATCTTAAGATGACTCGAGGAGTTGGCTTGAGACTCTCCATACTTGACCATGATATGACCCGACATATATTTGAACAGTGGAACTCTGGAATATGTTGAAGCTGGAAGCAAGGTGGCGAGTTAACGATCTTCACAACCCTCATTATATATCCTTGATGTTTATAATGCGATGTGAATCCACGGAAACTTGAGGTCGACCGTGGCAGGTTATGAATGACCCCGTATGATTTGTGTCAGTAATCCGACCAGCGGTTCATCCTAGCCGGTTGTTTAACCAAAACATAGTGGCGGTGATTTGTACGCCTATCGAATGAACCATCTGCTGGAGGCAGAGGCTGATACTATGACCTTGTTTAGAGTTGTTGTAATAGACCGTGCATTAGGAGCGGCGACTTGCACGTGCTTGTTAAGCAAACTTATGCACGCAGGTGCGGCCCGATGTGTTGATGTAGACCAGACCGTGAGGGACGGATGATAAAGACAACCGTAGCATCAGAAGCGGCACAGACAGATGAGTCGGCCACGGTGTTGTAAGCCGGTGCGGGCGGGAGAGTCGGCTGCGGGGGCGGACGGGTGAGTTATATGTGGTGTTCTAAACTGGCGCAGACGGGTGAACCGGCAGCGGTGTTTGTTGTTGTAGACTAAGCCACAGAGGTGGAACAATGCGGTATGGTTGGATGCTGGCACTTTATAATATTGGCGTAAGCTTTATATCCGTGACATAACGATCATTCTTGCCATGAATAATTGTCCTGCATAAACAATATTGTAGACCAAAGCAAAGATAAATTGTTCCTTAATAAAAACAATATGTGCTAATATAATTAATTTAGATGGATATCACCTGATTTGTTTAGATGACCAATAATGTTACTCCAATAATGTTGCGGTCATGCAAATGTTGACTAGCCCGCTCCATTTCAATATCAAATCCAAATATCTTATCCATCAGCAGTATGTTATAATCAATTGTTGTTAGGAGACTAGTAACTGAACTCGTAGTTTTTCTCTTCTTGCACTTTGGCATGTATAGCCTAAACAGCAGCAATAGTAGATACTATCTCCATCCTTCCTTTTCCTTTGCCGACAGGCTCCACTTGTGTCGAGGAGCTGCGGCCTCTTTCTTTTCTTTCTCAACTTCCCAGTCCGCTCCCTGCTTTCATTTCTTCAAGAAACAGCTAGCAGCTTTCAAGCGAGCATGCAAGGGCTCAGCCGGGGTCGCGCGGGAGCCCAGCGGGTAACCGGCGATGAGCAACTTGACAGCCAGCAGAAGCGGAGCTAGCGGGGAGGAGAACCGTGAAGGAAAAAATCTATGCAGCTTTAAAGCGGAAACAACAGCGGGCATAGGCACGGCGTCGTAACACGCTCGGGTGGCTTGTGTGGCCGCTCGGGCGACGGGCACGCAAGCCCGGAAATAAGGGCAAGGCGGGACACAACCCAGCATGGAAGCAGGGGCTTCACCCGGCGGCGACTCGGCAAATTTTATGGACGTGACCCGCAGCACAGCCGGATACACGGCAGAGACGGAGACACGTTTGAATCGAGGCGGCTCGTAGCCAGCGTAAGGCCAAGCTGGAGACTGGGAGAGCTGGTCCCGGCGTAGTGTGGGAGGTTCAGGGAGCCCTGAGGACACCGAAGAGCCATGGCGAGGCGCCGGTTTGAGGCCGCAACAGCAGAGACGCGACGACCATATGATACGTCTCCAACGTATCTATAATTTTTTATTGTTCCATGCTATATTATATTCTGTTTTGGATGATTAATGGGCTTTATTATACACTTTTATATTATTTTTGGGACTAACCTATTAACCGGAGGCCCAGCCCAAATTGCTGTTTTTTGCCTATTTCAGTGTTTCGCAGAAAAAGAATATCAAACGGAGTCCAAACGGAATGAAACCTTCGGGAACGTGATTTTCGGAACAAACGTGATCCAGAGGACTTGGAGTCTACGTAAAGTAATCAACAAGGAGAGAACGAGGCAGGGGGCGCGCCTACCCCCCCCCCCCCCCCCAGGCGCGCCCTCCACCCTTGTGGGGCCCATGTTGCTCCACCGACGTACTTCTGCCTCCTATATATACCTACGTACCCCCAAACCATCAGAGACGAAGCCAAAACCCTATTTCCACCGCCTCAACTTTTTGTACCCGTGAGATCCCATCTTGGGACCTTTTCCGGCGCTCTGCCGGAGGGGGCATTGATCACGGAGGGCTTCTACATCAACACCATAGTCTCTCCGATAATGTGTGAGTAGTTTACCTCAGGCCTTCGGTCCATAGTTATTAGCTAGATGGCTTCTTCTCTCTCTTTGGATCTCAATACAAAGTTCTCCTTGATCTTCTTGGAGATCTATTCGATGTAATCTTCTTTTGCGGTGTGTTTGTCGAGATCCGATGAATTGTGGGTTTATCATCAAGTTTATCTATGAACAATATTTGAATCTCCTCTGAATTCTTTTATGTATGATTGGTTATCTTTGCAAGTCTCTTCGAATTATCAATTTGGTTTGGCCTACTAGATTGAAATTTATTGCAATGGGAGAAGTGCTTAGCTTTGGGTTCAATCTTGCGGTTGTCAATCCCAGTGACAGTAGGGGAAATGACACGTATTGTATTGTTGCCATCGAGGATAAAAAGATGGGGTTTATATCATATTGCATGAGTTTATCCCTCTACATCATGTCATCTTACTTAAAGCATTACTCTATTCTTATGAACTTAATACTCTAGATGCATGCTGGATAGCGGTCGATGTGTGGAGTAATAGTAGTAGATGCAGGAAGGAGTCGGTCTACTTGTCGCGGACGTGATGCCTATATACATGATCATACATATTTATTCTCATAACTATGCTCAATTCTATCAATTGCTCGGCAGTAATTCGTTTACCCACCGTAATACTTATGCTATCTTGAGAGAAGCCACTAGTGAAACCTATGGCCCCCGGATCTATTTTCCATCATATTAATCTCCCTTCAACAAACTATTTCTGGCGCCGTTTATTTTGCTTTCTTTACTTTTAATCTTTATCATAAAAATACCAAAAATATTATCTTATCATATCTATCAGATCTCACTTTCATAAGTGACCGAGAAGGGATTGACAACCCCTTTATTGCGTTGGTTGCGAGGTTCTTATTTCTTTGTGTAGGTGCGTGGGACTTGAGTGTGGTCTCCTACTGGATTGATACCTTGGTTCTCAAAAACTGAGGGAAATACTTACGCTACTTTACTGCATCACCCTTTCCTCTTCAAGGGAAAACCAACGCAGTGCTCAAGAGGTAGCAAGAAGGATTTCTGGCGTCGTTGCCGGGGAGTCTACACACAAGTCAAGACATACCAAGTACCCATCACAAACTCTTATCCCTCGCATTACATTATTTTCCATTTGCCTCTCGTTTTCCTCTCCCCCACTTCACCCTTGCCGTTTTATTCGCCCTCTCTTTTCTGTTCGCTTTTTTTCGCTTGCTTCTTGTTTGCTCGTGTGTTGGATTGCTTGTTTGTCATGATGGCTCAAGACAATACTAAATTGTGTGACTTTACCAATACCAATAACAATGATTTTCTTAGCACTCCGATTGCTCCTCTTACCGATGCTGAATCTTGTGAAATTAATGTTGCTTTGTTGAATCTTGTCATGAAAGATCAATTCGCCGGCCTTCCTAGTGAAGATGCCGCTGCCCATCTAAATAGCTTCGTTGATTAGTGTGATATGCAAAAGAACAAATATGTGGACAATGATATTGTTAAATTGAAGCTATTTCCTTTTTCGCTTAGAGATCGTGCTAAATCTTGGTTTTTGTCATTGCCTAAAACTAGTATTGATTCATGGAATAAGTGCAAAGATGCTTTTATCTCTAAGTATTTTCCTCCCGCTAAAATCATCTCTCTTAGAAACGATATCATGAATTTTAAGCAACTTGATCATGAACATGTTGCACAAGCTTGGGAGAGGATGAAATTAATGATACGTAATTGCCCTACACATGGTTTGAATCTTTGGATGATTATACAAAAAAATTATGCCGGATTGAATTTTGCTTCTAGAAATCTTTTAGATTCGGCCGCGGGAGGCACTTTTATGGAAATCACTTTAGGAGAAGCTACTAAACTCCAAGATAATATGATGGATAATTATTCTCAATGGCACACGAAAGATCTACTAATAAAAAGTGCGCGATAGAAAAAATTAATGTTTTGAGTGGAAATATGGATGAACTTATGAAATTATTTGCTACTAAAAGTGTTTCTTCTGATCCTAATGATATGCCTTTGTCTACTTTGATTGAGAATAATAATGAATCTATGGATGTGAATTTTGTTGGTAGGAATAATTTGGGTAACAACGCGTATAGAGGAAACTTTAACCCTAGGCCGTTCCCTAGTAATTCCTCTAATAATTATGGTAATTCCTACAACAATTCTTATGGAAATTTTAATAATATGCCCTCTGAATTTGAGTCTAGTGTTAAGGAGTTTATGAATTCGCAAAAGAATTTGAATGCTTTGCTTGAAGAAAAATTGCTTAAAGTTGAGGAATTGGCTAGGAACGTTGATATAATTTCTCTTGATGTTGATTCTTTGAAACTTAGATTTAATCCACCTAAGCATGATATCAACGAGTCTCTCAAAGCTATGAGAATTTCCATTGATGATTGCAAAGAAAGAACCGCTAGGATGCGTGCTAAGAAAGATTGCTTTGTAAAAGCATGTTCTTCTAGTTTTATGAGAATAAAGATGAAGATCTAAAAGTTATTGATGTGTCCCCTATTAAATCTTTGTTTTGCAATATGAATCTTGATAATGAAGGGACTGGAGATGAGTTACCTTTACCTAGAAGGCGTCCCAAAAAATCGGAGTTTTTAGATCTTGATGCAAAAATTGTTAAAAGTGGGATTGAAGAGGTTAAAACATTAGATATTAATGAACCCACTATTTTGGATTTCAAGGAATTTAGTTATAATAATTTCTCTTTGATAGATTGTATTTCCTTGTTGCAATCCTTGCTAAATTCTCCTCATGCTTATAGTCAAAATAAAGCTTTTACTAAACATGTCGTTGATGCTTTGATGCAATCTTATGAAGAAAAACTTGAGTTGGAAGTTTCTATCCCTAGAAAACTTTATGATGAGTGCGAACCTACCATTAAAAATTAAAATAGAAGATAATGAATTCTATGCTTTGTGTGATTTGGGTGCTAGTGTTTCCATGATTCCAAAAACTTTGTGTGATTTGCTAGGTTTCCGTGAATTTGGTGATTGTTCTCTAAACTTGCATCTTGCGGATTCCACTATTAAGAAACCTATGGGAAGAATTGATCATGTTCTTATTGTTTCAAATAGGAACTATGTGCCCGTAGATTTCATTGTTCTTGACATAGGTTGCAATCCTTCATGTCCTATTATTCTTGGTAGACCTTTCCATAGAACGATTGGTGCAATTATTGATATGAAGGAAGGGAATATTATATTACAATTTCCATTAAGAAAAGGTATGGAACACTTCCATAGAAATAAAATAAAATTACCATATGAATCTATTATGAGAGCTACTTATGGATTGCCTACCAAAGATGGCAATACCTAGATATATCCTTGTTTTTATGCCTAGCTAGGGGCGCTAAACGATAGCGCTTGTTGGGAGGCAACCCAATTTTATTTTATTTTTTTTATTTTTGCTTCTGTTTAGGAATAAATATTTGATCTAGCCTCTGGTTATTTTTTTTATGTTTTAGTTAGTGTTTGTGCCAAGTTTAACCTATATGATCTTCTTGGATGATAGTTATTTGATCTTGCTGAAATTTCCAGAAACTTTCTGTTCATGAAAACTATTGTTAAAAATCACTAGAACGTTATAAAATACTGATTCCAATTGAAGTAGATCAATAAAAAATTGTCTAGGTCTTCCTATTTTGGTAGATTTTTCTGAGTTTCAGAAGTTTGCGTTAGTTACAGATTACTACAGACTGTTCTATTTTTGACAGATTCTGTTTTTCATGTGTTGTTTGCTTATTTTGATGAATCTATGGCTAGTAAAATAGTTTATAAACCATAGAGAAGTTGGAATACAGTAGGTTTAACACCAATATAGATAAATAATGAGTTCAATACAGTACCTTGAAGTGGTGTTTTGTTTTCTTTCGCTAACGGAGCTCACGAGATTTTCTGTTGAGTTTTGTGTTGTGAAGTTTTCAAGTTTTGGGTAAAGATTTGATGGATTATGGAACAAGGAGTGGCAAGAGACTAAGCTTGGGGATGCCCATGGCACCCAAAGATCATCTAAGGACACCAAAAATCCAAAGCTTGGGGATGCCCCGGAAGGCAACCCCTCTTTCATCTTCGTCCATCGGTAACTTTACTTGGAGCTATATTTTTATTTACCACATGATATGTGTTTTGCTTGGAGCATCTTGTATGATTTGTGTCTTTGATTTTTAGTTTAGCACAATCATCCTTGCTGTACACACCTTTTGAGAGAGACACACATGATTCGGAATTTATTAGAATACTCTATGTGCTTCACTTATATCTTTTGAGCTATATAGTTTTTGCTCTAGTGCTTCACTTATATCTTTTAGAGCATGGCGGTGGTTTTGTTTTATAGAAACTATTCGTCTCTCATGCTTCACTTATATTATTTTGAGAGTTCTACCAAACAGCATGGTAATTTGCTTTAATTGTGAAATTAGTTCTAATATGCTAGGTATTCAAGATTAGTAAAAACTTTCTTATGAGTGTGTTGAATACTAAGAGAAGTTTGATGCTTGAAGATTGTTTTGAGATATGGAGGTAGTGATATTAAAGTTGTGCTAGTTGAGTAGTTGTGAATTTTAGAAATACTTGTGTTGAAGTTTGCAAATCCTGCAGCCTGCACGTATGGTAAACGTTATGTAACAAATTTGAAAAATGAGGTGTTCTTTGATTGTCCTCCTTATGAGTGGCGGTCGGGGACGAACGATGGTCTTTTCCTACCAATCTATCCCCCTAGGAGCATGCGCGTAGTGCTTGGTTTTTGGTGACTTGTAAATTTTTGCAATAAGTATGTAAGTTTTTTCTGACTAATGTTGAGTCCATGGATTATACGCACTCTCAAGCTTCCATCATTGCTAGCCTCTTTGGTACCGTGCATTGCCCTTTCTCACCTTGAGAGTTGGTGCAAACTTCGCCGGTGCATCCAAACCCCGTGATACGATACGCTCTATCACACATAAACCTCCTTATATCTTCCTCAAAACAGCCACCATACCTACCTATTATGGCATTTCCATAGCCATTCGAGATATATTTCCATGCAACTTTCCACCGTTCCGTTTATCATGACACGTTCATCATTGTCATATTGCCTTGCATGATCATGTAGTTGACATCGTATTTGTGGCAAAGCCACCATGCATATTATTTCATACATGTCACTCTTGATTCATTGCCCATCCCGGTACACCCCCGGAGGCATTCATATAGAGTCATACTTTGTTCTAGTATCGAGTTGTAATCATTGAGTTGTAAATAAATAGAAGTGTGATGATCATCATTCATAGAGCATTGTCCCAAAAAAAGAAGATAAAGGACACAAAAAAGAAGGCCCAAAAAAAGGGGCAATGCTACTATCTTTTTCCATACTTGTGCTTCAAAGTAGCACCATGATCCTTATGATAGAGAGTCTCTTGTTTTGTCACTTTCATATACTAGTGGGAATTTTTTGTTATAGAAATTGGCTTGTATATTCCAACAATGGGCTTCCTCAAATGCCCTAGGTTTTCCTGAGCAAGCAAGTTGGATGCACACCCACTTAGTTTCTTTTGTTGAGCTTTCATACATTTATAGCTCTAGTGCATCCATTGCATGGCAATCCCTACTCCTCATGTTAACATCAATTGATGGGCATCTCCATAGCTCATTGATTAGCTGCGTTGATGTGAGACTTTCTCCTTTTTGGTCTTCTCCACGTAACCCCCATCATTATATTCTATTCCACCCATAGTGCTATATCCATGGCTCACGTCATGTATTGCGTGAAAGTTGAAAAAGTTTGAGATTACTAAAGTATGAAACAATTGCTTGGCCTGTCATCGGGGTTTTGCATGATGAGAGCATTCTTGTGTGACGAAAATGGAGCATGACCAAACTATATTATTTTGTAGGGATGAACTTTCTTTGGCCATGTTATTTTGAGAAGACATAATTGCTTAGTTAGTATGCTTGAAGTATTATTACTTTTATTTCAATATTAAACTTTTATCTTGAATCTTCTGAATCTGAATATTCATACCACAATTAAGAGGGTTACATTGAAAATTATGCCAAGTAGCATTCCACATCAAAAATTCTGTTTTTATCATTTACCTATTCGAGGACGAGCAGGAATTAAGCTTGGGGATGCTTGATACGTCTCCAACGTATCTATAATTTTTTATTGTTCCATGCTATATTATTTTCTGTTTTGGATGATTATGGGTTTTATTATACACTTTTATATTATTTTCGGGACTAACCTATTAACCGGAGGCCCAGCCCAAATTGTTGTTTTTTGCCTATTTCAGTGTTTCGCGGAAAAAGAATATCAAACGGAGTCCAAACGGAATGAAACCTTCGGGAACGTGATTTTCGAAACAAACATGATCTAGAGGTCTTGGAGTCTACGTAAAGTAATCAACGAGAAGAGCAAGAGGCAGGGGGCGCGCCTACCCCCCCCCCCCCAGGCGCGCCCTCCACCCTCGTGGGGCCCACGTTGCTCCACCGACGTACTTCTTCCTCCTATATATACCTACGTACCCCCAAACCATCAGAGACGGAGCCAAAACCCTATTTCCACCGCCGCAACCTTCTGTACCCGTGAGATCCCATCTTGGGGCCTTTTCCGGTGCTCCGCCGGAGGGGGCATTGATCACGGAGGGCTTCTACATCAACACCATAGCCTCTCTGATGATGTGTGAGTAGTTTACCTCAGACCTTCGGGTCCATAGTTATTAGCTAGATGGCTTCTTCTCTCTCTTTGGATCTCAATACAAAGTTCTCCTTGATCTTCTTGGAGATCTATTCGATGTAATCTTCTTTTGCGGTGTGTTTGTCGAGATCCGATGAATTGTGGGTTTATGATCAAGTTTATCTATGAACAATATTTCAATCTCCTCTGAATTCTTTTATGTATGATTGGTTATCTATGCAAGTCTGTTTGAATTATTAGTTTGGTTTGGCCTACTAGATTGATCTTTCTTGCAATGGGAGAAGTGCTTAGCTTTGGGTTCAATCTTCCGGCGCTCAATCCCAGTGACAGTAGGGGAAATGACACATATTGTATTGTTGCCATCGAGGATAAAAATATGTGTTTTATATCATATTGCATGAGTTTATCCCTCTACATCATGTCATCTTACTTAAAGCATTACTCTGTTCTTATGAACATAATACTCTAGATGCATG
Source organism: Aegilops bicornis (assembly GCA_021605145.1). Taxonomy (NCBI): domain Eukaryota; kingdom Viridiplantae; phylum Streptophyta; class Magnoliopsida; order Poales; family Poaceae; genus Aegilops; species Aegilops bicornis. The sequence goes on along the minus strand of CM038674.1, from coordinate 611,024,634 downwards.
GTGGATAGCGGTCGATGTGTGGAGTAATAGTAGTAGATGCAGGCAGGAGTCGGTCTACTTGTCGCGGACGTGATGCCTATATACATGATCATACCTATATATTCTCATAACTACGCTCAATTCTATCAATTGCTCGGTGAGGGAGTCCCGGATTAGGGGGTGTCCAGATAGCCGAACTATCACCGTTGGCCGAACTCCTGGACTATGAAGATACAAGATTGAAGACTTCGTCCCGTGTCCGGATGGGACTTTCCTTGGCGTGGAAGGCAAGCTTGGCGATATGGATATGTAGATCTCCTACCATTGTAACCGACTCTGTGTAACCCTAACCTATCCGGTGTCTATATAAACCAGAGGGTTTTAGTCGTGGGGCGAACAACAATCATACCATAGGCTAGCTTCTAGGGTTTAGCCTCCTTGATCTCGTGGTAGATCTACTCTTGTACTACCCATATCATCAATATTAATCAAGCAGGAGTAGGGAATTACCTCCATCGAGAGGGCCCGAACCTGGGTAATAACATCGTGTCCCTTGTCTCCTGTTACCATCCGCTTAGACGCACAGTTCGGGACCCCCTACCCGAGATCCGCCGGTTTTGACACCGACATTGGTGCTTTCATTGAGAGTTCCTCTGTGTCGTCGCCGTCAGGTAGGATGCCTCATTCCGTCTTTAAAGACGATACTATCGCCAAAGGAGCATTGGCCGCTGGTCAGACTCTCCGGCTAGGTGGTTTTCTTATTACCGCCCGGTTAAATACCGGCAAGCGATGACCTCTCTTGTCATCGAAACCAATCTCCATGTTAATTCGGAACTTGCCGAACAGTTAGATCCGATCGAGCTCTCCTCCGTAAACGAGCTCTTGGATCGCATCGCCGCCCTGGGAGTCGCCATAGATTACGAGCGGATCGGGCCTAAAACCGATCTCAGAGAGATCAACTCTCCCCAGGCTACCCATCATGTGGCTGTGATAGAGGAGCAATGTGGCGATTCTTCTTCTATCTTAAGGACTAGCTACGTCCGGATTCCCGATCCCTCCATGCCGGATTCCCGCAGAGGGATGGATGTCGATCAAGCCCTGAACTTAAAGTCAGGCGGCGGGTTGGACTCATTGGATAACACTCAAAAATCCAAACTTTCGAGTTCGGAAACTTCTCGGCCCCTGAGTCCTAAATTGGACAGGGTTCCGGATCTAGATCCACCCGCCCACCCAAACATTAGCGATCTATCCCAAATTCGGCAAGAGCCCGCTAAAACAGTACGTCATTACTGGGCCAGATTCCTCCTGGTTATGGACAGGATAAAGGACTGCCGAGAGGAGGATGCAATCCCAATTTTCTGCAATAATTGCACAGACAAAGGAATCCTAAACGCCATAAGTCGTCGCGAAATTACACGCTTCGCTGACTTGGTGACCATAGTACAAAAGTACTGTGCGATGGAGAGCGCCTGGAAAACTGAAAGTAAATTTTGGGATAATCCGGCCCCGAATACATCCCTAGTCCGAAATAAAAGGGTGCATCATTATCAAGCGCTGGGTTAAACACCAAAAACCAAAACCCCTAAAAGTGCGGAACCGTCTTTGGAGGGTTGGCTAAGCGGACCTGCAAAATTCACGATCTGAGGCGCCACTCCAACTCATAGCCTTCGAGCATGTGGCCAAAAGTGGCGAAGAGCTTCTAGCTTCAGAACCCCAGCCCAGCAACACCAGTACGGTGTTAACAGTCTTCGAGACTTTCACATTAAATAACATGCAAAAACGAACACTCCGCAACCTACCAAGTAGCAACAATAAATACATGGAGTGACACGGCTATCACCTTCAATGCCAGTGACGAACCTAAATTCCGAACAGCCCGAGCACCAGCCGCATTGGTCCTCAGTCCGATAGTGAACGGCTTTCGCCTTACTAAGGTACTCATGGATGGTGACAACGGACTAAACCTCATCTATGAGGAAACCCTCCAAAAAATGGAAATAGACTGGAACCGCATTGAGCGAAGCAGCACAACCTTCAGAGGAATAATCCCTAGCCGGGAAGCATGCTGCGGGAAAAATTACCTTTGGATGTAGTGTTACATTTCACGGACAATTACAGGTCGAGGAGGTCACATTTCAAGTGGCCCTGTTCAACAGCGGATATCATGCTTTATTAGGACGAGAGGCATTCACAATTTTTCAAGCTATACCCCATTATGGGTACATGAAGCTTAAAATGTCCGGACCTAACAGAATAATCACTCTAGCTAGTGATCCGAACATAGCACTCCGCGCCGAAAACAAGAAAGCCGCAGTAGCCCTCGAGGCATTGTCCGAAGCCCTAGCGGCCGAGGAACTCACCGCGATGCGCTCCACGGTGAATAGGGACGATGTGATACTTGATAAAAGATCCAAGTCCACCTCTTTTAAACCAGCGGATGAAATAGTCAAATTCCAAGTCCACCCAACGGACCCAAAAGGCGGCCTCCATTGGGGCACAATTAAACCACGATGTAGATGCCGCACTACGAGAATTTCTACGAGAAAGCTGGGACATCTTTGCACGGCACCCTTGAGACATGCCAGGAATCCCACGTCGGCTGGCCGAGCACAGCCTAAATATCCTAAAAGGATTCAAGCAGATCAAACAGGCCCTTGATTGCTTTTAGAACCCAAGAGGCAGGCCATGGGAGAGGAGCTAGCCAAACTTTTGGAAGCCGGATTCATCGGAGATATAAAACATCCGGATTTGGAAAGCAAACACAGTGATGGTACCAAAGAAGGATAAATCCTGGCGCCTATGTGTTGATTTCAAAGACCTTAATAAGGCTTGCCCAAAGGATCCCTTCCTCCCTCGAATTGATCAAATTATTGACGCCTTCTGACGAGACCACGACTCATTGTGCTTCCTCTCTGCGTACTCGGCTACCACCAAATCAAGATGGCGGAGCAGAACCAAGCTGCAACAGCATTCATCACTCCATACGGCCCGTTCGCTTCAACACAATGCCCTTTGGGCTCAAAACGCCGCGCAACATATCAACGCATGATTTAGACATATGCAGCGGACCGGATCGGCAAAACAGTGGAAGCGTATGTAGATGGCGTGGTCGTCAAAACCAAGCACGTCGAAACTCTAGTAGGCGACTTGAGGCTCACATTCGGCGGTCTTGAAAATACGACATCAAGCTCAATCCGGGAAAAATGCGTCTTGGCGTTCCAGCGGAAAGCTCCTGGGCTTCATTGTGTCCGGTAGAGGAATTGAAGCAAACCCAGCCAAGATCCGAGCTCTGTCGCAATTGGATATTCCAAAAGACCTCAAGCAAATACAAAAATTGACGGGATGTGTAGCGGCTTTAAGCCTCTTTATTTCCCGTTTGGGAGAAAAGGCGTTACCCCTTTACCACCTCCTCCGCCGCACCGAACACTTCGAGTGGACGGATGCCGCCACGGCCGGACTCGAAGAGATAAAAGCCATATTGGCAACCAATCCGGTCCTGGCCGCGCCCAATATGGGCGAACCAATGCTATTATATATTGCCGCAACGCATCAAGTTGTCAGTGCGGTGCTCGTTGTCGAATGAGAAACGGACGGACACCGATTCCCTCTTCAAAAACCGGTTTACTATGTGTCCACTGTCCTAACTCCATGCAAGTCCCATTACCCACACTATCAAAAGATAGCATACGCGGTGTTCATGGCATCCCGGAAGCTGCGACACTACTTTCAAGAGTGCTCTATAACGGTAGCCTCCGAAGTACCTCTTAATGACATTATAAACAACCGCGACGCGACGGGCCGTATTGCTAAATGGGCCATAGAGCTCCTTCCATTCGACATAACCTACAAGCCACGACGAGCTATCAAGTCGCAGGTTTTTGCCGACTTCGTGGCCGAATGGACCGAAGCCGAACTCCCTAAAGAGTACGGCGCATACTCAATTGGATCATGCACTTTGGCGGCTCCAAAATGTTGGCGATCTGGGGCTGGCGTCGTCCTGACGTCCCCAACCGGGGACACAGTCCAATACGTCCTTCGGATAATGTATACGGACTCCAACAACGCAGCCGAATACGAGGCCCTTCTGCACGTCCTCCGGTTGGCAGTCTCCATGGGCATTAAAGGCCTAGAGGTGCGCGGGGATTCGAACCTCGCGATATCTCAAATAAATAGAGACTTTGATGCCAAAGATCCAAAAATGGCAGCATACCGCAATGCGGTCCTAAAAATGTCAACACGGTTCAAAGGGCTCGAATTTCATCATATAGCCCGGGATAACAACCAGGTAGCGGACATATTGGCACGCACCGGTGCAAAACGCGATGTCGTCCCACCCAATATCTTTCTGGAACGGCTGTTCAAGCCATCCGTACTATGGGAAGGGGAGTCCGCAATAACAATCCGGACCCAACCGCACTGCCTGACGCCGAACACTCTGACACAATCGGAGGCCCTGCCACCAAGATAACATCCTCTGCCCACGAAATAATGGTGGTTATCGCTCCGTGGACGGAACCGTTCCTAGCCTACCTAACTAGGCAGGAACTCCCCGAAGACCAAAATGAGGCTCGCTGCATAGTACGGCGATCTAAAGCCTATAAAGTCCATGAGGGAGAGCTTTATAAGAAAAGCACTACCGGAGTCCTTCAAAGGTGTATCTCCGAAGAGGAAAGGCGAAACCTCCTGGCTGAAATTCATGCGGTGGGAGGGCACTACGCGCAGCCGGGCCCTCGTGAGGCAAGGCCTTCCGTACAGGATTTTATTGGCCGACGGCCCGGGCAGACAGCAGGACTTAGTCCAACGATGCGTCGGTTGCCAGCTTTTGCTAACCAAAGCCACATGCCACCCACCGCCTCAAAACTATACCCATCACCTAGCCGTCATGATGCAGGGGCTTGACATGGTTGGACCACTTAAGGAGGAACCCACAAGAAAAAATACCTATTGGTCATGGTGGATAAATTCACCAATTGGATAGAGGCCAAACCTGTCAAAGCGGCGAATCCGGACCGTTGATAGACTTCATATCGGGGTAGTGCACCGTTACGGTGTCCCCACGATATCATCATTGATAATGGCACCAACTTTACGGCCGATGAGGTCAAATTATGGTGCAAAAACATGGGCATCAAGCTCGATTACGCCTCAGTCTATCACCCTCAAACCAACGGCCAAGTCGAATGAGCAAATGGTGTAATAATGAGCGGCATTAAACCCAGACTAGTGCGGTCCCTCAAGGAATCTAACACGCACTGGGTCGAGGAGCTCGACTCCGTACTCTGGGGGCTGCGGACCATGCTAAATCGTACTACCGGATTCACACCATTCTTTATGGTGTACGGCGTAGAGGCAGTCTTGCCCTGCGACATAATACATGGCTCACCTCGCGTGCGCATGTATGAAGAAAGAGAAGCCGAGCTCGATCGGCAGGATAGCTTGGACGCATTGGAGGAGGAGCGCGACGTGGCAAAAGCTCGTTCCGCATTTTATCAACAGCAGGCTCAAAGTTATCAAAGCAGGGAAGTACCGGCCAAAGCTTATAACGTTGGCGAACTAGTTCTACGCCTGCCGGACAAGAAAAAGGACAAACTCAAGCCCAAATGGGAAGGTCCCTTCATCATCGACCAAGTCCTGACCGTCGGAACATACCGTCTGCGAAGCGCATCGGATAACCGACTCGAGCCGAACCCATGGAACGCAACCCGTCTAGGAAGATTCTACGCCTAAGCGCCGGACTCCAAGTTCGTCTCCTTCCTCCGTCCACATTTTCTATTTTTGTTGCCTTTTATTTCTCTCCTTCCTCCTCCTTCTTCATGAAGCCTCTAGAGGCTCGTTTGCGCTTTTTTCGCACATACTTGACGCGCCATCCGCGCTCATTATACCTGGGGGCTTCTTTAACAGAAGCTTATTTATACGGGCTTCATGCCCAACACATGCGTTAAACTTCCGCATGTACCTTTTATTCACCATTATATGCATCGATATGAATTAAGTTTTGGCCAAGCTGGGTTGCCTGGCTCCTGTGCTTACCCCTACCTTCCCGATTGTTCGGCTAGGTGGTAAAGGGAGCACCTCTGCGATTATTCTTGTCGGGTCAGCCGGTTGTGTACCTCAGACTGGGTGAAGCCGAAAGCTAGCGTTCTTAAGAGAATATTCGGTCGGTGAACTGAAAGATGATTTTTAACTATTTACCCATCTGCCCCCAGATGATCTTCTGCTTTAAAAGCAGCTTTGACATGCACTTTAGGGCATGCATCCCAGCGAAAGGAACCCTTAACGGAACTATTCTCCCTGGAAGATGTTTCTTACTACCCATGTAATATAAATTAACTAGTTGGGCACGTGTCTGATACAGCAACAATGACCCCTACGCCTTGTCTCCATGCTGAAGGAAATATGCCCTAGAGGCAATAATAAAGTTATTATTTATTTCCTTATTTCATGATAAATGTTTATTATTCATGCTAGAATTGTATTAACCGGAAACATAATACATGTGTGAATATATAGACAAACGTATGTCACTAGTATGCCTCTACTTGACTAGCTTGTTAATCAAAGATGGTTATGTTTCCTAACCATGAACAAGGAGTTGTTATTTGATTAACAAGGTCACATCATTAGTAGAATGATCTGATTGACATGACCCATTCCGTTAGCTTAACACTTGATCGTTTAGTATGTTAATGCTTTCTTCATGACCCATACATGTTCCTGTAACTATGAGATTATGCAACTCCGTTTACGGAGGAACACTTTGGGTACTACCAAGCGTCACAACGTAATTGGGTGATTATAAAGGAGTACTACAGGTGTCTCGAAAGGTACATGTTGGGTTGGCGTATTTCGAGATTAGGTTTTGTCACTCCGATTGTCGGAGAGGTATCTCTGGGCCCTCTCGGTAATGCACATCACTATAAGCCTTGCAAGCAATGTAGCTAATGAGTTAGTTACGGAATGATGCATTACGTAACGAGTAAAGAGACTTGCGATAACGAGATTGAACTAGGTATTGGATACCGACGATCGAATCTCGGGCAAGTAACATACCGATGACAAAGGGAACAACGTATGTTGTTATGCGGTTTGACCGATAAAGATCTTCAGAGAATATGTAGGAGCCAATATGGGCATCCAGGTCCCGCTATTGGTTATTGACCAAGAATAGTTCTAGGTCATGTCTACATAGTTCTCGAACCCGTAGGGTCCGCACGCTAAGGTTTCGATGGCGGTTATATTATGAGTTTATGAGTTTTGATGTACCGAAGGAGTTCGGAGTCCCGGATGAGATCGGGGACATGACGAGGAGTCTCGAAATGGTCGAGACGTAAAGATCGATATATTGGACGACTATATTCGGAGTTCGGAAAGGTTCGAATGATTCGAGTATTTTTCGGAGTACCGTGTAGTTACGGGAGAAGCAATGGGCATTGATGGGCTTTAGTGGGAAGAGGAGAAAGGGCCAAAGGGAGGCTGCGCCCCCCCACCCCTCTAGTCCGAATTGGACTAGGGAAAAGGGGCCGCCACCTTTCCTTCTCCTCCACTTCCTTCTCCCTTCCTCCCTCTTGGTGGACTCCTACTAGGACTTGGAATCCTAGTAGGACTCCACATCTTAGTGCGCGCCTCCTCCTTGGCGGCCACCTCCTCCTTGCTCCTTTATATCTGGGGGCAGGGGGCACCCCATAACACACAAGTTGATCTACGGATCTTTCCTTAGCCGTGCAGCGGTGCCCCTTCCACCATATTCCACTTCGGTCATATCGTCAGAGAGCTTAGGCGAAGCCTCGCGCCGGAGAAGTCATATCGTCGTCGCGGAGCTTAGGCGAAGCCCTCGTCGGTGGAGCATCAACATCGTCTACCACGCCGTCGTCTTGTGGAACTCATCCCGACACTTTGCTGGATCGGAGTCCGGGATCGTCATCGAGCTGAACGTGTGCAGAACTTCCGGAGGTGCCGTCACGTTCGGTGCTTGGATCGGTCGGATCGTGAAGACGTACGACTACATCAACCGCGTTGTTATAACGCTTCCGCTTTCGGTCTACGAGGGTACGTGGACGGACACTCTCCCCTCTCGTTGCTATGCCATCACCATGGTCTTGCGTGATCGTAGGAAATTTTTGAAATTACTGCGTTCCCCAACAGTGGCATCCGAGCCTAGGTTTTATGGTTTGATGTTATTTGCACGAGTAGAACACAAGTGAGTTGTGGACGATACAAGTCATACTGCCTACCGCATGTCATACTTTGGTTCAGCGGTATTGTTGGGCGAGGCGATCCGGACCAACCTTACGCCAGACGCTTCTGCGAGACCGGTTCCCTCGGCGTGCTTTGCACATAGATGGCTTCGGAAGACTGTCTCTCCAACTTTAGTTGAACTGAGTGTGGCTACGCCCGGTCCTTGAGAAGGTTAAACGGAGTCTATTTGACAAACTATCGTTGTGGTTTTGATGCGTAGGTAAGATGAGTTCTTGCTTAAGCCCGTAGCAGCCACGTAAAACTTGCAACAACAAAGTAGAGGACGTCTAACTTGTTTTTGCAGGGCATGTTGTGATGTGATATGGTCAAAACATGATGCTAAATTTTATTGTATGAGATGATCATGTTTTGTAACCGAGTTATCGGCAACTGGCGAGAGCCATATGGTTGTCGCTTTATTGTATGCAATGCAATCGCGATGTAATGCTTTACTTTATTACTAAGCGGTAGTGATAGTCGTGGAAGCATAAGATTGGCGAGGCGACAACGATGCTACGATGGAGATCAAGGTGTCGGCGCGGTGGCGATGGTGATCATGACGGTGCTTGAAGATGGAGATCACAAGCACGAGATGATGATGGCCATATCATATCACTTATATTGATTGCATGTGATGTTTATCTTCTATGCATCTTATCTTGCTTTGATTGACGGTAGCATTATAAGATGATCTCTCACTAATTATCAAGAAGTGTTCTCCACGAGTATGCACCGTTGCGAAAGTTCTTCGTCTTTGAGACACCACGTGATGATCGGGTGTGATAGGCTCTACGTTCAAATACAACGGGTGCAAAACAGTTGCACACGCGGAATACTCAGGTTATACTTGACGAGCTATGCATATAAGATATGACCTCGGAACACGGAGACCGAAGGTCGAGCGTGAATCATATAGTAGATATGATCAACATAGTGATGTTCACCATTGAAACTACTCCATCTCACGTGATGATCGGACATGGTTTAGTTGATTTGGATCACGTAATCACTTAGATGACTAGAGAGATGTCTATCTAAGTGGGAGTTCTTAAGTAATATGATTAATTGAACTTTAATTTATCATGAACTTAGTCCTGGTAGTATTTTGCAAATTATGTTGTAGATCAATAGCTCGCGTTGTTGCTTCCCTATGTTTTTATATATGTTCCTAGAGAAATTTGTATTGAAAAATGTTAGTAGCAATGATGCGGATTGGATCCGTGATCTGAGGTTTATCCTCATTGCTGCACAGAAGAAATTATGTCCTTAATGCAGCTAGGTGACAAAACTATTGCAGGAGGCGGATGCAGACGTTATGAGCGTTTGGCTAGCTCAATATGATGACTACTTGATAGTTTAGTGCACCATGCTTAAAGGCTTAGAATCGGGAATTCAAAGGCGTTTTGAACGTCATGGACCATATGAGATGTTCCAGGAATTGAAGTTAATATTTCAAGCAAATACCGAGTTGAGAGATATAAAGTCTCCAACAAGTTCTATAGCTAAAAGATGGAGGAGAATCACTCAACTAGTGAGCATGTGCTCAGATTGTCCGGGTACTTCAATCGCTTGAATCAAGTGGGAGTTAATCTTCCAGATAAGATAGTGATTGACAGAATTCTCTAGTCACCATCACTAAGTTACTAGAACTTCGTGATGAACTATAGTATGCAAGGGATGACGAAAAGCGATTCCCAAGCTCTTCGTGATGCTGAAATCGACGAAGGTAGAAATCAAGAAAAGAACATCAAGTGTTGATGATTGACAAGACCACTAGTTTCAAGGAAAAGGGCAAAGGGAAGAAGGGGAACTTCAAGAAGAACGGCAAGCCAGTTGCTGTTCGAGTGAAGAAGCCCAAGTCTAGACCTAAGCCTGAGACTAAGTGCTTTTTTCTGCAATGGAACTAGTCACTGGAAGCGGAACTACCCCAATTATTTGGTGGATAAGAAGGATGGCAAAGTGAACAAGAGTATATTTGATATCTGAGTTATTGATGTGTGATTTACTAGTGTTTATAGTAGCCCCTGAGTATTTGATACTTGTTCGGTTGCTAAGATTAGTAACTTTCGAAACAGGAGTTCTGAGAATAAGCAGAAACTAGTTGAAGGGGAAGTAACGATGAGTGTTGGAAGTAGTTCCAAGATTGATATGATCATCATCGCACACTCCCTATACTTTCGAGATTAGTGTGGAACCTAAATAAGTGTTATTTGGTGTTGAGCATAAATATGATTTGATCATGTTTATTGCAATACGGTTATTCATTTAAGTAAGAGAATAAATTGTTGTTCTGTTTACATGAATAAAACCTTATATGGTTACACACCCAATGAAAATGGTTCATTGGATCTCGATCATAGTGATACACGTATTCATAATATTGAAACCAAAAGATGCAAAGTTAATAATGATAGTGCAACTTATTTGTGGCACTGCCGTTTAGGTCATATTGGTGTAAAGCGCATGAAGAAAACTCCATGCTGATGGAATTTTGGAATCACTTGATTATGAATCATTTGATGCTTGCGAACCGTGCCTTTTGGGCAAGATGACTAAAACTCCGTTCTCCGGAACAATGGAACAAGCTAATGACTTATTGGAAATAATACATACCGATGTATACAATTCAATGAGTGTTGATGCTCGTGGCAAGTATCATTATTTTCTGACCTTCACAGATGATTTGAGCAGATATGCGTATATCTTCTTGATGAAACATAAGTCTGAAATAGTTGAAAAGTTCAAAGAATTTCAGAGTGAAGTAGAAAATCATCGTAACAAGAAAATAAAGTTTCTGCGATCCGATCGTGGAGATGAATATTTGAGTTACGAGTTTGGTCTTCAATTAAAACAAAGTGGAATAGTTTCACAGCTCACGCCATACGGAACACCACAACGTTATGGTGTGTCCGAACGTCGTAACCGTACTTTATTTTGATATGGTACGATCAATGATGTATCTTACCGATTTACCAATATCGTTTTGGGGTTATGCATTAGAGACAGCTGCATTCACGTTTAATGGGGCACCATCTAAATCCGTTGAGACGACACCATATGAACTATGGTTTAACAGTAAACCTAAGCTGTCGTTTCTTAAAAGTTTTGAGTTTTGATAATTATGTGAAAAAGTTTTCACAAGATAAGCTCGAAAACAAATAGGAGAAGTGCCTCTTCATAGAATACCCAAAGGTAACTATTGGGTACACCTTCTATCACAGATCCGAAGGCAAGTTTTTCGTTGCTAAGATGGATCCTTTCTAGAGAAGAAGTTTCTCTCGAAAGAAGTGAGTGGGAGGAAAGTAGAACTTGATGAGGTAATTGTACCTTCTCCCTTATTGGAAAGTAGTTCATCACGTAAATCAGTTCCAGTGATTCCTACACCAATAAGTGAGGAAGTTAATGATGATGATCATGAAACTTGGATCAAGTTGCTACCAAACCTCGTAGGTCTTCCAGAGCAAAATCCGCACTGCAGTGGTATGGTTATCGTGTTACGGAAGTCATGTTACTAGACCATGATGAACCTACGGACTATGAGGAAGCGATGATGAGCCCAGATTCCGCGAAATGGCTTGAGGCCATGAAATCTGAGATAGGATCCATGTATAAGAAACAAAGTATGGACTTTGATTGACTTGCTCTATGATCAGCAAGCCATGTTAAATAAATGGATCTTCAAGAGGAAGACGGACACTGATAGTAGTGTTACTATCTACAAAGCTCGACTTGTTGCAAAAGGTTTTCGACAAGTTCAAGGGGTTGACTACGATGAGACTTTCTCACCCGTAGCGATGCTTAAGTCTGTCCGAATCATGTTAGCAATTGCCACATTTTATGAAATCTGGCAAATGGATGTCAAAAACAACATTCTTTAATGGATTTATTAAAGAAGAGTTGTATATGATGCAACCAGAAGGTTTTGTCGATCCAAAAGGTGCTAACAAAGTGTGCAAGCTCCAACGATCAATTTATGGTCTGGTGCAAGCCTCTCGGAGTTGGAATAAACGCTTTGATAGTGTGATCAAAGCATATGGGTTTATGCAGACTTTTGGAGAAGCCTTTGTATTTACAAGAAAGTGAGTGGGAGCTCAGTAGCATTTACGATATTATATGTGACGACATATTATTAATTGGAAATGATATAGAATTTCTGGATAGCATAAAAGGATACTTGAATAAAAGTTTTTCAAAGAAGGACCTCGGTGAAGCTGCTTACATATTGAGCATCAAGATCTATTGAGATAGATCAAGACGCTTGATATGTTTTTCAATGAATACATACCTTGACAAGATTTTGAAGTAGTTCAAAATGGAGCAGTCAAAGAAAGAGTTCTTGCACGTGTTACAAGGTGTGAGATTGAGTAAGACTCAAAACCCGACCACTACAGAAGATAGAAAGAGAATGAAAGTCATTCCCTATGCATCGATCATAGGTTCTATAAAGTATGCTATGCTATGTACCGGACCTATTGTATACCTTGCTCTGAATTTGGCAAGGGAGTACAATAGTGATCTAGGAGTAGATCACTTTGGACATTGGTCAAAGAACATCCTTAGTGAGGACTAAGGAAATATTTCTCGATTATGGAGGTGATAAAAGAGCCCGTCGTAAAGAGTTACATCGGTGCAAGCTTTTACACTGATCCAGATGACTCTAAATCTCAATCTGGATACATATTGAAAGTGGGAGCAATTAGCTAGAGTAGCTCCGTGCGAGCATTGTAGACATAGAATATTTGCAAAATACATACGGCTCTGAATGTGAGCCAGACCCGTTGACTAAGCTACTCTCACGAGCAAAACATGATCATACCTTAGTACTCTTTGGGTGTTAATCACATAGCGATGTGAACTAGATTATTGACTCTAGTAAACCCTTTGGGTGTTGGTCACATGACGATGTGAACTATGGGTGTTAATCACATACAGATGTGAAAATTAGAGTTGAATCACATGATGATGTGAACTAGATTATTGACTCTAGTGCAAGTGGGAGACTGAAGGAAATATGCCCTAGAGGCAATAATAAAGTTATTATTTATTTCCTTATTTCATGATAAATGTTTATTATTCATGCTAGAATTGTATTAACCGGAAACATAATACATGTGTGAATATATAGACAAACAGGTATGTCACTAGTATGCCTCTACTTGACTAGCTTGTTAATCAAAGATGGTTATGTTTCCTAACCATGAACAAGGAGTTGTTATTTGATTAACAAGGTCACATCATTAGTAGAATGATCTGATTGACATGACCCATTCCGTTAGCTTAACACTTGATCGTTTAGTATGTTAATGCTTTCTTCATGACCCATACATGTTCCTGTAACTATGAGATTATGCAACTCCGTTTACGGAGGAACACTTTGGGTACTACCAAACGTCCACAACGTAACTGGGTGATTATAAAGGAGTACTACAGGTGTCTCCGAAGGTACATGTTGGGTTGGCGTATTTCGAGATTAGGTTTTGTCACTCCGATTGTCGGAGAGGTATCTCTGGGCCCTCTCGGTAATGCACATCACTATAAGCCTTGCAAGCAATGTAGCTAATGAGTTAGTTACGGAATGATGCATTACGTAACGAGTAAAGAGACTTGCGATGTGAGATTGAACTAGGTATTGGATACCGACGATCGAATCTCGGGCAAGTAACATACCGATGACAAAGGGAACAACGTATGTTGTTATGCGGTTTGACCGATAAAGATCTTCGTAGAATATGTAGGAGCCAATATGGGCATCCAGGTCCCGCTATTGGTTATTGACCAAGAATAGTTCTAGGTCATGTCTACATAGTTCTCGAACCCGTAGGGTCCGCACGCTTAAGGTTTCGATGTGGTTATATTATGAGTTTATGAGTTTTGATGTACCGAAGGAGTTCGGAGTCCCGGATGAGATCGGGGACATGACGAGGAGTCTCGAAATGGTCGAGGCGTAAAGATCGATATATTGGACGACTATATTCGGAGTTCGGAAAGGTTCGAATGATTCGAGTATTTTTCGGAGTACCGGGTAGTTACGGGAGAAGCAATGGGCCTTGATGGGCTTTAGTGGGAAGAGGAGAAAGGGCCAAGGGGCTGCTGCGCCCCTCCTCCCCTCTAGTCCGAATTGGACTAGGGAAAAGGGGGCCGGCCACCTTTCCTTCTCCTCCACTTCCTTCTCCCTTCCTCCTCTTGGTGGACTCCTACTAGGACTTGGAATCCTAGTAGGACTCCACATCTTGGTGCGCCTCCTCCTTGGCCGGCCACCTCCTCCTTGCTCCTTTATATCTGAGGCAGGGGGCACCCCATAACACACAAGTTGATCTACGGATCTTTCCTTAGCCGTGTGCGGTGCCCCTTCCACCATATTCCACTTCGGTCATATCGTCGTAGAGCTTAGGCGAAGCCCTGCCGGAGAAGTCATATCGTCAGCGGAGCTTAGGCGAAGCCCTGCGTCGGTGGAGCATCAACATCGTCCTGCCACGCCGTCGTCTTGTGGAACTCATCCCGACACTTTGCTGGATCGGAGTCCGGGATCGTCATCGAGCTGAGCGTGTGCGAGAACTCGGAGGTGCCGTCGTTCGGTGCTTGGATCGGTCGGATCGTGAAGACGCACGACTACATCAACAGCGTTGTTATAACGCTTCCGCTTTCGGTCTCACGAGTGCGTGGACGGACACTCTCCCCTCTCGTTGCTATGCCATCACCATGGTCTTGCGTGATCGTAGGAAAATTTTTGAAATTACTGCGTTCCCCAACACATGCATACCCCGGTTCTTATATAACCACGAAGGTATTCGGACACACTCCGGACTATTGGATCCTGAGGTCGAAGCGAAAAGGTCCGCTATGACAAACGATCTACAATCCGGCTAGAAGACATTTTTTCATGTCATATTTTTACATAGTCAACTCGACTCATTGTATTCCTCCTCAATGCCATCTAATAGGCTATCTAATTTACAATCTTGCTGGGAATACTTGGCGGCCAGTTCTACTTGGTCGTACACCAAACTTATAGGGATCTCCATCCCATCAGGCCCCACAGGTCCGACCTCGGCCATGTGGTTTGGGTCGACAACCGTGTCAGCGTCTTTACCATGGCCCAGGCCTCCCTGGCGCCTTGACGGCAGGCCGATATCTTCCATAGCCGGAAGCGCCGCCGTGCTCCTTGAAGCAGCTCAGCCAGCTCCCCAATGCCTTCGGGCAGGGAGATAGATGGCCATAAGGCCTGGCCGATGCCTTTCATCACCTGCCGGACTCGTTCGTGCAGCTGACGCAATTCGGGAAGAAGATCACCCGAAGAACTGGGCATCTCCTCCTCAGGACGACCTGTGAGCAAACCTACATAAATGTTTATGTTAGTCGCCTTCCTCGCCGAACTCTTTCAAAGTTCGCTCAAGCACTTACTGAAAATGCCGCGACGAAGCCGCCGATTCTCCTTTATG
Source organism: Aegilops bicornis (assembly GCA_021605145.1). Taxonomy (NCBI): domain Eukaryota; kingdom Viridiplantae; phylum Streptophyta; class Magnoliopsida; order Poales; family Poaceae; genus Aegilops; species Aegilops bicornis. The sequence goes on along the minus strand of CM038674.1, from coordinate 611,008,981 downwards.
GAGTCGGAACAACCGGAGCACGAACATCCTTTAGTTCCTCGCCCAGCTTGGTGTTGGCATCTTGGAGGTTATTTTTCTCCTGCCGCACCCTTGTAAGCACGCTCTCGCCGGCCTTTAGCTGGCGCAAGAGCTGTTGCTTGTCCGGATCTAGTCCGACGCCATCTGCAATGTTTGTGTCAGACTTACACACTCGCTGCACTTCATAAACTATTTATCTTCTGAAGCGTATATTACCAGCAGGGGTCTCTGTGACTCCCCCTGTAGCGGCTAGTGCGGCCTCAAGTTGGGCCTTGCACTCTTCAAGCTCCTGGGACAGTCGGGTATTCTTTTTCGTAAGATCCTGCATAACAAATGATCCTTAAATCAGTTATTCTAACTATTTTAAGTCTCGAGACTCTTGGCATATATAATCATCAAATTTCCTTACATTATGTCCTTTACATACTTTGCTCCGTGGCTCTGGCTAGGCCATTTTGAGCTGCAGTGCGCATCTCGAATCGAAGGCATTCAAGGCCTCTTGGGAGAAACATGCGTCACGAAGAACTGTCCGTGGCGCATGTGATTCAAGGCGCTCTCCACCTCGGAGTTGGTGGCGGACAATCTGTCGGCATCCTCTTCGGAGGAGCGTCCGACGACGCCTCGTATTCGCCTCCGCTTGGACCCGGCTTTGGAGCCCGGCGGCGGAGGTTCGATTAACCACCTCTCGGACTCGATCCGGCGGCGCTCTTTCCTGAAAAAAGCGTCGGCGTTAGTACACCTTCCAGGAATCAATCCTAGGAACATGGTGACGCGTCGTACCGCTGCGGCGGAGTTTCGATCCGGACCGCACTCCTTTTTTAACTTTCTTGGGCCGTCTTGCCTTGTTGGCTAACCGCTTGTGGCTCGGCTTCTGCCTCGAAGGTACCCCTGCGAAACACCATTGGTATACGGAGATCAAGAAATAAGCATGGATGGGTCATTATCGAGTATTGGGACCTTGGTCTCGATTACTGTGAGGTGGAAGTATTCGGGGTAATCGGCTGTAATGGCAACCAAAGCATTGTCGATGCTAAGTTGGTGGAATACCCGTCGATCAACTCCACCTTTATATCTGGATCCTCTTGAGGTCGGATCGAGGGACCGTTCCGGATCCTCGGGTTGTGGGGGCGGGCTGTGTATCTTCTCCACAGTCCGGCGCAGTTCCTACGCAGAAACCATGAAATGAGATATTTAACCATGGGAACATGGATCGGACAGGTCACAAAGATGTTTTCTTACCCAGCTTCAAGGATTATTCGAAGAAAACTCCTTCAGTGGATTGACACGGAAGAAATCCTCCTCCTCCCCTTTATACATGGCAGACAAGATCTTCACCAGTTCGGTGACCGATCCCGGCCCTTTGCGGCCATGGCAGGTGGCATCGTCCTCCCCGTTGAAATCCCACATGGGGTGGCCCCTATATTGGAGCGGTTGCACTCCCCTCATAATACAGATTGCCATGACTCCAATCATGGTCAATCCGGCATGAGCCAATAACCTTATTCGGCTCATCAGATAGAGGACATCCCGGTCATTTTCCCTCCGGGGGCTCCGAGGGCGCCAGCTTAGGCGCTTCTTCAGTGGAGCATTGCTGAACTCCGGAAGGCCGATCCGAACAGGATCCGACAGCGGGACGTCCTCCTATAAAACCATTCCGAAGGCCAGTCTTCCGACGCCTTCTTCGGAGTTCCGGACAGGTATCCGGTCCCGGCGATGCGCCATAGCTCGGCTCCGCCCACTTGATATATTAACCCCTCATGAGAACGGGGTACTAGGCAGAATAATCTTTTCCACATCCTGAAATGAGCCTCGATGCCCAAGAACAGTTCGGAAAGGGCCACGAAGCCTGCGATATGCAAGATGGAGGCAGGAGTAAGGAGGTGCAACTGGAGGCCGTAGAACTCCAAGAGTCCCTGGAGAAACGGATGGATTGGAAATCCGAGTCCTCTTACTAGATAAGAGATGAAGCATACCCGCTCTCCTTTAGAGGGATCGGGGACACTCTCCTCTTGCTTTCCGCCCTTGTAGGTGGCAAGTCCGGCTCGAACCGGAACCATGAAGGCCGGGGAGAAATCCCTTGGCACAGAGTATAACTAGCTCGCTATGCGGACTGAGCATCTCTCCCAATTTCCAGGCTGAGGGCTAGGAGCGAGAGGAGGAGCCGCGTCGACTGTCCATGATGGAATGGGCTTTGGTCAGAGGCGCTCCTATGAAAGCTCGCGAAGGGGGATGGTGTGACTCAGATCTAGATCCTCGCCCCTTTTATAGGTGGCTCATTTGCGCAGCTAGGGGGTAATTGTAAAAATACCCTGGCTTTTCGCATTCATTCAAACACGTGGAAGGTGGCCTTTATTGGGCGTAGAAGCCAAGGAGCGCAACATTTATCAGAAGTCGGACACTATTCGACAAGTATATGGAATTTGGAGAAGAATCTGCCTCGCAATGCCGAAGACAATCAACGCGCCGGACTCATCGACATTGAAGCCTGGTTCGGGACTCTTGAGGGAGTCCGGATTAGGGGTGTCCGGATAGCCGAACTATCACCATTGGCGGACTCTGGACTATGAAGATACAAGACTGAAGACTTCGTCCCGTGTCCGGATGGGACTTTCCTTGGCGTGGAAGGCAAGCTTGGCGATACGGATATGTAGATCTCCTACCATTGTAACCGACTCTGTAACCCTAACCTATCCGGTGTCTATATAAACCAGAGGGTTTTAGTCCGTAGGACGAACAACAATCATACCATAGGCTAGCTTCTAGGGTTTAGCGTCCTTGATCTCATGGTAGATCTACTCTTGTACTACCCATATCATCAATATTAATCAAGCAGGAGTAGGGTATTACCTCCATCGAGAGGGCCCGAACCTGGGTAAAAACATCATGTCCCTTGTCTCCTATTACCATCCGCCTAGACGCACAGTTTGGGACCCCCTACCCGAGATCCGCCGGTTTTGACACCGACACTCGGCATTAATTCGTTTACCCACTGTAATACGTATGCTATCTTGAGAGAAGCCACTAGTGAAACATATGGCCCCCGGGTATTTTTTCCATTATATTAATCTCCCGTCAACAAACTATTTCTGGCGCCATTTATTTTTCTTTCTTTACTTTTAGTCTTTATCATAAAAATACCAAAAATATTATCTTATCATATTTATCAGATCTCACTCTCGTAAGTGAGCGTGAAGGGATTGACAACCCCGTTATCACGTTGGTTGCGAGGTTCTTATTTGTTTGTGTAGGTGTGTGGGACTCGAGCTTGGTCTCCTACTGGATTGATACCTTGGTTATCAAAAACTGAGGGAAATACTTACGCTACTTTACTGCATCACCCTTTCCTCTTCAAGGGAAAACCAACGCAATGCTCAAGAGGTAGCACCATAGCAGAGCAGTGGTAGCAAAGGCAAGGCGGGTCGCGGACCTGGTGGGTTAGAAGCGCTGCTGCTCGTCTTAGCCGCGGAGGCAACAGGAGCTCGAGGCGAAGATGTCAGGCCAGTGGTGCGAAGCCGGGTCAAGCGCGGATGTGACAGATCGAGGAAGATGATTTGAAGGCGGCTCGTTGTAGTAGGCGATGGTAGGGGCCAGCGACTTGCAAGGCCAGTGGGCGGCTCTAGACCGCAGCGGGGTTGGCCTGATGCGACCACAGAGGAAGGGCACGCCTGGAGAAATCCCGGCGGTTCAGAATAGAGGCACGGCCTGCTCAGAAGCGAGGCGCTCGACGCACATCCGGCGACTCGGAGGCAGCAGGCAGCTCGAGGCATGGAAACTCAGAGCCGGAGGAGGCGGCCTGAGGCGGCACCACGGTGGTTGCGGATGTGACCACGGTGACCGGCGGATCGGCGTGAACCTGAGCTAGGGCGGCCTGAGGCGGCAGGGCCAGCTCAACCCGGCAGCGGAGGCGCCCGCAAAGCGAGGTCGCAGCGGAGGTTGCTTCCGATTCGTAACCAGTTGAACAGACCGGGTCATGGCATGTTTCCCCTTTTTTCAGGGGTAACAACAGCCACGAACACATGAAACAGCAGCAGCAACTTGTGGCTAGTAGATCAACAACACCGTGCGCCATCCCCATGGTGGGTGCCAACTGTCGTGGAATTGTCACGGACAGATGTCCTAGTGTGAGGACTCAGTCGTGAGGCCAACGCATCTATGTGGTAGCTTGAGAGGGGTTGATCGGGATGAGAGACGCGAGGTAGATCAACACACAAGACAAGGATTTAGACAGCTTCGGGCTCCGGGAAACATCATCCGGTAACAAACTTACATGTTGTTTGTGGCTAGATCTCATTATCATCATGAGGGAGTCGCCGTAAACCGGCTCTCCTAGTTGTATCTAGCCCTAGAGATTATTTCTTCTCCCTCTTCGAGTGCCATGCCCCTCCTTATATATCTTGAAGAGGCGGGTTACATTACTAGTCCTATTAGGATTAGGATTACTCTATTACAAGTGGAGTCCTAGTCTTGCTTCCTTTGTAGGAGAATATTCCTTATGCCTTTCTTCTTAATCCGGCCCATCATAACATGAGCCGGCCTTCTAGGCCTTGGGCCTTGTCATCTATCTGAAACACCCGCCGGCTCACCAATGAGTCTTTGATGTCTACTGCGCAACCTTCTTCTTGTGGACGTTGTTGGGCCTCCAAGTGCAGAGGTTTGTAGGACAGTAGCATATTTCCCTCAAGTGGATGACCTAAGGTTTATCAATCCGTGGGAGGCGTAGGATGAAGATGGTCTCTCTCAAACAACCCTGCAACCAAATAACAAAGAGTCTCTTGTGTCCCCAACACACCCAATACAATGGTTAATTGTATAGGTGCATTAGTTAATGAAGAGATGGTGATACAAGTGCAATATGGATGGTAGATATAGGTTTTTGTAATCTGAAAATATAAAAACAGCAAGGTAACTAATGATAAAAGTGAGCGTAAACGGTATTGCAATGCTAGGAAACAAGGCCTAGGGTTCATACTTTCACTAGTGCAAGTTCTCTCAACAATAATAACATAATTGGATCATGTGACTATCCCTCAACATGCAACAAAGAGTCACTCCAAAGTCACTAATAGCGGAGAACAAACGAAGAGAATATGGTAGGGCATGAAACCACCTCAAAGTTATTCTTTCCGATCAATCCATTGGGCTATTCCTATAAGTGTCACAAACAGCCCTAGAGTTCGTAGTAAAATAACACCTTAAGACACACATCAACCAAAACCCTAATGTCACCTAGATACTCCAATGTCACCTCAAGTATCTGTGGGTATGATCATACGATATGCATCACATAATCTCAGATTCATCTATTCCAACCAACACAAAGTACTTCAAAGAGTGCCCCAAAGTTTCTACCGGAGAGTCAAGACGAAAACGTGTGCCAACCCCTATGGATAGGTTCATGGGCGGAACCCGCAAGTTGATCACCAAAACATACATCAAGTGGATCACGTGATATCCCATTGTCACCACAGATACGCATGGCAAGACATACATCAAGTGTTCTCAAATCCTCAAAGACTCAATCCGATAAGATAACTTCAAATGGAAAACTCAATCCATTACAACAGAGTAGAGGGGGAGAAGCATCATAAAATACAACTATAATAGCAAATCTCGCGATACATCAAGATCGTATCACCTCAAGAACACGAGAGAGAGAGAGAGAGATCAAACACATAGCTACTCGTACATACCCTCAACCTAGAGGGTGAACTACTCCCTCCTTGTCATGGAGAGCGCCAGGATGATGAAGATGGCCACCGGTGAGAGATCCCCCCTCCGGTAGGAGTCTTTGGAGCAAGGAGGTCCCGATTGGTTTTTGGTGGCTACAGAGGCTTGCGGCGGCGGAACTCCCGATCTATACTGTTCCTCAATGGTTTTAGGGTATATTGGTATATATAGGAGGAAGAAATACGTTAGGGCAGCCACGAGGGTGGAGGGCGCGCCCAGGGGGGTGGGTGCGCCCCCTGCCTCGTGCCCTCCTCGTTGCTTCCCTTACGTACACCCCAAGTCTTCTGGATTGCTTCCGTTCCAAAAATAACTCTCCCGAAGGTTTCATTCCGTTTGGACTCCGTTTTATATTCGTTTTCTGCGAAACACTGAAATAGTAAAAAAAACAGAAATTGGCACTGGGCTCTAGGTTAATAGGTTAGTCCAAAAATCATATAAAAGTGCTTAGTAAAGCCCATCAAACATCCAAAATAGATAATATAATAGCATGGAACAATCAAAAATTATAGATATGTTGGAGACGTATCAAGCATCCCCAAGCTTAATTCCTGCTCGTCCTCGAGTAGGTAAATGATAAAAACCGATTTTTTATGTGGAATTCAATGTAACACATTTATCATGATATCTTCTTTATTGTGCAAAGAATATTCAGATCCATAAGATTCAAAACAAAAGTTTAATATTGACATGAAAACAATAATAATTCAAGCATACTAACAAAGCAATCATGTCTTCTCAAAATAACATGGCCAAAGAAAGTTATTCCTACAAAATCATATAGTCTGGCTATGCTCTATCTTCATCACATTAAATATTTAAATCATGCACAACCCCGATGACAAGCCAAGCAATTGTTTCATACTTTTGGTGTTCTCAAACTTTTTCAATCTTCACGCAATACATGAGCGTGAGCCATGGACATAGCACTATAGGTGGAATAGAATGGTGGTTGTGGAGAAGACAAAAAGGAGAAGATAGTCTCACATCAACTAGGCGTATCAACAGGCTATGGAGATGCCCACCAATAGATATCAATGTGAGTGAGTAGGGATTGCATTGCAACGGATGCACTAGAGCTATAAGTGTATGAAAGATCAACAAAAGAAACTAAGTGGGTGTGCATCCAACTCGCTTGCTCACGAAGACCTAGGACATTTTGAGGAAGCCCATCATTGGAATATACAAGCCAAGTTCTATAATGAAAATTCCCACTAGTATATGAAAGTGACAACATAGGAGACTCTCTATCATGAAGATCATGGTGCTACTTTGAAGCATAAGTGTGGTAAAAGGATAGTAGCATTGCCCCTTCTCTCTTTATCTCTCATTTTTTGTTTTTTTGTTTTGTTTTTTTGGGCCTTCTCTTTTTTCCCCTCTTATTTCTCTTCTTTTTTATTTTTCGTCCGGAGTCTCATCCCGACTTGTGGGGGAATCATAGTCTCCATCATCCTTTCCTCACTTTGTACAATGCTCTAAAAATGACGATCATCACACCTTTATTTACTTACAACTCAACAATTACAACTCAATACTTAGAACAAAATATGACTCTATATGAATGCCTCCGGCGGTGTACCAGGATGTGCAATGACTCATGAGTGACATGTATGAAAGAATTATGAATGGTGGCTTTGCCACAAATACGATGTCAACTACATGATCATGCAAAGCAATATGACAATGATGAAGCGTGTCATAGCAAACGGAACGGTGGTAAGTTGCATGGCAATATATCTCGGAATGGCTATGGAAATGCCATGATAGGAAGGTATGGTGGCTATTTTGAGGAAGGTATATGGTGGGTGTATGATACCGGCGAAAGGTGCACGGTATTAGAGAGGCTAGCAATGGTGGAAGGGTGAGAGTGCGTATAATCCATGGACTCAACATTAGTCATAAAGAACTCATATACTTGTTGCAAAAATCTATTAGTTATCGAAACAAAGTACTACGCGCATGCTCCTAGGGGGATAGATTGGTAGGAAAAGACCATCGCTCGTCCCCGACCGCCACTCATAAGGAAGACAATCAATAAATAAATCATGCTCCGACTTCATCACATAACGGTTCACCATATGTGCATGCTACGTGAATCAAAAACTTTAGCATAAGTATCTCTCAAATTCACAACTACTCAACTAGCATGACTCGAATATTACCATCTTCATATCTCAAAACAATCATAAGGAATCAAGCTTCACATAGTATTCAATGCACTTTATATGAAAGTTTTTATTATACCCATCTTGGATGCCCATCATATTAGGACTAAACTCATAACCAAAGCAAATTACCATGCTGTTCTGAAGACTCTCAAAATAATATAAGTGAAGCATGAGAGTTCATATATTTCTTCAAAATAAATCCACCCTAGTTCTCTAAAAGATATAAGTGAAGCACTAAAGCAAACAACAAACTACTCCGAAAGATATAAGTGAAGATCGATGAGTAGTCGAATAATTATGCAACTATGTGAAGACTCTCCAATTTAATAATTTCAGATCTTGATACTTTATTTAAACATAAAGCAAAACAAAATAAAATAAAATGACGCTCCAAGCAAAACACATATCATGTGGTGAATAAAAATATAGCTCCAAGTAAAGTTACCGATGAACGAAGACGAAAGAGGGGATGCCATCCGAGGCATACCTAGGCTTAGGCTCTTGTTCATCCTTGAATATTACCTTGGGGTACCTTGGGCATCCCCAAGCTTGGGCTCTTGCCACTCTTTATTCCTTAGTCCATCGAATCTTTACCCAAAACTTGAAAACTTCACAACACAAAACTTAATGTAAAACTTCGTAAGCTCCGTTAGTATAAGAAAATAAATCACCACTTGGGTACTGTAAAGAACTCATTCTAAATTCATATTGGTGTAATATCTACTGTATTCCAACTTATATATGGTTCAGACCCTCCGATACTACTCATAGATTCATCAAAATAAGCAAACATCACATTGAAAACAGAATCTGTCAAAAACAGAACAGTCTGTAGTAATCTGTATCAAACGTATACTTCTGGAACTACAAAAAATCTTAAATAAATTGGTGGACCTGATGAATTTGTCTAGTAATCACCTGCAAAAATAATAAACTAAATAACACTCTCCAGTAAAAAGTTTTAGCTAATCTCGTGAGCACTAAAGTTTCTGTTTTTTTACAGCATGATCATAAAGACTTCATCCAAGTCTTCCCAAAGGTTCTACTTGGCACAAACACTAATTAAAAAAACACATCTAACAAGAAGCTAGATAGAGTATTTATTCCTAAACAGAACCTAAAGCAAGAAATAAAAATAAAATTGGGTTGCCTCCCAACAAGCGCTATTGTTTAACGCCCCTAGCTAGGCATGATGATTTCAATGATGCTCACATAAAAGATAAGAATTGAAACATAAAGAGAGCATCATGAAGAATATGACTAGAACATTTAAGTCTAACCCACTTCCTATGCATAGAGATTTTTTGAGCAAACAACTTATAGGAACAATAATCAACTAGCATAGGAAGGCAAAACAAGCATAACTTCAAAACTTGAAGCACATAGAGAGGAAACTTGATATTATTGCAATTCCTACAAGCATATATTCCCCCCTCATAATAATTTTCAGTAGCATCAATATAACCATCACATAAAGCATTATTTGCATGATCTATAAGCATATAATTTTTATTACTCTCCACATAAGCAAATTTATTCTCATGAATAGTAGTTGGAGCAAACTCAACAAAATAACTATCATATGATTGAAAATTAAGATCAAGATGACAAGTTTCATGGTTATCATTATTCTTTAAAGCATATGTGTCATCACAATAATCAACATAGATAGGAGGCATGCTTTCATCATAGTAAATTTGCTCATCAAAGCTTGGTGGACAAAAATATCATCTTCATCAAACATAGCTTCCCCAAGCTTGTGGCTTTGCATATCATTGTCATCATGGATATTCAGGGAATTAATACTAACAACATTGCAATCATGCTCATCATTTGAAGATTTAGTGCCAAACATTTTATAGATTTCTTCTTCTAGCACTTGAGCACAATTTTCCTTTCCCTTATTCTCACGAAAGATATTAAAAAGATGAAGTGTATGAGACAAACTCAATTCCATTTTTTTGTAGTTTTCTTTTATAGACTAAACTAGTGATAAAACAAGGAACTAAAAGATTCGATTGCAAGATCTAAAGATATACCTTCAAGCACTCACCTCCAAGCAACGGCGCCAGAAAAGAGCTTAGTTGACGGGGTGTGAGTGCCGCTTACCTAGCCTCCCCGACAACGGCGCCATAAAAGAGCTTGATGTCTACTAGACAACCTTCTTCTTGTAGACGTTGTTGGGCCTCCAAGTGCGGAGGTTTGTAAGACAGTAGCAAATTTCCCTCAAGTGGGTGACCTAAGGTTTATCAATCCGTGGGAGGCATAGGATGAAGATGGTCTCTCTCAAACAACCCTACAACCAAATAACAAAGAGTCTCTTGTGTCCCCAACACACCCAATACAATGGTAAATTGTATAGGTGCACTAGTTCAGCGAAGAGATGGTGATACAAGTGAAATATGGATGGTAGATATGGGTTTTTGTAATCTGAAGATATAAAAACAGCAAGGTAACTAATGATAAAAGTGAGCACAAACGGTATTGCAATGCTAGGAAACAAGGACTAGGGTTCATACTTTCACTAGTGCAACTTCTCTCAACAATAATAACATAATTGGATCATATAAATATCCCTCAACATGCAACAAAGAGTCACTCCAAAGTCACTAATAGCAGAGAACAAACGAAGAGATTATTGAAGGGTACGAAACCACCTCAAAGTTATTCATTCGGATCTATTCAAGAGTTCGTACTAGAATAACACCTTAAGACACATATCAACCAAAACCCTAATGTCACCTAGATACTCCAATGTCACCTCAAGTATCCGTGGGTATGATCATACGATATGCATCACACAATCTCAGATTCATCTATTCAAACCAACACAAAGTACTTCAAAGAGTGCCCCAAAGTTTCTACCGGAGAGTCAAGACGAAAACGTGTTCCAACCCCTATGCATAGGTTCATGGGCGGAACCCGCAAGTTGATCACCAAAACATACATCAAGTGGATCACGTGATATCCCATTGCCACCACAGATACGCACGGCAAGACATACATCAAGTATGCTCAAATCCTTAAAGACTCAATCCGATAAGATAACTTCAAAGTGAAAACTCAATCCATTACAAGAGAGTAGAGGGGGAGAAGCATCATAAAATCCAACTATAATAGCAAAGCTCGCGATACATCAAGATCGTATCACCTCAAGAACACGAGAGAGAGAGAGAGAGAGAGAGAGAGAGAGAGAGATCAAACACATAGCTATCGGGTACATACCCTCAGCCCGAGGGTGAACTACTCCCTCCTCGTTATGGAGAGCGTCGGGATGATGAAGATGGCCACGGTGAGGGATCCCTCCGTCAGTGGTCCCTAGCAGGGTCGATTGGTTTTTGGTGGCTACAGAGGCTTGCGGCGGTGGAACTCCCGATCTATTCTGTTCCTCGATGGTTTTAGGGTATATTGGTATATATAGGAGGAAGAAATATGTCAGGGGAGCAACGAGGCGCCCAAGAGGGTGGAGGGCGCGCCCAGGGGGGTGGGCGCGCCCCCTGCCTCGTGCCTTCCTTGTTGCTTCCCTTACATACACCCCAAGTCTTCTGGATTGCTTCCGTTCCAAAAATAACTCTCCCGAAGGTTTCATTCCGTTTGGACTCTGTTTGATATTCCTTTTCTGCGAAACACTGAAATAGGCAAAAAACAGAAACTGGCACTTGGCTCTAGGTTAATAGGTTAGTCCCAAAAATCATATGAAAGTGCTTAGTAAATCCCATTAAACATCCAAAACAGATAATATAATAGCATGGAACAATCAAAAATTATAGATACGTTGGAGACGTATCAGTCATTAGGCTCGTGAGTCGTCACACCAGTGAGCCGCCAGACATGTGAGTCGCCAATCCTCTGGCGGGTTACCAATGAAACGCCAATTCCGGCCGGGTCATACCGCGGGGTATATCCCCGACACCTTCAGATTTTTGCACTGTTAATGCTTATAGATTACATACCTCACTTTCATGAGATAAGTCAATTTTTTTGTACAATATCACCAAAATGCCAAGGCGGTGATGTCATTTCATTTTGGTTAAACTGCACAAATAATTATGAAGATAAGAGGAAAGGTCAAGAGTGGGCACCTCCTCCTTTGGCTATTGTATTGATTCTTTCGATCATGTTTTTATGTTTGATCGATTATCAAGATTGGGATAGCAATTTTTCATGTCCACTCGAGTTCGAAATGATATTTACCTTGAAGGTACATGGTTTGCAATTTTTTAATACTGTCATTAGTTAATAATGCTAGTTACCTTCAGAATTTTGCATTTGGTTTAATGCTCTTGCACAGGTAGTATACCAATGTTGAAACTTGTTACCTTGACATTTTGTATTTTTTATTCTTATAGAAATCTTCCAGTGCTAGAGCTTATGGAAATCTATTCAGTAAAACCATTGTACTGTACCCTGTAATAAAATAACTACTCTACTGTTGCACTAGCCATTGGATTAGTGTATATTTGTACTATTCGAATGGTCTCGCATTAGCGTATGGACATATATAAAGTGTGGCAAGATTTCCCATATATGTGCTCAAGAAAATTACTACCTGTTTTTCTAAATACTGGACGTTTGGGTACTTTAAATTGAACTGCGAAAACGTCTTATATGAAGGAACAGAGGGTGTAGAGTTCACTCAAATTATCCTGGTAAAGTTAGTCACACCTTTGTTAAAACTAATGTTCATTATGTTATCAGAGGAGGTTTGTATGTTTGTCTCTAATGCCTGTCTACTACATACCTGACATCATGATGTAATGTTAAGTCATTTCCGTTTGTACAGTGTCACTAAATTGTCAAGGCGGTGATGGCATTTTATTTTAGTTGAACTGCACAAAAAATGCTTAAAAGAAGAGGAAAGGTCAGGAATCGATCATTCTTTCAGAAAGAACTATATATGCCTTTCTGACATCAGCCGTTGTTGCCTTATTTATTCCTTCAAACAGGTGGTTAGAAACAGCCTTGCTACCTTTTCCCATTACGAAATTGGAATGCTTATATTTTTGAGTCTATGCTTCAACTAGTGCCACTTTTATAGTAATAACACTTTCAATATCTATGCAAACAGGGATGCTCGATTTTAGTGGAACTGCACAAAAAGTCCAACTGGTTCAACATTAGGAGCATGTTTTCTTCCAAACCTTTGTATCCAATTGGTGGCACTATGAGTTGTTCATTACGAAGGTACATGGTTTGCTACTATCTTGCTACTCTTTTTGTACTATCATTAGATAATAATACTAGTGGTTTGCATGTGAATTTATTGGCAGGGTGGACCTACATTGGAGGTGCAGGACATGATTCAATGATTGGATGCTCAATTTCGGTTGTATCGATTTCACCTCTTCCATGTGAACATGGATATCCATGGTCTGATGAAGAATAGGCGCTATATTTCTTCTCTGAACCAGCAAATCAATTCAGTATGAAATTGTCCAGGGCAAAACATGACTGTATCAAATTGTCCAGTGCAAAACATGACAGATGCTAAGCGGAAGAGACATGTTTAAACCGAAAATACAAGGTGGGGTATATGTTTAATAGCTGCTTGATATTTGTGCAGAGAGAGATGTATGCCCGTTGCTATTTGGAAAACACACAAAGTGACCGCAATTTTGGTTGAACTGCACAAGAGAATAGTATAGTCACTGCATGCAGTGCCATTTGAAAATAGACACAGAAAGATTGGATAGTCACTTCATGGACTGCAGAAAAGTAGTATTGTACTATTTATTGGCCAGCACTAGGTGCTTCATTGCTTTGGTGTTATTATACAATGGGCATCATTTTGCCTAAGTTAAAGTTTGTATTCCGAAAATAGTCTCATTGCAGTGATCGAGAGAAGACCAAATCATATTGCAGTGGATGTTCCTCCATCGTGTGTGGTTCATTCTCATGGTTCCAGCTGTTGGTGAAACCACTTACATTTGCAAGAGGAATTGTAGACTTCACAAACAAATTTGTCTTCCAGTTTGTACTGAATGTTGGCCAAGAGAAGCATCCATGTTAGTAGGACGAACACATGTTTTTTCTAGATCTTTGCTTTTGGAGCTACATATTTATATATGATCTGTGAATCATTGAGATGCATTAACATGTTGATCTTATGTATGGGAATCATACTAGTTGGTTTTGAATTTGGGCTACTAACGTGAACATATTACAATGCCAGGCCTGTGAGTCTCGTGTGAACATCCTGAACGCATCGGCTCTTACTGCTATGCCCAGCATTATCCTTATTTCTGTGTTCTCAGTGTTTACAAGTTACTAACAATTCCTTATTTCTGTTCGCTCATTGTTTACAAGTTACTGATCGATCACTAGCTAGCCTACTAATGCGCTCCTGGCAGTTTTAGTTCCGACGCAAGATCCGAAGTGGTAGTTTTTTAAATAAAAATGCCTACCTCTGAAGAAACTGACAAGCTGCTCTGAAGAAAATTTCATGCGAATCTGAAGAAACTGCCAGCAAAAACATTCGCAAATACCTTATCTCCCAGCGAACGTTCATCAGCTAATGCGATCGTACACGTACACCATCCGACCTACTCGATCCTACACGTACACTATCCGACCTACTCGATCCTACACGGATAAATAGCGGATCACGCACATACTACCTCCTTTTCAGTTTGCAGGGCTCAATTCAAAAAACGACCTAGTCGGTCCTACACGAATAAATAGCAGATCATGCACGTACTACCTCCTTTCCGGTTTGCAGGGCTTAATTCAAAAATCTAACTAACCAAGGTAGATGATGAGTGGTGGAATCATTTTTGACAAGGAGGGAGTACCTCATCTGGATGATTCGAGTGCACTCGTTTGACCATCATGCCGGCGTGCGACCCAGCACGGACGGGACGCACCACTGATGGGACGGGACGACACAGTCATAATTTTAGTTTTTCTAGTTTTCCATGGCAAGCTGGCGCACTAAGCCATGCCTACTTATGCATTGAATTCCGATGACCGTCGTGTTTCCCGCGACACGCTAGTTCGCCTACCTCCGCCTATAATTACTGTTTCCCGGGCTTCTCCGGTGGCACCATCACCCAACTCGCCCTATCCTCATAAGCCCCACCGGCCCGACGTCGCTCGCCACTTATCCTCACTCTCGCCATGTCCACCATGCCCCCAACCGTCCGCGATAGGTGACCGCCAGAACTAGTGTTTGATTTTCCACCGGAAGGCAGACGGAGGGAGGAGGCATTCTATTGGTCTTTAGATGGCAATGCGGACTATGAGGAGTTGCTGGAGCGCGACCGCCTGCCGAAGGAGCAGCGTATTGCTAATTTCCGCCGCAAGCGGGACATGGAGCAGCAGCGCACCGACACTCTGAGTTGCGAGCAGAGCGCCCGCAACTGGGCCGACTACATGGAGGCCGGCGCCCGGCAAATAGCCCTGGAGGCTGTCGGGCACGCACGCGTTCGCGATGCCGATTTTTACTACCAGCTCGTCAAGTGAGTTTCCCGCTTAGAAGCCGAAGCTTCGGTGGACCATGCCGGAATGGAAAGGGCCAACGCGCACGAGCAAGGCGCCCTATCGCACCTCTGGCAAGTCTGAGGCGAGGCGGCGTTTAGCGTGTACCGTAGATGGCGGCCGGCATCGTCTAGTTAGCTAAGAGTAAGTTATTCCTTGTACGCTACTAGAGTATTAGTGGGAGCAGATAGTTAACTTGGCTATGATGGTTGTCAACGTGGAAGTTCGATTACATATGTGGATCGGACACATTCTTGTGCTCACGAATGTTGAACTTTCCGTTTGAACGTATGGAATGGGCTGTTATTTTTTAAATGGGTTGTATTTTTCGTCCTCGGGTTTATTGGCTGACTTGTTGGCCTACCAAGTTGACGTCTGCATGTAATCAGGAGATGACCGTATGTGGAGAGGATGACAGCAGGGACCCGCCAAGGTCATGGCAGTACGCAAGCAAGTGCTTCCTTATTTCAAGCCAATAAAATAATGGCTCCTCCTAATGGATTTCTGACATCTGGGTCCCATGCCATTATGAACGTAGTCAATAAACGAGAGAATTGCACAACGAGCGGCTGACACCAGGGACCCAAAGCAGCTTCGTGATTATTTTTGTTTTGGGTTAATTTGATAAATGCCACTCCAAATCTGGTGTTTCCGAGAAATGCCACTACAATTTCCAGACTTTGAAAAATGCCATTTCATGCCATTTCCAGTGGCATTTTTCGAAGTCTAGTGTGGCGTTTTTTTTTAAGTTTGCAAATTGCAGTGGCGTTTTCCAAAGTTTGCAAAAATTGCAGTGGAATTTTCAAAGTTTGGAAATTGCAGTGGCATTTTTATGAATCGCCATAATTGGAGTGGCATTTATCTAATTTGTTTTTGAGATGGAAGCAGGGTGTCAACTGGGCTGTGCGGGGCAATCTGGCCTGTCTAGAGAGCCTTCTCTTTTATGTTTACCACAGACCATCCCAGTAGTTTTTTTCTTTCTGAAAATGGCTAGCCCAGTTTTTTTGTGATTTGCTAAGTAAGTCGCTTTGTCAGGCCTGTTGGGCTGCAAATCTTTCAAGACGAGGAGAGCTTCATTCGGCTGGCCGAGAAAATGGCCTATCAGTAATGAGAAATGGGCTGTACATTTTTAAAACACATCAAACCGGCAATTAGTTTCAAATTTCTTTTTTTCATTTCGAGATTTAAATTGCATTGATTTTTATGCGTGGACAATTTGTTGGATTTTATATTGATATACATTTATTTTTAAAATCAGTTTGAATGTGACTCGAAATTTCGGGATTAAAAACAGTTTGGACCGCACCGAAATATGAAAATTTTCGTATAATTTTTTAACCGTGGCCACAATATGGGTTGTAATGCTAACAAAAAGAATATGGGCTCCAAAATAAACCTTAAGAATTAGCAAATGGGCTGTAAATTATTAGAAATAATGGCAGATGGCTGTATCTTTGTTTTCCACAGATTTGAGGCTTTCCTAAAAAGGTTGACGACAAGCAAAGGATCGTTGGATGTCCATCCAACGATCGTCGTCTTCTTCAATCTCTGTTCTTCCTACTCCAGCCGCTCAAACAAGCGCCCGTGGACTGCCTGCTCCTCCTCCTCCTGCGGGGCTTGTCTTTGCTGTGAGCCCTCATCGCCCGACCGTACTCCCATCGCTAGCCTAGCCATCCCTCTAATCACCCACACCTGCTGTTATTCTCCGGCGACGGCAGCATTTAACCAAGAAACCTCGTGACACTCGCATTCTGCCTCGCGTGGGAAACAATCGCCGAAGTCTTCCCCGCCTCCATGTCATTCCTTCCTAGGCCTCGCCGTCGTCCACCGCCTACGGTGCTCTCGGCGCGGCCTGGTCAACGTGGTCAACAACCGACATGCATCTGAAGTGGACTGTACGTGGATAGGTTGACAGTTGGGTCCACGGCCGCACGCAAGGAAATGCCTCCTTATTACGCGCAAAATAATGATTCCTCCACCTAACATCTGGGACCCACTGAAAAAATGTTACCACCGCTGACAGTTCGGACCCACCAGCTATATCTTGACACGCAAGGAAGTGCCTCCTTATTACGCACAAAAAACTGAATACTCCCCCTGCTAGCTGGGACCCAGTATAGTGGCAGGCTGTCTTGTGGGCCTACTAAGTTGACGGGGACGGAAGGCTTTGTCAACTTAGTCAATATGCATGATTCTAGCTCCAGTGACCGTACGATGTCCATCCAACGGACGTAGTTCTTCTTCAACGTCTGGTCTTCTTGCTCCAGCCGCCCAAACTAGCGCCGGTCTTGCCTCATGCTCCTGCCTCCCGTGGCCGGCTGCGATGCCGCGGAGGCCTCACCGCCCCCTACTACTCCCACCGCTGGCTAGGCCATCCCTCTACTCACCCACACCCTCTGTTATTCTGCGGTGACGACAGACCCACACCGCAGCGAACCAGTGAACCCTCATACTCCTCTACGCGTGGGCATCCACTGCCGCGTCTTCCCCGGCTCCGCGTCGTCCCTTTCCTTGGCCTCCCCGTCATCCACCGCCCTGGTGCTCTCGGCGTGGCGTGGTCAACATGGTCAAGGAACGACTTCCATCGGACGTGGACTGTACGTGGAGAGGCTAACAGCTGGGTCCACGACCGCAGCAAGGAAGTGCCTCCTTATTATGCGGAAAATAATGATTCCTCCACCTGACAGCAGGGACCCACCGGACGGGCAACCGTATTTCACGAAAAAAATGTTTCCCCCCTAACTGTTGGGACCCACCAGCTACATCTTCGCACGCAAGGAAGTGCATCCAGACAAAAAAATGATTTGCCCCCTGTCTGTTGGGACCCACCAGCTACATCTTCTCACGCAAGGAACTGCCTAACAGTCGGGACCCACCTGGTCGAAGCGTACGTAGCGTTTTCATTCTGGTCGCGAACGTGTACGTACATACTGGCCGATGTAGAGGCGCGCACGTGTCCTAGTAGAGGCGCGCACGTAGCATGTACACATACGTATAGCAACCAGTATGCAAGGAAGAAAATACAGCCACGTACGTACATACGGGCGGGGTCTCAAACGCCTACTCGCGCATACGTACGACCAGGGATCGTGTACATGGCTGGGTCGGAACGGAGAAACTGCGTCGTCGTCGTGTTCATGGGGAGGCAACAGAATGCGTCGTGTTCATCGGGAGGCAACAGAATGCGTGGGAGCCAACCGGCTTGGACGGAACAACCGATGGTAACGAGGCCTGGCGTACCGCAGAATGGAGGAAACGGCCTTGTGTTCGACCAGCCACGGTCGAAACGGGATCCTGTTCATCGGGAGGGGTCTGGCATAACGCAAAATGGACGAAACGGACCTCCTACGGTCGAAACGGGGGTCATGTTCTTCGGGAGGGGTGTGGCGTACCGCAAAACGGAGGAAACGGACTTGTGTTGGAGCGCTACGGTCAGAACGGGGGTCCTGTTCATCGGGAGGCGTGTGGCGTACCGCAAAACGGGACTCCAAGGGATACTGTTCATCTCCACCGTCGACCCCCTCCAGCCTCCACGGGCTATTGTTCATCCACCGTCGACCTCCTCCAGCCTCCACCAGCGACTATTCATCCACGGGCTCCTGTTCATCCAGCCCCCACTGCACGCTACTCCACCGGCTACTGTTCAACCAGCCCTCTCCACGGGCTCCTGTTCAACCACCCCTCCACGGGCTACTGCTCATCCAGCCCTCCACCATCTACTGTTCATCCAGCCCTCCACGGGGTGGTCCTGTTCATCCAGCCCTCCACGGGGTCCTGTTCATCCAGCCCCAACCGGCTTGATCGATCGGGGTCCTATTCATCCAGAGGCAAAACCACGGGGTCCTATTAATCCACCCCCACCGGGAACTGTTCATCCACCCCCCCCCCCCCAGCAACACTCACTGTTCATCCAGAGGCAACATCGATCGGCTTCAGTTAGCAGCAGTAGCGAAGGAATCGCTCGATCAGGTTCAGTTAACATCCATCGATCGATCGCTTGGGTTCAGTAACACGTAGCCTGTAGTGCAATCGCTCGGGTTCAGTTAGAGCCCAACGCCTCGCACCCTCGCGCGTGCATGTACGAGATAAACGTGCATCGTTCAGCCCCGACCACCCACCTAACCGGGAACACCCCGATATTTTCCTCGCCCTCGCTTCTACCACGGTTTTTTCCGTCATGGATGGCCCAAAGAATATCATGCAGCTGCGTCTTCGGCCCGTCTAGGACGAAAATCCCATTTTCTGTCATGATTTTTTGTCATAGAAGTAGGAGCCCACCACATCTATGATGATACCGGGTTTTGTCACAATTGTCATCATAGAAGTGTCATAACTATGACGGAGAAAAATTTTGTTCGGCCCAAAATGTCACGGATGTGTCTTTTTTGTAGTGAGTACTTAAAGAACAGAATGATTTGCTCAATGAATTAAATAATAAGAAAAATGATAATGTTGTTAGAGTTATGACTAGAGGGGGTAAAATGACTCAGAACCTTTGTATCCCGAGGGCCACCCCAAGAGAATTGAGCAAGATTCTCGAGAGAACTAATGTTGATGCACCTAGTCCTTCTAAGAAGAAAAAAGAAAATGACAAAGACTTTGCATGCTTCTAGTGAACCTGTTGTTGACGCACCTGAGAATCCCAATGATATTTCTATTTCTGATGTTGAAACACAACCTGGTAATGAACATGAACCTAGTGATAATGCTAATGATGATGTTCATGTTGATGCTCAACCTAGCAATAACAATGATGTAGAGATTGAACCTGCTGTTGATTTTGATAACCCACAATCAAAGAATCAACGATATGATAAGAGAGACTTCGTTGCTAGGAAGCTTGGTAAAGAGAGAACCATGGGTTCGTAAAACCCATGCCTTTTCCTCCTAAACCATCCAAGAAAAAGGATGATGAGGATTTTGAGCGCTTGGTGAAATGATTAGACCTATCTTTTTGCGTATGCGTTTGACTGATATGCTTAAAATGAATCCTTATGCTAAGTATATGAAAGATATTGTTACAAATAAAATAAAGATATCGAAGCTGAAATTTCCACCATGCTTGCCAATACTTTTAAAGGTGGAATACCAAATAAACTAGGAGATCCAGGAGTACCAACTATACCATGCTCCATTAAAAGAAACTATGTTAAAACTGCTTTATGTGATCTTGGAGCCGGTGTTAGTGTTATGCCTCTATCTTTATATCGTAGACTTGATTTGAATAAGTTGACACCTACTGAAATATCTTTGCAAATGGCTGATAAATCAACCGCTATACCTGTCGGTATTTGTGAGGATGTGCCTGTTGTGGTTGCAAACGTTACTATTTTAACGGACTTTTTTATTCTTGATATTCCCGAGGACGATAGTATGTCGATTATCCTTGGTAGACCCTTTTTGAATACTGCAGGGGCTGTTATTGATTGCAACAAAGGCAATGTCACTTTTCATGTTAATGGCAATGAGCATACTATACACTTTCTGAGGAAATAACCTCAAGTTCACAGTATCAATTCTATTGGAAAATTTTCAACAATTATTATTGGAGGTTTTGAATTTCCTCTTCCTACTTTCAAGAAGAAATATGATATTCTTATTGTTGGGGATGTGCATATCCCCGTTGAGTTAACCTAGTGCTATTTGAAAATTCTCTGGTCTCATGCGATTCGGAATGAGTTTTTTAGCAAGACTTGATCAACCTTGTTAATCGATTCCTTTTGATGAGCATGAGATGGATGGAGTTAGAAAGCACAACTTTCTATACCCGCCTTTTACTTTCTGTTATTTATATTAAATAAAGCAAAAATAGTATTTTATGTCTGTTTTCTGAATTACCCTTGCATAAAAAAATACCCCGAAAATAAAAGTTCTCAAAATGCCACAAAAATGAAATACGATTTATTGTAGAATATTTAAGAATTATTGGCACTGAGAAAACAGCAGAGGGGGCCACCACCTAGCCATAAGGGCCCAGGGCGCGCCCACCCCCTGGGGCGCGCCCCCTGCCTCGTGGGTCCCATGTGGCCCCTCTCCACTTATTCCAGCACCCACACACTTCTTCTTCCTCTAGAAAAAATCATCCACCAGCTCAAACCCAAGTTCTAGCTCATATTGCTGCGATTTTCGATCTCCTTGCTCAAAGCTTCATTCACAAAACTGTTTTGGGGGATTGTTCTTCCGTATGTGACTCCACCAATGGTCCAATTAGTTTTTGTTCTAGTGATGTATTTATTGCAAATTTTTGCTGCTTAGGTGACCCTGTTCTTGAGCTTGCATGTCAAATGTATATGGTCCCAAGTAGTTCTAATTCATGATATAGTCTCTAGGCACTTGTGGGAGTAGTTTCTATCAATTTTGTTGAGTTTTGTTCACTTTTATTTTGAGTCACTAAAAATTTCAGAAAATTTCAAAGGAATAAAATGTTGAAGAGATTTTTGAGAACCCCGTTCAACATCTTCAAAATCCCCAAAAACCTAACAGAACGAAAGATACGGGGCTTTTAAGATCTAGATGGGGGAAAATGAAAAAAAATCAAACTTACTAGTGGCGCACCATTTGCTAGGTGCGCCACTAGTAACAGGAAAAAAATTGGTTTCAAAAAAAATCGATTTTCTTTTTTAAATATGATACGTAATATGACCGGGAAGTTTGAAATATTTTTTCAGAATTTCATCACACTCATGAACATGAACAAAGTCCTAGACATCAACAAGGTTTAATAGGATTGATATGATAGATATATCAACAAGTGCGTGTGAAGTGAAATTTGGTCTTTGGGGTTGGATAGAACTGCGAAGTTAAGCGTGCTCGGGCTGGAGTAGTGTGAGGATGGTTGACCTTCCGGGAAGTTTGACCACGGAGTGCGATTTGACTTGAGATTAAGCCATAGTGACCCGAGATTAAGAAAAAAACGAAAAAATTGAAAAAAAAATCTCAAAACAAATTTGAAAAAAAATTGTTAGTAATGGCGCACTTCTATGTGGTGCGCCATTACTAAGTCAGATAGTAATGGCGCACCAGATAGGCATAGTAATGGCGCACTATAGGTGCGCCATTACTATCTGGGATACTAATGGCGCACCAGAGTTCTACCATTACTATTTTGTTACTAATGGCGTGATAATAGTGGCGCACCTCTAGTGTGCCATTAATGGCAAAAACAGGTGCGCCACTAATTAGCCTTTTCCTAGTAGTGGGCCCCCTGAGGGTCCACCGACCTCAATTCCAACTCTATATATTCACATTCGGGGTGAAAAAAACAGAGAGAAGGATTCATCGCGTTTTACGAAACGGAGCCGCTACCAAGCCCTAATCTCTCTCGGAAGGGCTGATCTGGATTCCGTTTGGGGCTCCGGAGAGGGGAATCCGTCGCCGTCGTCATCATCAACCTTCCTCCATCACCAATTTCATGATGCTCCCCGCTGTGCGTGAGTAATTCCATCATAGGCTTGCTGGACGGTGATGGGTCGGATGAGATTTATCATGTAATCGAGTTAGTTTTGTTAGGATTTAATCCCTAGTATCCATTATGTTCTAAGATTGATGTTGCTATGACTTTGCTATGCTTAATGCTTGTCACTAGGGCCCGAGTGCCATGATTTCAGATATGAACCTATTATGTTTTCATGAATATATGTGAGTTCTTGATCCTATCTTGCAAGTCAATAGTCACCTATTATGTGTTATGATCTGGCAACCCCGAAGTGATAATAATCGGGACCACTCCCGATGATGACCGTAGTTTGAGGAGTTCATGTATTCACTAAGTGTTAATGCTTTGGTCCGGTACTCTATTAAAAAGAGGCCTTAATATCCCTTAGTTTCCAATAGGACCCCGCTGCCACGGGAGGGTAGGACAAAAGATGTCATGCAAGTTCTTTTCCATAAGCACGTATAAATATATTCGGAATAAATGCCTACATTACATTGATGAACTGGAGCTAGCTCTTTGTCACCCTATGTTATAACTGTTGCATGAGGAATCGCATCCGACATAATTATCCATCACTAATCCAATGCCCACGAGCTTTTCACATATTGATATTTGCTTAGTTACTTTTCCGTTGCCACTGTTACAATTACTACAAAACTACTATTGTTACTTTTGCCAATTGCTACCGCTACTTCCACATTACTTTGCTACTAAATACTTTGCTGCAGATATTAAGTCTTCCAGGTGTAGTTGAAATTGACAACTCAACTGCTAATACTTGAGAATATTCTTTGGCTCCCCTTGTGTCGAATCAATAAATTTGGGTTGAATACTCTACCCTCGAAAACTGTTGCGATCCCCTATACTTGTGGGTTATCACAAGGCTTCTTATGATATGTATTATCGAGAGGGCCCAGAGATACCTCTCCGATACTCGGAGTGACAAATCCTAATCTCGATTTATGCCAACTCAACAAACACCTTCGGAGATACCTGTAGAGCATCTTTATGATCACCCGATTCACGTTGTGATGTTTGATAGCACACAAGGCATTACTCCAAAGATCCGGAGTTGCATAATCTCATAGTCAAAGGAATATGTATTTGACATGAAGAAAGCAATAGCAATAAACTGAACGATCAATATGCTAAGCTAACGGATGGTTCTTGTCCATCACATCATTCTCCTAATGATTTGATCCCGTTATCAAATGGCAACACATGTCCATGGTTAGGAAACCTTAACCATCTTCAATCAATGAGCTAGTCTTGTAGAGGCTTACTAGGGACACAGTATTTGTTTATGTATTCACACATGTATTTAGGTTTCCGATCAATACAATTCTACCTTGAATAATAAACCTTTATCATGAATAAGGAAATATAAAATATCAACTTTATTATTGCCTCTAGGGCATATTTCCTTCAGTAACAAGGTGATCATAACGACAACTTTCAGGTTCACCAAAAAGTTTGACAATTGACCGGATAGCTCGAGAGTGGGATTTGCTCCTCCGACGATGGAGAGATATTCTTAGGGCCCTCTCGCTGTGACGGCATCCATCATCGTATGGCCAGACACAGGTGACTATGTCACGGGGATGCCGGAACACATCAACGACAAAGAAGAACAAAACTGGTAACAGGAGCAGCGGTATAGTGAGCATGGTGATAACTCGGGAGGATACCGATGCACATCGGGTTTTGTATAGTATCGGGAAGCAAAGGTAACATCACATGATTACCAAAGCTTCACTCGAACATCATTCGTGTAATCATAGGGACCGTGGATGTCTACGGTTCCGCTATCGGTCATTGAACGAAGGGATTTTCATTCATTTCTATGATTTTACAAACCTACGAGGTCATAAGCTTAAGGTAATCACGATCTGCTGAGTGTTAGTGTGACGGGAGTCATGATAATACATTTGTGGAATTGTGTCATTAATATCCAGAATAGTTCCGAGAGGTTCCGGAAGCGTTTCAGGGTCAGCGGAAGGGTTTCGGTGAATATCGGGTAATACCGGGTATTACCGATTAATATATATATATATATATATATATATATATATATATATATATATATGTGTGTGTGTGTGTGTGTGTGTGTGTGTGGAAAATGTTTCTGGGGATGTTAAATTATAAATATAATTCTCTGAAATTTTTTAGAACAAATATATATTTAATTTAATATCAATGGGCATAATAAGGCCAAGAGGTGGAAGGAAACTTGGGCCGAAAAGGCTCAAGTGGGAAAGTGACTGCCTTCCCTACTCCTCCTCCTCTTAGTTGGACGCCCCAAGGAGGGTTTCCCTCCTTTGTGGTAGCCCTCCCTCTCCCCTCTCTAACCTATATATAGTGGAGGTTTGGTGCCCAATTGAGATACACAAGTTTTGGAGTCTCCTGTAGTTGATCTAGTTCTAGTTCTTGTTGGTACTACTTGACTAATTAGATCCAGCCCTAGCCACCTCTAGTCCTCATAATTAGAAGCCCCGTGTGGTTCTAATCTCCTACCTCTAATTCTCCGACGATGATTAGCTCTGGACGGTGAAGCGCTGCCGGATCATGAAGACCATACTCTTGCAATAAAGTAGAGAGGTCGTGCTTTTGGTCTTCCATTCGGGGGATCATTCGAGGGCGGTTCGCGGGGTCATCATTGATGATCGAGGGATTCCAAGTACGATCTATACCGATTCGTCTTCTTCCGCCACACTCCCGGGGTCGGTAACGATCGTTGACCCAAACCCATTATGCATCTTCATATTGTTCCTATGTGATTGTAGGGCGAAAAAATTGCTTTCTGCTACGTTTCCCAATAGTGGCATCATGAGCAGTTCTATGAGTAGAATCAGGTTGCGATCTAGATCACATGTGGATGTGAGAGTAATGTTTTTGCTATGCTTCCCTCGAGTGTTGCTTCGGTTCAGTTCATTGACGGCATGGTGCCGCTTTTCACAAGGTTCTGACAATCGCTCGGCTCTGGCTGTGGACGATCTGCTAACAGTTTCTTGGGCTTCACCATAGTCAAGAATAGTGAATCATCGCGTACATAAGAGGGCGATGAAGATGGATGATCTTCTAGGGGGTCACGCATATTAGACGAAGTTTAGTGTGGGAGAACAAGATTTTTAATTAAGCATGTTCTTTCACACACCCCGAGAGTTAATCTAACAACAAGGATTATCACTTTATGGTGTGCACATAGGTACCTAGGTTTATCTGGACACCCATGTAGCCACATAATTAAAATTTGCCAAACCGATAAGAGGACGTCTAACTTGGTTTTATAGGGTTTGCATATGATGTAGTATAGCCTTTGTCATGTAATGAGTTTATGTATGAGATGGTTATATGTTGAAGTAGCTTGCGCGTCACAGCATGATGGCTGGAGCCACGAGATTGCCACCTTAATGTAAATATCGTAGAGATAGGTTATAAGTGATGATGGCAAGATGTACATGGAGGACCCCAATGAGGAGAAGGTGTACCAGGCGCGGGATGAGGAGCTATAGTTTCGCGCCACAGCAGAATTTTGGATTCTGATGCCACGGAAATGTTTTCTAAAACGACCACCATGGCAATGTTTTCTGAGATTGCTGCCATGGTAACGTTTTTGAAATGGTTGCCACGGCAACGAAATATTGGTTTTCATGTCGCTTCAACTAGATATTAAAGACGATCATGGAGAACTCCAGGCGCCCGGGACTATACCATATCATGCTATTATGAATTTCCTGAGATGTTTATCCCTTTGTTTGCATCCTTTGATTGCGTAGTAGTCAATTATTAGAGTGATCTCTCACAATAAATATCAAGTTAAAAGGTGCTCTTCCCGGTGTTGCAACTGTCTATAACATGTAGCGTTCTGGAGTGCGTCAAGTCCATGTGTGTCAAGTCCATGGATGTAGATAGCACTCGATTGTCTTGAACTTCTAGAGAAATCGTTCTGAGCTAGGAGCACAAAGCATCGAAAGATGAACAAGAGTCATATGGAGATATGATCGGCAAAATTTTGACCACCGGTCAAAATTCTCGTCATCGGTGATGTCCACATCAATGGCTGAGAACTAGATTTGGATCTTGAATCTCTCACTATTAATTATGAGAGATATTAATTTGAGAGGGAGTGCACTTTATATTAAAACTTTTTTAAACACTAGTGCCATATTAATTATGAATAAATGTATGTGTATTTTGCATTATAGTTGTAGAATTATGGCTCAGGGTTCCACCTTTGTTGTTGAAATTGATTGACTGTTATTTATCTGGTTGAAACTTTATGTTTGAGAGGATTGTCCTCTAAAAGAGCCAAGAAGGATTTTGTCCTACTGCATGCTTATAATATTCTCTTGCTAATTCTATGGATGATCGGACTCACATCCTGCGATCCAAAAGTTAGAATTGCATTATGGTCTGCTTGCTTCCGAGAAACCCGAACTTCAAAATGGTTGGGATAGTTATGTGATATTCTTAGAAATAAAATTTGTTTTTAGAAACAAACAAAGATTAGAAGACATGTGGTACATCTCAAATGTATCTATAATTTTTGATAGTTTCATGCTGATATATTATCAATCTTGGATGTTTTATATTCATTTACTAGCAACTTTATATCACTTTTTGGGACTAACCTATTGACATGGTGCCCAGTGCCACTTGCTGTTTTTTACTTTGCAGAATATCAATATACCAAATGAAGTCCAAATGCCCCGAAACTTTTTTGAGATTCTGTCTGGACGGAAGACACCCAGGGAGCCAAAGGAGCACACAGGAGGAGCCTTGTGGGGCCCATAAGGCACCAGGGCACGCCAGGGGGGCCAGGCACGCCCTGGTGGGTAGTGGAGCCCACGTGAAGCTTCTCCACCGACCTCCACCTCTATAAATACTCTAAAATCCCCAAAACCCTAGGGGAGTTGACGAAACACTTTTCCAGCTGCCGCAAGTTCCAGAACCACGAGATCCAATCTAGAGGCCTTTTCCGGCACTTCGCCGGAGGGGGCAACGATCACGGAGGGGTTATTCATCATCCTTGTTGCCCCTCCGATGATGCGTGAGTAGTTTACCACAGACCTAAGGGTCCGTAACTAGTAGCTAGATGGCTTCTTCTCTCTTTTTGATCTTCAATACAACGTTCTCCTCGATGTTCTTGGAGATCTATTTTATGTAAATCCTTTTTGCGGTGTGTTTGTTGTGATCAGATGAATTGTGGGTTTATGATCACTTCTATCCATGAATATTATTTGAGTCTTTTCTGAACTCTTATATGCATGATTGTTATAGCCTCGTATTTCTTCTCCGAAATGTTGGTTTGGTTTGGCCAACTAGATGGATTTTTCTTGCCATGGGAAGAGGTGCTTTGTGATGGGTTCGATCTTGCGGTGCTCAATCTCAGTGATAGAAAGAGACATGACACACATGTATCATTGCTATTAAGGATAATAAGATGGGGTCTATTCCTACATGAATAGATCTTGTCGACATCATGACACTGTTCTTATTGCATTACTCCGTTTTTCCATGAAATTAATACACAAGATGCATGCTGGATAGCGGTCGATGTGTGGAGTAATAGTAGTAGATGTAGACTCATTTCGGTCTACTAATCTTGGATGTGATGCCTATATACATGATCATTGCCTTGGATACAGTCATGATTATTCTCTTTTCTATCAATTGCCCAACAGTAATTTGTTTACCCACTGTATGCTATTTTCTTGAGAGAAGCCTCTAGTGAAAACTACGCCCCCGGGTCTATTTCCTATCATATTAAAATCTAAAATACCTTGCTGCGATTTTTGTTAATTATTTTATTTTTGTTTACTTAGATCTGTTTATCAAAACCTATACAATTTAATCTATCTCAATACCGAGGAGGGATTGGGTTGCAAGTATTTGTTGTTGGTGTGCACATGATGTTTACATAGTGTTGCTTGGTTCTCCTATTGGACTGATAACCTTGGTTTCATAACTGAGGAAAAATACTTGCCTTTTTCGTGATGCATCATCCTCTCCTCTTCGGGGAATTACCAATGCAGATACAAGAAATCAATATGTGATATCTAAAGTAGTGTTTTGTTTGCAAGACCCAGTGAAGTGTTCAACTATGATTAAGAATAATATGCGTAAGATCCGGAAGAACGCCAGTCATGAGTTGATGGTGAGAACTTAAAGAGAATGAAGAAAACCAAAGGATGTATTGAGACTTACATGCCCGGGGAAGTTCGGGGCTCACGCCACTCTTAAAAGTTAGATGATTCTTATTTTAAGTGGGAAAAATATTGAAAGTAAATTATAAGAAGTTTAGAGGCGGAAAGAAAAGAAGACTGGAATGTCCAGCTCAGGTATGAATGTCATACAAGTTATAAGATGTAGAGAAAGCTGTACAAGTAAATTGTGATTCTTTACCATTGTGATTAAAATGTTAAGCACTAATTTCTTTGGGAATTGTGGTCAAAAGTTGATCACAAGGATACCGACTCTATTGCATAATGTTGCGAATCGATGCAGAATTACTACGACCTAATGACCAACAAATAAATGAGGTTAAAATATGTGTTGAAAATTTCGTAAAAGTTATGATACTTTTTCATCAACATATTACCTCTGAATTTATTATCATAATTCATTTTAGAGTTTTGTACACTCTACCCATTGCAGAAGTTGCAAGGAGGTTGTTCATAAGAAAATAATGGTTGTTCGATGTAATGACCAAAAGGACCATACTCCTATTACGAATAGGATTTAAGTTATGAACATTGATGATAAAATTGAACATCCACACTGACGCTAAATGTCGCAATACTAAAAGAATACCACATATGTGTGGCACTTCATTTAGTCACATTGGAGAAACCCGCATGGAGAAATTCCATAGTGATGGATTTTGGAGTCATATGATTATGAACCATCTGACACTTGCAATTTTCGCCCAAATAGTGAAGTAAACTAAAATATTGTTCACATGCCATAAAGAACGAGCAACAAAAATAATTCAAAATATGCATATTGATGTATGTAGTCAAATAAGTGTTGTTGCAAGCTGTGGATTTATCTGTCTTCAAGGATGACTCAAGTAGATATTTATATTTACTAACTGAGACATAAATCTAGACCTTTGAAATGTTTCAAAAGATTTTCAGTATGAAGTAGAAGTTACTGTAACGAGAAAATTATGTTTCAACAATTGGATTGCAGAAAAGAATATTTGATTTACAAATTTAGCGAATGTCTGATGAGCTATAAAAGACTTTTATATCTTTCACCTCCTAAAACACTACTAAGAATAGAGTGTTTTGAGTAGATGTAATCTAGCTATGTATGACATGGTGAGATCAGAGATGACATTGATTGTTCCACCCATTACATTTAAAGTGATGCTTTAGATACTATGGCTTTTTACACTAAAAAGAGCGCCATCAAATTTGTTCAAATAAGTGCTACTTTGTAGGTTATACCAAATGGTCAGGTGTTCCTCTATCACTACGGCAAGGCAAAGTATTTTGCTAGAGAGTGCGGTAATTTTGAAGAAATGTTTTCTGCAAAATAGTGAGTGGGAGGACAGTGCAACTCGATACAATTATAGAATCTTCGTAATCAGGTCAAAGAAAAGAAATGCTATAATTAGTTCTACTATTTCATACTTCGACTGGTATGGAAGCCTCTACATAAGATGCAGTAATTTCGGTCGAACGTTTACCTGAACTATATAGGTTGGAAAATTCGTACAGACCGTTAGGGTGTAGAGATGAAATATTGTCGAAACAAACGATGAACCTATAATATACAGAGAAGCGTTGATGGGCCCTGACTTCGGAATTGGCTATATGCCAAAAAAATCCAAGATAGTATCCATACACATAACTCACGTTTAGAACTTGATAGACCCTCTGTGTAGAAGTGCATGCTCTAGCCAATGGAACCAAAAGACCGATCTGATGGAAGAGACTAGGCAGCACATTATACGTCAACACTCCCCCTCACATGTGGCTCCCTCAAGCCTAAACATGGACCGAAAGTGGGCTGCAGTATAGTTGCGCCAGCCGGGTCTTGAACTCAAGACCTCTTGGCTCTGATACCATGTAGAAGTGCATGCTCTAGCCAATGCAACCAAAAGACCGATCTGATGGAAGAGACTAGGTAGCACATTATACGTCAACACTCTGAACACTTTGTGGAAATGCTTAGGCCAGCCTTTTTGGGTACTCGTTTGACTAATATTTTAAAGATGGCCCCATATGCTAAGTATATGAAAGATATTGTCACTAATAAAAGAAAGGTACCTGAAGCTGAAATTTCCACCATGCTTGCAAATTACTCTTTTAAGGATGGATTACTTAAGAAACTAGGAGATCCCGAAATACCTACTATACTATGCTCCATTAAAAGAAATTATGTTAAAACTACTTTATGTGACTTGGGAGCCGGTGTTAGTGTTATGCCTTTCTCCTTAAATAGAAGACTTGATTTGAATAAACTCACACCTACTGAAATATCATTGCAAATGGCTGATAAATCAATTGCCATACCTATAGGTATTTGTGAGGATGTGCCTATTGTAGTTGCAAATGTTACTATCTTAACAGACTTTGTTATACTTGATATGACCAAGGAAGACAACATGTCGATTATCCTTGGTAGACCCTTTTTTAATACTGCAAGGGCTGTTATTGATTGCAACAAAAGCAAGGTCACTTTTCATATCAATGGTAATGAGCATACGCTGCACTTTCCAAGGAAACAGATCCAAGTGCATGGTATCAATTGTATTGGAAAGGTTTCGACAACTACTATTAGAAGTTTTCAACTCCCTCTTCCTACTGTTGAAAACAAATATGAAACTCTGATTATTGGAGAGATGTATATCCCTGTTGAGAACTTTGTCCGTAGGAAACATGAACTTCTTTCAGAGAAGTTCCTCGGAACACAGTGCCAAGGGAGTCATTGGGGACTCCTCGGATAGTGAACTCAACATTCCGTGTATAACCGAGGTCCGGCCGTGCGAATGGCCGCACAATGCCTTCATGAATGAAGTCGGATTCTACCAAGAATTTGTGCAATTTGTTGCAAATGTCGGGTTGACCGACTTCCTCACAGGTGAGTGTGACCAGTAACATCCTTACAAATTCCTTTTGTGCAAAATTTCCATTTCTTGAATAGGCTCGAACCCCCCATGGTGCATTTTCATTTATATGCTGAAAATCATGAGATACCACTTGCTGAATTTTGTGTGTTTGATTCCCTCTGATGGGGAATTAAGAGGGCCTAGACCGGAGGATTTTGAGGGTTTTCTCCGCACTCTAACTGTGGGAGAGGAAAGGGGTGTGTCGAAAGCCTGAGACACTAGTTTGAAATTTCCTGTTGTGCATTACTTTGCTTTATTCACAGGGAAATGTTTGGCTGCTAGGGAGCAATGTGGTGGACTCTATGCCCCTGACATCTCCATTTTATACCGAGCACTTTTCAGCGACAACACTTATAGCCTTGGAGCTATCATTGCACACCGCCTGCAGACTAACAGGACTAAGGGAAAGATTCACAGTGGCATTTATGCTACTCATTTAGCGAGACGTTTCCATGTTGATATACGCCCCCATGATTATTTGTTCCTAGGATTTATCTAGATCACCATGCTATGATAGGTCACCATTTTATTGATGCCCCTGAGCATCCTCAACCCCATTCATATAACTTGGTTTTTAGTGAGGATACTCGTGATATTATTCCGTTCCCTGCACCTACTTTGTTTGACTGTCGTGCCAGGAACGGATACACCGTCATGCCACTGAAAATCGTTGCTTACCGGAACACGTTGGCAGTGGCAGAGAACGAGGTCCGGACTTGGGACGCTAAAGTGCCGCCACCTTAGCACTTTAATATCGAACTAGATGGATACTACGGGTGGTGATTACCAAGCTAGGCAAAAGCCTAAGCTTGGGGGAGTATGTATTTCTCACCGACATTACATTCATGTTCACACATTGCATTCTAGTTGTCGGTGTTCATCCTTTTTCAGTATATAATCCATGTTAGTTTTTATTTCTCACTTTCTTATTGTGTGTTTGAAAAACTTTGAGAAAATCCAGAAATATTTCTCGCTTATTTTCGGTTTTACTTTCTAGTTTAATTAGTTGTAGTATTAAAAGAAAACCCAAAAATATTTCTTTTGCTTGCTGGGAGCTTTCCTGTGTAAATAGTTTTTTCTTGTCTTTTTGTTTTTTCCTTTGTTAATTTGCTTTCTTCAAGAAACACTGAAACCCCAAAAATATTTCAGTGTGTTTCTAGATCATAACAAGTAATAGGTGAATATAACTTGCAAGATCAGATCTAGAACATAGATATAATGGTGATAACATAAACGATTCAGATCAGAAATCATGGCACCCGGGCCCAAAGTGACAAGCATTAAGCATGGCAAAGTCATAGCAACATCAATCTCAGAACATAATGGATACTAGGGATCATGCCCTAACAAAACTAACTCAATTACATGATGAATCTCATCCAACTCTGCACCGACCAGTGAGGCTACAAAGAAATTACTCACTCCCGGTGGCGAGCATCATGGAATTGGCGATGGAGAAGGGTTGGTGAGGACGAAGATCGGAGATCCCCCTCTCTGAGCCCCAAACGGACTCCAAATCTGGCCTCCCGGTGAAGAACATGAGGTGGCGGCGGCTCTGCAGCGCCTCGGTGGGTTGTGCTCACCTGTGGGTCCCTCCCAAGTGGTTCTTTGCTCCAGTATTTTTTAAATATTCTGAAATAATTCTCTGAAAAGTTTCGTTCCAATATGAGAACTTTTATTTCTGCACAAAAACAACACCATGGTAATTCTGCTAAAAATAGCGTCTGTCCTGGTTAGTTTCATTCAAATCATGCAAATTAGAGTCCAAAACAAGGGGAAAAGCTTTAGGAAAAGTAGATACGACGGAGATGTATCAACTCCCCCAAGCTTAAACCTTTGCTTGTCCTCAAGCAATTTAGTTGATAAACTGAAAGTGAAAAAGAAAAACTTATATAGACTATTTCTCTTGTTTATATAAATAAGCTTAAGTAGCACCCAGGTTTTCAGCAAAGATCATGACTAACCATGTCGACAATAACTCTTAAAAAATAAATTAGCTCATATCAATGGCATAATCAACTAGCGGGCAAAATAAGATATCTCAAATGACAACACTTTGTCAAAACAACCATGATATAATATGACAATAGTGGTATCTCGCTAGCCCTTTCTAGGACCGCAAAATATAAATGCAGAGCACCTCCAAAGTTCAAGCAGCGACTAAACATTGTAATTCATGGTAGAAAAGATCCAGTCATGATGCACCTAACATTAGCTATACACATTGCATGAGGATGACAATAGTGCTCTCAGATCTGGCGCTTATTTGAGAAGGTGATGACTCAACATAAAAGTAAATAGATAGTCCCTTCGCAGAGGGATGCAGTGATTTGCAGCGGTGCCACAGCTCATGTTTTTAAAGCAGACATAAATGAAATTTTGATAAATATACCTTTCCTGTTTACTTCGCGAC
The DNA here is from genome assembly GCA_021605145.1 of Aegilops bicornis. Classification (NCBI taxonomy): domain Eukaryota; kingdom Viridiplantae; phylum Streptophyta; class Magnoliopsida; order Poales; family Poaceae; genus Aegilops; species Aegilops bicornis. The sequence goes on along the minus strand of CM038674.1, from coordinate 610,974,626 downwards.
CATTGGTTATCGGTATCTTCCATGCTAAACACATTAGTGGCAGTTCCCAAGTGATAAAAGTAAAGGTTTACTCCCAGTCCACCAACAAACACACTCCACGGCAAGCCTAATCCACGGGTACCGTCCATACCAACAACAATCCTGGGGAGTTTTGTTTAATTATTTGCAATTTTGAATTCGGGGCTGGGAATCCCTATTACCGCCCCTCTCGTGCAAGGATGAGTGAATAAACACTCATCATGAGAATAACCCTCTTAGCACGGAAGATACTGACTACCTTCTGTCACTCCATGAACAATCCAGGCACACAAAACGGATGTTTATTTGAAGTTTTAGAGGTGGCACATGCAAATTTACTTGGAACGGCAGCGTAATACCGCATATATGTAGATATATGGTGGACTTATCTGGAATAACATGGGTTTCAGCATTTTGATGCACACGCAGTATTCCCGCTTAGTACAGGCGAAGGCTAGCAAATAGGTTGAGAAGCGGCCAGCTAGAGAGCGAAAACGGTCATGAACATGAATTATGCATAAGTAACATTGGATACTAGCATGAGTGGGATATGAACACCATGAACATAAATATCATAGAGGCTACGTTGGTTTTGATTCAACTACATGCATGAACATGTGCCAAGTCAATCCACTCGCATATCTGTGAGGAGGATACCATATCATCATACTACATCACAATCATTTTAACGCAATGTTGACATCCAAGATAAATCATTATCCACCCCTAGCTACTTAAGCATGGCATGAGAAACAATAATCTCTAATGGTCATTGCAAACATGTTTAATCATAATAGGCTGAATCATGGATACAAGGTTAAACGTATTTACAAAAACAAAACAAGTTGAGTTCGTACCCATTTCTGTCTGCCACAGCCAGTTCATCAAATATCGTCATTATTGCATTTCACTTGCACAACCGAATGATTTGAAAATAATATTAGTGCAAGAGTGCCCTGGACTAAGCTAGAATCTGCAAACATTTTTATTCCAAAGGAGAAGACAAGGTAATACGGGCTCTTTATTGAATCAAGAAATGACATTGCGTAGTAGATCAACAATAATGCATATGAGAGCCACTCAACATTTTCATCGTGGTCTTCTCCTCGGTTTGACTCAATAAAAAGAAAAGAATTTGAGAGAAACACACTGAAATATTTTGGAGTTTTCTAGTTTTTCTTGAAGGAAGCAAATTAAATAAAGAAAGACAAAAACGAGAAAAACTATTTACACGGGAGAGCTCCCAACAAGCAAAAGAATAATCGAGAAATATTTTGGGTTTTGTTTTTAATACTACCACTAACTACTCTAGCAAGAAAAAATGAAAAGAAGCAAGCAACATTTTTTTGGGTTTTCTTAAAGTTTTTCAGACACACAAGAAGAAAGCGAGAAAATAACTCTAGCATGGATAGTACAATGAAAAAGTGTGGACACCGACAAATGGAATGAAATGTGTAAACATGAATGTAATGTCGGTGGAAATACGTACTCCCCCCCCCCCCCCAAGCTTAGGCTTTTGCCCTAGCTTGGTAATCACCACTCGAAGTAACCCTCGGGTCCCACGTGGAAGTAATGTGGAGCGGGTACCTGGGGGTCCCACTCCTGAGGCTCCTCCGCAACCGCTGCTTGGTTGTTCCGATAGGCGATGATGTCCTCTGGCATGATCATGTATCCGCCCCTGGCAATAAAATCAAACAAAGCAGGTGCAGGCAACGGAATAATATCACGAGTGTGTTCACTAAAAATTAGGTTGTAGGGAACAGGAATGCCAGTGTTCTCGCCATCAATAACTAATGATCCGCCACAGCCTGGCGATCTAAGTAAACCTTGGGCAAGCGATAATCATGCTGGCGTATCTGAATGTTAAAATGACTCACTAAATGAGTCGCATAAATACCACCGTCAATTTTACCCTTGGATCTGTTAAGGTGCAGGCGACGTGCAATGACAGCCCCCAAGCTATAGGTGTTGTCGCCGTATAGTGCGCGACGTAAGATGGCGAAGTTTGGAGCATAGAGTGCACCGACCTTCTCCCTGGCAATTAAGCACTTAGCAATGAATAGAGCAAAATAATGCATAGAAGCAAACTACAAGCTAGTGGCGGTGACACTCGACACTCCTCTCTCATCTCCCACTAACAGAGTATGATAAAATCCCTCGAACTCTGCAGGCCTAGGCTCCCTTATTTCCCCGTCAGAAGGGATCAAGCATATATCACAAAATACAGTAAGTCGTATCTGACGGGTTTCATCATATAAATTAAACTGCACTTCAGGAGGGTTATTCCTACTCAGAAAATGAAAACTTTGCAAAAAGGAATTTGCAAGAAAATTGTGCGAACTCTTGACGGATTCCGGCTCCCTCCATGAATGGGTTGTGCGGACATTCGCATGGCCGCACATCTGCCATTTTCCGGGTGCGGAGATCATTGTCCGATGACTCCCCAATGACTCCCCAATAACTCCCTTGGAGTTCTTATTGGAAGCAAACTTCCTAAAGAAACTCAACTTATTCCTATAATTAAAATTCTGAAAATTTTAGTCCACAAAAATTTTGTCAACAAAACTTCACAAGATTGATGGCAACTACTCATAGGGACGCATAGAGGCCATATCAAACATTCAAACTACTTAGAACTCTAAGAATTCAACATGCAAGACCATCTATAGCAGCACCAAGAGTAGTTAATTATTCAAAATATAAACCACTAAAGCAAAAACTAATTGGACCGATGGAGGAGTCACATACCAAGTAGCAATCCCCAAAAACAGTTTCAGAAACGGAGCTTCGAGCAAAGAGATCGAAATCCGCGGGTTTGAAGCAAGAACACGGGAGAGAGAGCAATGGTGAATTTTTCTGGAGGTAGGTGATGACATGGGAAAAAGAGATAAGTGAGGAGGGCCATGTGGGGACCACAACCCACCAGCGTGCGCCTGGAGCTGCTGGCACGCCCATGTGGGTTGTACCCACCGGTGCACCCCTGCTTCATCGTTATTTGCATCAAAAATTCAGAAATATTCAGAAAAAAATCATATTCAATTTTCAGGGCATTCTGAGAACTTCTATTTTTGGGTCATTTTTTATTGCACAGGAAATTCAGAAAACAGACAAAACATGGCATTTTATTTTATTTAACTAAGAAAAACAGAAAACAAAGGTAAGGACATATGATAGTGCTTACTAAATTCATCAACTTCATACCTCTCAAAAATTATCCATCAATAAGGTTGATCAAGTCTTATTAACAACCACTTCCTATTAGCATGAAACCGAAGAACTTTCATAAGACACTAAGTTACCTCAACAGGGATATGCATGTCCCCAACAATAAGCATTTCATATTCCTTTTTGGCGGTAGGTAGAGGTAGTTGAAAACTTCCAATAGTGAGTGTCGGAGCTTTTTCAATAGCATTAATACCATTCACTTGGAATTGTTTCTTCGGAAAGTGCACCATATGCTCATTGCCATTGATATGAAAAGTGACCTTGCTTTTATTGCAATCAATAACAGCCCCTGCAGTATTCAAGAAGGGTCTACCAAGGATAATCGACTTGTTGTCGTCCTCGGGCATCTCAAGTATAACAAAGTCAATTAAGATATTAACATTTGCAACAACAACGGGCACATCCTCACAAATACCGATAGGTATGGCAGTTGATTTGTCAGCCATTTGCAAAGATATTTCAGTAGGTGTGAGTTTATTTAAATCAAGTCTTTTATATAAAGAGAAAGGCATAACACTAATACCGGCTCCTAAATCACACAAAGTAGTTTTAACATAGTTTCTCTTGATCAAGCAATGTATAGTTGGCATTACCGGATCTGCAAGTTCTTTAGGTACTCCATCCATAAAAGAATAATTGGCAAGCATGGTGGAGATTTTAGCTTCAGGTATCTTTCTTTTATTAGAGATGATGGCTTTCATGTATTTTGCGTACGGAGCCATCTTTAAGATATCAGTCAAGCGAGTGCGCAAAAAGACTGGCCTAAGCATTTCAGCAAAGCGTTTAAATTATTCATCATCTTTCTTATTAGTTGATTTAGGTGGAAAGGGCATGGGTTTTTTAACCCTTGGTTCTCTTTCTATTCCATGCTTTCTTGCCACAAAGTCTCTTTTATCATATCTTTTATTTTTAGGTTGTGGGCTATCAAGATCAACAGTTAGTTCTATATCAACATCATTATTGGGTTGTTTATCATTGTCTAGTTGAGTGTCTTCATGAACATCATCATTATCTTTTTCATTATCACTAGGTGAATGTTCATTACCAGAATGAGTTTCAGCATTAGAGATACAAACATCATTATCATTGTCAGTAGGTATTTCTATTTCAGGCTCACTAGGGGCATGCAAAATCCTATCACTTTTCTTTTTCTTCTTCTTTTTAGAAGAACTAGGTGCATCAGTGTTAATTCTTTGAGAGTCTTGTTCAATTATTTTAGGGTGACCTTCGGGATAAAGTGGTTCCTAAGTCATTCTACCTCCTCTAGTTACTACTCTAATAGCATGATCATTGATATTATTATTCATTTCCTCAAGCAACTCTCTTTGAGATTTAGCAACTTGTTCTAACTGAGTATGAACCATAGAAGCATGTTTTCATACACCTCTAACATCATTGGAGATTCTAAATAACAAGTCACTCAAACGAGCAATCATATCATAATTATATTTCAACTGTTTCATAACATTTGTATTGAAGTGATCTTGTTTCATGATGTAGGTATCAAATTCATAAAGGCATTGACTAGGAATTTTATTGTAGGGGATGTCAGCTTCATCAAACTTTAATAAAGAATTTACCTCTACCACCTTGGGTGGTGGTGTATCAAGTCCATGTATTTCTTCTATAGGTGGTAAATTCTTAACATCCTCTGCTTGAATACCTTTTTCCTTCATACATTTATTTGCCTCTTGCATATCTTCAGGACTGAGATATAAGATACCCCTCTTCTTCAGTGTGGGTTTAAGCGGTGGTTCAGGAAGAGTCCAATCATCATAATTTTTCAATATGTTATTCAATAAATCCTCAGCATGTTCAACAGTTCGTTCCCTAAAAACACAACCAACACAACTATCTAGGAAGTCCCTAGAAGTATAGTCCATTATAGAAGATATCAAGTATTTCTTTTTTCTTAAGTGGATGATCAGGCAAAGCATTAAGCAAATGGAGAATCCTCCCCCAAGCTTGTGGGAGACTCTCTTCTTTAATTTTCACAAAGTTAAATATTTCCTGTAAGGCGGCTTGTTTCTTATGAGCAGGAAAATATTTTTCAGAGAAATAATAGATCATATACTGGGGACTACGCACACAACCAGGGGCAAGAGTATTGCACCATATTTTTGCATCACCCTTTAATGAGAACGGAAATAATATGAGGATATAGTAGTAGCGAATCTTCTCATCATGAGAAAATAGGGTGGCTATATCATTTAATTTAGTAAGGTATGCAACAACAGTTTCAGTTTCATAACCATGGAAAGGATCAGATTCTACCAAAGAAATTAACTCTGGGTCGACAGAGAATTCATAATCCTTATCATTAACAAAGATAGGTGAAGTAGCAAACTTAGGATCACATTTCATTCTAGCATTCAAAGATTTTTCTTTCAGTTTGCATAATAATTTATTAATATCATGTCTATCATTGCAAGCAAGAAAATCTGTAGTTGTCTCCTCATCCATAACATAACCTTCCAGTATCTTAGGCAATTCATATCTAGGAGAGCTAGGTCTAACAGGTGTTTCAAGATTTTCAGTTTCAAGCACTTCATCAGTTTCAATGATCTCATCAGTTTCAGTAATTTCATTCTCTTTAGCTCTAGCAATTTGTTCATCAAGAAAATCACCTAGTGGCACACCATCATCAAGCAAGGTACTAGCATCATCATGAGTAGCACTCATAGAAGTAGCATCATCAATAACTTGCGACATATCAGGGTTAATAACATGTGGTGGTGTTGCAAGTGTACTCAAAACAGAAGGTGAATCAAGTGCAGAATGTGATGGCAGTTCCTTACCTCCTCTTGTCCTAGAGGTAACGATCTTGGTTTTTGTATCCTTCAGATTCTTCATAGTGATAAACTGATAATAATCCCAAGTTACTCAACAAATATAGCTATGCTCCCCGGCAACGGCGCCAAAAAAAGGTCTTGATAACCCACAAGTATAGGGGATTGCAACAGTTTTCGAGGGTAGAGTATTCAACCCAAATTTATAGATTCGACACAAGGGGCGCCAAAGAATATTTGCAAGTATTAGCAGTTGAGTTGTCAATTCAACCACACCTGGAGATTAATTATTTGTAGCAATATGATCAGGAGCAAAGTAATATGATAGTTTTGATAGTAGTGCACTACTGGAATCAGCTTCTTTGCCGTCCGCCATGGCAGACGGCAAAGGCATAGATCCCGGACGGCAAACATGTTTGTCGTCTGCTAGCGGACGGCAAACTGTCCGGCTGAACACGTGCCAGCAAAGGCCTTCTTTGTCGTCCGCTTCTTGGAAATGCACGGCAAAGGATTGTGCCGTCCGCCATCCGAGGCCTGCAGACGGCAAAGACAGCGAACGGCAGTGCGGTGGCGTGAGAGCCGTTAGGGGGTTAACGGCGCTCTTTGCCATTTGCCAGCGGACGGCAAAGAGTCAAAGCTCTTTGTCGTCCGCTGACAGACGGCAAAGAGCTCAGCTAGGCAGCACTGGGAAGCTTCCACGTGTCTAGCTATGCCGTCCACCAGCCGATGGCAAAGAGGTTTCAATCTTTGCCATCTGCTGGCAGACGGCATAGCTGGTCACTTTGCCGTCTGCCAGCCGACGGCAAAATGACCAAATAGGCAGCCAATGTTCCCAGTTTGCGCAGGTGATTGCCATGTGTCCTCCAACATATCCAACAGCATGTCCAACAACATATTTCATCAAATCCAAAAACATAGTTCAACAAAGTACAACATATCCATATATACATAACCAAAAACAAGTTTCCAACAACATATCCATATAGACATACATATCCAAACAAGTTTTCATAAACAACAAGGAAGCACCAGAAGAATAGTACACTCCATGAATCCAAGCTTCCTCATGTAAAGCAAATCTGCAAATTGGGAAAGATGAAAGTTAGAAGAAGAAGAAGAAGAAGAAGACGAAGAAGAAGAAGACTAGTTATAAGAAGAAGAAGAAGAAGAAGATTTTTTTTCTTCTCTTTCTTTTTCTCCTCTCCTCTTCTTTATCTTCTTCTTCTTCTAACTAAGGTAGGTAAAATGCCATTTTATTGCTAAGCTAGGTAAAAATGCTAAGTGTAGGTAATTTTAGAGCTAAGCTATGTAAATAGGTCATTTTGGAGCTTAGTAAGGTTATTATGTCATTTTCGAGGAAAATAAGCTAAGTCTATATCATTTTGGAGCGAACAGAGATTATCATGCCATTTTTTTACCTATGTATGCTAAGTATGTCATAAATGAACTGAATAAGCTAAGTATAGCTCATTTTTTATCTAACTTAGGTAATTAGGCCATTTAGGAGGAAAATAATCTAAGTATCCATTTGTAAAGAAAAACACTGGAGAAAACTTACCCTCATCACAACGAATGTGATGAAAATCGCAACTATGGTAACAATTGATCCAACGGCATAATGATACCAAGCCTCATTACAAATGGCATATTTTCTAATCTTCTTAAGCTTCAGGCGCATTGCATCCATCTTCAAGCGCATTGCATTCATCTTCATCTTGTGATCATCGATGACATCGGCAACATACAACTCCAATGTCATCTTCTCTTCAATTCTTTTAATTTTTTCTTTCAAATACTCATTTTCTTTTTCAACTAAATTTAACTTCTCGACAAGAGGGTCGGTTTCAAATTCCGGTTCACATACCTCCTAGATTAAAATATCTCTATGTCAACTTGATGGCCATAATTGTCATAAATGCGAAATGCAACAAATAGTTATGAAATAGAATTTACCACATCCGAATCATAAAGCGGGTGAGGGCCGACCGGGACGGACATCAAGACCATGGCACTATGTATAAGAAACAATCATACAAAGTAAGAAAATTATACATACCAACTAAATAAATCATACAATCATACAAATTACTATATAAATCAAGTACAACATAAAAATTTGAACACCTAATAATCACTATAGGTATTGACGTGCTCATTAAAATCATTAATAAATGCATCATCATCATCACTATCGGTCATGGCATGCTCATCATCATCATTAATAAATGCATCATCATGTGGAAGGCCACCTTTATGTAATCGTTCAAGCATTGACAGGTAAATCTGCAGCAGTAACTTCTTCTTCTTCTGGCTCTTCTTGTTCCGGCTCAGGGGTGAAGTCGGATTCACTATTTTGTCTACTTCAATGTTCTAGGGTGGAGTAGAGCGGTTCTTGAAATGTTTTTTGGTAAGACGTGTTTCTTGGAAGAATTCTCCTTCGTCATGTGTGTCTTGTTTAATGTGAGGTTCATAATCCTCTTCATTGGGGGGAGGTGGTCTAACACGTGGCGGAACTTCATAAACGACATCCCAACCACTGAGATTTGGATCACTTTGACAGGCCCACGGTAGATAGAAAACTTGGGTTGCCTGTTGAGCCTTAATATATACATCAGGAACATCCAAATGGGTGCCTTGTTTGATTTCGACTAGCCCTATATGTTCATGAGTCCTTCTAGTCTCCCTCGGCTGGAACCAATAACATCTGAAGACTACGACGTTTGGTGGGTTTTCACCATAGAATTGAAGTTCATAAATTGCTTCAACTCTTCCATAATACTCGATGCCTCCTTCACTGATAGCAGAGACACAACAATGTGTAGACTTTCGATCGGCCATAGATAGCTCTTTGCCATAGGTACGAAAGCGATACCCGTTGACGTCGTATTTGTCAAATGAACGGACCTTATAGTCAAAACAATTAGCTACTTGTCTCAATTCGGCATCCATAATCTCTGAATTGGCCTACAAGTTTAATACGAAAGGATTGTTGCATTGGTCGCAAAATAGCCAAAGAAATGAAAGGGTCTAATTGAAATTACCGTTCTTTTGAACCAAGAGATGAAACCGGGATATTCGGCTCCTTGCTTTGCCAGAAGCTCATACTCTTCGACGGAATCCTTTTAGATCACCGCTCCATACGAGAATATGACGACATATCGACTGCATCAAATATCCAGGAATAAGAGCAGTTCAAAGGAATTAGAAGTGAAACAATGTACCGAGATCTTACTCGATGTACGGCCGCACTTCTGTTAGGTTGTTGAAGAGATACAGTGAAATGGTCCGCCATTCTTCAACATCCAACGATACTGGTTTCCAACCACTGCCTGGTGTGATATTTCCTTTGAATAGGCTGAGGTTGGATCCACCCTTTTTAGGCTCGTCAGCATTGTACCGAGGCTTCGGATTATGCAAATGACGATTTTTGGCTTCGTAGTTTGCTGTCACGAAGTTTGCCGCCTCCTCAGTGATGAATGCCTCCGCCATCGATGCTTCTATTCTACGTTTATTTTTACATTTTGCTCGAAGCGTCTTCTGCATCCTCTCAATTGAGTAGCACCAACGATTTCGCACCCCCCCCCCCAATCGTGCCTCGATTGGGAGATGTAAAATCAAGTGTTGCATTGGATTAAAGAAGCTTGGCGGAAATATCATCTCTAACTTGCAGATCAACTCCGGCACCAACTGTTCCATTTCTTCTAGGAGGCCAGGCGATAGTTCTTTCGCACAAATAACATGGAAGAAATATCTCAGCTCTGCCAGTACTAGCCATTCATCCTCAGGGATGAAGCCACGCAACATCACCGGCATTATCCGCTCAATCCATATGTGCCAATCATGACTTTTTAGACCAAATATTTTCAATTTTTGAAGACTCGCTCCCCTCTTTAGATTTGTTGCATAGCCATCGGGGAACATCAACTGCATTTTCACCCACAAAATAATTTCCTTCATAGCTGGCCTTCCAAGATTGAACCATGCCTTTCGCTTCGTCCAAATCCCCTTTCCTTTCGGTTCTTTTATGTTTTGTAACGGTCTATCACATAACTCCTCTTGATCGACTCTAACCTTAGTATTATCCTTTGATTTCCCCTCTATGCAGAACAATGTACCAAAAATGGATTCGGTGATATTCTTTTCGGTGTGCATCACGTCGATGTTGTGTGGGCAAAGGAGGTCTTGGAAGTAAGGCAGATCCCAGAAGCATGTCTTGTGAGTCCAAGCGTGTTCCTTATTATACCCCTTGAAATACCCTCGACGCCTCTGGATCCGGCTCGAGAGCGCGAATCGATCTAGGTTCTGTTGGCATGTCAACGCAGGTGGTGCAGAGTGTTTGACAACTCTACCTTTGATGAAGTTCTTCTTGTCTTTCCTAAACTTGTGGCCAGGATGTAGAAACGGTCTATGCAAGTCGAAGCAACTATACTTGTGCCCTGCCGTCAGCCAACAAAACTCAAGAGCTCCCTTGCATGTGGGGCACGGGAACCTTCCATGCACACACCAGCCAACGAATAGCGCATACGCCGGCAAGTCATGCGTCGAGTACATGTACCAGGCACGCATTATGAAGTTCTCTTTGCTAAAGGCATCGTATGTCTTGAACCCATTATCCCAAGCTTCTTGCAATTCGGTTTTTTTTTTACCTTGAAGACTTCACGGCTTACACCCCACAGCATTTTATTAATGAAAGAACCAAAACAATACAGGGCTTCCTCAAGATGAGGAAAAAAAGAAAAGAACAGGAACCTAAAGAAGGCTATACAAGGGGGGGTGCACTATACCTAAAAATTACAGTGTTACACTTAACAAGCTCTCCTCAAGGAGGCAGGAAATCAATCCACTTAAGTAAGGCCTCTCTATACTTCTTTTTGATTCTATGAGAGAGTAGTGTGAGATCCCCAATGAAGCCAGTTCTCCACGCCTTGAAAGAAGGTTTGATGTTCCGGAAAGCTCTGTCATTCCTGACCTTCCAAATATTCCACCAGGCAATAAAGACCACTTCCCCAAAGAAAGGTTTGTTGAAGTCCTTCCTAGCATGACACGCAATCTCCACCATATCATCACTGTCTTTCCAGATAATTTGCAGATAATTCCACACCCGAACACTGAAATTGCACTGAAAAAAAAGATGGTTTCTGTCCTCAAGTGTCCCAGTTGGACACAGTACACATTCAGGCCCATCATTAGTCTTCCAATGCCTCCTCTGGATCATGTCCTTAGTGTTAACCCTGTCCATTATAACAAGCCAAGCAAACATCTTGATCGACATGGTGCAGCAACTCTTCCAGATCCACCCCAGGATGGGGTTTGCTACCATTGGCTGATAGACAAAGTCGTAAAACTTTTTTGCAGTATATTCAGACTTCTTACCATGCCTCCACCCCCAAGAGTCATGACATCCACTGTCTATTTGGAAAGACCCCATTAAGGACGAAAGCTATTGTAGATCCTGAAAGGCTTGCTCAAAAAGAGGCAAGTAAAAGAGATCTTGGAAACTGCTAGCCTGAAAGGCTTCCGATCGAGAGGTTTTGTGGAGACAAAAGGAATAAAACCTAGGAAAGCAATCTTGAAGAGGGACACAACTGTTTCCAAATTGTCAATGATCATACCAGAACAGCACAGTATCTCCACTATGAACATCAACAGAAGTAACTGCTCTGAATTTATCCATCAACATGCAGACATCTCTCCACCAAAAAGAGCCACAGAGAATAGTATCATGTGGAATACTTTAGAAATAGTAAGAGTCCCAGACTAGCTGAACCCATGGCACATCCATCTTATTATAAAATTTATTCAGATGTTTAAGAAGAAGAGCTTTATTTTGCAAACCAAGGTTCAAGATTCCAAGTCCCCCCTTCGATTTAGGTCTGCAAACAAGTGGCCAGGCAGCCAGAGAGTGGCCCCTCTCCTGACCATATTTCCTCCATAAACACTGCCTGTGAATCCTTTCCAACTGCTTCAGAATACCCTAAGGAATTGACAAAATGCAAAGAAAGAAGATAGGAAAGGAAGAAATGACAGAGTTTACTAATTGCAATCTGCTCCCTTGAGGCAAAAACCAAGAACTGGTTGTCAGTATTCTCTCCATACAATCCACTAGGGGAAGTAGATCCACAATCTTGGGCCTGGTAGTCCCCATCGGTGCCTCGGATATGTGAAAGGCATTTTGCCTAAATTACATCCAAATAAGGCAGCAAGATCAAGAGTAGCAACATTGTCATTCACATTAATAGGATACATGGAGGATTTATGAAAGTTGATCCAAGACCAGTTGCCTCTGAGAAAGAATATAACACTGATTTCAGTGCCTCCAATTGACCCATGTCAGCATTTAAGAAGAGCAGTGTGTCATCAGCATATTGAACAACAGGGAAATCAGGATCATGCGTTGGCAGTGGCCTGCTTATTAAACCCTGCTGAAGAAGATTATTGATCAATGTCTGCAAGAGGTCAGCAGCAATAACAAAGAGCAAGGGAGAGATTGGGTCTCCTTGCTTAACTCCACATTTGCATTTAAAATGGTTACCAGGAACTCCATTAAGCAAGACAGAAGAAGTGCCAGATGATAACAACTACTTAATCCATGTGATCCATCTTTTGTCAAAACCCTTTGCAACAAGAATCCTTATGATAGCCTCATGTTGGATAGAATCAAAGGCCTTTTCAAAGTCTAACTTAAGCAAAAGGATGGGCCGTTTAGACTGATTACATTGATGGATATACTCAAATGTCCAAGAAATACAATCCTAGATTGTTCTTGATTTTATGAAACCATACTGATTTTTATGCACACATTTGATGATCTCCTCTTGAAATCTATTAGCAGCAAGCTTTGTAAGAAATTTAAGACCAACACTAGTGAGTGAAATAGGCCTAAAATCTCCCACACTCTCAGGTGTCTGCTTCTTTGGAATCAGAGTAATGTATGCATCATTGGGATTCTCTAACTGAACCCTTCCAGCATGAAACTCATGAACCAGCCGAATAAAAACAGCAGATATGATGTGCCAACACTTTTTTAGAAAAAGACCATTGAAACCATCAGGTCCAGGCGCCTTATCAATGGGCATTTCTTTAATAACCTGCTCAATTTCCTTTAGATCAAAAGGTTTGGTGAGCTCCTCCAAGCCCTGGACCCTAGGTATTAGAGACAAGATGTTCTCATCTAAAGGTATGGGCCGAACAGTACCCATTCTGCTTTTGAAGGAAGATAAGAACTCTTTGGCCATTTCCTCATGATCTGACGTAACAGAGCCATCAGGCAACAACAGGCTAACAATAGAATTCTTTCTATATCTCTCAGTTGCCATGGCCTGAATAAACTTGGAGTTTTCCTCTCCCACTTTGATATACCTGATGGTACATCTCTTCCTCCAGTACAGATATTGCATTTGCAGCAGATGATCATGATGCAGTTTAGTAACTTTCCTAAAGTTGCTCTCAGGTCTGGATAGAGATCTCATGTCCTCAAGATTGTCCAACCAAAGGATTACCCAGTTGCATTTCTCAATTAACCTTTTAATATGAGATAAACCATTTTTCCATTTCTTCAATGCAAACCGCAAAGCTTTTAATTTCTCAACAATAATTGCTGAAATATGGGTCTTACGAGAAGGACGAGCCCAAACCTCCTGCACAGAATCCATAAAACCAGCCTGATGGACCCAATAATATTCAAACCTGAAAATATGCGCCATTGGGATTGATGTACTGATGGAAACCAGACAAGGCACATGATCAGACCCAGTTTTAGCCAGAGGAGTCACTTGTGTCATGGGGTATAAGTTAATCCAGCTGGCAGAGGTAAAAACCCAGTCAAGTTGTTCCAGAAGAGGTATGTCCTGCATGTTAGACCATGTAAATATTCTACCTATTAAAGGAAGTTCCAAGAGTCCCAAATGGCCAATAATTTCATTGAAAATAAACATATCATTGATATCACCACCAGGGAGGTTCCTATTGTCAATGGATCGAATAAAGTTGAAGTCCCAACATCCACTTCTGATCCGGGTCGACATCCAAAGTATAGATCCAAGAAACAAACTCGTCTCGCAACTCACCCTGACAGGGGCCATAAATGTTTACGAGAAACCACTGCTCATTATTATGAACTGAGGTAAACTGCATTACAATAGCATAGGGTTTAACTTCTAGCAGAGTACCATGAAACACGTTAGATCGCCACGTAGTTAAAAGTCACCCAGAGGCACCTCTGGAGGGGGACTCAACAAATTGATCAAAGCCATAGGGACAGATGCATTTCATAGTTGTACGCGAGCATGAGGAGAGCTTAGTTTCTTGAAGACAAACCACAGAACACTGACTTTCAGACACTTTCTCCCTGACAGAACACTGCCTAGTATCAGAATTCAGACCGCGAACATTCCAATATAAAATTTTCTAGCTACACATTGACACATGATTCATTAACCACCGAAGAATAGTAAAGCGAATATAGCATGACACACGGTGCCATACCACCCAAAAGATAACAGTGTTCAGTACCATAATGTGCCACTTCCCTAACAGGACCCAGTTCAACAATAAAGAAAGCAAACATAACAGGCTCTCCAGGCCTTGACATAGTAGCTAACATAATCATTAAGCTAAAGAAGAAGATGAATTCTCCTGTGGATTAGCCATAAGCTTCGTCCTTAAGAGGCTGCATGTACACAATCATATTCTTCCCCGGATAGTTGGGCCCTGGAATTATCAACGTCAGGAAAATGTTATTTCTTTGCATAATCTGCCCGGGGGGAGATTGAGTGGAATGACAAACACGGGCCAAAAACTGTATGGGGTTGCCATCTGACCAAACACATTGAATCCATCTGTGCTGAAGGCGACTCGAGGATGCCTTGGATCTGCCATTTTTTCCTTATGTAATGCATCGAAGCGCTTCCACGCTTCACCATCCGATGTGTGCACCATCACACACACCCATCTGCATCTAGTTCGGTTCTTTTGCCCGTTTTGTGGCATGTCATCTGTCTGGCCGTCTCTTCGACCATGAAAAGACGTTGAAGTCTTGGTACGATACTGAAGAACATTAACGGGTATTTTGGTCTGCGTCTTCTCACCCATACCGTTGTCTACCACAACGTACCTGGAAGAATTGCAAATGGGACAATAGTTCAAGTCCTCATATTGAAGCCTAAATAAGACACATCCTTTCTCACACGCATGTATCTTCTCATAGGGCATCTTAAGAGCACGGAGGATTTTGTCTGACTGGTACAGGTTTGGAGGTAGCACATGGCCTTTGGGCAGAAATCATCCGAATACTGTCATCATCGCGTCGTAGCATTCTCTTCCCAAGTTGAATTGAGCCTTCAAAGCCATATTTGTGAGATGGCATCCAACTGACAAAGCTCAGTGTGCTTGTGGAGAGGACGTTTTGAGGACTCCAACATTTCAGTGAAGGCCTTTGCAGATTCCTCCATCTCCTCGTCCGAGTCCCGACACTACAAAAAAAAAGACACGTCCGTGACATTTTGGGGAGAACGAAAAAAAATTCGGTCATACATATGACACTTCTATGACGATAATTGTGACAAAACCCGGTATCATCATAGATGTGGTGGGCTCCTACTTCTATGACAAAAAATCATGATGTAAAATGGGCTTTTTCTGCCGGCGGCCGTGAGACGCAGCTGCATGACATTCTTTGGGCCGTCCATGATGGAAAAAACCGTGGTAGAAGCGAGGGGGAGGAAAATTTCGAGGAGTTGCCGGTTACGGTGGGAGGTCGGGGACGGAGCGATGCGCGTTTCTCTCATACGTACGCGCGTGTGTGCAAGGCGTTGGCTCTAACTGAAGTCGAGCGAGGCGTTGGGCTCTAACTGAACCCGAGCAATTGCACTGCAGCAGGCTGCTATCGAACCCGAGCGATCGATCGATGGCTGTTAATCGAACCCGATGGAGCGATTCCTTCGCCATCGCCGCTAATCAAGCCGATTGATGCTGCCTCTGGGATGAACAGTGAGTGTTGCGGGGGGCGTTTGGATGAACAGTGAGCGGTGGCGTTGCCTCTGGATGAACAGGGACCCGTGGTGTGGAGGGTTGGATGAAGAGTAGACGGTGGAGGGGTGGCCGTGGAGGGGTGGTTGAACAGGACCCTGTGGTGTGGAGGGCTGGATGAACAGTAGACGATGGAGGCGTGCCCGTGTGGAGTGGTGGTTGAACAGTAGCCGGTGGAGTAGCGCGTGGTGGAGGCTGGATGAAAAGGAGCCCGTGGAAGCTGGAGGAGGTCGACAGTAGCCCATGGAGGTTGGAGGAGGTTGACGGTGGAGATGAACAGTATCTCGTGGAGTCCTGCTTATGCGACGCCACACCCTCCCCACCCCTCCTGCTTTCACCATAGCGCTCCAACACAAGGACGTTCGTCTGCTTTGCGGCACGCCACACCCTCTCCCGATCAACAGGACCCTGCTTCGACTGCCGGAGGTCTCTGCTTCTCCGCTTTTGGCGACGCCACACCTCCCGATCAACAGACCCCCATTTCGACCGTAGGGAGGTCCGTTTACTGTTTTGCGGCACGCCAGCCCCTCCCGATCAACAGGACCCGTTTTGAACGTGGCGGTCGAACACAAGGTCGCTTCCTCCGTTAGGCGATACGCCAGCCTCGCTTCCATCGCCTGTTCCGGCCCAAGCCCTCCCGATGAACACGACCACGCATTCCGTTCCGACCCAACCGGTTGGCTCCCCATGAACACGATGACGACGTTGTTTCTCCGTTCTGACCCAGCCATGTACGTATGCGTGATAGGCGTTAGAGACCCTGCCCGTATGTACGTATGTGGCCGTATTTTCTTTCTTGCACCCTCGCCAATGTACGTACGTGTACATGCTACGTGCGCGCCTCTACTACGACACGTGCGCGCCTCTACATCCACCAGTATATATGTATGTACACGTCTACGACCAGAATGACAACGCTACGTACGCTTCGACCAGGTGGGTCCCAAATGTCAGGCACTTCCTTGCGTGCGACGATGTAGCTGGTGGGTCCCAGCAGTCAGGGGGGGCGAATCTTTTTTTTCGGACGCACTTCCTTGCGTGCGAAGATGTAACTGGTGGGTCCTAGCAGACAGGGGGAAACGTTTTTTCGCTAAATACGGTGGCCCGTCCGGTGGGTCCCCGCTGTCAGGTGGAGGAATAATTATTTTGCGCGTAATAAGGAGGCACTTCCTTGCTGCGGTCGTGGACCCAGCTGTCAGCCTCTCCACGTACAGTCCACGTCCGATGGAAGCCATTCCTTGACCACGTTGACCACGTTGCGCCGAGAGCACCAGGGCGGTGGACGACGCGAGGCCTAGGAATGGGACAACACAGAGCCGGGGAAGACGCGGCAGTGGATGCCCATGCGTAGAGGAGTATGAGGGTTCACTCGTTCGGCTGCGGTGTGAGGCTGCCGTCGCCGCAGAATAACAGGGGGTGTGGGTGCGTAGAGGGTTGGCCTGGCGGCGGTGGGAGTAGTAAGGCGGTGAGGCCTCCAGCGGCATCCTGACCCGACCAGCGGCGGAAGCGGTGACACGACCGGCGCTGCTTTGGCCGGAGCAAGAAGACCAGAGGTTGAAGAAGCACTACGGCCGTTGGATGGACATCGTGACGGTCCATCGGAGCTAGAATCGTTCATATATTGACTAAAGTTGACAAAGGCCTCCGTCCCGATCAACTTAGTAGGCCCACAAGTCAGCCTCCCACCAAGGTTGGTCCCAATAGCAGGGGGTATTCATTTTTGTGCGTAATAAGGAGGCACTTCCGGTGGGTCCGAAATGACAATGGGAGGACATTTTTTCGTGAAATACGGTGGCCCGTCTGTGGGTCCCACCACCGTGGGGGAAACGTTTTTTCGCGAAATACTGGTGACCCGTCCGATGGGTCCCTGCTGTCAGGTGGAGGAATAATTATTTTCCGCGTAATAAGGAGGCACTTCCTTGCGGCTGCCGTGGACCCAGATGTCAGCCTCTTCACATACAGTACTCTTCCGATGGAAGTCGGTCATTGACCACATTGACCACGCCGCGCCGAGAGCACCACGGCGGTGGACGACGGCGAGGCCTATTAAGGGGATGACGGGGAGCCGGGGAAGACGTGACAGTGGAAGCCCGCGCGGAGAGGAGTACGAGGGTTCACTGGTTCGGCTGCGGTGTGAGGCTGCCGCCGCAGTGGCCCGCCAGCGGTGGGAATAGTAGGGGGCGGTGAGACCTCCGCGGCAGCACAGCCGGCCACGGGAGGCAGGAGCATGCGGCACGACCGACACTGCTTTGGGCGGGTGGAGCAAGAACACCAGAGGTTGAAGAAGCACTACGGCCGTTGGATGGCCATCGTACGGTCACTGGAGCTAGAATCGTTCATATTGACTAAAGTTGACAAAGGCCCCCGTCCCAGTCAACTTAGTAGGCCCACAAGTCAGCCTCCCACCATGGTGGGTCCCAACTAGCAGGGTGAGTATTCATTTTTTTTTTGTGCGTAATAAGGAGGCACTTCCGGTGGGTCCGAGATGACAGCGCGGGGAATGTTTTTTTCGCGAAATACGCTGGCCCGTCCGGTAGGTCCCAGCAGTTAGGGGGAAACGTTTTTTCGCGAAATAAGGTGGCCCGTCCGGTGGGTCCCTGCTGTCAGGTGGAGGAATAACTATTTTGCGCTTAGTAAGGAGGCACTTCCTTACGGCCGCTGACCCAAATTGCCGCCTCTCCATGTACAGTACTCTTCCGATGGAAGTCGGTCGTTGACCATGTTGACCACGCCGCGCTGAGAGCACCAGCGCGGTGGTCTGGATGATGGCGAGGCCTAGGAAGGGGACGACGCGGAGCCGGGGAAGACGCATCAGTGGTAGCCCGCGCGGAGAGGAGTACGAGGGTTCACTGGTTCGGCTTCCGTAGCCGCAGAATAACAAGGGGTGTGGGTGAGTAGAGGGATGGCCTGGCCAGTGGTGGGAGTAGTACGGGCGGTGAGGCCTTCGCGGCATCACAGCCGGCCACGGGAGGCAGGAGCACACGGCACGACCAGCGCTGGTTTGGGCAGCTGGAGCAAGAAGACCAGAGGTTGAAGAAGCACTACGGCCGTTGGATGGACATCGTTGACCACGCCGCGCCGAGAGCACCAGGGCGGTGGACGACGGCGAGGCCTATGAAGGGAACGACAAGGAGCCAGCGAAGACACGACAGTGGCTGCCCACGCGGTGGAGAGTACGAGGGTTGACTGGTTCGGCTGCCGTCGCCGGAAAATAACAGGAGGTGTGGGTGAGTAGAGGGATAGACAGGCCAGGGATGCGAGTATGATGGGGCCGTGAGGTTTGCCCGGCAAAGACCGCCGCCACGGAGGCGGAGCAAAGGTTCCGACGGTGCTGGTTTGGGCGGTCAAGGTGAAGATCAGAGATCAAGAAGACGATTGCCGTTAGATTGACATCTAACGGTCGATGTCGGTAGAGTCGATTGTTGACTAAGTTTCTTTTTTAAGAAACCTTGTGTACGCGTGAACTTAGTAGGCCCACAAGTCAGCCTCCAAATCTATGGCAGACAACATAAAGCCCATTTGCTATTTTTTTACAATTTGCAGCCCATTTGCTATTTTTTATGATTTGCAGCCCATTTGCTAATTCTTAAGTAATTTATTACAGCCCATTTTCTGCCCAGGACCACGGTCAAAAAGTTCAACCTTATTTTGCATATTTCGGTGGAGTCCAAACTGGTGTAATCCCGGAATGATAAACATTTTTTTAAGAACTTATTGATTTGCCAAAAAATCGTTTTGTTTTTGTAAGCAAATAAGACGTGGGACAATTGAGTTGGTTTAAGGGAAAACCATTGGTAAAAAAATCAACGCTGGGTGGGAAAAAACAACAAAAATAAGGATGTAAATATGAAAAGGGAATTTTATGTGTTTTCAATATAATGATACGTGTATGTGAACTAGTAAAACTATAGGTAGAGATTAGAAAACGGATGTAGGACATGTGTTTCAAGAGGAAAATAGAATTGGGATGTGTGTTTGATTCAGTAACAAAACTGCCTGCGGATGTTGTAAGACAAAATATAACTAACTTATTTGGCGGACCAGAGGCCAAGAGATACCGCTGGATCTTTGTGCCCGTTGTCGCCATGGGCTGGGCCTGTTAAAAACAAAACCAACCCTGGTCAGTCTACAGCCCAGTTGAAACTTGCTCGACATGAAAAAACAATATACATGCTCAATAAACGAGAGAATTCCGCAAGCATAGACTGATAACTGGGACGCAGCACATATATTTTTTTATCGTGATAATAAGTGCATGCACTTGTTTTGAAAAAACTGCAGAACTGGGAATTCGAACGGCGGGTGCTTATGCTACCCATCAAATAAAAATCAGGTGACTGAGAATTCGTTTCGAAACAAATGATTCAGCTTTATATCCACGTCGACCCTCGGCATGATGGTTGGAAGCAAATGCAAGTTCATACCAAAAGATCGTTAACAACAATACCAACTTATGGACGACAAGGTAGTACAACTACCAATACCAAACTACTCCTGGCTCTAGTGTTCGAATGCGGTAGAAAATCTTGCAGAGGACCAGCTCCGCTCCTTCTCTTGCTCCAGGTCCCGATGTGGTACTGGTGCATCACCCGATTGGTCCTCCGCTGGTCGAAGTTCTTGTTGGTGTGCAGCACCGTAACCTTTTGCTACCCGCCCGCCGTTGCCGACCATCACAGGCAAGGTATTGCCGGTCTTGTGCCACATCGCGTATGCGTGGCGACTCCGATCGTATCTTGCGACGTCCCACGTGCCCATTTTGAACGCCTGGAATTGCGCTGGAAGAAATTCTTCCTTAGGCCACTCAAGGTGATACCTGCAGTATTGTGGAATACAGGTTTTAGTGTACCTAGTTGGCATTTTCATAACATCTTTGGCATGTTGCAGTCACTTGTTTCACTTTTTATTAACTATCAAATTGTAATTGTTTCATCGGGTCTGCGTCTGAAAAGAAAAATAGAGCTATAAACAAAGGAATATGTTTGTGCAAGTAGACGGTCGATCGGTGTCTTACCTGGAAGTTTCTCAGGTTGGGTGTAGCATATGCCGTGCTCGCTGTCGATGGTTGGTATGAACAAATCGATGAGAGACTGAAATCTCGCGCTGCCAACACTCACTTTGGCCTCAAGGTGCTCGATCAGCTCCTGGTCCGTGGGATCGAACTTGATGCCAGCCGGCAGCACCGGCCAATCCTTCTTCGACTTGCATCGGTAATTCCAGTTATATGGTACTCAACGTATGACCAACCGACTGTTTTAAGTGAATGATGAAAGATTTCGACAGAGTAAAAACTCGCGCTTCTTCGACAGTTGTACGAGAGTAATTGCCATGCCGTTTTGCAAGGGCGCTTGTAAAAACTCTAAACTCTATTCTCCTCTTATTTAATGGATGAGGCAAATCTTTTGCCTCCGTTTAAAAAAAAAGATTTCGACAGATAAGTGGTACTCCAAATCTGAAGTCCGAATACCCGAACACGCCCGGGATTCTTGTGTCACCTCACATGCAGCGTGTTGTCACGCCAATTCAATGGGTGGACATGATGAATAATTTGACCGACGATATCTGGTATCGCCATCTTGTACTACTTACTAGTCGTATTTAGTGTCACAAGTTATACATAGGTTTAACTAACAAGTACTCACTTGAAGCCTAGTGATATATTATATGTATATATATGGCTTCAGACAAAGATCTCCATCATCATTATCGGTACATTCTACGCAGTGAGTTAGGATGCACTTGATCCCGTGAAGGTATCTATCCTTCAAACCAGGAGGAGTGCTTCAAACTAACAACAAGACATAATATCCAACAAAAGAGGGCCGTACTACAGCAGAGAATACATGGCTCGATCTAGATATCAGCACGAATCAAGTTGTGCATATTTGCTGTTGGCATGAACCACATTGCCGCATGTCGGGTTTGCAAAAGCCATCCATCGCATGGAAGCTTGATGCCTTTCACACACTGAAGATTACCTGGCAACAAGCTGTGTCGATGAATCTTTGGATATGGTGATTCATGAAACCCATGGTATGATGTGTAAACACAGCCCCCCCCCCCTCGTGAATGGAAGTTGCATAGCACAGTAATCATCGCCGGTGATATGATCGATGATTGGTTGGATGATCGGATAATTGAGCCCGAGGAACAAGGAGTGGTTGCCGAGGTTGTAAACCCGCCTCCAGTTGAATACGCCTGGCCCAACAGAGCTGGGATCTTTCTCGAACACGAAGTAGCCATAGCCATCAATGTCAAGAACGCCCCACGCATTGTACTGCATGTGGTTTGATGTAATGGTTTGGTCAATTTGGTATGTGCGAATGAGCATCAAATGACCGCCGTCAGCTGAACGAGCGATAAACCAGCACCCATCGGATGGTATGATTCCAGATCCTGGAATCATGAAGGCCAGCGCATTTGCATCTGCTGCAACAATTCAAATTGGAGACCAAAAGGACAAAAATAAACAATCATGTTCAGAGTATGTGTGGAATTAAGATTATTATAACAGTGACACATATCATAGACAGAGAATTTCAATGTCGTGGTCATAATCATACCCCAAGTTAAAAAAATAAGCCAATGGCTTTCATATTCTAGCAACATGTCATGGTTCAAACATCATGTAACAATGAGAGGAAAACAGCTATGAGCGCCTACTCATATTCTACCATAGCACTTGCTACTACTATTCTCATATCAACTCTAAGCAATAACATGCGTTGTTATAAAAATCTAGTAAACGAGAGTAACATATAGCAATCATGATGTTATGCTCATAATATGTATTCTAACAATCATTAGATGCCAATTGTTCTCATATCAACTCTAACAATAACATGTGTGGTCATAAAAATCTAGGAAATGAGAGGAACATATAGCAATGATGTGGTTATAGACATGCTATGCATTCTAAATTTGTAACAAATGAATAGGTAGTCGTATTCATAAGGTAAAGATGAGATGAGATAGAACAATTAAATGACGATAGATTCCACCAAAGATATGCAGCCAACTGCGTGCGTCGATCACAGAACGATGCCATCGTGCACTATAGCATCAGACAGGAATGTTGCCTCAACAAGATTGATGATGAGCCATAACCATGTATGGCGAACGGATTCCAGATAGACTAATCCCATATTGAACAAGGCAATGAGCTTGTAATCCATGTAGTCTTCTGATGGTGTGGGCACTTCGCAGATTATAACTTTCTGCAAATAGAGGTCGAGCCAAAAGCTTGACGCGTCTCATGCGTAGTAGGCAGGAGTGTCCGGCGGGCCGCGAGGCTCGATGTCGGCGGTATCCAACGATGGAAGGGTGATCTCTCGCTGGGTGTAGATATCCACGAGAGACCACGGACTACCGGTGTGGTGGATGAGGACGATCCAGTTGGCCTTCATGCCCGCCCAGTAGTGGCCGCGCATGAAGGACAGGTGGACGGGTAGTGTTAGCATGTTGAGGGGCACCACGGCAACCTCCGTAGGATCGTCAAGTCAGTGTCTGGGCCACCTGCGAGGATCAGGCATCAGCAAGCAGGGTGTCTTGAAAAGAGTCGGCCGGTTGCATTTAGTAGACGGTACAAAGACACCGAGCATGCGGCCAGACGGACGGTGCTGTGTAGGTCCATACAACTACAGATCTGCTCCAAGAGAACATCAGGGAGGGAATTCCAATCGCGGCTCTGCGTGTCAGTCGGTTCTGCGATTGGGGTTTTTTGTGCCTGCGAGCCAGCGGGGAAGTGGATTCAGGCGGGCGAGCGAAGAAGCTTCTCCTCGTGTGGCCGAGAAGTGAGCAGGGGGATATGGTACGCGCGAGCTACCAAGGAAGATGGCGAGCAATGAGCGGGGGTAAATGTTGTGCGGCCGACGATGGGGAAGAGAGGAGGAAGAAGAAGAGAGGAGGAAGAAGAGTGGAAGACGGGGAAGAAAGTGCATTAAATCTCAATTCTACTAGTACTACTACCAGGATATAGTCACCGTCCTCCGGAGTGTAAATAGTTACACCGATGACATGTGGGTCTACCACAAGAGGGCCCATATGTTAGTTAATGGAGGACACAGGTGCGTAGGCGTATTTGCGGAAGCGTGCTCTACTGGCAAACATGATGGCAGTACTGGGTAAGGCTGATTTAGTAACACCAACGCGCTGGTTCAGCTTATTAATTACGTGTCCCATCTGCTGCATCGTGTATTGTCACTTCACTGCGAAGACTAGTTGAATACTTCTCTCTGACCGAGATAGGGAATGATGGATCACGAGGATTACCTTTCTACAGTATCCCTATGCCTCTACGCTCACTTCACTCATTTTGCTCCGTACCTAGTCACTTGTTTGGGAACAGAGGGAGGCTTTTACTCCGTACTGGAGTATTTGGGAACAGAGGGAGTATCACCATATGGAGGGAACAGAGGAAGTTTGAAATGTGAACATGTCAATGGGAGGGAGTAAGCCCCATGCATGCATGCATGCATGCAACATGCAACACTCACACGTACTCCACATGGACACACGCAACACTCATGCACCCCATGCGGCACACAGCACACGACGCAACACACACGCTCACGCTCAAGTGCTCAACCTACTCCCTACGTCCGTGAAAGACTGTACATTTAGAGATTTACACATTGACGGGGTATAATTAACGCCCAAAAGTAGTAGACTTATGTGTGCATGCGACCATTGAGATAAGAAGATTAAATGAAGGCCGTTGCATGCTTTGTAATTAAGGATAGACATGTAGCCTATACCTACAGCACAAGTTGGTGCATTAGTCAATCAATATCGATTTAGATTAAAGGCTAAATGCATTGGAAGTGTAGATGTACATCATGTACTACTACACTCTTTGTTTTATAGCCAATGTACACTCTTTGTTGGAAGGTCGAGGGAGGACACGTGCATGCACTCACTGCATACAGCCTGGCGGTTCGGGCGCAAGGGTTGGACTCGTGTGGCGCTGCGTAAAGTTTTGTTTAACTGATTTCTTTGCTCCAATGGCGGGTGGGACCCAAAAACCAGGTGACAATTTAACCAGTCAACAAAGTGCCACGTCGACTATGTGGCCGGTCAAGAGGGTGCAATACGGTGCTCTACGATGAGCTAGTGATCGATAATCGGCATAAAACTATATATAGTGACTGTAAAGAGCGTATTGTTACATACGTTGACCGCCAATGTATTTTTCTCGTTTCAAATTAAGCCATATTAATTGGAAAGGATGCAGTATGGACTATTACTAGTACTAGTACTGCTTTGATGTGTCCCGTCAACTCGCCGAACGAGGAGAAGCTTGCTTACTACGCCTCTCCCTCACCCACGCGCGCGGTGGTTCGCAGGACGAGGAGAGGGTTTTGACTACAGCGCCCTCTCCCTCTTCCTCTTCCTCTTCCTCGCCCTCGCCCTCGCGGTGGACGTGCAGCAGTTCAATCGGTGTCAGATTGCCAGACACATATTGTACTGTAGTATCATCATTGTTGGACCTTCCGAAGAGGCGAAGAGGCAAGTGCAAGGTTCACACGAGTACGAACTGTTGAACCTCCCGAAGAGGCAAAGAGCCAAGCGCAAGGTTTTATAGGAGTTGTTGTCCTAGTAGGAGTGTACTACAACTATAGCGAACGATGCTACTGTATGATGCCGCCACGTCACGGATATCCAAAGTTGTGCCACCTTTTTTTCTCAAAGAGCGTGTTGGAGCCCGTGCAACAACCACACAAGTTGCACGTACACATAACACATTTACTAGTAATAAATTCTAAAGGACAAATGCCAGTATGCCACTGAAGTTCATCTCCAATTCATGTGATAAATTGGTGCACGACAAGTCTACATATATTCACAGCGCTACCGTTCACAATTACCGTACTCCACTTACACGTTATAGATGGGCTACATGCATGTCCTCCTCCGTGTTCCAGTCAGTGTGTTCTTCATGGATGGCACGATCCATAGCGGTGGGCAACGGAATCATTGTTGCAGCTTTCTAGTCCAGTTCCACACGATGGAGACTCATCCAAGCTGAAGCGGCATAAATCGAGGATAGCGTGTCCTAGCATGTCGTTCATCCGTGATGCGCAATGAAGACACAACCATGCTTCATGAACGGCAGGCCTTACGTGGTCGTGCACGGAAGGTGGCATCCGCTTCACAATGGGGTAGCTGTCCCCGATGAAAGCGAGTACTCTCCAAGAGTGTTCCTCGGCACCCACGTAGCATCACGGGGTCGAACTCGGCGCCGTTCATCCGGTACACGCGGCATCCCAGATCTGGACACATGGTGACGCATACATAGTCAAGGTCCATGCATAATAATGTTGTGCTCAAATATGGTGGTCGATAATATTGTGCAGCAAATAGTACTACTCGGTATAGAGGAAGCAAAATAACCGCTTATTATATATAGCCACTCTTGGCTACATGGATGAGATAGTAAGACATGGAAAAACAAAAATGGTGGCAGCTAGTGGGTTCAAGTCTTCAAGGGCCCAGCTAGCTATACGCTGGCCCCTCCAAGGTAAAAAGTACTCCTACTAGTAGTACTAAGTATACTACTAGTACAACAATGAAAGAGAAGGCAAGAGGGTTAAAAATGGAATACCGGGTAGATGGTGACGGTCCAATCGTGGTAGATTGTGTGACCATGTTGCACATCGGTGGTACCATGGGTAACGCATCGCTAAGATAGTTGATCCCAATATGCCAAAGTCAGCTACAAGGTTCCGTGTTATACCGAATCGCGGATGCAAATGCACATCTAGGATCGGGCGATCTTATTTTGATCGGGGATGGTGGTCCTCGCAAAATAATGGAGTACCGTTAGGGATGCAAATGATGGTTTGTGCATTCCGTTTGTAATCTCCCGTGCATCGTAGGATGGCAACCAGATGAAACAAGTCCTCGGCTTGTCACGCGAAGATGCGGCCTAGATGGCGCACGTCGTCTTCGAACGTGTAGGGGTACAAATCTGCCGCCGCCAACATGCGCCAGCCTCTGCCGTTACTGCGTCTTGCATTGATGGCAATCCTTACGTCAAACACCGCGATGAGATAGTAATCGTCGTAGCCGCATCGCTTTGTCGGTGGATCCGCAATTGCTATCTTCTTCAATCTCATGTAGGCATCATCATATGTATTCAAGCCCAGCCAGTCCGGAAGGCCGATCCCAATGGTGGAGAAGGGGTCTACCGGAACGGCCGCACTGCTATGGATGTTGTGCAAAATGATGGTGGTATCCGGCCGGAGGTATGCAAGCCAATCTTCGTTGACACCGACCTGCACCTATATATAAGATGGTGGGCAGCGGAGAAATTACGGGATGGAAATGGAATAACTAAGTACTACATGATCAAACTCCATTACTGACCTGCTCATCGGACAAAATCCGACTACCTCTCAACATCGGCAACTCTATCGGAGTCAACGTGCAACCATGGCGGGGAGCAAGTGGACTGCTCAAGGATTGTCCCATAGAAGAACCTTCTCCTCGAGGACGCCTTTGGAAGACCAACAAGCATGGCCTTTTCCCAAACCTGTTTAAGCAGCGTCTTGAAAAAGTTGGTGCAGGAAGCACCGAGTCTTGCGGTGGTGAGGACGTCGGAGCGGCGTGCGATTTCTCCCAGAGGATCGTCGTCCATGGTCTCCTAGCCCCGACGAGGAGGAGAACCGCCTGGCGAATCCATGGGAGCAGCGACGAACTAGAACTGGCGAGGAGGAGATAAGAGCGTAGTAACCGCAGGGCCTCGTCCCTTCCAACTGTAGATTGTTCCTCAGCGAAGGGGTGAGGCTATTATTTACTACTAGTACTAGCATTATGGAATGTTATGGGATTGCATTATACTGTAAATAATAGCACTAGTAAGAAATTTTTGGCACTAGGTAGTAGTTTTTGGCGTGGATTAAGAAATTTTGGGTATGTTTTTGCCATTTTTTGTACACGCCAACTAGTGTCAAAAAACGTCTTAGAGCAAGTACAATAGAGCTGAGTCAGCTGTCTATAAGGAATAAACTAGTATATTTCTGCTTAGTTGGAGGAAAGAGAAGAGGAGAGAGAAGGTAAGCGGGCTCTTCGTGAAGAGCCAGCTCTAGCACGTGCTCCTAGGCACTATGTGAGAATAAAAGGTGGGCCACATAATAAAAAAAGTAGTATACTTTTTTGATCTACTATTGTACATGTTGGCTATAAGATGGACTCTAGATGACATGGCACTGGCTTATAGCCAGCAGCTAGCTGTACTATTAACCATGCTCTTACATTATGTGATGGAGGATGCCTTTTCATCTTGCTTGATGCCAGTACTACTTTCCTCAACTACAGTATTAGTGCGATGTCTTGTACTTCTAGTCTAGTCTAGTCTAGTATAGTGCACCAGTTTTGAACTCTTGAATCTCGGGGCCAACGAGCTACAGGTTGGAAGTGGAGGGTACTACTGTTCTCTAGAACCATCATTTGTACTATCAATGCAGGGAAGTACACTGCGTAGTGGCCTAGTGGGTACTCTCGGTGCTATATTCAGCCGCTCCTCTCACGTAGGAGTAGCTGGCCTACTCAACCGCTCCTCTCACGCACACACTAGCAGCTTATTTATCAATGACGATTCACTTGATCTGTGGGGGCAGAACATTTGAGTTATTTGATACAGTCAGACTAGGCTTTTCGCTTCCATTTGTGGAGGTGTAATGCATCTCGTCGAACTTTGTTAGTAGTTCCTTCTTTATGAATGAGATGAAGCAAAGCTTTTGCCTCCGTTTCAAAAAAACACGTCAAGAGGAATTTCTTTTATAGTACAGCCGATAATGGAGTGAAGTCCATGCGTGCAACGCCACAATCTCTGAGTACTAGTAGTACTGACACTTTACATAGAGTCTGAGCCATATTGCACAGATTCCCAATGCCCCGCCAGGCTTTTCTCCGGCTCCTCGGGCTTAATTGGGAGGCGCTAGTTTAAATATGCTACTACTAGCTGATGAGGAAGCTGCAAGCGAGGTGCGGCTAGGGCGAGCACGCGAGCCACGGGATGCTGGGAAGGAAAACCCGTTCACGTGGCTAGGCTGTCCAGTGCACCCAGATTGTGGGGCCGCATGTCCGTTTGACTTCAAAACTCAAACTACCCGTGTAAAATATTGGCTCGCAGCGAAGTGTAGTACTAGTACTATTTTTTTTAAAGGCCGCCGTGCGTTCGGCCGGGATCGAACCCACAAAACGAGGTGTACACTCCCGCGACCACTAGTAGTACTCGTTGGAGTACAACGCAACCTAGAATCGCCTTTTGTCGCTAGTAGTACGTACATTGTTCCTTACAAGAAACCCCTAATAATGCAAGAAACCACTAAAATGCCAAGAAGCTACTACCGCTTGCATACGTGGCAGACTTAAGATAAGACTACCTTATCAACCATTGTACATGCTCTTACCAACCAAAATCCTCGAGTGACCTCCCACCTCCGGCCCGTCCACCTAGTCATCCTCGGCCATGGGACACGCTACCGCCGCCGGCAGAAGGCGATGTCAAAACCGCTGGCGGTGCGGAACCCATGTTGCGGCAGCCCGGATGCCAACTCCGTCCGGCGCTCGCGGCCGCTAGCTAGCCAAGATAGCTCCATCCAGCTGCTTGCCTGCAAGATTTGCTAGCTAGATTGGCACGACAACACGGCGGCTTGCTCGCGCACGCCGCGCTCAGGCCAGCCATCTGGCTCGAGCGAAGGGCAACGCGGCGGCTTGCTCGCTCGTGAGTCACGCTCGGGCCAGCATGCCAACCCGTGCGGAGGCTAGCGCGGCGCCCGGCCCATTCGGCGAAGCGGCGACCAACTCGCTCATCACCGGCGCCACCCACGAACATGCATCAGTACTGTTTGAAGTAATGTTTAGGAAAAATAATGATTTGAGGGGGAATAACAGGATAGAAGGTCAGATGTGGGTCCCTCGTGTCAACGGTCAAACAAAATGTGTTGGTTTAAGCTGCCTCAAATGCACTTGCAGACGTGTGGGCCAACCCAGTCATAAATGGGTTTAAACGAACCTAATCCATAGGAGTACTAGGTAGTAGTTTTTGGCGTGGATTAAGAAATTTTGGGTATGTTTTGCTATTTTTTGTACAACATATTCTTCCTAGGGCTGGTTCAAAGTGGTAGTTTTTTGTTAAATACTCTACATATTGTAAGTAGGAGTGAAAGTTAAGATTTGGAAGCCAATAAGCAAGGCTAGTTACATAGTGCATATGTGTACATGATTGAAAGTAAATATCAACCATGAGTGACTAATATCTTGATGGAAAACTCGAAACTACGGAATACTAGAAAAAAAATACATGGTTGGAAATAGTAGCAATGTTCATGTCCGTTGCAACGAATCATAATTAGAATAATACTTATTCACAAACTTGGTACAAAACACCCTAATTTTGATATGCATATGTATATTATGTTTCAATTATAATATATTCCTTGGGCTGTTTTGGTGAGGTCAGGGAGGGATGTGGTTGGTTTTAAGATACTAATTATGGGTTTTTCTGCAAATTGGTAGACAAGTGGGATGTTGGTGAGAAAAGGCAACAACTGACCTCACAATCGTTAGATGTAGATCTAATGGTCAGAAACAACGGATGGCAGACACACCAGCATCACCGACTTAGTCTTGCGTAGGAGTACTAGCAAGATCTGTGCATTAACGTAACATCAAGATGCATTTTTTTATAAAAACACTTGTTGTGATTGACCCTTGCGGGAGTAATCCCATGTGTAAAAACTAATTATATCTCGAGATAAGGTGAAGAGGAGTTGGGTGTGGTGGTGGTTGGTGGTCGGACTGAGCGGAGGCATGGGGATTGACGACGCCGGCAGCCACTAGGCGGTTTGTTCCAGAGGCTTCCTTTCTTAATTGCTCAACAATGAGGTTTGTTGGAGATAAGGATGAGCGAGGGAAGGCCTTGTCTGCAAATGTGGAGAGGTGCGGGTATCTTTTAGTTTAATTTCCATCCGTCAGATATAGATCAGACGGTCTATATTGCAAGATGGCAAACGTACCATCATCACCAACTCGGTTTTTTTTAAATAAGAAATATAAGTATGGAGATACAAACGTATTATCGATACTTGCTTCCGTAAACTAGCATCTACATTCTCTTCAACGCCTCGGCATGTGGGGCCTTAGCACAATGACTTCTCGACTGTGTAAAACAAAGATTTTCCAGTCGCCGACAAGGAGGGGGTGACGGCGGCACGCTTTTTGGCTTGCTCTAGTCCTAGTAGTCATACTAGGTGGTCTAAGCACGTGTAGATTTATTCTTTTTCACGTCTCGTGTTCGCCGTACTGCCACGACTGTTGATGAGTAGACGGTAAGTTATTCATTGTTGAGCGTGTTTGCGAGAGAGAGAGAGAGAGAGAGGGAGAGAGAGAGAGTGTGTGTGTGCGATATGTTAGAGAATGAGGCAATGATAACAGATTCTTTGTGTGTATGTGTGTGGAGGATAGAGAGAGACATGTACATGGGGCTTTGTGTTGTGTAACATGGAGACACATATACATAATTAGAGAGTGAGTGTGTGAGATACACATGCGTACATGGGGAGAGATGAGGATCCAGATAAATTGGTGTTTGTGCGTGTCTGTGTGAGTTTATGCACGCGTTTGTGTGTGACAGGGAGAGAGTGTATTTGGAGTAGAGAGACCACTGATGATGTAAACCTAGTATAAGGGAAGGGGGAATGGTGTGACATGTGTAGTAGCGAGATAGCACGGGTGCGGGCGGGGGGAGCAGACTATTTGGAAGAGACATAGAGTGTGTGTGTGGGAGAGGGGTGTGAGAGCGAGAGAAAGAGAGAGAGCTAGTGACGAGAGATAGAGAGAGAGAGAGAGAGAGAGAGAGAGAGAGAGAGAGAGAGAGAGATAGAGACAGAGAGACAGACAGAGAGACAGACAGAGAGAGAGAGAGAGAGAGAGGAAGAGAGGGGGCGAGAGAGGGGTCGTTTATGTCCATAAATGGCGTATAGATAGGGAGACAATGTTGATGTTGTCCGAAATTGGCCTATGAACGGAGACGCAGGGGAAGCGAGTCATCGTGTGTGTGATAGGGACTTCATGAGAAATCTAGAATAGATGGTGTAGAGAACAATGTGCGAAATCGAGAACGATTATACATCAGGGAGCTATGCAAAGAGTCACGACATATATGTATACAGGTAAGGAGCTGGGGCGGGTCCGCATGTGGGAGAGATAGAAAGAGGAGAGTGGTGCACAAGGAGACAAAGTGTGCTTGTTTGCAGTGGGGGTGGTGTATGAGGTGAGTCTTGAGAACCACATAACTAGGGAGATAGGCGTTTGGGGGCTGACGTTTTGTGTCTATGGGAAATATACACTCTACATAGTGCGTGTGCTTGGGTAAGAGAGATAGCGGGAGACCTAGAGAGTGATTGAAGAGATGTGTGCATGCACAGGAGACAGAGTGATAGAGACCTATGTTGGGGTCCGGACTTTACAAGAGAGAGGGGTGTTAATGTGCTCGTGTGTTGGTGTCTGGGGGAGAGAACGACTTCTCTATGTGTGTGTGTGTGTGTGTGTGTGTGTGTGGTGGTTGGGGGTGACTTCAGATAAAGAGTGAGGTGTCTATATTTGAGGGACTTTAGCGTAATTGAGATATTGTGCACTCATGGTTGATCAATTTGTTTCACAGTTTGTACTATGAGATAACGATACTTTTGAACATGCGTGATATACCTTGATGTACAAGAATTACAAACCTAAGATTGGAAATTTGGAATTCGACTCCATCATTAGCTTTTGTAATTCATTTAAACGGAGGTACATTTTTAAGCCGAATTTCGTGATTTCAAATTCATATATCAAACCTAGAGATATACACATACGGGCATGTTCAAACTTTATAATCATTCACTTTATTCATACACATACACATTTTTGCTTTTGTCATCATATTTAGGATAAACACATTTGGAATTTAATTTGAATTGGACCGTATGATGGTATTTGCTTGTAGTAGCTCAATGATCCATATTTGAATTGAATGGACAATCTAAGTTTCGAGTTGGAGACATTGATTTTCAAAACTTGCACATGTTTTTTTATGCAAAACAAACAAATTAATAAACCATGATATCATAGTCGGCCGTACGAGAGCAAAATACTTATAATTTTAGGCGCCAAAAGCTTTCAAACTTCCTGCTCACATCGAAATATCACGCGCCCAAAAGTTTAGCCCTGTGATATTCCTGTTTTACCCCTGCCACATGAACGGAAAAGGGCTGCTTTGGTAACTCCATTGTTTTCCCTCTTTGCCCCAACATTCTTCCCTGAGCCCCTCCTTCCCTCCCCAACCCCCCAAACCACGGCAAGCCGCCGAATCTAGTCCTTCGCGGCAGCGGTGGACCTCACACCCCGCCGGATCTACCTTCCGCACCTTGGAACCCCCAACTGCCAACTCACCACTTCACCGGAGCCGCTTCAGCGACAGCCTTGTCCACCGCTCCAGATCTCCTTGACCGCCATCATGGTCCACCGCACCGGATCTGCTTAACCGCCGCCCTTGTCCACCACAACAGTGGGCCCTTCTTCGACTCCCTAGTCCGCCCCTTCGCTGGCCCTTCATAGAAGCCCTCGTCCTCGACAGCAGATCCACCTCACCGAAAGCATCAGACAACGCCTGGCCAAGCCTTCTTCCACTGCACCGGACCTGCTCCACCGACGCCATATTCAACTCCACCGGCCCTGCTGTACCGACGCCGTAGCCTCATCAGGTTATTTTGATTTGTACTCCTTCGGTTTTTCTCTTTGTCGTGCAAATGTTCACTTACCACATATGAGCTTTCTCGTATGTCGACAGGCGCCGCAACCGTAGCACCGGAGCCGCTTCAGCGACGGCGACAGCCGGCCCAAACTCAACCGCAACACGAGCACCATCGGCGATCCTTAGCTATCAAGTATGACAACGATACCCATACGCCGCCGAGAATCAGGTACTATCATCCAACGTCCGGCGCCTACGTTCACTTTCCTAGCATAAGCACCGCACCTTTGAATTTCTTGAGGCATCATTCAGTTTTTCATGAGACGCGTTATTCGCTTGCACTGTAGGGCCATACTTACGGCGATGAACATGTTATATGTGCTAAATTACATACCAAAGTGCACATATAGTTAATATGCTTTAGTTACGTTACGATGCCACCTGTTGGTTCCATCGCATCGATTAATGTTCTCTATGCTTAATTACACATCAGCAAACTAGCATGTGGTTCCGCTGCTTTTTGTTTGTTTTACCCTACATTTTCTGATGCTAGCTATTACATCACTACACCGAGCCTCTTTTCATTACTTGTTTGTGTGTTCTTGATCTTCCCAAGTTGCATGACTAATTTGATGCTTCTATTAATTATGGAGCTGCCAACCCCATCAAGCAAAATATTTGTTCTTTTGGGGCCGGCACCTCGAACAAGCATAAAAATAGAGGGAAGCAGATATATTGTCGTGTATGTACACACCCTTCTTTCATTAGTTTAGATGAACCATTGATGATCAATTCGGACCAATGCATGCGATTAAAATTAATTTTACCTAAATAGATGGTGCAGAATAAACTACAACAACTAGATTTGCAACCACGGGATGCTGACAATATTTTCAAAGAACATTGCAACAGCAGCTAGGCTTCACAGCAACATATGGTAAGCCAATGTGTTTTAGTACATGTGAAATGTAATGCGAGTGGGATGCTTTCTTGGCTTGTGCCCTCAACGTGTAATCCTACTGAATTACAAATAGTTCGGGTTATGCGCTTTCTTTGTATTGCTTGATTTGAATGCTAGTTTGTTGTTACGCTATACCGAGTTGGCCAATATGTCAAGTGCTGTTGTACTATCGTAAAGAAATCCATGCCTATTTCATTTGAGTCCTTAACTTTTCCTCTCAACTTCATCACAAGACTGTCTTCGTAGTTTATATGAGGCCACACTGTTAAGTGCTTTCTCAGTTTATTTCAACTGCTTAGATGCCTTGGCAACTTAAATATAGCAGTTGTACACTCCCTTTCAACTAGGGATGTCAACTGGGTCCCGTTTAATCCCGATTAAAGTCCACTAGTGGTATGATAGTTCAGAAGAGTTTTTGTTTTTTGAGGAAAATGAACTAGGGAGGTAGCAAAAACTAAGAAGATGGGACTGGCGGATGTCGTTTATTCGCCACTTACATCCCTAGTTTCATCTTACCATTTTAATTTCTTTTCGGCTGATGCTGCTTCGAACCATTCAAATATAGTTTGCCATGCTCGGCAATAATTAAATCCGTCGTTTACCATGTAAGCTTATTGCCTGGATCATACAATAACTATCTATTACTTATGTCCAGTGGAAACCTTTCAGGATGCCGTTCACACTAGGACACAATGTACAACCCAAGAATCTATTTGTGGAAGCAGTGCGCCATCCATGTTACCAGATGGTAGCAGTTCAGAGGCAACACCGCCGGAGAGCGATCACGAGCACAGATATTATAGTGCTTGAGGCTCTACTAGAGGCAGAAAGAGATGGTGTGGCTGCCATGAATGAGGTAATCTTTATCTTGAGGCTGGAAATTACGGAATTAGCGGCACGCATTATGCAAGCGACCCAAGAATTGGAGGAAGTAAGAATGTTGCATTTGAAGACGGAGGAGGTCCTGTTGTTTCTGCTATCTGAAGCCTAAGGTAATCCCGGTTCTTCTTTAGATACCAGTTGAAGTTGTCATTATATTATTGTACTTGCATGTTGTGTCATGTCTCTGAATGGATTATGTTGCAAGACCCCCTATGTTGTTCGAAATTCCATGTTGTCCATGTGTTGTAATGATCCGAATTTTTTAGGCGAGGTAATCCTCAGTACTTGTATGATTGACATAAGGTGAACTGTTTTTCGTGTGAGCATATTGTATTGGATGAAATAACTATTTGAATCGAGTGTATCCAACCTCTTGAATTAGAAGATCACGGCATTTCTAAATCATAATCATATATAAAGGTGGAATAAATCTTTGTTGTGGTGTTGAAGAAATAAATAACAAAATGTATAATTATACATGGATATTCGTGTCGAATACAAATTGGATTTGAATTTAGTTTGCGAGGTCCCAGGGCAAGCGTGAATGCTAATTCTCCCGAGTTTTGAGCAAGCGGCTAAACACCCACTATAATTTGTGGGCTGCCCGAAGCAAGTGTTTGCGAGATGGAAATTACTGTCTACCCCTGACACTGAGTACATCCTTATCGACCGAATTTACACTGCTGTCGATAGGGGTAGACTAGTAACTTCAAGCAGACATGACACGACGGCCTCTGAGCCCATTCAGACACAGTGGGCGCCGAACATGGGCGGCAAAACACATTTGATTCAAGCTCGTCCGAAAGACATGTGTCTCTTCCTCCATTTCCCCATTCATACACGGTGGGCGGCAAAACAAACTCTCCTCGTCCGAAATCGATATAGGCTTATATTTTAAATAAGGGCAGATGTGTAACTTCCATCAGACGTGACACAGCCGCCCTACCTGTCAGCCCCGTCCATACACCATGGGCGCCAACCGTGGGCGGAAAAATACCCTCTCCTCTCCCGAAATAGTTACCGGCAAATATTTGGGAGATGAGAGATTACCGTCCTATCCCCAACCGACGCGATGTCCGAAATTTTAAACGGGGGATAAGCTCGTAACTTTCCCCCATTTCAGAGAAGCGCGTCCCAAAGTTTGAGATCCCCCTCCCATCCATTTCCCCATTCATACACCATCGGTGGCACGACAACCTCCGCACTGCGGCCAGCCTCCTCCGTCCGCCACCCCATCCTCCACCTTGCCGGAGCCGCTGCCCCTACCCCGTCGTCCACTGCAAGAGATGGACGTCTCTCATCCATGGAGCTGGACCAGTATCCTTTCATCGCCTCCTCTCGCTTCATCGGCGCCGTCGTCCACCTTGCCGTTGCCGCTCCTACGACCGCCTCGTCCACGGCAACAGGATATATCCCCCGACCGGGCCATCTACCGTCTAAAGTCTTCTTCCCCGTCACCGACAGCCATCGCACCCGCAGCACCCTCAACGTATCAGCATAGGCCTACACGGCGTCGCAAGAGAGGTGGTACTCTTCCATATGTGCTTAAGTTATTGATATCACTCGGAAAATAGATCGTAATTTGTTTACTGTACTTTTCTTGTCTGTACCAAATCGTAGTGGCTAGTTGAAAGCAAACATTGGTTGCGAAGTAGCTTTGTCCGGTTTGCACCTTCAGATCCGCCATGGCACGGGCACTATACTCGTAAAGCTTATGGTCTCCCCCCTTTATATTTACTACCATCATCGTAGGTGCTTCGTGTCGTGCTAGCATTGCTCGTCAAGACCTCAACCTAAAGCTTACGTGTTGAAATACGAATCTGATATGATGCTCATATCACTAAAACAGAGAACGTTTAATTGGTCACCTAATGTTCCTATATTCGTTTCAAAAAGCATGTGCGCCACCCACTGGTCCATCTAATTTCACTTTCCTGATTTTTCTCTTGATGCTTAGGGTTTTCCCTTTTATCTACTCTACTATGATCTGCGTAGGTGCTTTACGTAAATCGGCATTACTCCACCCTTCAAGCTAAACAACACAACACTCTGAATTCAAAAGCTTAGTTGTTCAAATATGATTGTGATATGATACTGATATTAGTTAACCGACACATTTAATTGGTTAGCTAAAGGTCCCACTTGAGTTTCCAAATGCATGTTGCGACATATAGAGAGACAGCATAATTGCATTTCTTTGTCACTTGTTGACCGTACTTTCTTGTCCATACCAAATCTTAGTTGTTATTTCAAAGCAAACATCGGTTGCGAACTACCCTTTGCACGGTTTGCAGCTTCAGATATGCCATCCCGCTGCCACGGTCAACACTGTACTCATCATGCTTATGTTTTCCCCATTTTATGATGACCACAATAAGCCTACGTGGTTCGTGTCGTAATAGCACTTCTCCACCCATCGAGCTAAACAAGCTTAGTTGTACAAATTCATATTTGATATTATTGCTGATATTAGTAAAACTGAGATATGTTTAATTCTGAGCTAAATGTTCCTACTTTAGTTTCGAAATGCATGTGAGCCACATATGGAGAGACCGGAAAGAATAGTATTTCTCTGTGCGCTCTGGTTCATCATGGGTGGCCAACCAACATTGTATTGAAAGACTTGTAATATCTTCAATCTGCTTGCTCTTCTGCTCTTCTTTAAGATGATACTCTTCTCTTGCGATTATTTGGTCAGGTCGAGTTGTTCTCCTTAGTATATTTTGAATTTGTCGGTCGGGTCGACTTGTTCTTCTTTACTATATGTTGAAGCTATCATCTGCGAAGTGTCATCACTACGGAGCTCTCGTATTTTGAGTAGTAGGCCACATTATATTAATGCACACAACAAATTACAGCATGCATGGCATCTTTTAAAAGAATTACAGAGATAGCACAAAGGGGTTTACTGAGGAGGCGATATTGGATTAGAATCACTACGCATTACAAAGAAAATCTCACTTGTTTTTATGTTTTCATGCATGTCAGATGTTGAACATTATCAAAATGAATATGAGAATGGGCGCACGAGAGGAATATTGCGGAACGATCCACTGGCTAACAAACTTGGCATGGTGGAGGATGGCCTATCTTATTCACCCATCAAGGTGTTTGCTCTAACTTTGCAAAGTTGTATTGGTCGCACATATTTTGCATCTGACCTCTTGCATTACTTCTACTTTGTTACACCATCTCGCTTAGTTTAAGCATCATATATGATTATATGCCATACCTATCCATTTTCTGTACCTATTCCATGTGTCGTCACACTATCTTTTTCGATCAAATGTTGTTCTTTCGTAATAGATGTCCAAAAGGAAGAGGGTGAGTGCAGATCCTCAAGGAGTACAAACTAGGTATTTGGAAAAGGTAGTGATACCTGTTAAATTAGATAGATCAGCAGCCACAGAAAACACAGGCCCAACTGTACCACACTTTACCCCTACTCCAGTGGCCAAACCCCTATTAGAACTGCTGGGAGCCCAGCGTCATGTACTGTCAATGATATCAATTCAAAATTTGAACTCCTAAATTTCTGCTTGTGTCTTACCTTCTCTCTTGTATGAAAACTAATTTCAGATGAATCTCCTTGCTCAAAGGATCATACGATCTCAAAACAATAATGGGCTCTACATTGCTCTAAATCGGTACCTCTCTGCCTTTTACCTTGTAACGGTGTACTTAATTAATTGCTATTTGATTATGTATCATCAGTATGCACCTGAGCTTCATTATCCTCTGTTTCTTCCAATATTATTTGATCTATATTTACTCTTTGCAAAATGTAGAATAATGGCAACGCTTATAAAGAATTTTCTTTGGGGAATTTATTGAATTATCCTTCCATCAACATGGAGAAGGGCTTTGTCCAGCCCGTGTTAACATGTAATGTAAGTTCATCCTTCTCAAGCCTTCAAACTTTGGTCTAGTATAGATTTGGATAGGCATCATTTCCTCCTTGATGTTTGCTTTGCTTTGTTTACATCTGATTGGATGTTTGCAACAACTACCAGTTTCAAATTGTAGTTGTAAAAACATGTTCCTTATGAGAATAGATCCATTTATTTGCTTATATAATTGTGAAACCTGTTACGTGTCTCCTTGTTTCTCTTTGAGTTGTATCTCTTACGCCAGCAGAACTTCAGGGAAGATAGTGAGCCAAACCATCTTGTGGACAGCGAGATGACCCCAAGGTCTGTCTTGATGAAGACAGTGAGTTGAAGCTACTCACGGCAGGTGTGAGACAACCTCTGCGATCGCTGCCTCGATCAGTTCGACTTCTTGGTCTCAACTTAAAGCGGACATGCTTGCTTGACTCAGCTCCGACTTGAAGTCAAAGATGCAATGAAGATGTCGAGGACTGCCGTTCGCACCATCAAGCCTTAAATCTAGTGTTGATGCATCTATCGTTGACACAACTGAGGTCTACTCAGCTTCTTCAGCTGTTTGGGGGGCCCTTCCTGGTCAGGCCTAGTGCCTTCTGAAGTGCTCTCAGTTTTGTATATTCTTTTGTCGGCGCGTTTATTTGCACTGGTGACGAACTATGATGCCCAGCGGATGTAATATGTGATAGCCGTGATAGCCTAGCGTAAGTTGCTTGCTTATTTATTTCCTTGTTGTCTTGTTTATTTGTTTGCTTGTAGTCATTGCAGTTCTTTTTCCGCGGTTTGCTAGTGGCTGCAATAACCTATTTTTAAAACTAGGCTACAATAACCATCGGCTAATATTTCTTTGTAGTGACCTTTGGGCCTCCTACGGGCCGTAGAAACAGTGGGCCTTCTACGGGCCGTAGAAACAATGGGCCTTCTAAGGGCCGTAGAAACAATGGGCTTTCTACGGGCCGTATTGAAAGTGCGTTATATCGACTAGAGGGGGTGAATAGGCGATTTTTATGAATTCTTCACTGAGGAATTTGTCGGTGAGGAAATTCCTTAGCGAAGAACTACTTGCAGCGGAATAAGTACTCAGAAGTAAGCATAAAAGAATACATGCATGGTCATCATGATGAAATGAAGACAATCATAGAGTACAGAAAGCGTAAACACAGGATAACACAAGATGAAGACAAGCAGATGAAGAAATTGAACTGAGGAAGCAGAGAAAGTCTTGATCAAAGTCTTCAAACACAGATATGAACAAACACTCAACACGGTTATGAGGAAATGAAAGAGTTTAGGAAATAGAACCAGTAAGGTTGGTGAAGACGATGATTTGGTAGACCAGTTCCAACTGCTGTCTCGGTTATGCGTCTGGTTGAGCGGCTGCGTATTTAAACTCGAGGACACTGATCCGGACACCCGATCGGCTGAAAGCACGCAGCTCGGGACACCAAGTCCTCACCGCATTCTCCTTGAACTAAGGTCACACAGACCTCGTCCAATCACTCGTGGTAAGTCTTGAGCGACTTCCAAACCTTCACAGACTTGGTCACTCGGCGATCCACAATTCCTCTTGGATGCTCTAGACCATGACGCCTAACCGCTGGAAGAAGCACAGTCATCAAAGGTAACAAGCGTCGGATCCACGCAGGATCAATCTCTTCAGTGATACTCAATCACTTTGGGTATGTAGGGGTTTGGTTTTGGGGGTTTTCCTCACTCGATGATTTTCGCTCAAAGTCCTCGGAGGATGGGTTGCTCTCAAATGACAAGTGTGAAGTTCTCTCGGAGCAGCCAACCAACTAGTGGTTGTAGGGGCGGCTATTTATAGCCAAGGGAGCAGCCCGACATGATAAGACATAAATGCCCTTCAATGATATGACCGTTAGGTGGATAAGATATTTATGGGACAGGCGCCAAGAAGACAAAGAACGGTCGAAATTTGACTCTCAAATTCCTCGGGGCTATCATGTTCCTCATTGTGTAGGCAATCCGACCTTTGGTGAATTCCTAACTCCTCGGTTAGAACAAATTCCTCGTGACGGAAGAACTTCGTCTACATCAAGAAATTGGTGAACTGTATGAGATTTCCAAAGGCTTCACTCGAAGGGATTGGTAGGTGTAGGATTTTGAGTTGAGCATCACATGGAAATTTTTCCTTAGTATTTCCTCGACCCCCTTTAACAGTACGGTGTTTCCTATGACTCAAGAAAGAGAAAAACTATGAAAACAAAAGTCTTCACGCTTCATGTTCCTCAAATGAATATCAAGTCTTCAAGGTCACACCAATTTCTTCACTTTCAAAGTCTTCAGAAAGTCTTCAGAATACCAAAGTCTTCAGTCGAAGAACTTCATTTTTAGGGGTTGACTTTCTCTGTAAATATCAAACTCCTCATAGACTTATAGACCTGTGTACACTCACAAGCACATTAGTCCCTTAACCTATAAGTCTTCAATACACTAACATCACTAAGGGCACTAGATGCACTTACAATCTCCCCCATTTTTGTGATTGATGAAAATATAGGTTAAGTTTTCAATGGTGATAAACATATGACGTGTAAATACTG
Organism: Aegilops bicornis; assembly: GCA_021605145.1. Classification (NCBI taxonomy): domain Eukaryota; kingdom Viridiplantae; phylum Streptophyta; class Magnoliopsida; order Poales; family Poaceae; genus Aegilops; species Aegilops bicornis. The sequence continues at coordinate 610,932,540 of CM038674.1, read as the reverse complement.
ATATTGAGGAATTTGTTTGCAAGCTATAGAAGAACCCCCCCCCCCCTGAAGATGTGCATAGTGAGGAATTTGCTTTTGAGGCATTGCACATTTGAAGAGTTGAATCATGGAGATCTCCCCCTATATCTTGTAATTCATACATGCATTTGACATATAATATGAAGAATTTAAAATGCATGATGAAATATGGTGACTGATGTAATTCAGCATGTGTATATTAACATATAACGAGGAATAAGCATGCAGAGGAACACATCAAAAGTATCAGAGCACCATCGGGTTTAAGATTACAACTCAATCCAATAAAATTTTCAGAAGAGCGAGAGTTGTAACTTAGCAAAAAACGCCCATATAATAGACCCGCTTGAAGACTAACTCAAATTTCTCCCCCTTTGTCATCGAATGACCAAAAGGATCGAAACTGAGGACTAACGCCCCTGAAGAATATCAAGTTGATGAAGGAGCGCCAGCGTTGTCGGGGTTGGTTGTCGTAGTAGGGCCTGTCGCAGTGTCGTCCAAGTCTTCATTTTCATCAGTGTCGCGCGATGAAGAATAGGAGCTGGCCACTAAGGACGGAACCTTGACCTTCTTGAATTTCTTCGGCGGAGGTGCAGACCAGTCAAATTCTTCCTTGAGACCCATTGTCTTGATTCTTACTGCTTGTAGACATGAGATAGAACAGCCCAGGTATGGTTGAAGGTTTCATGGAGGTAGTATTGGTTTTCTTCACTGCATTGTGTGTCGAGGTCATGTTGTGAAGAATTGAACCAAACTGACGCTTGACCCATTTATGATTGCGATCAACCTTCTGATGAAGACTGAGGAGTAACTCACGATCGGTCATCACCACGGTCTTTGTGGCTTGAGGATTTTGCTTGGCTGAGGTATTGGCGGCGAGTCATGTGTGGCGAGTCATCATTGGTGGAGTAGGATGCAGCCTTGCGAAATTGACCATCCAATGGACGAATGCCTTCATCTATCACCGCAGTTGCCTTGCCTTTGTCACCAGCTGAGGAAAATGTCCGTTTGAGGACTTCAATTGGAGGCAAGTAGCTGCAGTGGTTCAGAGTATCAGCCTTGTAATTGAGCGAAGACCTTGTCCTGATGAACCTCATAATCCATGGTGCATAAGGCTTCAGCTCAAAAGGTGACATAGCAAAATTTGCCAGAGTCCTCATGAAGAAATCATGGAAGTTGACAGGAACGCCATGAATTATATTGAAAAGCATATGCTTCATGATGCCAACGGCTTCTTCATCATTTGAGTCGTGGCCTTTGATAGGACTCATTGTCTTCGTCAGAATGTGATAGACAGTCCGAGGCACATCTGATAATTCCTTGACGAGGAATTTGGTTCGAGGGCACCACGGCTTCAAAGGCTTCATCAAAACTTGCATGTAGTGATTTGTAAGCTCAGGTTATTTGTAGATGCAACGAGCACCATCTAGGGAGGACCGAGTGGGAGGGCACGAAGCAATTCGATTCTTTGGTGCCTTGTAGTGAGTATTTTACATCATCCAGTCCAGCACCCATGAGTTCACATCTTCAGAATCTCCGGTGATGTGCAGCGTCGCATAGAATTGAAGAAGGAGTTCTTCATTCCAATCACAGATGTCAGTGCAGAAATTCAGCAAACCAGCATCGTGAAGAACACTGAGGACTGGCTCGAAGCCTGGCAGAGACTCCATGTCCACGTGAGGAATGTGTGCATGATCGAAGACTTTGTCTTTGTTGAATAGCACTGAGGAATAGAAATCGGCTTGACTTGCAGTCCAGAAACGCCTCTTCCTTATGCGAGCAGAGTCATAAGGATTGTAATCAGTGAAGAAAACATGCTCGCCGAAGAAATCTTTAGCCTTGAACTTTTGCTTCGTTGAGAATGGATTCTTTGGCTTTGGCAGTGGAGTGTCAGTGAGTTGCATCACGACCTCAGGAATCGCAATCTCAGGTTCTTCAGGCTAAGGATTTTCTGGTTCCTCTTCATGTGCAGTCTGCGTGTTCAAAGGAGTAGCAGGTACTTCAGCACTAGTGGCTGGAAGTTCTTCATGCACAGACGAGGTGGGATGAGTTTCTTCAAAGCCCATTTGAACTGTTGGTGCAGGGGACTGAGGAATTTGTTGTATTGGGGTGAAGAGTGGAGAATTTTGATCTTGTTGTCCCAAAAGTCATCGTTCATCACTGGCGTTGTGCTTCCAATATCCACATCTTCGTCTTCAATTTCCTCAACACCAGCCTCTTCAGCTGTGAATTGAGGCACCAGCGAGGAAAATGTTTGGTGTTGAAGGGATTGCATCCACTTCAATTTCTTCATCAATCGGCTCTGACGAAGCAGCAGAATGGTTTTCTTCATCAGATCCGCTTGGGATCTCATATTCTTCACCAAAAGGAACAAGGTCCTTTGATGGCATGGAGGAAATCGGAACAACATCAATTGGATTTTCAAATGAGCTGGTCATTGGCTTCATTTTCTTGGGGCGAAGAATTTGGCATTGGTGATGCCTTCCTTTTCTTCCTGCGCAGCTCGCTCTGCAGCCTTGGTCTTCTTCACATCCGATGCGGATGGAAGGATTGGAGTTGGTGTAAGTAGCGGGAGGAGCTAAGGAATCTGGTTGAATTTCCTCGGTATGGCCCGATGTAGTTGCCACGACTTCTTGATTTCTTCAGCGCACCACTAGTGGATGCCACGGCAATTTCTTCGGCGGCTAGAATGGAGTCGCCAGCCTGGAACTAGCATTGTCTTGACGGGCTGAAAATCATCAATGATCTTGGCATGTTCTTGATGGCTGAGCAGAGACTCCGACTGAGGAATTTCTTGTTGCGTTGGGGCTGCAACATTTGTGAACTTCTTTGTCAGATTGATAAATCTGACCTTGGCTCCTTGCCAATCAGCATAATAGGCATCAAAGTCATCCGAGGGCTTTGATTTCAGACTGGATCTCGAGGAGTTCCTCAGTTGTCATTCTGACAACGTTTTTCCTCAGGAACTTCTCTTTCCTGAATTGAGCTTTGTTGATCTGCCTAGCCTTTTCAAATTTCCATTTCTCTTCAGAGATGAAATGGGTCAGCATGTGACTTTGACCAGGAGTCAAATGAAAGTCGGGCATAGGGGTGTCTGGATCCTTGTGCCAGAGATCAATGTACTCGAGGATCGCCCTTGGATCCAAAAGCGATGCTTGCAGTGTGCCTTTGGCTCTAGCGGCCCTTTCTTGCCTGTCTCTGATGATTTCTGCAAGTTCATCATCATCAGCTTCATCATCAGATGGCACTTGGAAGGCAACCTGTTTCTTCTTTGAACTTGGCCGAGGACCTCGACCAGCCGTTGCCTTTTTCTTCAGCAGAGTGGGGCCTGATGAAGAATTTGGTGCAGCTGAGGAACTTGCTGAGACACCAGAGGCAATAGAGATGTCTGCGGTCCTTGGGCACGTGGCGGATGCTGCAGTCTTGAGGACTTTGCCGAGCAGCAGAGGACTTTGGAGGAGGAGCTGAGGATTTGGGTGGAACAGGTGCAGCATGAGGAACTGGCCGTGAGGGCATTGAAGGTTCTGGCCGTGAGGGCATTGCTGAGGACTTTGGCCGTGAGGGCACTGTTGGTGAAGCACTAGGCTTGTGCGCGGGCTTCTTTGCCATTGATTTTCTTGGCTTGACAGGGGCCTCAGTGGCAGCAGCAGTAGCAGAGTCTTCATTGTGTTTCCTCACTGCTTCTTTGTCTTGTCTCGCCAACTTGGCTTGGTGCTAGGCCCATTCTTCTGGAAAGTCCTCACCACGCTTGATGCTGGTGGGGTCAGCTTCTTGGCCAGGTGCCAATGGAGCTCTTGGGCATGGAGGATTGAGTGCGAATTTCTTCATGTACTTTGGAGTAACATACATGTACTCCCTCCATTCCCTTGCCCGTCTCCTTCCAATCCTCTGAATGCGCACCTTGCGCTGATTTTTGTTTTCCTTGCCAAACTTGGCTTCATCAGGTGTGCAATAGTCAGCATAGATGTGCTCAGGTATCTCTAAAGCAGTCATGACCTCAGGCCTCTTTCCTCCTTTCTATGGCTTCTTTCCTTCTGCCATATTCTTCAGCTGAGGAATTTGAACAATCGAATTCTCTGAAGAAGTATGCAACTTTTCTTCGAGGAACGCTGCAAATGAGTTAAGTTGATGAGAACCTAGTGATTCAGCAGCGGACATGAGTACCTGTGAACAGATTATAGTTGCGAGGAATTTGGAGAGGTCATATGCGTTCTCAGAAGGTTTTTCAAAAAAAGAACAAGGTTGAGGAATTTGACCAGATGAGCCTTGAAGAATTTCACTAAGCGCTCTTTGTCTTAGGTTCTAGAGTTGTATAGATCGAAGATCCACACAATTGAGGAATCTTAAAGAAAAATGATGCTTAGAGAAACAAATCAAGAGCAGATGACTAGTGAGGTGTTTTGTGTGTGACGATTTGAAGAATAAAACACCTTTGAAGATTTTGTAGAGAAAATTTTGGATCAACGAGGGCAGTAAAAGTAAAATTTAATTACCCTGGATGAAGAACACGACGAACAGTGAGGTGTTGATTTGAAGCTCGTCTGTTCAGATCTTCCACGCCCTAACTCGATGGAGGAAGACAGCTACGGCGGTGGCGGAGTGTAGATTTCAGCAGACGGCCTTGAGTCTGATGGCGGCGAGGTCGAAAGCGGTGAAGCTCTTCCTCACCGGCTGACGATGGAGTAAGCGGCGGCGCTTAGGGTTTTGAGAAGCTCGAGCGAGAGAGAGAGCGGTCGAGTGGAGTAAAGGAAGTGAGGAAGGGGAGAGGGGGTATATATAGCCACGGTGAAAAACTGTTCGCCCGAAGATTTTGGATGAACGTGCCCCTGACCCTTCTCATTCGCTTGACATGTGTCACCCACGTACTGAAAAGTGGAGATCGTGTTAGATCGTGGGTGAATAGATAAGTCTAGCGTGGGAAGCGGAACGGTTTGAGCGGCAAAGCCGAAAATTTGGATAAGATAAGTTAAAAGTTTAGATTCGCAATTTCTTGGTGACAAGGACACGATGAAGATTTTGAACGAGTTTCAAATAGAACGCACATGAAGAATTTGTGAATAGATTGGGTTGAGTATAGCATAGAGGGAAGGGTCCGATCACATTCACTTAGCAAAAAGCAACTTGAAGAAATAGTCATAAGTGAATGTTGTAGAGGACATAAACCCATATATATATATATATATATATATATATATATATATATATATATATATATATATATAGCCAATGAAGAAGAACGACGGAAACAGTGAAGATTTTGCAAAGTTGAAGAATTTGAAAGCTGAAGAATTTCAAAAGCGAGGAAAAACTCAAATTGAAGATTTTTCAACTTTGGTGGTGGCGTGTCCCACCGTATAAGAATGATGATTTCAGACACAGCATTACAATTGTCGAGGGTTACGAGAATCAAATTCTTCATTAATTTCTTCACACTTAGAGTGTTATTCTTCATTGATTTGAAGAAAAACGTTTCTTCATGTGTTGCACATCTAAGTCATCAATTTTGCATAAATGTCAGGATGTGTGTCCTTTTTAAAGAACATTCGAAGATTCTAAGATATTTAGCTCACACCGCAACTTGCTAAATCTCTTCTCATCCAAGGGCTTAGTGAAGATATCAGCTAGCTGTTCTTCAGTCTTCACTTGCTCGATGGAGATGTTGCCCTTCAACACATGATCACGAAGAAAATGATGACGAATCTGAATGCGATTTGTCTTCGAGTGTTGAACTGGGTTGTGAGCAATCTTGATGGCACTCTCATTGTCACAGCAGAGAGGCACATTCTTCACGTTGATGCCATAGTCCTTGAGAGTTTTCTTCATCCACAGCAATTGAGCACAGCAATGTACTCAGCTTCCGCAATAGACAGTGATACGCAGTTCTGTTTCTTCGAGGAACAACAGACCAAAGATTGTCCGAGGAAATGACAAGTACCAGATGTTGACTTGCGGTCCACACGATCACCAGCATAGTCAGAGTCAGAATATCCAAAGAGATCAAAAGTTGAGCCCTTGGGGTACCATAATCCTATTGTTGGTGTGTGAGCTAGATATCGAAGAATATGCTTCACAGCCTTATGGTGTGATTCCTTCGGTGTAGCTTGAAATCGGGCACACATGCAAACACTAAGCATTATATCTGGCCTAGATGCACATAAGTACAATAAAGAACCAATCATGGAGCGGTATACCTTGTGATCGAAGTCAATACCATTTTCATCAGTGCATAGATGGCCATTTGTGGGCATAGGAATTTTGACGCCTTTGCAATCTTGCATGCCGAATTTCTTCAGAACATCTTTGAGGTATTCTCCAGAGATATGAATATGCCATTGTGTTGTTGATGAATTTTAAGACCTAAGAAGAATTTCAATTCTCCCATCATAGACATTTGATATTCTTCACTCATCATATAGGCAAATTCATCACTATAACGTTGGTCAGTACAGCCAAAGATAATATCATCAACATATATTTGGCACACAAACAGTTCACCATCATATGATTTAGTAAAGAGAGTAGGGTCGAGTGAACCGGTGTGAAGCCATTCTTCACGAAGAATTCCTTCAAAGTATCATACCACGCCCGAGGGGCCTGCTTGAGGCCATAGAGGGCTTTGTTGAGTCTGAAGACTTTGTCGGGATTCTTTGGATCTTCAAAACACAGGGGTTGAGCAACATATACTTCTTCCTCAAGCTTACCATTGAGGAATGCACTTTTCACATCCATTTGATATAAAGTGATATTATGATGGTTAGCATAAGCAAGCAGTATGCGGAATAGCCTCAAGTCTAGCAACAGGTGCAAAAGTTTCATCGAAATCAATTCCTTCAACCTGTGTGTAGCCTTGAGCTACAAGTCGTGCCTTATTACTCACCACAAGGCCATTTTCATCTTGCTTGTTGCGGTAGATCCACTTTGTGCCAATGATATTATGCTTGCGAGGATCTGGATGTTTGACGGTTACGGACATTGTTGAGCCCGAACTGATGTAATTCTTCTTGCATAGCCTGAATCCACTAAGGCTCCAGAAATGCTTCATCTACCTTAGTGGGCTCTGTGATAGAGACAAAAGCATAGTGCCCACAAAAGTTAGATAAATGTGAAGCTTTTAAGCATGTGAGAGGACCTGGTGCTTCAATGTCATCGATGATCTTGTCAACTTGCACTTCTTTTGCAACGCGAGGATGAGATGGTTGTCGTCGAGGAATTTGATCAGCATTTTCTTCAGCATTATCTTGGTGCATCATTTCGATGTTCTTGGCGTCGAGAATGAATTCTTCAGCAGATTCTTCAGTGGGAATGACATCCTCAGTTGCCTTGAACTTGATAGAGTCCTCAGGTGCTGGTTCATCTATCACAGAAGGTAGGTGCTCTCTTTGCGAGCCATTAGTTTCATCAAACCGCACATCTACAGTTTCAACAATCTTGTGACGACGATGTTGAAGACTTTGTAGGTGTCTTGAGTCCTTCTGTAACCAAGCATAAAACCTTCATGTGATTTCGGTGCAAATTTAGCATTGTGATGAGGATCTCCAATCCAACATTTAGCATCGAAGACTTTGAAATAACTCACATTTGGTTTCTTGTCAGTAAGGAGTTCATAGGCAGTCTTCTTGAAGAATTTGTGAAGATATACTCTGTTGATGATGTGGCACTTGGTATCAATTGCATCAATCCAAAAACGTCGAGGCGTTTTGTATTCATCAAGCATAGTGCAAGCCATTTCATCAAGAGTTTTGTTCTTGCGCTCCACGACACCATTTTGCTGAGGAGTATAAGGAGCAGATAACTCATGAGTAATACCAAGTTCATTAAGATAGTCATCAAGACCAGAATTCTTGAACTCAGTTCCATTGTCACTCCTGATGTGCCTGATCTTCACACCAACGTTGGTTGAAGCCCTCAAGGAAAATCGTTTGAAGACTTCCTGCACTTCATGTTTGTAAGTGACAATGTGTACCCATGTGTAACGAGAGTAATCATCAACAATAACAAAGCCATATAGAGATGCATCATTAGTATTCTTTGAGTAATGATTAGGACCAAAGAGGTCCATGTGAAGCAATTCGAATGGTCGAGTAGTGGTCATGATAGTCTTGGCTGGATGCTTGGCCATGGTCATTTTTCCAGCTTCACAGGCTCCACACAAGTGATCGTTGAGGAATTTGACATTTTCAATGCCAATGACATGCTTCTTCTTCGCAACCGTGTGCAAATTCCTCATGCCTGCATGACCAAGTCGTCGATGCCATAGCCAGCCTTCTGAAGCTTTTGCAAGTAGACACACAGATGGTTGTGGTCCTGTAGAGAAATCAACAATATACAAGTCTCCTCTCCTAAAGCCTTCGAAGACTTTGGAATTTTCAGCTTCCATAATCACAACACAACGATACTTGCCAAAGACAACAACCATATCAAGATCACAAAGCATTGAGACTGACATGAGGTTGTATCCTAAGGACTCAACAAGCATGACTTTGTCCATGTGTATGTCCTTAGAGATCGCGACCTTACCTAGACCCAATACCTGAATTTTGCCTTTGTCAGCAAAGATGATATGCTTCAAATGTGACGATGATAAGGGAGCATCCATCAATAGGTTCTTGTCACCAGTCATGTGATTTGTACATCCACTATCAAGGACCCACTCATTTGCTTTGGGTTGATCATCCTGCAGATGAATTAGTGCAACTTACGATCTCATATGCTTCATCATTGAAGAATATGATATCAAATTCATCAGATGAATTTCATCGAGCGATAAAAGCAGATATAGCGGTATGAGGGCGTGTGAAATGAGAGTTCATTTCTTCATGATTAACTGCGTCCTTTCGAGCAATTTTGTCGGGCCCCAGCAAATTCTTGAGACGTTAAAGCTCGTCTGGAGACCTGACCCTGCAGAAAAGATTAGTTCTTTTTCTTCACCACCCACATCTGAAGGGGTGGAAAAGAGTTCATCACTCTACAAGCTCCATATGAGAATGGTGGCATAGAAGCCAATCCATTTTGTTTCACATAAGAGGGGTTAGGGTAAGCATATGAATAAGTAGAGAAATTATTCGAGGACTTATGAACATATTGGTTTGAAGAATAATGCACATATTCATAGCCCTTAGCTCTACCTGCGAAATGTAATTGTTAGCACGATGATAATCATATGAGGACTTTGATCCTTTTGAGGAATTTGATCCACGTGAGGAATTTGGTCCGTATGAGGACTTTGATCCATATGAAGAATTTGATCTGGGGTTCCTATTCTTCACAGGTGGTGTCATGAGGACATTCACCTGAAGACTTTCAAGGCACTTCTTGGGAACCCATATTTTCTTCATAGGAGAACCGTTCCTGCAGTTAGTGCCAACATATCTAGCAAATACTTCACCATTCTAATTTTTGAATAGTTTATAGTTGGAGTCAAATGACTCATCAGAAGAATGAGGTGATTCACATGTAAAGCCAGATAAGTTAGATGGATCAACTGGAGGTCCCTTTGCAGCAACCCATGAGGTCTTGGGGTCTTGCTCGGGCTTCAATATGGTCCATCGGCATTGAGTTTCCTCTCAAAGGCAATACCACATTTCCTAGGGTTTCTGTTGAGGATCTGCTTTTAAGCACATCACAAAGAGTCGATGCCCTTTGAGGCTTTTGTACATGCTGTCATGTACAATTCCTTCAACCATGCATCGTCGGTGATACTAGCAATGTCCTCGGATGAGGAATTAGTGAAAGCGAGGACATGTGAAGAATTTATAACAGTTGAAGCATTTGAACATTCGGTGAAGAATTAGCGATTCACGTTCAATGCACTTTAAGCACGGAGGAACAAATTCTTCACGAGAAGCGCTGATTTGTTGAGCAAGTAATGAATCGCACTCCTTACGAAGATCTTCATAACTCACTCTTAGCTTCTCAAGATCTTGCTTTCTTTGAAGAAATTCATAAGAAAGCTTCTCATGATCGAGATAAGAGAGTGTTATGATGACCTTGAAGGTTGTCAAACCTAGATTGAAGTCTCTGAAGATTTTGATCGGGGCTTTAGTGCGATCCATTTCTTCACCCAACATATCATCACTTTTGTCTAGCATGTTTTGAACCTTTTCAAAAGCCCTTTGTTGTTTCTGACAATCTTAGCAAGTTTAGAGTAGCTGGGCTTGAGATCTTCATCGATTCATTCTCACTAGATTCGGAGGAGGTATATTTGAGTACCTTGGCACCCTTTGCCATGAAGCAATAGGTGGGAGCGTAGTCATCATTATCTTCATCAGCCTTGTTGGTGAAGTCGGTTTCTTGAGTTGAAGATGGACTTGGCCGAATCCGATGGCGAGAGCCGGACTTCGCCACACCGGGACTCGGACTCCTCGATGCCTCCTCTTCCTCATGTTCCTCGGATTCAGCTTGAGTCCATTTCCTTGCCAATGAATGCCCGAGCCTTCTTGGAGCTGCTCTTCTTGTGAGATGAAGACTTTGAGGATTTTGATGATGAAGATTTTGGCGATTTCTTCTTCTTCTTAAGCGTCATCAGGCTGTAATCCTTGTATTTCTTCTTCTTTAATTCCTTTTCCCACGAGGACAATCTTGAATGTAGTGACCAGGTTTCTTGCATTTGTGGCATAGCCTTCTCTTATAGTCCTTTGGATGAGGAATCACTGCTCCTTGAGGATTTTCCAAAGCGACCACGTCTTGGGAACTTCTGGAACTTCTTCACGAGCAGTGCTAGCTCCTGGCTCAATTCTTCAGGGTCACCAAGGCTACTACCAGAGTCTTCACAATCAGATTCAGATACAGCCTTGGCCTTCAGGGCACGTGATTTGCCATAGCTCGAACCATATAGATCTCTCTTTTGACAAAATTTGGAACTCACGAGTGTTTAGCCTCTCGAGGATATCAGCGGGATCAAGTGACTTGTAGTCAGCACGTTCTTGTATCATCAGTGCCAGAGTATCAAATGAGGAATCAAGCGATCTCAACAATTTCTTCACCACATCATGGTCGGTGATGTCAGCGGCACCAAGCGCTTGAAGCTCATTTGAGATGTCAGTGAGGCGATCGAAGGTTTGTTGAACATTTTCATTGTCGAGTCTTTTGAAGCAGTTGAAGATATTGCGAAGAACATGAACTCGAGAGTCACGCTGAGTTGAGACTCCTTCATTTACTTTGGACAGCCTATCCCATATAAGCTTAGCAGTTTCCAAAGCACTCATTCTTCCATACTGTCCTTTGCTCAGATGGCCACATATGATATTCTTCGCTTGAGAATCGAGTTGCTTGAATATCTTCACATCGGTAGCATTGAGTGAGGGTGAGACAGTGGGAACACTATTTTCCACAACATACCAGAGATCGTTGTCAATTGCCTCAAGATGCATTCGCATCTTGTTCTTCCAGTAGGGGTAGTCCGTTCCATCAAAGGTAGGACACCCAGCGAGACCTTGATCATACTGCGGTCGACATAACTAAAACTCCGGTGGTTAAACCAAAATCACACGTAACAAGGGAGTACCTTGCTCGATACCAATTGAAAGTCGTTATATCGACTAGAGGGGGTGAATAGGCGATTTTATGAATTCTTCAACGAGGAATTTGCGGTGAGGAAATTCCTTAGCGAAGAACTACTTGCGGAATAAGTACTCGAGTAAGCATAACAGAATACATGCATGGTCATCATGATGAAATGAAGACAATCACAGAGTACGAAAAGCGTAAACACGAGGATAACACAAGATGAAGACAAGCGGTGAAGAAATTGGGCGAGGAAATAGAGAAAGTCTTGATCAAAGTCTTCAAACACAGATATGAACAAACACTCAACACAGTTATGAGGAAATGAAAGAGTTGAGGAAATAGAACCCGATAAGGTTGGTGAAGACAATGATTTGGTAGACCAGTTCAAGCTGTTGTCTCGGTTATGCGTCTGGTTGGAAGCGGCTGAGTATTTAAACTCGAGGACACAGTCCGGACACCCGGTCGGCGAGCACGCAGCTCGGGACACCAAGTCCTCACCGCATTCTCCTTGAACTAAGGTCACACGGACCTCGTCCAATCACTCGTGGTAAGTCTTGAGCGACTTCCAAACCTTCACAGACTTGGTCACTCGGCGATCCACAATTCCTCTTGGATGCTCTAGACCATGACGCCTAACCGTCTGGAAGAAGCACAGTCTTCAAAGGTAACAAGCGCCCGAGATCCACGAGGATCAATCTCTTGATGATGCTCAATCACTTTGGGTTTGTAGGGGTTTGGTTTTGGGTTTTTCCTCACTTTCGATGATTTTCGCTCAAAGTCCTCGGAGGATGGGTTGCTCTCAAATGACAAGTGTCAAGTTCCTCGGGCAGCCAACCTGCTAGTGGTTGTGAGGCGGCTATTTATAGCCTAGGGAGCAGCTCGACATGATAAGACATAAATGCCCTTCAATGATATGACTGTTAGGTGGATAAGATATTTTTGGGACAGTGGCACAGACGGCAACAGTGATCGGAAATTTGACTCTCAAATTCCTCGGGGCTATCATCTTCCTCACTGTGTAGGCAATCCGCCTTTGGTGAATTCCTAACTCCTCGGTCAGAACAAATTCCTCGGCGACGGAAGAACTTCGTCTACATCACGGAAGAAATTGGTGAACTTTATGAGATTTCGAAAGGATTCACTAGAAGGGATTGGTAGGTGTTGGATTTTTATTTGAGCATCACATGTAAATTTTTCATTAGTTTTTCATAAACCCCCTTTAACTTGATGCGGTGTTTCCTATGACTCAAGAAAGAGAAAAGAAACTACAAAACAAAAGTCTTCACACTTCATGTTCCTCAAATGAATACCAAGTCTTCAAGGTCACACCAATTTCTTCACTTTCAAAGTCTTGAGAAAGTCTTGAATACCAAAGTCTTGATCGAAGAACTTCATTTTTAGGATCGACTTTCTCTGTAAATATCAAACTCCTCATAGACTTATAGACACATGTACACTCACAAGCGCATTAGTCCCTTAACCTATAAGTCTTCAATACACCAAAATCACTAAGGGGCACTAGATGCACTTACACGTATCATCAATGGGCCTTATACGGGCAGTATGATAACATGGGCCAATAACAGGATGCATTATGGCCGTAAACGGGCTAGAGTTGGAATCGTCCGTCCATGGGCCGACCATAACGGGCCATCAATAGGTCGTATTTCATGATGCTATGAAAACGGCCCAACGTATTAACGGACCACAAACGGGCCGACTGTAACCACAGGCTGAATTTGGCCCACAAGAAGAAAATAGCGATGTGGCCGTAAGTAAGCGAATCTTTGAAATGAGCCCAAGAATAAATGGGCTCGAGAAGGCCGAAAGATAACATGGGCTGAAAACGGCCCAGCGGAATAACGGGCCGTTAATGGGTATAAAGTGATACCTTTGTTCATTACGGGCGGTTTCACCACGGGCCGTTAATGGGTGTAAAGTGATACCTTTGTTCATTACGGGCCAGTTTCACCACGGGCCGTTAATAGGACAAAAGTTACATAGGGCCTCATATGGGCGAAAAGGCGTCATGGGCCAAACATGGGCGGAAGTGAAGCAATTTGGAATCATATTGGGTGGCCCAGATGACGCTACTGGGCCTAATTCGGATAGGGCGTAATGGGCCTTGGGTTAGCGGGTTGTAAATGGGCTATATGCGAACAGGCCGTTAACAGGCTTTCCATGGGTCGGCCTGCCACATTTTGACCAAGTCAAACGGGCCGGCCTTTTCACCGGAATGGGCCTCTGTTGGGCCGTGCCACGTGTCGCCGTATCATAGGCGCCTTCAGTCCAATGAGCGGATGACATCTGTCCCACCGGTGAGTCGACACGTGTTTCCTCCAGCCAATAATGATTTTACACGTGGAAAATCCCCATTGGTCGGGGCTGTTAACGGGTTATCGGATCCATAACCAGCCCCGTTTGCTTAACGGTGTTCCATTATGGTGGATGCCACGTGTCGGTCACCCTTGACGAAAGCACTTCTGTGATGCGCGATTTATCGTCATGGAAGTGGACACTTCCGTGATGAAAATTTTGGTAATGTCGTGGAACACTTCTACGAAATAACAGGTATGACTATCTTGATTCTGTCATAAATTTGTCATGGATGTACATGCATGACAAAAAACGCGACCTACTGTGACAAACACATATCATCACGGAAGTGTATTTTTTTGTAGTGCGAGCATCGTCAAAGTCTTGCACCATGTCTGCGGTCCCGGTACCATGCTCGTCGGTGCAATGATGAACCACCTCGGCTCTGGCACTTTGGGTAGACTCACCATGTAATGTCCAGACCGTGTAACCAGGCGTAAAACCAAACTTCTGCAGGTCTTTACTCATTTCAAGCTCGTCCATCTTTTTATAGTTGTCGCAATGGGCATAGGGGCACCAGCTTAATTCCTGGCCATTTGCAAATGCGGCTCTAACAAACCCCTTGGTTTTTGTTAACCATTCCTCGGTCCAAACTTTATGACTAGTGTAACCGATGTACATCCATACACGATCACTCATATTGACTTCCTACTAGACACACAAGAAATATATACATAATTAAGCAAACATATCCATCAATTAATGGAGTTTGTCAGTTTTATTACATCCATGCAACCTACACGCTAATAGGTAAAGATAGGTCCTAATCCCACTCGAGTATGTGTAGATTGGGTTTGTTTTCCCATGATCTGCTTCAGATCTGACGCAAAATTTCGGCAGGACCTCCCCGTTGTTCTCCTGATACACGTCTCGGCAATAAGCAGAGAGGATGTGTACCCGGAGAACAACAGGGAGGCACTGACAAAATTCTGCATCGGATCCGGAGCAGAGCATATGGGAAAACGAACCCAATCTACATACTCAAACTATCCATGGATAACGTTGGACAATTCGAAAGAACCACGATTATAAATATGCAAATGCGTGCATATTTATAGATGTAACCCTTTCAAACGGGAGACGCATAGTGGTTACGCATACTAATGATTGACACCTATAGCTAGCAAGTTTCATCGGGAGATGTCATTCGTGCTCACCAACGAACGCAGGGGCGGAGCTCGTCGAACACTAGACCATCGCAGGATGAAATAACTGCACATTTAAATCCAAAGATGAGTAACATAGCAATTTTGTTTCTTCCGTCGACCTAACTAAATATTGACAACAGGACGAGCGGGTTAGGGGGTCCTTGGCATCGATGGAACCCTAAATAGCAAGTATCATCGGTGCGAGATACATGTGGCACTCGGCGTTGAACACTAGATCCACATTCCACAAGTGAAGCCGGCACCGGCGTCCATAACAATAGTTACGGTGGCCGATGATGGTGAACACCATCGCGAATTTTACGGCAGCCTATGCTATGAGGATTATAGCCAATTTTTGAAATTTCAAACAACCAAACCGACTTGAGTCAGTTTGGGTGTTTCAAGTTTCAACACTTGCCTTTTAATCGTCATCGCAGAGGCTGCCAGGCAAATTCGCGATGGTGTTCGGCCGCCATCGACGCCAAGAACAATTGCTTTGGGACGCCAGACGTCGGCGTCACTTGTGGGACATGGATGTAGTGTTCGACACCGACGGCCGAATGTATCTCGCACCGACGATACTTATTATTTAGGGTTCCATCGACACCGAGGAACCCCTAACCCGCTCGTCCCCGGGCGCCCTCTTTTTTTCCTTTCCTTCTTCTCTTCTTTTTCTTTTTCTTTTTCTTCTTCTTCTTCTTCTTCTTCTTTCTTCTTCTCCCTCCTCCTCTTCCTCCCTCCTCCTCCTCCTTCGACTCCTCCTCTTCTTCTAAACTGAAACTAAAACTAATCTAAAATAAACTAAACTAAAATAAACTAAAACTAAAACTAAAACTAAACTGAAAATAAAACTAAACTAAAACTAAAACTAAATCAGAAACTAAACTAAAAGAAACTAAAAAACTAAACTTAAAAAAAGGGGGGAAGAACAAACCTACAGTGGATCGCCGGTGGAGGGCAAGGTCAGCCGGTGGGCGAGGCGAGAGGCATGAGGAGGAGGCGGCGTGAGGCGGGACAGCGAGGGCCGTGAGGAGGTCCGGCACCAGGCGGCCCGGCGAGCCTCTCCGGCGATGGGGCGCAGCAGGCAACGGGCGAGGGAGGCTGGACGGCGGCGAGGCTAGGTCCGGGGCGGGGCTGGCCGTGGCGGCTGAGAGGCGAGCCTGGAGGAGGAGAGAAAGAGAGAGAGAGAGGAGACGGCTCGGCCCGTTAAGTGGGCCTTCTTTGCCGTCTGCTAGCAGACGGCAAAGAGGGTAGCCGTTTAGGGCTGGCCCACGTTTCCTCTTTGCCATCCGCTGGCGGATGGCAAAGAACCTGACCTAGCCATGCCATTCCCTGTGGGGCCCACCTGGCCCTTTGTTGTCTGCCTTCTAGCTCTTTGTCGTCAGCTGGTTGATGGCAAAGAAACAGCGGACGTCAAATAGACTTTTTGCCATCTGCACTTTCTTTGCCGTCCTCTTTGGCAAAGAGGTGGCAGACGGCAAATTGCCAGATTCTAGTAGTGGTGGTAGCAGTAACGGTAATGGTAGCAATGATAGTAATGATTTTGTAGCAAGCGTAACAATAACAGTATCAATAGTAACTTAGCAGAAACAATATGTGGAAAATTCATAGGCATTATATCGGTAATTTCGTTGGATGATATTCATCATATAATAGTCATAACCTAGGGCGATACAAAACTAGCTCCAGTTCATAAATATAATGTAGGCATGTATTCCTTAAATTGTCATACGTGCTTATGGAAAGAACTTGCATGACATATTTTGTCCTACCCTCCCGTGGCAGCGGGGTCCATATGGAAACTAAGGGATATTAAGGCCTCCTTTTAATAGAGAATGAAACATATCATTAGCACATGGTGAATACATGAACTCCTCAAATTACGGTCATCACCGGAAAGCATCCCGACTATTGTCACTCCGGGGTTTACGGATCATAACATGTAATAGGTGACTATAACTTGCAAGATCGGATCTAGAACATAGATATAATTGTGATAAACGGTTCAGATCTGAAATCATGGCACCCGGGCCCAAAGTGACAAGCATTAAGCATGGCAAAGTCATAGCAACATCAATCTCAGAACATAATGGATACTAGGGATCAAGCCCTAACAAAACTAACTCGATTACATGATGAATCTCATCCAACACCTCACCGATCAGCGACCTTACGAAGAAATTGTTGGAAATATCCCCTAGAGGCAATAATAAATTGGTTATTATTATTATATTTCCTTGTTCATGATAATTGTTTATTATCCATGCTATAATTGTATTGATAGGAAACTCAGATACATGTGTGGGTACATAGACAACACCATGTCCCTAGTAAGCCTCTAGTTGACTAGCTCGTTGATCAATAGATGGTTATGGTTTCCTGACTATGGACATTGGATGTCGTTGATACCGGGATCACATCATTAGGAGAATGATGTGATGGACATGACCCAATCCTAAGCCTAGCATAAAGATCGTGTAGTTCGTATGCTAAAGCTTTTCTAATGTTAAGTATCATTTCCTTAGACCATGAGATTGTGCAACTCCCGGATACCGTAGGAATGCTTTGGGTGTACCAAACGTCACAACGTAACTGGGTGGCTATAAAGGTGCACTACGGGTATCTCCGAAAGTGTACATTGGGTTGTACGAGTCGAGGCTGGGATTTGTCACTCCGTGTGACGGAGAGGTATCTCTGGGCCCACTCGGTAGGACATCATCATAATGTGCACAATGTGACCAAGGGGTTGATCACGGGATGATGTGTTATGGAGCGAGTAAAGAGACTTGCCCGTAACGAGATTGAACAAGGTATCGGCATACCGACGATCGAATCTCGGGCAAGTACAATACCGCTAGACAAAGGGAATTGCATACGGGATTGCTTGAATCCTTGACATCGTGGTTCATCCGATGAGATCATCGTGGAACATGTGGGAACCAACATGGGTATCCAGATCCAGCTGTTGGTTATTGACCGGAGAACGTCTCGGTCATATGCGCATGGTTGCCGAACCCGTAGGGTCTACACATAAGGTTCGGTGGCGCTAGAGCTGTTATGGGAAATAGTATGTGGTTACGAAGGTTGTTCGAGTCCGGATGAGATCCGGACATGACGAGGAGCTCCGGAATGGTTCGGAGGTGAAGATCGGTATATTGGACGAAGGGTATTGGAGTCGAGAATTGTTCCGGTACGTGTGATGACCAGTGTCAGAAAGGGGTTTGGAGGCCCCGACAAGCTTTGGGGGGCCTTATG
Organism: Aegilops bicornis; assembly: GCA_021605145.1. Classification (NCBI taxonomy): domain Eukaryota; kingdom Viridiplantae; phylum Streptophyta; class Magnoliopsida; order Poales; family Poaceae; genus Aegilops; species Aegilops bicornis. The sequence continues at coordinate 610,914,238 of CM038674.1, read as the reverse complement.
GGCCAAGGGAGAGGGCACATCAGCCCACTAAGGGGCTGAGCGCCCTCCCACCCCATCTCACGTAACACGGAGAGGTGGGGCGCCACCCCTAGGGCAGCCACCCTCCCGGCTTGGAGGCAAGTTTCCTGGGGGTGGGGCGCCAAAACCCATCTAGGGTTTCCCCTATGGCCGTCGCCCTCCCTAGGGAACCCTAGGCGCCTCCCTCCTCCCTTCCCCTATATATAGTGAGAGAGAGAGAGAGGGCAGCCGCACCTTCCTGGCGCAGCCCTCTCCCTCCTCCAACACCTCCTCCTCCTCCGTAGTGCTTGGCGAAGCCTGCTTGGGAGAACCACGAGCTCCATCACCACCATGTCGTCGTGATGTCGGAGTTCTCCCTCAACTTCTCCTCTCCCCTTTCTAGATCAAGAAGGAGGAGACGTCCCCGGGCTGTACGTGTGTTGAACGCGGAGGCACCGTTGTTCGGTGCTTAGATCGGGATCAACCGCGATCTGAATCGCTGTGAGTACGACTCCTTCATCCGCGTTCTTGTAATGCTTCCGCTTAGCGATCTTCAAGGGTATGAAGATGCTCATCCTCTCCCTCTCTTGTTGCTAGAATCTCCATAGATTGATCTTGGTGATGCGTAGAAAATTTTGAATTTCTGCTATGTTCCCCAACAGTGGCATCATGAGCTAGGTCTATTACGTAGGTTCTATGAACGAGTAGAACAAAAGTTGTTGTGGGCGTTGATTTTGTTCAATATTCTTACCGTTACTAGTCCAATCTTGTTTCGACGGTATTGTGGGATGAAGCGGCCCGGACCGACCTTACACGTACACTTACGTGAGACAGGTTCCACCGATCGACATGCACTTGTTGCATAAGGTGGCTAGCGGGTGCCGATCTCTCCCACTTTAGTCGGATCGGATTCGATGAAAAGGGTCCTTATGAAGGGTAAATAGCAATTGACATATCACGTTGTGGTTTTGCGTAGGTAAGAAACGTTCTTGCTAGAAACCCATAGCTGCCACGTAAAACATGCAAACAACAATTAGAGGACGTCTAACTTGTTTTTGCAGGGTATGCTATGTGATGTGATATGGCCAAAAGGAATGTGATGAATGATATGTGATGTATGAGATTGATCATGTTCTTGTAATAGGAATCACGACTTGCATGTCGATGAGTATGACAACCGGCAGGAGCCATAGGAGTTGTCTTTGTTTATTGTATGACCTGCATGTCCTTTGAATAACGCCATGTAATTACTTTACTTCATTGCTAAACCGTTAGCCATAGTAGTAGAAGTAATAGTTGGCGAGACAACTTCATGGAGACACGATGATGGAGATCACGATGATGGAGATCATGGTGTCATGCCGGTGACGATAATGATTATGGAGCCCCGAAGATGGAGATCAAAAGGAGCAAAATGATATTGGCCATATCATGTCACTATTTGATTGCATGTGATGTTTATCATGTTTATGCATCTTATTTGCTTAGAACAACGGTAGTAAATAAGATGATCCCTCATTAAAATTTCAAGAAAGTGTTCCCCCTAAGTGTGCACCATTGCGAAAGTTCGTTGTTTCGAAGCACCACGTGATGATCGGGTGTGATAGATTCTAACGTTCACATACAACAGGTGTAAGCCAGATTTACACACACGAAACACTTAGGTTGAGTTGACGAGCCTAGCATGTACAGACATGGCCTCGGAACACAAGAGACCGAAAGGTCGAGCATGAGTTGTATAGTAGATACGATCAACATGAAGATGTTCACCGATGATGACTAGTCCGTCTCACGCGATGATCGGACACGGCCTAGTTGACTCGGATCATGTAATCACTTAGATGACTAGAGGGATGTGTATCTGAGTGGGAGTTCATTAGATGAACTTAATTATCCTGAACATAGTCAAAAGCCCTTTGCAAATTATATCGTAGCTCGCGCTTTAGTTCTACTGTTTTAGATATGTTCCTAGAGAAAATATAGTTGAAAGTTGACAGTAGCAATTATGCGGACAGTACAAGGCTTATGTCCTTAATGCACCGCTCGGTGTGCTGGACCTTGAACGTGTTCTGTGGATGTTGCGAACATCTGACATACACGTTTTGATGACTACATGATAGTTCGGTAATGTTAAATGGTTTAGAATTGAGGCACCGAAGACCTTTTTGAAATGTCGCGGAACATATGAGATGTTTCGAGGGCTGAAATTGGGATTTCAGGCTCGTGCCCACGTCAAGAGGTATAAGACCTCCGACGAGTTTCTTAGCCTGCAAACTAAGGGAGAAACCCTCAATCGTTGAGCTTGTGCTCAGATTGTCTGAGTACAACAATCACTTGAATCGAGTGGGGTTAATCTTCCAGATGAGATAGTGATGTTTCTCCAAAGTCATTGCCACCAAGCTGCTAGAGCTTCGTGATGAACTATAACATATCAGGGATAGATATGATGATCCTTGAAATATTCGCGATGTTTGACACCGCGAAAGTAGAAATCAAGTAGGAGCATCAATTGTTGATGGTTAGTAAAACCGCTAGTTTCAAGAAGGGCAAGGGCAAGAAGGGATACTTCATGAAATGGCAAAAGAGTTGCAAATCAAATGAAAAACCCAAGGTTGAACCCAAACCCGAGACTAAGTGCTTCTGTAATGAGAGGAACAAACACTAAAGCAGAACCACCCTAGATACTTGGTAGATAAGAAGGCAGGCAAGGTTAACACAAGTATATTGGATATACATTGAATTAAATGTGTACTTTACTAGCACTCCTAGTAGCACCATGGTAATAGATACTGGTTCGGTTGCTAAGTGTTAGTAACTCAAAATAAAAGGCTACGGAATAAACGGAGACTAGCTAAAGGCGAGGTGACGATATGTGTTGGAAGTATTTCCAAGGTTGATATGATCAAACATCGCACGCTCCGTCTACCATCGAGATTGGTGTTAAACCTAAATAAACTGTTATTTGGTGTTTGCGTTGAGCATAGACATGATTGGATTATGTCTATCGCAATACGGTTATTCATGTAAGAAGAATAATGGTTACTCTATTTATTTGAATAATACCTTCAATGGTCTTGCACCTAAAAGAATGGTTCATTGAATCTTGATCGTAGTGATACACTTTTTCATGCCAAAAGATATAAGATAGTAATGATAGTACCACTTACTTGTGGCACTTCCATGTAAGTCATATTGGTATGAAACGCATGAAGAAGCTCCATGTTGATGGATCTTTGGACTCACTCATTTTTGAAAAGTTTGAGACATGCGAACCATGTCTATGTGTGTATACACATGAAGAAACTACATGCAGATGGATCGTTTGGACTCACTTGATTTTGAATCACTTGAGATATGCAAATCATACCACATGGGCAAGATGACTGAAAAGCCTCGTTTTCAGTAAGATGGAACAAGAAAGCAACTTGTTGGAAGTAATACATTTTGATGTGTGCAGTCCAATGAGTGCTAAGGCACCTTGATGGATATCGTTATGTTCTTAATTCACGGATGATTTAAGTAGAATCTTGAGTATATTTACTTGATGAAACACAAGTCTGAATTATTGAATGGTTCAAGTAATTTCAGAGTGAAGTTGAAGATCATCGTGACAAGAGGATAAAAATGTCTATGATATGATCATAGAGATGAGTATCTGAGTTGCGAGTTTGGTACACAATTAAGACATTGTGGAAATTGTTTCACAATTAACACACTTTGGAACACCATAGAGTGATGGTGTCTCCGAGCGTCATAGTTGCACCCTATTGGATATGGTGCATGCCATGACGTCTCTTATCGAATTACCACTATCGTTTATGGGTTAGGCATTAGAGACAACCACATTCACTTTAATAGGGCACCACATAATTCCGTTGAGATGACACCGTATGAACTACGGTTTGGAGAAACCTAAGCTGTCGTTTCTTGAAAGCTTGGGGCTGCCACGCTTATGTGAAAAAGTTTCAGGTTGATAAGCCCGAACCCAAAGCGGATAAATGCATCTTCATAGGACACCCAAAACAGTTGGGTATACCTCCTATTTCAGACCCGGAAGCAAAAGTGATTGTTTCTAGAAACGGGTCCTTTCTCGAGAAAAAGTTTCTCTCGAAAGAATTGAGTGGGAGGATGGTGGAGACTTGATGAGGTTATTGAACCATCACTTCAACCAGTATGTAGCAGGGCACAGGAAGTTGTTCCTGTGGCACCTACATCAATTGAAATGGAAGTTGACGATGGTGATCATGAAACTTCGGATCAAGTCAATACCGAACCTCGTAGGGTGACAAGGATGCGTACTACTTCAGAGTGGTACAGTAATCATGTCTTGAAGGTCATGTTGCTAGACAACAATGAACATACGAGCTATGGAGAAGCGATGGTGGGCCCGGATTCCAGCAAATGGCTCGAGGCCATAAAATCCGAGAGAGGATCCATGTATGAAAAAAAAGTGTAGACTTTGGAAGAACTACTTAATGGTCGTAAGGCTGTTGGGTACAGATGGATTCTAAGAGGAAAGAAAGAAAATGATGGTATGTGTCACCATTAAGAAAGCTCAGCTTGTCGCTAAGATGTTTCTGACAAGTTCAAGGAGTTGACTACGATGAGACTTTCTCACTTGTAGTGATGCTAAGAGTCTGTTGGAATCTCATTAGCAGTTACTGCATTATTTATGAAATCTTGTAGATAGGATGTCAAAACATTGTTTCCTCGCAAATTTTCTTGAGGAAAGGTTGCATGTGATACAACCAGAAGGTTTTTGTCAATCCTAAAAGATGCTAACAAGTATGCAAAGCTCCAGCAGTCCTTCTAAGGACTGGAGTAGGCATATCGGAGTTGGAATATACGCTTTGATGAGATAATCAAAGTTTTTGGGTTTATACAAAGTTTGTTAGAAACTTGTATTTACAATAAAGTGAGTGGGAGCACTACAACATTTCTGATAAGTATATGTCAATGACATATTGTTGATCCGAAATGGTAGCATTAAGGCTTGTTTGAAAGGAGTTTTTCAAGGGAAAACCTGGATTAAGCTGCTTGAACATTGAGTATCAAGATCTATAAGGATAGATCAAAATGCTTAATGGTACTTTCAAATGAGCACATACCTTGACATGATCTTGAAGGTGTTCAAGATGGATCAGTCAAAGAAGGAGTTCTTGCCTGAGTTGTAAAGTATGAATTTAAGACTTAAAGCTCGACCACGACAGAAGAGAGAGAAAGGACGAAGGTCGTCCCCTATGCTTTAGATGTAGGCTCTACAGTATGCTATGATGAGTACCGCACCTGATGTGTGCCTTGCCACATGTCTGGCAAGAGGGTACAAAGGTGATCAAGGAGTGGATCACCAGATAGCGGTCAAAATTATCCTTAGAGAAATTAGGATATGTTTCTCGGTTATGGAGGTGATAAAGAGTTCGACGTAAAGAGTTGTGTCGATGCAAGCTTAACACCTATCCGGATAGCTCTGAGTAGAGAAACCGGATACGTATAGTGGAACAACCATTTGGAATAGCTCCAAGTGGAGCGTGGAAGCAGCATTTACAATATGACCTAGAGATTTGCGAAGTACATACGGATCTGAATGTTGCAGACCCGTTGACTAAAACCTCTCTCACAAGCAAAACTTGATCAAACCCCAGAACTCACTGAGTGTTAATCACATAGTGATGTGAACTAGATTATTGATTCTAGTAAACTCTTTGGATGTTGGTCACATGGCGATGTGGCCTATGAGTGTTGATCACATGGTGATGTGAACTAGATTATTTACTCTAGTGCAAGTGGGAGACTGTTGGAAATATGCCCTAGAGGCAATAATAAATTGGTTATTATTATTATATTTCCTTGTTCATGATAATCGTTTATTATCCATGCTATAATTGTATTGATAGGAAACTTCAGATACATGTGTGGGTACATAGACAACACCATGTCCCTAGTAAGCCTCTAGTTTACTAGCTCGTTGATCAATAGATGGTTACGGTTTCCTGACCATGGACATTGGATGTCGTTGATAACGGGATCACATCATTAGGAGAATGATGTGATGGACAAGACCCAACCCTAAGCCTAGAACAAAGATCGTGTAGTTAGGTATGCTAAAGCTTTTCTAATGTTAAGTATCATTTCCTTAGACCATGAGATTGTGCAACTCCGGATACCGTAGGAATGCTTTGGGTGTACTAATCGTCCTGGCAATCGGGTAGCTATAAAGGTGCACTACGGGTATCTCCGAAAGTGTCTGTTGGGTTGTACGAATCGAGACTGGGATTTGTCACTCCGTGTGACGGAGAGGTATCTCTGGGCCCACTCGGTAGGACATCATCATAATGTGCACAATGTGACCAAGGGGTTGATCACGGGATGATGTATTACGGAACGAATAAAGAGACTTGCCGGTAACTAGATTGAACAAGGTATCGGCATACCGACGATCGAATCTCGGGCAAGTACAATACCGCTAGACAAAGGGAATTGCATACGAGATTGCTTGAATCCTTGACATTATGGTTCATCCGATGAGATCATCGTGGAACATGTGGGAGCCAACATGGGTATCGGATCCATTGTTGGTTATTGACGGGAGAACGTCTCTGTCATGTACGCATGGTTCCCGAACCCGTAGGGTCTACACACTTAAGGTTCGGTGACGCTAGAGTTGTTATGGGAAATAGTATGTGGTTACCGAAGGTTGTTGAGTCCCAGATGAGATCCGGACATGATGAGGAGCTCGGAATGGTCGGAGGTGAAGATCGGTATATTGGAATGAAGGGTATTGGAGTCGAGAATTGTTCCGGGGTACCGGTGATGACCAGTGTGTCAGAAAGGGGTTTGGAGGCCCGGCAAGCTTTGGGGGCCTTATGGGCCAAGGGAGAGGGCACATCAGCCCACTAAGGGGCTGGCGCCCTCCACCCCATCTCACGTAACACGAGAGGTGGGGGCGCCACCCCTAGGGTAGTCGCCCCTCCCGGCTTGGGGGGCAAGTTTCCTAGGGGGTGGGGGCGCCAAAACCCATATAGGGTTTCCCCTATGGCCGCCGCCCCTCCCCTAGGGAACCCTAGGGTGCCTCCCCTCCTCCCTTCCCCCTATATATAGTGAGAGAGAGAGAGAGGGCAGCCGCACCCTTCCCCTGGCGCAGCCCTCTCCCTCCTCCAACACCTCCTCCTCCTCCGTAGTGCTTGGCGAAGCCCTGTCGGAGAACCACAAGCTCCATCACCACCATGTCGTGCGTCTTGTCGGAGTTCTCCTCAACTTATCCTCTCCCTTGCTAGATCAAGAAGGAGGAGGCGTCCCCGGGCTGTACGTGTGTTGAGCAGCGGAGGCACCGTTGTTCGATGCTTAGATCGGAATCAACCGCGATCTGAATCGGCTGCAGTCTGACTCCTTCATCCGCGTTCTTGTAACGCTTCCGCTTAGCGATCTTCAAGGGTATGAAGATGCTCATCCTCTCCCTCTCTTGTTGCTAGAATCTCCATAGATTGATCTTGGTGATGCGTAGAAAAATTTGAATTTCTGCTACGTTCCCCAATAGTGGCATCATGAGCTAGGTCTATTACGTAGATCCTATGCACGAGTAGAACACAAGTTGTTGTCGGCATTGATTTTGTTCAATATGCTTACCGTTACTAGTCCAATCTTTTTTCGACGGTATTGTGGGATGAAGCGGCCCGGACCGACCTTACACGTACACTTACGTGAGACAGGTTCCACCGAGTGACATGCACTTGTTGCATAAGGTGGCTAGCGGGTGCCAGTCTCTCCCACTTTAGTCGGATCGGATTCGATGAAAAGGGTCCTTATGAAGGGTAAATAGCAATTGACATATCACGTTGTGGTTTTGCGTAGGTAAGAAACGTTATTGCTAGAAACCCATAGCTGCCACGTAAAGCATGCAAACAACAATTAGAGGACGTCTAACTTATTTTTGCAGGGTATGCTATGTGATGTGATATGGCCAAAAAGAATGTGATGTATGAGATTGATCACGTTCTTGTAATAGGAATCACGACTTGCATGTCGATGAGGATGACAACCGGCAGGAGCCATAGGAGTTGTCTTTATTTATTGTATGACCTGCGTGTCCTTTGAATAACGCCATGTAATTACTTTACTTCATTGCTAAACCGTTAGCCATAGTAGTAGAATTAATAGTTGGTGAGACAACTTCATGGAGACACGATGATGGAGATCATGATGATGGAGATCATGGTGTCACGCCGGTGACGATGATGATCATGGAGCCCCGAAGATGGAGATCAAAAGGAGCAAAATGATATTGGCCATATCATGTCACTATTTGATTGCATGTGATGTTTATCATGTTTATGCATCTTATTTGCTTAGAACGACGGTAGTAAATAAGATGATCCCTCATTAAAATTTCAAGAAAGTGTTCCCCCTAAGTGTGCACCATTGCGAAAGTTCGTTGTTTCGAAGCACCCCGTGATGATCGGGTGTGATAGATTCTAACGTTCACATACAACGGGTGTAAGCCAGATTTACACACACGAAACACTTAGGTTGACTTGACGAGCCTAGCATGTACAGACATGGCCTCGGAACAAAAGAGAGCGAAAGGTCGAGCATGAGTCGTATAGTAGATACGATCAACATGAAGATGTTCATCGATGATGACTAGTGTGTCTCACGTGATGATCGGACACGGCCTAGTTGACTCGGATCATGTAATCACTGAAATGACTAGAGGGATGTAGCGAACCGACCCGAATGGATCAAGTCTCTGTGCTTAAGTGTCATCCCTGGATCGGTATGCTGACACACACAGTACTCGAGGATTTATAACAGAGGTAAATCACATGTATAAATAACGTAAATACTATTACCTCAATCCAAAATATAAGCGGAAGCTTAACAAAGTTGTGGATTCCCATCAACACCAATGGCAAAGTTGAGTGTAGAAATCGTAACCCTAACGTATCACTTACTCGTCAGTAAGAAAAGTGCGCAACATGAAAAGTTGCAGCCAAAACAATTGACACATGGAATATGTTGGCAATGTAACACATAGAGAGTAATGAAAGAGTAAGCTATACTACATGCATATATGGCTGGTGGAAAGCTCTATGGTTACCGTTTTTGCGAAAAGCCAATTTTTCCCTACTGCAAAGGAATAAATTATTTAACTATCATGGTGGTTGTTGAACATTGAGAATGGTTGACAGCATCCTCAATCCCAATTAAAAGTACTCATTAACAACCCAACAATATTATATTAAGTAACGTGATGAGATCAATAGGATAATCCAAGAACTAGATAATCAAGATGTCCATAACCGGGGACACGGCTAATCATGATTAGTTTATACACTCTGCAGAGGTTTGCGCACTTTTCCCCACAAGACTCGATCGCCTCCGTTGGATTTATCGCACTACATGATGTTTGAGAAACGGATGACCAAGACATAGTCTTTCAGAAGCACTAGCACCTTACTTGTGGGTAGACCGGTACACCTACTTTCCCCTACATCTGCTAGTCTACCCGTAAGAGTTCGCACAACTTAGTCAACTATGCCAGAGCCCATAATGGCTTGTGGCTGCACACGGAAGTTTCTAGTTTGAATAATCTCATGATCCCTTTGAGCCTGGGTGGCGGACTGTAGGATGATCACACGGTATATCCCCGGGATCTCCTAGGACAACGCTGGTATATCCCCAGGTGTCCGGGAAAGTCTACTGGTATATCCCCAGGGTGCCCCTAGCAATCCACCCATATGTGTGTTTGAGTTGCCACCTTAAATAAACCATTAAATAACAATCTCACATCTGTCATGGATACACTCACCCAATCCACGTCTACTAGCATAGCATGGCATAATAAGCAAACGTAGAAGTAACTCCCAAGGGTTTGATAATAAAACAGGTAATAGGTACTACCTCAATCTACTTCCCAAAACCCACAATTTAATTAGATCCTAATCATGCAAGTGTTTGAGGATAGATCTAATGCATAAAAACTGGGTATGAGAAGAAGTATGATCAAAGTGTTACTTGCCTGCAATGTTGATGAAGATGATTCGCACTCAAAACTCTTGATAGATCTACTCGTCACACTCCGTCAATCTATCGTAAGCAATCAATAGTAACCACACATAAGCAATCACTCAAAAAATCAGAAAGAACGAAGAAGACAATTCGAAAAGCATCAAAACCAAGCAAATAACTCTTGTAACATAAAACAATTTCTAACAGTACCAAAATTATTTGAATTTGGCCTTATCAGAAAGTTTAGGTCAAGAGCTTCGATTTGCAAAAAGAATCAACGCAAACGGAGTTACGAAACTCAAGTTATGATCAAATGAAGTTCAATTACAAGTATGTTTGAATTCAAATTTTAAAACTTTCAAAAACATGTTTGAGTTGGATTACTAGAAAGAGGGGATCGTAACAAAGAAGTGGGTGTTGGTTTCGTTGGATTTGGACAAACGAGTAAAAAGATGTGGTCTTTTGAAAATTGGGGACTAATCTGTAAAATAAACAATTACAACTAGGTCCCTGGCAGAAAAATAAAATAAAAGAAAAAGACTAAATAGCGAACGTTCGCTGCAGAAACCTATAAGACGAAAACCGTTCGCTACAAATCCTAAACTAGCAAACGTCCACTAATTAACCTAACTAATAGATAAAACCGGTCTTAAAAAAACAAAGAAAATCTAAAAAGAACAGCAAACCGGGGTCGGTTATTACCGGTTCGGGAAAAAAAAGGCGGCGGCGTGGTTCGTCGGCGTCGGAGAAGACGGCGGCGGGCGGCTCGAGCTCGACCGGAGCGGCGGCTCTGGTGGCCTGCGGTGAGGGAGGAGTGGACGGGGAGGGGCGGCGCGACGAGGCGAGGAGGATGGCGGCGTCAGCGGTGGTCTGCGGGGGCGGGACGGAGCGAGGCGGCGGCGATGGATCTCAACGGCGGCGGCAAAAAGGGCGGCGGCGGCGGGAAAGGGAGAGGGAGAGAGAGGAACGGGGCCCGGGGCCTCGGGTTTTATAGGTGAGGAGGGCGAGTGGTGGCGTGGGGAAGGGAGTAGAGGAGGTCGGTGACGGAGGCGGGCGATCTTGCAGTGGTGGCGGACTCAGCGGAGCTCGAGGGCAGGCGGAGGTGGGCTGGAGCCTGGCTGGCCTGCTCGGGCCGGGCCGCCCGGCGAGAGGAAAGGGAGGAGAGAGAAGCAGTCTTTGGGCTTGACTGGAAGGCTCAAGAAGAGTTTTTCTTTAAACAGACAAAGAAAACTAAAAACAAAAGAAAATAGAAATATTATATAGGCATATAATATATCCAAATTTGCAGAAAAAGATTTTCTACAATATGGACATTTTTCTAGTTTCAAATAAAATCCACAAAAATTCTAATAATTCAAACAATGCTACTGGTCCAATAAAATCCAATAAAAATCATTTTAAAATACCAAAATTAATTCAAATTTATTTCTCTCCAATTTTCTGATGTAGGGAATCATGTTACCCTATTTTCCATGTATTTTATTTTTGGAGAAAAATAAGTTGAATAAAACCCAAATAACTCCAAATTGAAAATAAATTCAAAAGAACTTTTGAATTTAATTCTTTGAAACTCCCAACTCATATTTCATATGTTTTGAAGAAGTCATTTTATCTTCGCTCATGAAAATCATTGAGTTGCATAAAGTTTCAGAATTGAAAATATTCTCAAATGAAATTCAAATATTTTCAACACCCCTTTTCATTTAAATAAATGGAAGAAGTCATGTCATCTTCTCTCCAGGGTTTTGTGGTGAAAAGAATTTGAATTCACTGAGATCATAAAAGCAAAAATGAAAGTTTGGGAAAGTCCTTTTATTCCCTCTCATTTAACTTTCAAAAAGTCTCGAATTTCACTCAATCAATCACACAACAATCAAAAAACAATCAGAACTATCTATTTGTTTATAACATTCCAAAATTTAGAATTTTGGGATGTTACAAACTACCACCCTTAAAATGAATCTCGTCCTCGAGATTCGGAGAGGCTAGAAAGAAATAGGTTAGGTTTGGGGTCTTCGGAATCCATCGATCGACTCCGGGGTCTCGGGTGCTACCACCCTTGGAAGCATGGTTACGGTTCCAACAAAACTCATATACTCCATCCTTATCGTTGACAGTGTCGGTCTTCTCAGATCGTAAGCATAATTCCTTCTTTGGGCTCTTCCGGTAGTGGCATAACCTTTTCCTCAATTCTTTTGTCCTTTCCTCTTGGTAAGGTTATTCCGAAATTGGGTCTTCATAGGCGGCATGTGTCTGGCGCCAATACTAAACAACTATCGATATCTCATGGTGGTCAACAATTTATGGTTTGTCCTGCGGGAAATGGAGTGCAGGTTGCACCTCACCGTATATCCTACGATTGGCAACAAGCTATGGTGTACAAGGGAAAAAATACTTATACCATTCTAAGGTTAAAACAAGGTTTTGATCGTCGTCTCTCTACTATAGGTAAGTCACTCAGATTTACCATCCCATATAGCAAAGCGAATAATAAGAGTAAGTCGGTATGGTGATCAATCCATCCCGCACCCAAATCATTACCTTGTACATGGTTTAGCGAATCTCGCATTCTAACACTCGGTCATCCTCACAAGCATTTGCAGAATTTTCTCTTGTCGACGAACCAAGTTCGGATAAATCCATTGATTCTGCAAGCCAAACAAACATCTATCGTTCCTTAACACTCTCAGGTTTTGCGTAAACTCCTATAAGATCGTCGGTCGATACAATCGTAACTTCTTCCAGGGTTTCTCCTTAAGCAAGAATGTGCTTGCTTCTTGGCAGGTCCTGGGGCCTGTGGGTTATGGCCCATCTCATCACTTGTAGTCCTTGAACTTATCCTCGGGCTTCTGATCATTATTCCAACTTCCAACTTCCTAGTATTCTTAAATCCATCCAATTTTATTGTCTTCCTTCCTTCTATTGGCACCAACTAAAGCGTGATTACTCAAACTCATCATGAAGTTACAATTGCTCCATATTTCCAACATCATACCTCCTTGTATCCAATAGTACTTCATCCCTTCATACTCTTGGGGTATCCCACATATCAAGACAAAACTCGTACTTATTTTGTCCGAAATCCACTTCGGGGAATAACATCCTCTTTTCCAGGGATCCAGTATCCTTACAGGGGAATGTCAGCCATCTCTGCATGGCACTTCTTCAACGGGGAAACGTGAAACACATCATGAACTCATGACAGTCCTTCGGGTAACTCGAACTTGTAGGCCACTTCTCTCATACGCTCCAAAACTCAGTATGATCCTACAAATCTCGGGGCCAACTTTTCCTTAACTCCAAATCGTTTAACTCCTTGCAGAGGTGGCACACGAAGATATGCTCTGTCTCCGATTTCATCGACTACCTTCTTGCATTTTTAGTCTGCATAACTCTTCTGCCTGGACTACGCTACCTTCAGTCTATCTCAAATCAACTTAACCTTCTTTCTGACTCTTTGATCAAATCTGGTCCAAACAACTGACGGTCTCCAACTTCATCCCACATCAAATGGTGTCTGGCTCCTTCTCCCATACAAAGCTTCAAAAGGGGCCATCTTCAAACTGGCTTGGTAACTGTTGTTGTATGAGAACTCCGCGTAAGGTAGATTATCATCCCTACTAGATCCATAATCTAGCGCACGCTCTCAACATGTCCTCCAGAATCTGGTTGACTCTCTCGGTCTATCCATTAGTCTGCGGATGAAAGGCTGTATTGAACTCTAGCCTAGTACCCAAAGTGTGGCGCAGCTGATTCCAAAACTTTGAGGTAAACCGTGTTCCTCTATCGTCTGATGGTCCTCGGAACTCCATGCGGACATACGATCCTGGTCAAATATATCTTGGCCAACTTGGCGCTTGTATAGGTGGTTTCACTTTGGGATAAAGTGAGCCACTTTGGTCAAGCGAATCAACTACTACCCAGATAGAATCATATCCCGATCAGGTTCTGGAAAATCCGGTAATGAAATCCATGCCAAGCTTATCCTGCTTCCATTCTGGTATCGGCATAGGCTGTAGTAATCCTGCTGGCTTTTGATGCTCTGCTTTTACTCTCTCTGGCTTACATCACCTACGACTACATACTCCGCAATATCCTTCTTCATACTAGTTCACCAGAAACGCTGCTTCAAATCAAAATACATCTTGGTGTTTCCAGGGTGAATCGAGTATGGTGAGTCATGAGCCTCCTGAAGTATTAACTTCCTGATCTCTGCATTATTGGGTACATGTACACTATCCTCAAACCATAAGGTGTCGTGCTCACCCTTACGAAAACCTTTGGCCTTTCCTTTGCTCATTCTCTCTTTTACCTCAGCAATCTCTTTGTCGTCCTTCTGAGCTTCACAGATCTTTCCCAACAATGTAGACTGAACTTCCATTGTTGCAACAAAACCTTTGGGAACAATCTCCAACCGAAGTTTCCTGAGATCCTCGGCTAACTCCTTTGGTAATCCTCTGCTTATGAGGGTATTCTTCCTTATTTTCTTTATGGTTGTGTCCTATTTCTCCACAAAGCTTGTATGCACAAGGTTTCTTCATATCCTTTCCATAAGGCTTCAACTTCTGGGACACAAGCCAAGACTTTAACAAAGTCAACTTAAATTTCCTTCCAAGTGGTTACTCCTTGCAATCCATTGATGGTTTGGTACATCCTCCACCAAATAGCAGCACCTCTTTCAAAGCACTCAAGAGCATCTTTGGGTCATATCCTTTCCGGCTATAGGGTTATTCTCCATGTGATCCTCAATGTTACGAATCCATCGATGCATCTCCAATTGACTCATTGGTCCAGAAAATACAAGCTCATCTCCATCCATCCTCTAATGGGTCCATGGGTTTGGGGTGGGATAAGAGAGATCGAGAGGGATGCACACAATACAAACAAAAGTTTTGAAAAGGCAGATTTTATTGTGGTTGTCGGAAAAACATCAAACAAATGACAGCTCACAATCGTCGCATCTAACGCAGGTATGTAACAGGGGTTTGGTCTTCTAAAGGTCAATAAATCTCAACGTCATCAAACTCTTCAAGTCTTGATCGTGTCTCCGCTGGCTTCTTCTAATCATGCTTGTCCTTTTTGCCAGATCATCTCTGTTGTCGCAAAGTCTCTCGTGATGTCCTTTAATATTCTGGAGTCGTGTTCCAAACTTCTGGGTTTCAACATCCTTGACATGAACCATGGCATACGGTCCTTCCGTTCCTGACGAATCTCCTGTATCTCGAGGTTTTGCTTCTCCAGCTTGGCTACTTTCAGTTTCTGGGTCCTGAGTTCTTCACGAACTGCTTCCTTACCAAATACTGCTTCTTGTAGGTCCATCTTAACTTCTTGATGTAACACTCCAGATCCTGGTGATACACCGGCTAAGGTTAAAACTTCATCTTGCTGATAGGTGCTCCATCAGCCTTCTACCATCCAATCCTTTCATGCATATGCATGCTTAACTCAGCACGGTGACAATAGCATAAGCGGGCGATAACATCATGGATAGCGTGTTTCTGCTCTTGTCATTTCCATGAGCTATCTCTCCATAGTTGATATCTCCTGCCTTAGGGTTTTCCTTGACAAAACTTTGAGTTCTGATGCTCCATGTTCTGGTCTTACTCCAATACACCTTGATCTCGGGTATTGATAACTTCCATAGTCTCTCAAATTCCATAAGCGTAACCTTCCTAGGTCATAAAAATCTGGGGATTATTTGGAGCCTTCCAATCTCCTAGTCTTCAGAGTCTTCAACAGTTGTAGTTTCCATTTACACGGTAAAATCCTCTTCATTCCAAATGGTCTTAGTTGTCCGATATCTTATCTCCTTGGAGTGGTTTCATCATCAGACCAATCTTCGTGGTCAAAAGGGGAAAAGGGGTATGGTCTCACAAAAAGGGAATATTTGAATAAGCTCAGAAGAGAAGAGAGGTAAAAGATCTTTTTGAAATGAAGTTGTAGAGAAAAATCTTTCCTATGGGCTTGTCAGTTTCTAGGGTCACGTCCTACAGTCAACATGTGCTCTCATACAATCTTGTAGCGACCCGACCCAAATGGACCAAGTCTTTGTGCTTAAGTGTCATCCCTGGATCGGTATGCTGACACACACAGTACTCGAGGATTTATAACAGAGGTAAATCACATGTATAAATAACGTAAATACTATTACCTCAATCCAAAATATAGCGGAAGCAACAAGGTTGTGGATTCCCATCAACACCAACGGCAAAGTTGAGTGTAGAAATCGTAAACCTAATGTATCACTTACTTGTCGTCTGAAAAGTCTGCAACATGAAAAGTTGCAGCCGGAAACGGGTCAGCACATGGAATATGCTGGCAATGTAATACATAGAGAGTAATGAAAGAGTAAGCTATACTACATGCATATATGGCTGGTGGAAAGCTCTATGGTTACCGTTTTTGCGAAAAGCCAATTTTTCCCTACTGCAAAGGAATAACTATCATGGTGGTTGTTGAACATTGAGAATGGTCGACAGCATCCTCAATCCCAATTAAAAGTACTCACTAACAACCCAACAATATTATATTAAGTAACGTGATGAGATCAACAGGATAATCCAAGAACTAGACACTCAAGATGTCCATAACCGGGGACACGGCTAATCATGATAAGTTTATACACTCTGCAGAGGTTTGCGCACTTTTCCCCACAAGACTCGATCGCCTCCGTTGGATTTCTCGCACTACATGATGTTTGAGAAACGGATGACCAAGACATAGTCTTTCAGAAGCACTAGCACCTTACTTGTGGGTTGACCGGTACACCTACTTTCCCCTACATACGCTAGTCTACCCGTAAGAGTTCGCACAACTTAGTCAACTATGCCAGAGCCCATAATGGCTTGTGGCTGCACACGGAAGTTTCTAGTTTGAATAATCTCATGATCCCTTTGAGCCTGGGTGGCGGACCGTAGGATGATCACAAAGTATATGTAGCGACCCGACCTCAGATGGTCAAGTCTACGTGTACATGTCATCCACTGGATCGGTAATCTGACACACGATTACTCGAAAGATTTATAACAGTAGCAATCACACACTTATTACATCGAATGTCTCAAAAGAGAACTTAATACAATAATATGGCTGAAGGCCATCTAATGCGATAACAATGGAAGGCTTGGAAGATAAAGTGAGTCCATCAACTCCAACGGCATAAGCGAGCTGCACGGCAACAACCTACAATCCTTACTCCTCGTTCGAAAATGCGCAACATAATACGTTGCAGCCGGGAACGGGTCGACACATGGAATATCTTGGCAATGTAACTCATAGAGTAATGAAAGAATAAGCTATACTACATGCATATATGGCTGGTGGAAAGCTCTATGGTTACAGTTTTGCGAAAAGCCAATTTTTTCCTACATCAAAGGAATAAATTTAATTTAACTATCATGGTGGTTGAAACATCATTGAGAAGTTGTAACCCCAACTCAATGATCCAATTAAAGTGATTAACAACCCAGCAAAATTAGTTAAGAGTGATGAGATACATGTGGATACTCAAGTACTAGATACTTAGAATTGTCCATAACCGGGGACACGGCTAACCATGATTAGTTTGTACACTCTGCAGAGGTTTGCGCACTTTTCTCCACAAGACTCGATCGCCTCCGTTTGGTTTCTCGCACTGCATGGTGTTTGAGAGACGGATGACCGAGACACAGTCTTTCAGAAACATTAACTCTCTACTCCGGATAGATCATACCAAACCTATAAAACCCACTACCTACTGACCTACCTCTTCGAGAGCTTCACGTAACTTACTCAACTATGCTAGAGCCCATAATAGCTTGTGGCTGCACACGGAAGTTTCTAGCATGAATAAACTCAGTTCCCTTTGAGCACAGGTGGCGGTCCATAGGAAGATCACACGGGTACCCCGAGATTTCCAAGAAAACAGACAACACTGGGTTCCCCAGGTGCCTCAGTCCACCCAGATGTGTATTTAAGTTGCCACCTTAAGGTAAACCATTAATTAACAATCTCACATCTGTCCTGAATATCTCTCAAACCCAAACCACGTCTACGAGCATAGCATGGCAATATAAGCATAACGTAGAAGTAACTCCCAAGGGTTTGATAGTAACAGGGCAATAGGTTCCTACCGCATCATCTACTTCCCAACCCACAATTTAATGACATCCTAATCATGCGATGTTGGAGGGTTGAGCTAATGCATAAAAATTGGGTATGAAAAGATATGATCAAGTGTTACTTGCCTTGCTGACGATCCGTGAATCCTAGAGACTCGTAGTAACACGCTTCGCACTCCGGGAATTCTATCACAAGCAAACAATACATACATAAGTAAACAAGCAAAGATGCACAAACGAAACTTCAACTGAAGAGGTTGACCGGAGAGTTCAACTTAAGAACTCCGGTTTGCAAAATGAATCAAACCAAGCGGAACAACGAGACTCAAGCGGCGAGAAAAACAAGGTCCGTTTACTAATCTGAACTAGGGTCAAATTTTACAGAGATAAAAACTGGTTTAAGTTGATTATTCGGAAAGAGGGTTTCGAGATGAAACTCAGCGCTTGAATCACCTGATTCCGATAAGCGGCGAAAAGATAAACAGGTTTGAAAATTGGATCAGAAATCACGATCAGAATAACCGCGGAATAAATCCAATAAAAGAAAAGCGACGAACTGCTAAACGAACAAACGTTCGTTAACAGAACCTAAACAGTGAACGCGTTCGTTAGAACGAACGGAAGAACGGACGTTCGCTAAATAAATAAACCGACGAAAATAAACCGATCTATATAAAAAAACGATATAGGGTTTTATATAAAAAAACAAAGGGTTTTTTTTAAATAAAATAAACCGGCGGCGGGGTCGGGTACCTCCGGCGAGGCGGCCCGTGCGGGCGGCTCGCGGCTCCGGGGGTGGGGCGGTGGGGCGGGCGGCGGCTCGGCGAGGGGCGGCGACGACGCTGGGCGGCGGCGAGCGGATCGAGACTCGGCGGCTCGGGCAGACTCGGCGGCGGCGGCTTGGGTGGTGGCGGGGTGGTGTGGTGGCGTGAGGCGGGCATATATAGGTGGTGAGGCGGCTCGGCTTGGGAAGAGGCGCCGGGGTGGAGTCCGGCTCGGACTCACCCTCGGCGTCCGTGCCTCGCAGTGGTGGCCTTGAGGAAAGGCGGCGAGCAAGCGGGCCGGCTTTGGCTCAGCTGGGCCTTGACCCAGTCCAGGGTCCATTTTTTAAACATTCATGAAAGAAAAATTCCTAGAAAAATAAATAAATATTTAAAAATTCCAAAAAAAGTTTTCTCCGTCTAAATAAAATATTTAAAACTAGATGAACTTTTCTTGGCCCCTAAAATGCAATTTTTTTTAAAGCGTGCAAATTTTTCTAGGGCAAATAAAATTCCAAATAAAATCAAATAAAATCCCAGAAATGATTTTAACATTTTTCCTCCGTTATTTCAATTATTTTGGAGAAGTCATATTATCTCCCCTCATTTATTTATTTAAATTGAAATAATTTTTCGGAGAGAAAATTAATTAAAATCCAATATCCTCGTCTTTCATTATTTGATAAAATTCAAATATGAAAATTGAAAAATCCCCAACTCTCTCCGAGGGTCCTTGAGTTGCTTAGGATTTTCGAGGATGAGTAAGCGAGAAGGCAAATAAAATATGATATGCAAGAATGACCTATGTATAACATGCCAAATTGAAAATTTGGGATGTTACAAACCTACCCCTTAAGATGAATCTCGCCCTCGAGATTCGGGTTAACTAGAAAATAGGTGCGGATGGTCTTTGCGAATATCCTCTTCTCGCTCCCAGGTGGCTTCTTCCTCGGTGTGGTGGCTCCATTGAACTTTGCAAAACTTGATCACCTTGCTGCGAGTGACTCGGCTATCGAAATCCAGAATCCTTACTGGCTTCTCCTCATAAGTCAAATTATTATCCAATTGTATCGCCTCCGAGGCACTTGTATCCTTTAGCGGTATGTCGGCCATCTCGCGTGGCACTTCTTCAGTTGTGATCGTGAAACACGTCATGCACTCTCGACAGTCCTTGAGTAACTCCGACTTGTAGGCAACTTCTCCCATCCGTTCCAAAATACAGATGCGGTCCTACAAATCTTGGGGCTAACTTTCCCTTTACTCCAAAGCGTTTCACTCCCCTCGGGGTGATACTCATGAGATATACTCATCTCCAATTTCATAGGTTACTTCCTTGCGTTTAGAATCTGCGTAACTCTTTTGTCTAGGCCGAGCAATCTTTAGTGCATCTCGATCAGTTTAACCTTCTCCTCTGAGTCTTTGATCAAATTTGGTCCAAACAACTGACGGTCTCCAACCTCATCCCACATCAAGGGTGTTCTGCATCTGCGTCCATATAGAGCTTCGAACGGTGCCATCTTCAAACTGGCCTGGTAGCTGTTGTTGTATGAGAATTTTGCGTACGGAAAATTGTCATCCCAACTAGATCCATAATCTAGCGCACAGGCTCTCAACATGTCCTCCAAAATCTGATGGATTCTCTCATGCATCCGTCCGTCTGCGGGTGGAATCTTTATCTTGAATTCCAATCTGGTACCCAAAGTGCAGTGTAGGCGATGCCAAAACTTTGAAGTAAACTGCGTTCCTCTATACGTACGATACTCCTCGGAACTCCATGCAAACATACGATCCTGGTCATATATATCTTGGCCAACTTTGCACTTGTATAAGTTGTTTTCCTTTGGGATGAAATGAGCTACTTTGGTCAACCGATCCACTACTACCCATATTGAATCATATCCTGCTTTGGTTACGGGTAATCGGTGATAAAATCCATGCCAAGCTTGTCCCACTTCCATTCGGGTATTGGCATAGGCTGCATTGATCCTGCTGGCTTTTGGTGCTCTGCCTTCACCCTCGACATACGCCATAGCGGCTACGTGCTCGGCAATATCCTTCTTCATACCAGTCCACCGAAATGTTCCTTCAAGTCCAAGTACATCTTGGTGTTTCCGGGTGAATCGAGTATGGTGAGTCATGGGCCTCTTGAAGTATTAACTTCGATCTTCGAATTGTTGGGCACATAAATCCGATCCTCAAACCACAAGGTATCGTGCTCATCCTCGCGAAAACCTTTGGCTTTTCCTTTGCCCATCTTTTCCTTTATCTCAGCAATCTCTTTATCCTCCTTTTGAGCATCTCGAATCTTGTCTAACAAGGTCGACTGAACCTGCTTTGTTTCAAGAAAACCTATTTGAACAATCTCAAAATGAAGTTCCATAACATCCTCTGCTAACTCCTTTGGGAGTCCTCTACCTTCAAGGATATTGGCATAACTCTTCCGACTCAAAGCGTCGCTACAAGCGTTGGCTTTTCTGGATGATAGTGTAGCTTCATGTCGTAATCTTTTATAAGTTCCAGCCATCTCCTCATCGAGGTTTAACTCATACGTGTGAAAATGTACTTTAAACTCTTATGATCCGTGTACACATCACAGCGGTTTCCCATGAGATAATGTCTCCGGTCTTCAACGCATGTACTATTTGCTAACTCCAAATCATGCGTGGCATAGTTCAACTCATGAGGCTTGGTTGTCGTGAGGCATCTGAAACAACTTTTCCTTCCTGCATAAGAACACATCCAATTCCCAAGCGAGAGGCATCACAATACACTTGAAACTCCTTTTGTATATCTGGCAAGGTCAGCACTGGGGCTGTAGTCAACCGTTTCTTCAACTCTTGGAAACTTGTCTGACAATCCTCTGTCCATTTGAACTTGGTATCCTTCTTTAGCAATTCTGTCATTGGTTTAGCAATCTTGGAAAAATTCTCAATGAATCTCCGATAATATCCTGCCAGTCCAAGGAAACTGCGAATCTTCTTTGTTGAAGTGGGTGCCAACCATTCGATGTTGACTGAATTTTCTTTGGGATCTCTTGCTATACCTTCTCCTGATATAACATGCCCAAGAAATCCAACTTCCTTTAACCAAAACTCGCACTTGCTGAATTTGGCGTATAAGCGGTGTTCCCCGAGTTTCTCAAGAACCAAGCGTAGGTGTTACGCATGCTCCTCTTCGTTCCTCGAGTAAACCATAATATCATCGATAAACACCACAACAAACTTGTCCAAATATTCCATGAACACTTTGTTCATCATACTCATGAAATAGGCAGGGCGTTAGTCGGTCAAAGCGACATGATCGTATACTTTCGTATAATCCATATCGTGTGGTGAATGTTGTCTTTGGTATATCCTTCTCTCGGATCTTCAATCGATGGTATCCTGATCGTAGATCAATCTTAGAAAACACCTTAGCTCCTTGCAAGCTGATCAAACAGATCATTAATCATCGGTAAGGGGTACTTGTTCTTTATCGTTACTTCATTGAGCTTGGTAATCAACAACCATCCTTAGGGATTTATCCTTCTTCTCCACCAAAAGTCTTTGGGGCTCCCCAAGGTGATGAACTTCTCTGAATGTAACCTTTCTCCAATAGCTCCTTGATCCGCTTCTTAATTTCCTCCGGATCATTTGCGGGCATCCGATAGGGTCTCTTTGAGATTGGCCCTGCACAGTATTAGTTCTATCGAACTTCGATGACTCGATCCGGTGGCATGCCCGGTAACTCTTCGGAAAAACATCTGGATAATCCTTCACTCTGGTGTACTTCTTCTTGTACAACTCCCGTGAGGGTATTCACTTGACTCCTCCTAGACACATGCCTAGATACATACTTAATCCTTTTTCCCTCTGGGGTGGTAAGGTAAATTGACTTGCTAGCACAGTCGATACTTCCTCCAAACTTCGACATCCAATCCATACCTAATATCACATCCAATCCTTGTGACTCCAAGATAATTAGGTCAGACGGAAAAATATGTGTGCCAATGATTAGGGGTATCTGGGTGCACCATCTGCTAGCCATATACTCTGCTCCTAGCGAGCTTACTAAAAGAGGGGTTCTAAAGTGCAGGTTAGTAACTTAAACTTATCCACAAATCCCCTTGATATGTATGAATGCGATGCACGATGTCGAAAAGAACAATAGCGGTAAATGACTGAACCAAAAACTTACCTATTACCGCATCCGCTGCTCTTCAACTTCCTCCACGTTAACGTGGTTCACTTGTCCTTTGTTGAATGGATTGGGCTTCTTCGGCGTCCCATTTCCGTTTCCATTCTTTCCTTGAGGCAGTCATTGGCATAGTGCCTGTCTTCCCGCACTTAAAGCAAATAACTTGGCTCAGGTCTCTCTTAGCGGGTGTAGCTGGGTTAGAGCGATTCGATTATTGTTGGCTGCATTTCCATTCCCATTCTTCGCACCATTATCGTTCCTCCTCCATATGGTTATGTCCTCCATGGTTATGAACTAGTCCTCCCGAGTTCGGGGTTAGGCGAGGTTTACGGTGAGCTCTGAGTTATACTTCCCTTGTCCATACTTCCTCTTACGACTCTCAATTTCTTGCTGCTTTCCTTCAATCATTAGGGCCTTATCTACCAACTCACGGTAGTTGTTGAAAGTTGCCACCATCACTGCATACTCATCTCATCATTCAGTCCTTCCATAAACTTCTCTTGCTTGGCGGCATCCGTGGCCACATCATCGGGGCATAGCATGATAACTTGCTAAACTCATCCACGTCTTTGGGCCACGATACAGTTCCTGGCGTAAGTTGCGGAACTCACGCTTCTTTATCTGCATGGCTCGGTTGAAACATGGGCCGTCTGAAAAGCTTGTTGGAACTGGTCCAAAGTGACATTGGCTATAGGAAAAGTAGCCATGTAATTCTCCCACCATGCGGCTGCTAGTCCATCCAATTGATGTGCGGCAAAGCGCACTCTTTCAGCATCCGTGCATCCTGCTGTGGTTAACTCCTTCCAATCTGGCGTAACCGGTCATACGCAACTATTGGCTCGGTGCTCTTTGGAAAACACCGGCGGTTGTTACCTCGTAAAAGCGGGCTAAATTGTCCACTTTGGTGGCGGGTTGTTGTTGTTGTTGGCATTGCCACAGTTACGAACTAGCAATTGCATCAAGGCATTACAACATTGGATCAACTGAGTGAGCTCCGGTGGGAAAGCAAAACCGGGGTCACGTCTCGGAGGCATCTGAGGGTTTAGAGGGAAGAGATTAGAAATAGAAAGAGGTCTAGTGAGAAAACACTACCCATATGCACATGAGGCAAAACACACATTCATTCAATCAAGCAAGCAAGGGCATACAAAACGGTCTAGGACTATCGCATATGTGCTCACTACTACTAGTTACATGGGGGAAAATACTACTCATATTTGGTGGTCATCTAGAAATTTTGATCGGTGGAAGACTCCATGATGTACGCTCGACCGTCTTCATAGTCATCATCACTCGGATCTGAGTCGGTGTCGTCGATGATGATGTAGTTGTCTGGACAAGCGGGGTCTTCTTCCTCTTCTTGCTCCTCTTCCTTGGGTGCTGGTCCTCCCATGAAAACTCCAATCTTCTTGACTAGGTCATCGTTCTTCTCCAGTAGTATCTTGATTTCTTCCTCATATCCATCGGCGTGTAGACTTGAGTTCTTCCTCCAATTCGATGATCTTAGTTTTCGCCTTCTTCAAATCCGGCATGTCTGCGCTTTATCCGGTTCTCATGACGTCGAATGTGCTGGTTTAGCTCCTGGATGTAAGCTGCAATGGATCTATCCTTCTTGGTGCTAATTACTTCCCATTGCTCGTCTCGGCGCCCACATATTTGGTATATGGTGTCTTTAAGCTCCTTGTTGTAGACTTCTCCGATGCGTCCCATGGTAATGTGAGCTGCCATACTCTTTCCTAAACTGCATGTTGGTGCGTTGAAAACACATACTATGGGCTCCGTGCTTGGCGCATAAGCGTCCTTCCGGAACTAGAGCTTGAATCTTCCAGCATTCTTCTTACGGCAAGGTGGCGTTATGCGTCCGGTGAAGCTTGGTATTCCAATATTCAGGTACATAGTGACTTCCTTCAAGTGGCGTCCGAAAGGTGTGTCTTCATCCGGTTGGGCAAACTTGTACTTCATCTCCGTCATCCTAAAGAGTGGAAAAATTGGAGAGAGGTCAGAAATGAGTAGAGAGGAGTGACCTATGGCTTTATCTTAGTGGTCGTGTCCTACACTCAGCGTGTGCTCTGATACCATCTTGTAGTGACCCGACCTCAGATGGTCAAGTCTACGTATACATGTCATCCCCGGATCGGTAATCTTGACATACGATTACTCGAAGGATTTATAACAGTAGCAATCACACACTTATTACATCGAATGTCTCAAAAGAGAACTTAATACAATAATATGGCTGAAGGCCATCTAATGCGATAACGTGGGAACGCTTGGAAGATAAAGTGAGTCCATCAACTCCAGCGGCATAAGCGAGATGCACGGCAGCGACCTACAATCCTTACTCCTCGTCTGAAAAGTGCGCAACATAATACGTTGCAGCCCAGAACGGGTCAGCACATGGAATATGCTGGCAATGTAACTCATAGAGTAATGAAAGAATAAGCTATACTACATGCATATATGGCTGGTGGAAAGCTCTATGGTTACAGTTTTGCGAAAAGCCAATTTTTCCCTGCATCAGAGGAATAAATTTAATTTAACTATCATGGTGGTTGAAACATCATTGAGAAGGTGTAACCCCAAATCAATGATCCCAATTAAAGTGATTAACAACCCAGCAAAATTAGTTAAGAGTGATGAGATACATGTGGATACTCAAGTACTAGATACTTAGAATTGTCCATAACCGGGGACACGGCTAACCATGATTAGTTTGTACACTCTGCAGAGGTTTGCGCACTTTTCCCCACAAGACTCAATCGCCTCCGTTTGGTTTCTCGCCTTTGCATGGTGTTTGAGAGACGGATGACCGAGACACAGATCTTTCGAAACATTAACTCTCTACTCCGGATAGATCATACCAAACCTATAAAACCCACTACCTGTGACCTACCTCTTGAGAGCTTCACGTAACTTACTCAACTATGCTAGAGCCCATAATAGCTTGTGGCTGCACACGGAAGTTTCTAGCATGAATAAACTCAGTTCCCTTTGAGCACAGGTGGCGGTCCATAGGAAGATCACACGGGTACAGGGATTTCCAAGAAAATGCAGACAACACTTTGGGTTCCCAGGTGCCTCAATCCACCCAGATGTGTATTTAAGTTGCCACCTTAAGGTAAACCATTAATTAACAATCTCACATCTGTCGTGAATATCTCTCAAACCCAAACCACGTTTACGAGCATAGCATGGCAATAGAAGCATAACGTAGAAGTAACTCCCAAGGGTTTGATAGTAACAGGGCAATAGGTTCCTACCTCATCATCTACTTCCCAACCCACAATTTAATGACATCCTAATCATGCAATGTTGGAGGGTTGAGCTAATGCATAAAAACTGGGTATGAAAAGATATGATCAAGTGTTACTTGCCTTGCTGACGATCCGTGAATCCTAGAGACTCGTAGTAACACGCTTCGCACTCCGGGAATTCTATCGCAAGCAAACAATACATACATAAGTAAACAAGCAAAGATGCACAAACGAAACTTCAACTGAACAGGTTGACCGGAGAGTTAACCTTAAGAACTCCGGTTTGCAAAAAGAATCAAACCAAACGGAACAACGAAACTCAAACGGCGAGAAAAACAAGGTCCGTTTACTAATCTGAACTACGGTCAAATTTTACAGAGATAAAAACTGGTTTAAGTTGATTATTCGGAAAGAGGGTTTCGAGATGAAACTCCAGGCGCTTCAATCACCTGATTCCGATAAACGAGCGAAAAGATAAACATGTTTGACAATTGGATCAGAAATCGAGATCAGAATAACCGCGGAATAAATCCAATAAAAGAAAAGCGACGAACTGCTAAACGAACGAACGCTCGTTAACAGAACCTAAACAGTGAACGCGTTCGTTAGAATGAACGGAAGAACGGACGTTCGCTAAATAAATAAACCGACGAAAATAAACCGATCTATATAAAAAACGATCTAGGGTTTTATATAAAAAAAACTGAAGGGTTTTTTTAATAAAATAAACCGGCGGTGGTACCTCCGTGGCGCGTCCCGTGAGGCGGCTCAGCGGGCTCGAGTGGGCGGGTCGGAGGTGAGCGGCTCGGCGAGGCGGCAGCTGAGGCGGCGGCGATGATGCGGGCGGCGTAACAGCGGATCGGGGACTCCGGCGGCTCGGGCAGACTCCGTGGCCAGGTTGGTGTGAGGTGGTGTGGTGGTGGCGGGCGGCGGCATATATAGGTGGTGGGCGGCTCGGCTTGGGAAGGGCGCCGGGGTGGAGTCCGGCTCGGACTCGCCCTCGGCGTCCGATGCCTCGCCTGTGTGTGTGAGGAAAAGGCGGCGGCAGTGGGCAGGCTGGCTCGGTGGGCCTTGACCTAGTCGGCGTGGGTCCATTTTTTAAACATTCATGAAAGAAAAATTCCTAGAAAAATAAATAAAAATCTAAAAATTCCAAAACAAGTTTTCTCCGTCTAAATAAAATATTTAGAACTAGATGAACTTTTCTTGGCCCCTAAAATGCAATTTTTTTAAAGCGTGCAAATTTTTCTAGGGCAAATAAAATTCCAAATAAAATCAAATAAAATCCCAGAAATGATTTTAACATTTTTCCTCCGTTATTTCAATTATTTTGGAGAAGTCATATTATCTCCCCTCATTTATTTATTTAAATTGAAATAATTTTCCAGAGAGAAAATTAATTAAAATCCAATATCCTCGTCCTTCATTATTTGATAAAATTCAAATATGAAAATTGAAAAATCCCCAACTCTCTCCGAGGGTCCTTGAGTTGCTTAGGATTTTCGAGGATGGTAAATGAGAAGGCAAATAAAATATGATATGCAAGAATGACCTATGTATAACATGCCAAATTGAAAATTTGGGATGTTACAGTATATCCCCGGGATCTCCTAGGACAATGCTGGTATATCCCCAGGTGCCGGGAAAGTCCACTGGTATATCCCCAGGGTGCCCCTAGCAATCCACCCAGATGTGTGTTTGAGTTGCCACCTTTAATAAACCATTAAATAACAATCTCACATCTGTCATGGATACGCTCACCCAATCCACGTCTACTAGCATAGCATGGCATAATAAGCAAACGTAGAAGTAACTCCCAAGGGTTTGATAATAAAACAGGTAATAGGTACTACCTCAATCTACTTCCCAAAACCCACAATTTAATTAGATCCTAATCATGCAAGTGTTTGAGGATAGATCTAATGCATAAAAACAGGGTATGAGAAGAAGTATGATCAAAGTGTTACTTGCCTATAATGTTGATAGATCTACTCGTCACACTCCGGTCAATCTATCGTAAGCAATCAATAGTAACCACACATAAGCAATCACTCAAAAAATCAGAAAGAACGAAGAAGACAATTCGAAAAGCATCAAAACCACACATAAGCAATCCCTCATAAAACAATTTCTAACAGTACCAAAATTATGTGAATTTGGCCTTATCAGAAAGTTTAGGTCAAGAGCTTCGATTTGCAAAAAGAATCAACGCAAACGGAGTTACGAAACTCAAGTTATGATCAAACGAAGTTCAATTACAAGTATGTTTGAATTCAAATTTTAAAACTTTCAAAAACATGTTTGAGTTGGATTACTAGAAATAGGGGATCGTAACGAAGAAGTGGGCGTTGGTTTCGTTGGATTTGGACGAACGAGTAAAAAGATGTGGTCGTTTGAAAATTGAGGACTAATCTGTAAAATAAAACAACTACAACTAGGTCCATTGCAGAAAAATAAAATAAAAGAAAAAGACTAAATAGCGAACGTTCGCTGCAGAAACCTATAAGACGAAAACCGTTCGCTACAAATCCTAAACTAGCAAACGTCCACTAATTAACCTAACTAATAGATAAAACCGGTCTTAAAAAACAAAGAAAATCTAAGAACAACAGCGAACCGGGGTCGATTATTACCGGTTCGGAAAAAAAACGACGGTGGCGGCGTGGTTCGTCGGTGTCGGAGAAGACGGCGGCGGGCGCTCGGCTCGGCCGAGCGGGCGGTTAACTGGCTGAGGGCGGAGTGGACGGGAGGGCGGCGGGCGAGGCGAGGAGGATGGCGGCGTCGGCGGTGGTCATGGGGGGCGGGACGAGCGAGGCGGCGGCGATGGATCTTGGCCAAGGCGGCGAAAAAGGGCGGCGGGGAGAGGGAGAGAGAGGAACGGGGCCCGGGGCCTCGGGTTTTATAGGAGAGGAGGGCGAGTGGTGGCGTGGGGATGGGGGCAGAGGAGGTCGGCGGCGGCACGGAGGCGGCGGCGATGCCGTGGTGGTGGCAGACTCAGAGCGGAGCTCGGGGACAGGCGCGGAGGTGGGCTGGGCCTGCGGCCTGGCTCAGGTGCTGGGCCGGCCCAGTCTGCGAGAGGAAAGGGAGGGAGAGAGAGGAGTGCTGGGCTTCGGCCTGGCACTATTCGAAGAGTTATTTTTTTTAAACAGACAAAGAAAAATAAAAACAAAAGAAAATAGAAATATTATATAGTCATATAATATATCAAAATTTGCAGAAAAATATTTTCTACAATATGGACATTTTTCTAGTTTCAAATAAAATCCACAAAAATTCTAATAATTCAAACAGAGCTACTGGTCCAATAAAATCCAATAAAAATCATTTTTAAAATACCAAAATTAATTCAAATTTATTTCTTTCCAATTTTCTGATGTAGGGAATCATGTTACCCTATTTTCCATGTATTTTATTTTTGGAGAAAAATAATTTGAATAAAACCCAAATAACTCCAAATTGAAAATAAATTCAAAAGAACTTTTGAATTTAATTCTTTGAAACTCCCAACTCATATTTCATATGTTTTGAAGAAGTCATTTTATCTTCGCTCATGAAAATCATTGAGTTGCATAAAGTTTCAGAAATT
This sequence comes from Aegilops bicornis, assembly GCA_021605145.1. Classification (NCBI taxonomy): domain Eukaryota; kingdom Viridiplantae; phylum Streptophyta; class Magnoliopsida; order Poales; family Poaceae; genus Aegilops; species Aegilops bicornis. The sequence continues at coordinate 610,884,360 of CM038674.1, read as the reverse complement.
GAAAATATTCTCAAATGAAATTCAAATATTTTCAACACCCCTTTTCATTTAAATAAATGGAAGAAGTCATGTCATCTTCTCTCCAGGGTTTTGTGGTGAAAAGAATTTGAATTCACTGAGATCATAAAAGCGAAAATGAAAGTTTGGGAAAGTCCTTTTATTCCCTCTCATTTAACTTTCAAAAATTCTCGAATTTCACTCAATCAATCACACGACAATCAAACAACAATCAAAAACTATCTATTTGTTTATAACATTCCAAAATTTAGAATTTTGGGATGTTACAAGGGATGTCTATCTGAGTGGGAGTTCATTAGATGAACTTAATTATCCTGAACATAGTCAAAAGCCCTTTGCAAATTATATCATAGCTCGCGCTTTAGTTCTACTGTTTTGGATATGTTCCTAGAGAAAATGTAGTTGAAAGTTGACAGTAGCAATTATGCGGACAGTACAAGGCTTATGTCCTTAATGCACCGCTCGGTGTGCTGGACCTCGAACGTGTTCTGTGGATGTTGCGAACATCTGACATACACGTTTTGATGTCTACATGATAGTTCGGTAATGTTAAATGGATTAGAATTGAGGCACCGAAGACCTTTTTGAAATGTCGCGGAACATATGAGATGTTTCGAGGGCTGAAATTGGGATTTCAGGCTCGTGCCCACGTCAAGAGGTATAAGACCTCCGACGAGTTTCTTAGCCTGCAAACTAAGGGAGAAAAGCTCAATCGTTGAGCTTGTGCTCAGATTTTCTGAGTACAACAATCACTTGAATCGAGTGGGAGTTAATCTTCCAGATGAGATAGTGATGTTTCTCCAAAGTCATTGCCACCAAGCTGCTAGAGCTTCGTGATGAACTATAACATATCAGGGATAGATATGATGATCCTTGAAATATTTGCGATGTTTGACACCGCGAAAGTAGAAATCAAGTAGGAGCGTCAATTGTTGATGATTAGTAAAACCGCTAGTTTCAAGAAGGGCAAGGGCAAGAAGGGATACTTCATGAAATGGCAAAACAGTTGCAGATCTAATGAAAAACCCAAGGTTGAACCCAAACCCGAGACTAAGTGCTTCTGTAATGAGAGGAACGGACACTAAAGCAGAACCACCCTAGATACTTGGTAGATAAGAAGGCAGGCAAGGTTAACACAAGTATATTGGATATACATTGAATTAAATGTGTACTTTACTAGCACTCCTAGTAGCACCATGGTAATAGATCTTTGGTTCGGTTGCTAAGTGTTAGTAACTCAAAATAAAAAGGCTACGGAATAAACGGAGACTAGCTAAAGGCGAGGTGACGATATGTGTTGGAAGTATTTCCAAGGTTGATATGATCAAACGTCGCACGCTCCGTCTACCATCGAGATTGGTGTTAAACCTAAATAAACTGTTATTTAGTGTTTGCGTTGAGCATAGACATGATTGGATTATGTCTATCGCAATACGGTTATTCATGTAAGGAGAATAATGGTCACTCTATTTATTTGAATAATACCTTCAATGGTCTTGCACCTAAAAGAATGGTTCATTGAATCTTGATCGTAGTGATACACATTTTCATGCCAAAAGATATAAGATAGTAATGATAGTACCACTTACTTGTGGTAATCGCCATGTAAGTCATATTGGTATAAACGCATGAAGAAGCTCCATGTTGATGGATCTTTGGACTCACCTGCTTTTTGAAAAGTTTGAGACATGCGAACCATGTCTATTGGTGTATACGCATGAAGAAACTCCATGCAGATGGATCGTTTGGACTCACTTGATTTTGAATCACTTGAGATATGCAAATCATACCACATGGGCAAGATGACTGAAAAGCCTCGTTTTCAGTAAGATGGAACAAGAAAGCAACTTGTTGGAAGTAATACATTTTGATGTGTGCAGTCCAATGAGTGCTAAGGCACGTCGTGGATATCGTTATGTTCTTACTTCACGGATGATTTAAGTAGATACTGAGTATATTTACTTGATGAAACACAAGTCTGAATTATTTACTTGAAGGTCATGTTGCTAGACAACAATGAACCTACGAGCTATGGAGAAGCGATGGTGGGCCCGGATTCCGGCAAATGGCTCGAGGCCATAAAATCTGAGAGAGGATCCATGTATGAAAACAAAGTGTAGACTTTGGAAGAACGACTTAATGGTCGTAAGGCTGTTGGGTACAGATGGATTCTAAGAGGAAAGACAGACAATGATGGTATGTGTCACCATTAAGAAAGCTCAGCTTGTCACTAAGATGTTTCCGACAAGTTCAAGGAGTTGACTACGATGAGACTTTCTCACTTGTAGTGATGCTAAGAGTCTGTTGGAATCTTATTAGCAGTTACTGCATTATTTATGAAATCTTGCAGATAGGATGTCAAAACATTGTTTCCTCGAAAATTTTCTTGAGGAAAGGTTGCATGTGATACAACCAGAAGGTTTTTGTCAATCCTAAAAGATGCTAACAAGTATGCAAAGCTCCAGCAATCCTTCTAAGGACTGGAGTAGGCATCTCGGAGTTGGAATATACGCTTTGATGAGATAATCAAAGTTTTTTGGTTTATACAAAGTTTGTTAGAAACTTGTATTTACAATAAAGTGAGTGGGAGCACTACAACATTTCTGATAAGTATATGTCAATGACATATTGTTGATCCGAAATGATAGCATTAAGGCTTGTTTGAAAGGAGTTTTTCAAGGGAAAACCTGGATTAAGCTGCTTGAACATTGAGCATCAAGATCTATAAGGATAGATCAAAATGCTTAATGGTACTTTCAAATGAGCACATACCTTGACATGATCTTGAAGGTGTTCAAGATGGATCAGTCAAAGAAGGAGTTCTTGCCTGAGTTGTAAGGTATGAAGTTAAGACTTAAAGCTCGACCACGACAGAAGAGAGAGAAAGGACGAAGGTCGTCCCCTATGCTTTAAACGTAGGCTCTACAGTATGCTATGTTGAGTAATGCACCTGATGTGTGCCTTGCCACATGTCTGGCAAGAGGGTACAAAGGTGATCAAGGAGTGGATCACCAGATAGCGGTCCAAATTATCCTTAGAGGAATAAGGACATGTTTCTCGGTTATGGAGGTGATAAAGAGTTCGACGTAAAGAGTTGCGTCGATGCAAGCTTAACACCTATCCGGATAGCTCTGAGTAGAGAAACCGGATACGTATAGTGGAACAACCATTTGGAATAGCTCCAAGTGGAGCGTGGAAGCAGCATTTACAATATGACCTAGAGATTTGCGAAGTACATACGGATCTGAATGTTGCAGACCCGTTGACTAAAACCTCTCTCACAAGCAAAACATGATCAAACCCCAGAACTCATTGAGTGTTGATCACATAGTGATGTGAACTAGATTATTGATTCTAGTAAACTCTTTGGATGTTGGTCACATGGCGATGTGACCTATGAGTGTTGATCACATGGTGATGTGAACTAGATTATTTACTCTAGTGCAAGTGGGAGACTGTTGGAAATATGCCCTAGAGGAAATAATAAATTGGTTATTATTATTATATTTCCTTGTTCGTGATAATCGTTTATTATCCATGCTATAATTGTATTGATAGGAAACTCAGATACATGTGTGGGTACATAGACAACACCATGTCCCTAGTAAGCCTCTAGTTGACTAGCTCGTTGATCAATAGATGGTTACGGTTTCTGACCATGGACATTGGATGTCGTTGATAACGGGATCACATCATTAGGAGAATGATGTGATGGACAAGACCCAATCCTAAGCCTAGCACAAAGATCGTAGTTCGTATGCTAAAGCTTTTATAATGTTAAGTATCATTTCCTTAGACCATGAGATTGTGCAACTCCGGATACCGTAGGAATGCTTTGGGTGTACCAAACGTCACAACGAATCGGGTGGCTATAAAGGTGCACTATGGGTATCTCCAAAAGTGTCTGTTGGGTTGGCACGAATCGAGACTGGGATTTGTCACTCCGTGTGACAGAGAGATATCTCTGGGCCCACTCAGTAGGACATCATCATAATGTGCACAATGTGACCAAGGGGTTGATCACGGGATGATTTGTAACGGAACGAGTAAAGAGACTTGCCGGTAACAAGATTGAACAAGGTATCGGCATACCAACGATCGAATCTCGGGCAAGTACAATACCGCTAGACAAAGGGAATTGCATACGGGATTGCTTGAATCCTTGACATCGTGGTTCATCCGATGAGATCATCGTGGAACATGTGGGAGCCAACATGGGTATCCAGATCCCGCTGTTGGTTATTGACCGGAGAACGTCTCGGTCATGTTCAGATGGTTCCCGAACCCATAGGGTCTACACACTTAAGGTTCGGTGACGCTAGAGTTGTTATGGGAAATAGTATGTGGTTACCGAAGGTTTTGAGTCCGGATGAGATCCGGACATGACGAGGAGCTTCGAATGGTCTGGAGGTGAAGATCGGTATATTGGACGAAGGGTATTGGAGTCCGTAATTGTTCCGGGGTACGGTGATGACCAGGTGTACGAAAGGGGTTTGGAGGCCCGGCAAGCTTTGGGGGGCCTTATGGGCCAAGGGAGAGGGCACATCAGCCCACTAAGGGGCTGAGCGCCCTCCCACCCCATCTCACGTAACACGGAGAGGTGGGGCGCCACCCCTAGGGCAGCCACCCCTCCCGGCTTGGGGGCAAGTTTCCTAGGGGTGGGGGCGCCAAAACCATCTAGGGTTTCCCCTATGGCCGCCGCCCCTCCCCTAGGGAACCCTAGGGCGCCTCCCCCTCCTCCCTTCCCCCTATATATATTGATAGAGAGAGAGGGCAGCCGCACCCTTCCCCTGGAGCAGCCCTCTCCCTCCTCCAACACCTCCTCCTCCTCTGTAGTGCTTGGTGAAGCCCTGCCGGAGAACCACGAGCTCCATCACCACCATCTTTGTCGTCTTTGTCGGAGTTCTCCTCAACTTCTCCTCTCCCTTGCTGGATCAAGAAGGAGGAGACGCCCCGGCTGTACGTGTGTTGAACGCGGAGGCACCGTTGTTCGGTGCTTAGATCGGAATCAACCGCAATCTGAATCGCTGCGAGTACGACTCCTTCATCCGCGTTCTTGTAACGCTTCCGCTTAGCGATCTTCAAGGGTATGGAGATGCTCATCCTCTCCCTCTCTTGTTGCTAGAATCTACATAGATTGATCTTGGTGATGCGTAGAAAATTTTTAATTTCTGCTACGTTCCCCAACAGAAATTACTCACTCCCGGTGGGGAGCATCATGGAATTGGAGATGGAGAACGGTTGATGATGACGAAGATCAAAGATCCCCCTCTCCGGAGCCCCAAACGGACTCCAGATCTAGCCTCCCGATGAAGAACGGGAGGTGGTGGCGGCTCCGTCTCATGAAACACGATAATTCTTTCTCTCCGGGTTTTTTCTCGAAAAATAGGATTTTATAGAGTTGGAATCAGGGTCTGCGGGGCCACCAGGTGGGCACGACCCACCTAGGCGCGTCTGGAAGGGGGGGCGCCATGGTGGGTTGTGCTCACCCAGGGGGGCCCTCCGGTGGTTCTTGGCTCCAGTATTTTTTATATATTCTGAAATAATTCTCCAAAAAGCTTTGTTCCAATCTGAGAACTTTTATTTCTGCACGAAAACAACACCATGGTAGTTCTGCTGAAAACAGCGTCAGTCCGGGTTAGTTTCATTCAAATCATGCAAATTAGAGTCCAAACAAGGGGAAACGCGTTACGAAAACTAGATACGACGGAGACGTATCAAGTCCCCAGGATATGATTTATTACTTCTCTGGAAAAAAAATCCTGCTCATAAGAAACAAGCTGCCTTACAGGAAATATTTAACTTTGTGCAAATTGAAGAAGAGAGTCTCCCACAAGCTTGGGGGGGGGGGGGCTTCTCCAATTGCTTAATGCTTTGCCTAATCATCCCCTTAAGAAAAATGAAATACTTGATATCTTCTATAATGGACTAACGATACTTCTAGGGGCATCTTAGATAGTTGTGCTGGTTGTGTTTTCAGGCAACAAACTATTGAACAAGCTAAGGAATTATTGAATAATATATTAAATAATTATGATGATTGGACTCTTCCTGAACCACCGCCTAAACCCACTCCGAAGAAGAGGGGTATCTTATTTCTTAGTCCTGAAGATATGCAAGAGGCAAAGAAATGTATGAAGGAAAAAGGTATTAAAGCTGAAGACGTTAAGAATCTACCACCTATTGAAGAAATACATGGAGTTGATACACCACCACCAGAGGTGGTAGAGGTAAAAAATCTTTATTAAATTTTGATGAAGGTGACATCCCTTGCAATAAACATCCTAGTCAATGCCTATATGAATTTGATAATTACATTATGAGCAAGATCACTTCAATGCAAATGTTATGAAACAATTGAAACAAAATTATGATATGATTCCTCACTCGAGTGACTTATTAGTTAGAATCACTAATGATGTGAGAGGTGTAGGAAAACATGCCTCTATGGTTCAAAATCAGTTAGAACAAGTTGCTAAAACTCAAAGTGAACTGCTTAGTGAAATGAACAATTATATGAATGATTATGATGTTAGAGTAGCAACTAGAGGAGGCAAAATGACTCAGGAACCACTTTATCCTGAGGGACACCCTGGAGGAATTGAGCAAGACTCTCAAAGAATTAACACTGATGCACCTAGTCTTTCTAAAAAGAAAAAGAAAAAGAAAATGATAGGACTTTGCATACTTCTAGCGAACCTGAAATAGAAAAACCTCCTAAACATAACAATGATGTCTCTATCTCACATGCTGAAACTCAATCTGGTAATGAACATTCACCTAGTGATAATGAAAATGGTAAGGATGATGTTCATGAAGATACTCAACCAGACAATGATAAGGAACCAGATAATCTTGTTGAAATAGAACTCTTTGTTGATCTCGATAACCCACAACCTAAAAATAAACGATTTGACAAAAGAGACTTTGTGGCTAGAAAACATGGTAAAGAAAGAGAGCCATTGGTTCAGAAACCCATGCCATTTCCACCTAAACCATCTAAGAAAACATATGATGAAGAATTTGAACGCTTTGTTGAAATGCTTAGGCTAGTCTTTTTGCGCACTCGCTTGACAGATATTTTAAAGATGGCCCCTTATGCTAAATACATGAAAGAAATTGTCACTAATAATAGAAAGATACTTGAAGCTGAAATCTCCACCATGCTTCCTAATTATTCTTTTAAGGATGGAGTACCTAAAAAACTTGGAGATCTAGGAATACCAACTATACCTTGCTCTATTAAAAGAAATTATATCAAAACTGATTTATGTGATTTAGGAGTTGGTGTTAGTGTTATGCCTTTCTCTTTATATAAAAGACTTGTTTTGAATAAACTCACACCTACTGAAATATCATTGAAAATGGTTGATAAATCAACTGCCATACATATCGTTATTTGTGAGGATGTGCCCGTTGTTGTTGCAAATGTTACTATCTTAACAGACTTTGTTATACTTGAGATGCCCGAGGATGACAACATGTCGATTATCGAGAGTAGACCCTTTTTGAACACTGCAGGGGCTGTTATTGATTGCAATAAAAGCAAAGTCACTTTTCATATCAATGTTAATGAGCATACGGTGCACTTTCCGAAGAAACAATTCCAAGTGAATAGTATTAATGTTATTGAAAAATCTCCGACAGTTACTATTGGAAGTTTTCAACTCCCTTTAATTTACCTACTGCTAAAAGGAAATATGAAATACTTATTGTTGGGGATATTCATATCCCCATTGAGGCAACTTCGTGTTTGATACGTCTCCATCGTATCTACAATTTTTTATTGTTTCATGCCAATATTCTACAACTTTATACTTCTGGCAAATTTTTATACTCCCTCCGTTCCTTTATATAAGGTGTATAGATTTTTGAGAAAAAGTCCGAAATATAAGGTGTATTGCGTTGCACCACCCGTTTGGATAATTTTTTTAGGGATTTGATTACATTTCCTTATATTTGGCAAGCTCCTCTATTTCTCATGTCAATTATTCAGGTGAAATCACACCCAAAACTTGTGAAAATTTCCCTCCACGTGTGTTCTTTAATTTCCGTGCCAAAAACTATACACCCTATATTTAGGAATGGAGGGAGTATTATTTTTGGGACTAACATATTGATCCAGTGCCCAGTGGCAGTTCCCGTTTGTTGCATGTTTTTTGTTTCGCAGAATATCCATACCAAACAAAGTCCAAACACGATAAAAAGTTACAAAGATTTATTTTGGAATATATGTGATTGTTGGGAAGAAGAATCAACGGGAGACGATGCCCGAGGGGCCCACAAGCCCAAGGGGCGTGCCCCCCTACCCTATACGCAGCCAGGAGGCTTGTGGCCACCCTGTAAGGCGGTTGGTGCCCTTCTTCAGCCGCAAGAAATGTAATATCTAGATAGCAATCGTGTTAAAATTTCAGCCCAATCGGAGTTACGGATCTCCGGTAATTTAAGAAATGGTGAAAGGCCAGAATACAGGTCGTGAAACAGAAGAGAAACAGAGAGATGGATCCAATCTCGGAGGGGCTCCCGCCCCTCTGCCGCCATGGAGGGCATGGACTGATGTCTACTATGCAACCTTCTTCTTGTGGACGTTGTTGGGCCTCGAAGTGCAGAGGTTTGTAGGACAGTAGCATATTTCCCTCAAGTGGATGACCTAAGGTTTATCAATCTGTGGCAGGCGTAGGATGAAGATGGTCTCTCTCAAACAACCCTGCAACCAAATAACAAAGAGTCTCTTGTGTCCCCAACACACCCAATACAATGGTAAATTGTATAGGTGCACTAGTTCGGCGAAGAGATGGTGATACAAGTGCAATATGGATGGTAGATATAGGTTTTTGTAATCTGAAAATATAAAAACAGCAAGGTAACTAATGATAAAAGTGAGCGTAAACGGTATTGCAATGCTAGGAAACAAGGCCTAGGGTTCATACTTTCACTAGTGCAAGTTCTCTCAACAATAATAACATAATTGGATCATGTGACTATCCCTCAACATGCAACAAAGAGTCACTCCAAAGTCACTAATAGCGGAGAACAAACGAAGAGATTATGGTAGGGTACGAAACCACCTCAAAGTTATTCTTTCCGATCAATCCATTGGGCTATTCCTATAAGTGTCACAAACAGCCCTAGAGTTCGTAGTAAAACAACACCTTAAGACACACATCAACCAAAACCCTAATGTCACCTAGATACTCCAATGTCACCTCAAGTATCCGTGGGTATGATTATACGATATGCATCACACAATCGCAGATTCATCTATTCAACCAACACATAGAACCTCAATGAGTGCCCCAAAGTTTCTAAACGGAGAGTCAAGATGAAAACGTGTGCCAACCCCTATGCATAGGTTCATGGGCGGAACCCGCAAGTTCATCACCAAAACATACATCAAGTGAATCAATAGAATAACCCGTTGTCACCACGGTTATCCCACGCAAGACATATATCAAGTGTTCTCAAATCTTTAAAGACTCAATCCGATAAGATAACTTCAAAGGGAAAACTCAATCCATTACAAGAGAGTAGAGCGGAAGAAACATCATAAGATCCAACTATAATAGCAAAGCTCGCGATACATCAAGATCGTACCACCTCAAGAACACGAGAGAGAGAGAGAGAGAGAGAGAGAGATCAAACACATAGCTACTGGTACATACCCTCAGCCCCAAGGGTGAACTACTCCCTCCTCGTCATGGAGAGCGTCGGGATGATGAAGATGGCCACCGGTGAGGGATCCCCCCTCCGGCAGGGTGCCGGAACAGGGTCCCGATTGGTTTTTGGTGGCTACAGAGGCTTGTGGCGGCGGAACTCCCGATCTATTCTGCTCCCCGATGGTTTTAGGGTATATTGGTATATATAGGAGGAAGAAATACGTCAGGGGAGCCACGAGGGGCCCACGAGGGTGGAGGGCGCGCCCAGGGGGTGGGCGCGCCCCCCTGCCTCGTGCCCTCCTCGTTAATCCCCTGACGTGCACTCCAAGTCTCCCGGATTGCTTTCTTTCCAAAAATAATTTTCCCGAAGGTTTCATTCCGTTTGGACTCCGTTTGATATTCCTTTTCTTCGAAACACTGAAACAAGGAAAAACAGAATCGCACTGGGCTGCAGGTTAATAGATTAGTCCCAAAAATAATATTAAATTGCATATTATAGCCCATTAAACATCCAAGATGGATAATATAATAGCATGAATACTTCATAAATTATAGATACGTTGGAGACGTATCAGCATCTAAGCTTAATTCCTGCTCGTCCTCGAGTAGGTAAATGATAAAAGGAATAATTTATGAAATGTGAATGCTAGCAGGTGCATAAGTTTGATCAATGATAATTTCAATCACCTTTTCTAGCATCATCATATGTCATAACAGTAGCTCAACTCATAAAACTTTGCATGATCAAGTAACAAACTATTCACATGTTAAAGTATAGATCATAAACTTTCTTGAGAACTAACAAACTACATTCTCAGTCATCAAACAATTGCAATTCATCTTATTTTCAGGAAGAGTCTATGTTAGAGCTTTGATTCAGCAAACTTCACATACTCAACTATCATTTAGTCTTCCATGATTGCTACCACTCAAAGCATATTTTTTGAACAAATAGTATTCATCGAACACTGAGAAAGATAGGGGCTTAATGTTTCGCCTCCCATCCTTTTACCTCAAGGGTAATGTCAACAATAATAATTCATGCTCAAATATATTTGAATGGCCATATATGCTTAGATCTTTCCATCACATGATGCTTGCCAACTAAAGAGTAGGTTGGAATGAGAAGGAATACTACTGACTCTTGCATAAAAGTAAAAGATAGGCCCTTCGCAGAGGGAAGCAGGGATTTGCAGTGGTGCTAGAGCTCGAAGCAAAAACAGATATGAAAATAATTAGGAGAGGTATGCTTTCATTGTCAACATAACGACCAAGAGTTCCCAATATCTTCCATACTAGATACATCATAGGCGGTTCCCACGCAGAAAGGTAAAGATTTTACTCCCCCGCCACCAACAATCATCAATCCATGGCTTGCCCGAAACAATGGGTGCCTCCAACTAACATCAATCCTGGGGGAGTTTTGTTTCAAATTATTTTTGATTTGATTTCGATCTTTGGATCATGGGACTGGGCATCCCAGTTACCAGCCATTTTTCTTATGAATGATGAGCGAAGTCCACTCATCGTGAGAATAACCCACCTCATGGAAGATACTGCTAGCCCCTAGTTGCTACATGAGCGATTCGGGCATACAAAACAGATTATTATTTGAAGGTTTAGAGTTTGGCATATGCAAATTTACTTGGAACGGTAGGTAAATACCGCGTATAGGTAGATATGGTGGACACTCATGGAAGAAACTTGGTTCAAGGAATTTGGATGCACAAGCAGTATTCCCGCTTAGTACAGATATTTTGGCTAGCAAAGGATTCTAAATAGCAAACACCACATGTTAGAGGATCCATAAAAATATAACTTCTATACAAATATACCCAAGCATAACTCATTATGTTGTCTTCCTTGTCCAACTTCAACTAATTTGCTCAGGTTTGAAAATAATTAATGGGGCTCACAATCATAGAAGATGTCCAAGATAGTATTATATGTGAAACCTCTCTTCCTTCAATATTCTTTCATGAATTGTTCAAGTGACCAATACAATGTTTGCTAACCTTCAATAAATTTACCACCTCTACTTCTTATATCTAAAGTCATTACTGCCCTTGGGATAAGCATATAAAACCTATATAATTTCAGATTTATGATATTCAATTCATTCAACTATTTACTCATAGGATATAAGTGAAGCACACGAGTAAATGACAAACTACTCCAAAAAGATATAAGTGAAGATCAATGAGTAGTTAAATAATTATGTAGGTATGTGAAGACTATCTCTCTCATTTAATAATTTCAGATCTTGGTATTTTATTCATACAGCAAGCAAAACAAAATAAAACAACATTTCAAGGATAGCACTCATCATGTGAAGAAGCAAAAACTTAGGCTCAATCGATACTAACCGATAATTGTTGAAGAAGAAAGGTGGGATGCCTACCGGGGCATCCCCAAACTTAGATGCTTGATACTTCTTGAAATATTAACTAGGGATGCCTTGGGCATCCCCAAGATTGAGATTTTGTGTCTCCTTAATTCCACTCATATCACGGTCTTCCTAAATTTCAAAAGCTTCATCCACACAAAACTCAACAAGGACTCGTGAGATAAGTTAGTATAAACCAATGCAAAAACCTTATCATACTATACTGTAACAAATCACTAAAATTATTATTCAACATTGCATACTAAATGACTCTGCATATTTAATACTCCTATCCTCAAATATAATCATTAAACAAGCAAACATATGCAAGCAATGCAAACATAACAGCAATCTGCCAAAACAGGACAGTCTATAAAGAATGCAGCAAGATCCATACTTCCCTAGCTCCAAAAATTATGAAAGAAAATTCACACTGTAGTAAATTTATCAGAGCTTATTATGCAAAAGGTTTCAACATTTTATCATATTCTGAATTTTCTAGGGAATTTTTGCAACATCGGTAAACTTTATGTTTTAAAACAGCAACATGTATACTTGCAAAATAAGCATGGTAAAGGCTATCCTTGACATTTTTATTGAAAATAGAGATGCAAAACATTATTCTAAATAACAGAAAGCAAATACTAACAAAATAAAATGACGCTCCAAGCAAAACACATATCATGTGGTGAATAAAAATATAGCTCTAAGTAAAGTAACCGATGAACGAAGACGAAAGAGGGGATGGCTTCCGGGGCATCCCCAAGCTTAGGCTCTTGGTTGTCCTTGAATATTACCTTGGGGTGCCTTGGGAATCCCCAATCTTAGGCTCTTTCAACTCCTTATTCCGTAGTCCATCGAATCTTTACCCAAAACTTGAAAACTTCACAACACAAAACTTAACAGAAAATCTCGTGAGCTCAGTTAGCGAAAGAAAACAAAACACCACTTCAAGGTACTGTAATGAACTCATTCTTTATTTGTATTGGTGTTAAACCTACTGTATTCCAACTTCTCTATTGTTTATAAACTATTTTACTAGCCATAGAGTCATCAAAATAAGCAAACAACACACGAAAAACAGAATCTGTCAAAAATAGAACAGTCTGTGGTAATCTATAACTAACACAAACTTCTGAAACTTAGAAAAATCTACCAAAATGGGATGACCTAGATAATTTGATTATTGATCTTCTTCAATTAGAATCAGTATTTTATCACGTTCTGGTGATTTTAAACATTGTTTTCGTGAACAGAAAGTTTCTGGAATTTTCAGCAAGATCAAATAACCATCATCCAAGAAGATCCTATAGGTCTTACTTGGCACAAACACTAATTAAAACATAAAACCACATCTATACAGAAGCTAGATGGATTATTTATTCCTGAACAGAACCAAAAAGCAAGAAACTAAAATAAAATTGGGTTGCCTCCCAACAAGCGCTTACGTTTAACGCTCCTAGCTAGGCATGATGATTTCAATGATGCTCACATAAAAGATAAGAATTGAAACGTAAAGAGAGCATCATGAAGAATATGACTAGCACATTTACGTCTAACCCATTTCCTATGCATAGGGATTTTGTGAGCAAACAATTTATGGGAACAATAATCAACTAGCATAGGAAGGCAAAACAAGCAAATCTTCAAGATTTTCAACACATAGAGAGGAAACTTGATATTATTGCAATTCCTACAAGCATATATTCCTCCCTCATAATAATTTTCAGTAGCATCAAGAATGAATTCAACAATATAGCCAGCACCTAAAGCATTCTTTTCATGATCTACTTGCATAGAAATTTTACTACTCTCCACATAAGCAAAATTCTTCTCTTCATAGCAGTGGGAGCAAACTCAACAAAATAACTATCATATGATTGAAAATTAAGATCAAGATGACAAGTTTCATGGTTATCATTATTATTTATAGGATACGTGTCATCACAATAATCATCATAGATAGGAGGCATGCTTTCATCATAGTAAATTTGCTCATCAAAGCTTGGGGACAAAAATATCATCTTCATCAAACATAGCTTCCCCAAGCTTGTGGCTTTGCATATCATTAGCATCATGGATATTCAAGGAATTCATACTAACAACATTGCCATCATGCTCATCGTTCAAATATTTAGTGCCAAACATTTTATAGACTTCTTCTTCTAGCACTTTGGCACAATTTTCCTTTCCATCATACTCACGAAAGATATTAAAAAGATGAAGCGTATGAGGTAAACTCAATTCCATTTTTTGTAGTTTTCTTTTATAAATTAAACTAGTGATAAAACAAGAAACAAAAAGATTCAATTGCAAGATCTAAAGATATACCTTCAAGCACTCACCTCCTCGGCAACGGCGCCAGAAACTGAGCTTAGTTGACGGGGTGTGAGTGTCGCTTACCTAGCCTCCCCGGCAACGGCGCCAGAAACTGCCTGATGTCTACTACGCAACCTTCTTCTTGTGGACGTTGTTGGGCCTCCAAGTGCAGAGGTTTGTAGGACAGTAGCAAATTTCCCTCAAGTGGATGACCTAAGGTTTATCAATCCGTGGGAGGTGTAGGATGAAGATGGTCTCTCTCAAACAACCCTGCAACCAAATAACAAAGAGTCTCTTGTGTCCCCAACACACTCAATACAATGGTAAATTGCATAGGTGCACTAGTTCGGCGAAGAGATGGTGATACAAGTGCAATATGGATGGTAGATATAGGTTTTTGTAATCTTAAAATATAAAAACAGCAAGGTAACTAATGATAAAAGTGAGCGTAAACGGTATTGCAATGCTAGGAAAGAAGGCCTAGGGTTCATACTTTCACTGGTGCAAGTTCTCTCAACAATAATAACATAATTGGATCATATAACTATCCCTCAACATGCAACAAAGAGTCACTCCAAAGTCACTAATAGCGGAGAACAAACGAAGAGATTATGGTAGGGTGCGAAACCACCTCAAAGTTATTCTTTCCGATCAATCCATTGGGCTATTCCTATAAGTGTCACAAACAGCCCTAGAGTTTGTAGTAAAATAACACCTTAAGACACACATCAACCAAAACCCTAATGTCACCTAGATACTCCAATGTCACCTCAAGTATCCGTGGGTATGATTATACGATATGCATCACACAATCTCAGATTCATCTATTCAACCAACACATAGAACCTCAATGAGTGCCCCAAAGTTTCTACCGGAGAGTCAAGACGAAAACGTGTGCCAACCCCTATGCATAGGTTCATGGGCGGACCCCGCAAGTTCATCACCAAAACATACATCAAGTGAATCAATAGAATAACCCGTTGTCACCACGGTTATCCCACACAAGACATACATCAAGTGTTCTCAAATCATTAAAGACTCAATCCGATAAGATAACTTCAAAGGGAAAACACAATCCATTACAAGAGAGTAGAGGGGGCGAAACATCATAAGATCCAACTATAATAGCAAAGCTCACGAAACATCAAGATCGTACCACCTCAAGAACACGAGAGAGAGAGAGAGAGAGAGAGAGAGAGATCAAACACATAGCTACTGGTACATACCCTCAGCCCCGAGGGTGACCTACTCCCTCCTCGTCATGGAGAGTGTCGGGATGATGAAGATGGCCGCCGGTGAGGGATCCCCCTCCGGCAGCGTGCCGAAACAGGGTCTCGGTTGGTTTTTGGTGCTACAGAGGCTTGCGGCGGAACTCCCGACCTATTCTGCTCCCCGATGGTTTTAGGGTATATTGGTATATATAGGAGGAAGAAATACGTCAGGGGAGCCACGAGGGGGCCACGAGGGTGGAGGGCGCGCCCCCTGCCTCGTGCCCTCCTCGTTAATCCCCTGACATGCACTCCAAGTCTCCCGGATTGCTTTCTTTCCAAAAATAACTTTCCCGAAGGTTTCATTCCGTTTGGACTCCGTTTGATATTCCTTTTCTTCGAAACACTGAAACAAGGAAAAGATAGGAACTGGCACTGGGCTCTGGGTTAATAGGTTAGTCCCAAAAATAATATAAAAGTGCATAATAAAGCCCATTAAACATCCAATATGGATAATATAATAGCATGAATACTTCATAAATTATAGATACATTGGAGACATATCATGGACCAGAGGGGAAACCCTCCTCTCATCTAGGGGGGGGGGGTCAAGGAAGAAGAAGGAGGTGGGGGCTCTCTCCCCCTCTCTCCCGGTGGCGCCGGAACGCCGCCGGGGCCATTATCGTGATGATGATCTACACCAACAACTTTGCCTCCGTCATCACCAACTCTCTCCCCCTCTATGCAGCGGTGTAACACCTCTTCTCCCCGCTGTAATCTCTACTTAAACATGGTGCTCAACGCTATATATTATTATCCAATGATATGTGGCTATCCTATGATGTTTGAGTAGATCCGTTTTGTCCTACGGGTTAATTGAAGATCATTGGTTTTAGTTGCATGTTTTATTATTGGTGCTGTCCTATGGTGCCCTCCGTGTCACGCAAGCATGAGGGAACCCCGCTATAGGGTGTTGCAATATGTTCAAGATTCGCTTATGGTGGGTTGCTAGAGTGACAGAAGCTCAAACCTGGGTAAAGGGATTGTTGCGTATGGGAGTAAAGAGGACTTGATAACTTATAATGCTATGGTTGGGTTTTACCTTAATGATCTTTAGTAGCTGCGGATGCTTGCTAGAGTTCCAATCATAGGTGCATATGATCCAAGTAGAGAAAGTATGTTAGCTTATGCTTCTCCCTCATATAAAATTGTAATCATGGTTACCGGTCTAGTTATCGATTGCCTAGGGACAAATAACTTTCTTATGACAAAAATCTCTCTACTAAAACTAACTTAATTGTTTATTTATATAAACAACCCCTAACTTTTATTTAGGTGTTCTTTATTATCTTGCAAACCTATCCTATCACACCTACAAAGTACTTCTAGTTTCATACTTGTTCTAGGTAAAGCAAACGTAAAGTGTGCGTAGAGTTGTATCGGTGGTCGATAGAACTTGAGGGAATATTTGGTCTACCTTTAGCTCCTCGTTGGGTTCGACACTCTTACTTATTGAGAAAGGCTACAATTGATCCCCTATACTTTTGGGTTATCAGTGTTTTACGGAAGTTCTTCGGGTTCATGTTAATCGAAAGTGATTGTTAATAAGACTTGATCAACCTTATTAATGGATTGTTTTCGAGAGGCATGTGGTCGATGAATTTAATAAGCACAAACTTCTGTCCCTACATTTTGTTTTCTATTTTTCTTAGTTAAATAAAATAAAATGCCATGTTTAGTCTGTTTTCTGAATTTTCCATGCAATAAAAAATGACCCGAAAATAAAAGTGCTCAGAATGCCCTGAAATTTTAACATGATTTTTTCTGAACATTTCTGAATTTCTGGTACAAATAACATCATAGGGGTGTGCCCCTGGTGCCCACAAGACACCAGGGCGCGCTAGCCACTCTAGGTGCACCCTGGTGAGTGGTGGGCCCCATGTGGGTCCCCTCACTTATCTCTTTAGTACATGTCATCTCCTACCTCGAGAAAGAAAAACACCATAGTTCTCTCTCTCTCTTGTGTTCTTGCTCTCAAACCCGCGGATTTCGATCTCTTTGCTCGAAGCTTCATTTTAGAAACTGTTTTGGGTATTGCTACTTAGTATGTGACTCCTCCATTGCTCCAATTAGTTTTTGCTCCAGTGGTTTATATTTTGAATAATTAGCTACTTTTGGTGCTGCTATAAATGGGCTTGCATGTTTAATTCTTAGAACTCTAAGTAGTTTGAATGCTTGATATAGCCTCTAGGCACCCATATGAGTAGTTGTTGTCAATCTTGTGTGAAGTTTTGCTAACAAAAATTTTGTGACCCAAAAATTTAAGAAAATTGTTCGCAAATAAAATGCACCTCTTTGGGAGTTCTTCAAGGAGAGGTCCTCGGAGGCATCCTCGAGTAGGAGCTCGATACGACAATCCTATGTTGATCCAAGTGCAAGCTCGACGCGGGACACCGTCACCAAATCGTGCCTATGGTCGTGTAACGAGTTCATGTTGGTGTAGGTATTAAGGACGAATTTGAGGAGTATGTGCACAACACTGAGCTTGCTCCTTTTATCGAAGATAAGTGCATCCGACATCTCAACCTTACAAAGACATTCACTAAGAATTTAAATATCATCCTCGTGAGTCTAGAGTTTCATTCAGCCTTTATAATAATGCTTTTACCATGCCTCTAGAAGCCTTCTATGTTGCATGTAAAATTCCATATTGGGGTTCGGTCATTTTGACTAGTCTTTGTTATGGTGAGGATAGGGTAGTGACACAAGGTAGAATAAAAAGTATTCATTTTCCATCAGTTCATTACTTTGCACTATTTAATGGCCAATGCATCATGGGCAAGCAAGATTGCAGCCTGCTTTGTGCCCTGGATTTGAGCCTCATACACACTGCTCTGACAGGAATTAAATGTTATACTCTTGGAGCGATCATTGCGCATATATTGCAACATAACACTATTAGTGGTCACTTTTATGGTGGGATTTATGCCTCCCATTTAGCTAAGGAACTGGGTGTGTCACCTTTGCCTAGTGACTCCATTATACCTACTCAGTACTTAGACTTTGAGGCCATGAAGCGCCATAAGTTCTTAAAACCCACGGCCACTGACTATAGTTACAACTTGATGTTCAATAAACATCCTATTGTGCATGTTACTTTGCTTACGCTTGCTCTGTTTAATTATCACAACAAAGGCAGATATTCTATATGTTCTCGAGAGCGAGGCCCGCGAGTACAACGCGGTGGTTGAGGCTGCCCGATGGGATGAGGAGGCTGCACCAAGAGCCTCCGTGAGCTATCACCTGAGTATTATCCAGGCTACGGGTGGTGATTACCAAGCTAGGCCAAAAGACTAAACTTGGGCGAGTACGTATTTCCACCGACATTATATTCATGTTCACACATTTCATTCTAGTTGTCAGTGTCTGATACGTCTCCAACGTATCTATAATTTTTTATTGTTCCATGCTATTATATTATCTGTTTTGGATGTTTTATATGCATTAGTATGCTATTTTATATTATTTTTGGGACTAACCTATTAACCTAGAGCCTAGTGCCAGTTTCTGTTTTTTCCTTGTTTTTGAGTTTCGCAGAAAAGGAATACCAAACGGACTCCAAACGGAATAAAACCTTCGTGATGATTTTTCTTGGACCAAAAGACACCCAGGAGACTTGGAGTGCAAGTCAGAAGATCCATGAGGCGGCCACAAGGGTGGAGGGCGCGCCCAAGGGGTAGGGTGCGCCCCCCTGCCTTATGGGCCCCTTGGTGACCCCCCCTGCCCTAGATCTTCCTCCTATATATTCACATATATTCCCAAACCACCAGAGGAATCCACGAAAACACTTTTCCGTTGTCGCAACCTTCTATACCTGTGAGATCCCATCTAGGGGCCTTTTTCGGCACCATTGCCCTTCCGATGAAGCGTGAGTAGTTTACCACAGACCTACGGGTCCATAGCTAGTAGCTAGATGGCTTCTTCTCTCTCTTTGATTCTCAATACCATGTTCTCCTTGATGTTATTCGAGATCTATTCGATGTAATACTTTTTTGCGGTGTGTTTGCCGAGATCCGATGAACTGTGGATTTATGATCAGCTTATCTATGAATATTATTTGAATCTTCTCTAAATTCTTTTATGCATGATTTGATATCTTTGTAATTATCTTCGAACTATTGGTTTAGTTTGGCCAACTAGATTGGTTTTTCTTGCAATGCGAGAGCTTTGGGTTCAATCTTGTGGTGTCCTTTCCCAGTGACAGTACGGGCAGCAAGGCACGTATTGTATTATTGCCATCGAGGACAAAAGATGGAGTTTTCATCATATTGCTTGAGCTAATTCCTCTACATCATGTCATCTTACTTAATGTGTTACTCTGTTCTTCATGAACTTAATACTCTAGATGCAGGAAGGAGTCGGTCGATGTGTGGAGTAATAGTAGTAGATGCAGAATCTTTTCGGTCTACTTGACACGAACGTGATGCCTATATTCATGATCATTGCCTTAGATATCGTCATAACTTTGCGCTTTTCTATCAATTGCTCGGCAGTAATTTGTTCACCCACCATATTATTCGCTATCATGAGAGAAGCCTCTAGTGAAACCTATGGCCACCGGGTCTATTTTCCATCATATAAGTTTCCGATCTATAATGTTAGTTTCCGATCTACTATTTTTGCAATCTTTTACCTTTCGATCTATAAATCAAAAATACGAAAAATATTAACTTTACCTTTTATCTATCTCTATCAGATCTCACTTTTGCAAGTAAATGAAGGGATTGACAACCCCTTTATCATGTTGGGTGCAAGTTGTTTGATTGTTTGTGCAGGTATTCGGTGATTTGTGCGTTGTCTCCTACTGGATTGATACCTTGGTTCTCAAAACTGAGGGAAATACTTATCTCTACTTTTCTGCATCATCCTTTCCTCTTCAAGGGAAAAACCAACGCAAGCTCAAGAAGTAGCCGGAAGAATTTCTGGAACCGTTTCCGGGGAGATCTGCGCCAAGTCAAGACATACCAAGTACCCATCATAAACTCTCATCTCCTGCATTACATTATTTGCCATTCGCCTCTCGTTTTCCTCTCCCCCACTTCTAAAACGGTTTTCGACAAGATTTGCCTTTTTATTCGCCCTTCTTTTCGTTCATATTTTCGTTTGCCTTTATGTCTTACTTGGTTCGTTTGCTCGTTCGCTTGGTCTTGTGTGTTTATTGAAAATCAGAAACCAACATGTTTATGGATCCTCATCCACTTGCTATTTAAGAGATCCAATTATGATGAACCAATTGCTAGTGAGTTGAGTGCACTAGATTATCTTCATGAGGTTTTGCTTGAAATTCATGAACCTAAAAATTGTTATTAAGTGTTGAAAGAAGAAAATTATAATGTGATTCATGATAGTGCCTTGAATGAAAAGCATGATTACAATGATGTTATTATAAATTCCATTAATGTCAACTGTGTTAATGATATGAAAAACCCTAAGCTTGGGATGCTAGTTTTGCTATGTCCACTATTTGTTGCAATGATCATGATTGGGGTGATTCTTCTTATGATCTTGAAAATAGTGTTTGCAATAATATTGAAAGTGGGTTTGGAAGAGTGTCAACTTTATATCCCACATATTTGCAGAATGTTCAATCTTATGAATTTTTTGATAAAAGTGGGTTTGGAGAGGTTGTGACTTTAGTTAATGTTAATCCCACTATTTTGGAAGAGTGTCAACTTCGCATGCATGTGGATCATGTTGTGAATATGTTATGTGATAGCTATTTTGTTGAATTTTCTTATGATCCTACATGTAATTATTATGAGAGAGGAAACTATAATTGTAGAAATTTTCATGTTACTAAATTACCTCTCTTCACGTTGAGATTGCTATCGTCTCTTTCTTCTTCCTTGCATATGCTAGTTTTTGCTTGCCTTGATAATTTGTTTGCTTATAAAATACCTATGCATAGGAAGTATGTTAGACTTAAGTGTGTTTTTCACATGTTTTATGATGCGCTCTTTGTGCTTCAATTATTGTCTTCCATGTGAGCATCATTGAAATCTCAATGCCTAGCTAAAAAGGCTTTAAAGAAAAGCGCTTGTTGGGAGACAACCCAATATTTTTCCTTGTTGTTTTGCAGTACATAATTCATCTAGCCTTTGGTTAGATGTGGTTTTGTGTTTTAATTAGTGTTTGTGCCAAGTAAGACCTTTGGGATGGCTTACGGTGATAGTTGTTTCGATCTTCTTTGAGAAATGTAAACTTTCTACCAGGAAAATAATTTTCATAATTCACAGAAGCATGCTTTTGATCTGATTATTTTTGCACATGATTGGTACACAAATTTCCCAGATTGTCCTAAGTTTTCAGAATTTTTGGAGTTACAGAAGTATTCGAGAGTTGCATATTAGTACAGACTGTTCTGTTTCCGACAGATTCTGTTTTCTATGTGTTGTTTGCTTATTTTGATGATTCTATGGGTAGTATCGGGGGTATGAACCATGGAAAAGTTGGAATAAATTAGATATTACACCAATATAAATAAAGAATCAGTTCACAACTGTACCAAAAGTGGTGATTTATTTTCTTATACTAACGGAGCTTATGAGCTTTTCTATTGAGTTTTGTGTTGTGAAGTTTTCAAGTTTTGGGTAAGGATTTGATGGACTATGGAATAAGGAGTGGCAAGAGCCTAAGCTTGGGGATTGTGGCACCCTGGCTCAGAGCAACCGGTTTACCTTGTATTGCCAGCCTAGGGACCATGTCTTCTGGCAACACACAACATCTTGGTACAAAAAGCAATAGCTTTATTGATACTAGCGGAACAAGGTTCATATTACAACGAGTTGCAAGGCCAAGCGGCACACACGGTGCGGCTGGAAAATATGTACATTATTTAATGAACATAAAGGGGGCCTCGATCATGACAACTACGCGGCAGCGGAAGGACGACGAAGCGGAACTCCATAGCACAGGGACACTGATGTGGACACGATCTAGACTCGGACAGCACTCCTTTCCAAAGAGACTTTCCTGAAAGCTGGAATGACACACCAGGTCAGTACATTGAATGTACTTGCAAGCTCACAACAAGCATAAACATAATGAGAAACAATATCATGATAATTAACCAATTAAATCATTAATGCAAAATCATACTAGGGATGCAGTGATCATAATCTCGTGCCTTAAGTCTCTCGGACTTGCTTACCAAACGGTGATCTCTCTTGGATCACAAACGGACCAACATCTTGGTCTTTGATCGGGTTACCTCGTAACCAAACAATGGCCTAACTCGGATCACAAGCTGACCAAACACTTGGCCTCCAAAGATCAAAATGATTTCGCAACCATCCCTTCCAACGCAAGCAGTTATTATCTTAGTGTGCAAAATTTATTTAAACGTTGACCCATGGTGTGACCTACTTTCGAGCGTGTCCGTAACCGTGGACTTGGCTATCGATAGATTTAATACACTCTGCAGAGGTAGCGCACTATACCCACACCACGGAACCCATGGCCTCGCACTCCCATTCGGGTGGACCAACGGCATTCCGACGAAACCCCTCCATTGCCATCACACTCTCCCGGCTAATCCGACTCACTCCCCACTAGGCTAAGTCCTGGGTGACCCCGTGTCTACCAAAGACACCAACGGCCACCATCGTGGCAAAACATAAACGGTCCCAAACAGGGACAAGGTACCATAATAACAACGGGCACACAAGGTTATGCTTGCTTACCGGACCAGGGTAACGCACGCCCATAACCTTCCCTCATTGGAGGCACCGACCAGAGGCATGACAACGGACCGAATAAAGGCCTTCCCACAAAGGAAAATGTGGTTGCACTGGGGAAAAACTCTATTCGGTGGCACCATGACCCGATCAACGACATGTTCAAGTTGAGTTATTAATAGGTTCAACTTAAAGTGAAAGTAACCGGTGTCATGATATGCCATGAACATGCAACACTAATATATCATCACAAATCATCGGAAATAACTAGGTCAACTTCATCAAACACTAAGCATAGATAACAATGATTTACAACACCTCTCTGGTTATGTTAAATCATTAACTTTAAGAAGAATCATTACTTAGCATAATTCATTTTCTTCTTATCCAAGAAAAGATAACTCAAATTAATCCTTTCCATAACCATATTACTTCTTCATAATCAAATATTACTTCTAATGACTTAGCTAAACTAGTTAGTTTCAAACTTATGTAAATCAAGCATATCAACTTAAACAAGCATCTAACAGAAAATAAATATTTATTTTAGTGATTTAAATGCATGGATTAAACCATTTGTTCAAGTTGAAAAATCACAAATATTGCAATTGCACCATGAAACTGTTGTTGTGGCTTGCCTTAGTGCATATGAGGTTCACACTCCTCCTGGTGATCCTCAAGACAAACTTCACTTTATGAAAACAATTATAAACACAAAAAGAAAACATCAAGAAACATTCTGAAATTCACCAGAAAATCTGGACAGCAGAGAAAAATCTCATTTTTGGTGGGCTGCTACATCTTTTCATAAAGAACATAATGCAAAAAGAATCAATTCATTTGGACTTATGGTTAAAAATTTGTGGCTGTTTGAAGCTCTCTGGAATATTTTGAATTTGATTTAAATAAAAACAGAACTAGGGGGGTGACGTCGAAGGCGAAACCGCGCGGGGCGCCACCACTCTTACCGCTTCGGGCGCGGCCAGAGTGGCTAACTATCGGGCCCCGCTAGTCAGGTGAGAGGGAGGGGGAGAGGGAACAGAATGCGGCGGGGCTCCGCCGGAGCACACGCCGGCGAGCGGGGCATCTTGGCCCGAGCTAGAGGGATGGATCGAAGGAGAAGACAAAGGCGCACCTGCCCGTACCTGTATATTAGTTAGGGGTGGTTGGACGGCGTCAGAAAGGACCTCTCCAGCGGCGACAGAGAGCGGAGGTCGCCGGAGTTGGGGATGACGGTAACCAGAGGCGGCACCAGTGGCTCCAACCGGGCAAGACGGCACCACTGAAGCACGGCGGAGGCTCTCGAAGGGTGGCCCTGACCTGGAAGGGGCTGCTGCAGAGACGACCCGAGAGGATCGCCGGCGAGCTCGAGCTCGGGGACGGCAGAGCTCGAGCTCAGAGCGCGGTAGGCGGGGAAGTGAGCACGCGCTCAATAGCGGCTTGGGCGTGTCGTAGAGCGCGTCGGCTGCATGCCAGCACGCCTGGATGAACACGGTCACCGCGTGAACTATGACATCAGGCCGCGCTAAGCTTAAACTTCATGTCGGCGTGTAGTCCTCGGTGGTTTGAGTGGCTCCAACCCTTTGAGTTGAGCTCAAGCGCAGTAATGCTCAGGCCACGCTAAGCTTACAATCAGTGTGTGATCTGATACCATCTTGCAGCGATCCGACCTCAGACGGTCAAATCTTTGTGTTCAGTGTCATCCCTGGATCGGTAATGC
Source organism: Aegilops bicornis (assembly GCA_021605145.1). Taxonomy (NCBI): domain Eukaryota; kingdom Viridiplantae; phylum Streptophyta; class Magnoliopsida; order Poales; family Poaceae; genus Aegilops; species Aegilops bicornis. Next base: position 610,859,317 of record CM038674.1, on the reverse strand, counting down.
TGACACACATAGTACTCGAAGGATTTATAATAGAGTAGCAATCACACACTTATTACATGGAACGTCTCAAAAGAGAACTTATTACAATAAATATGGCTTAAGGCCACCTAAATAAGATAACAACGAAAGGCTTGGAAGATAAAGTGAGTCCATCAACTCCAACGGCATAGCTGAGTGCATGACAAATGACCTAGCGCACCTTACTCTTCGTCTGAAAAGTCTGCAACATGATATGTTGCAGCCCGAAACGAGTCAACACATGGAATATGCTGGCAATATAACACAGTAGAGCAATGAACAGGTATATGCTATCACTACATGAATATATTGCTGGTGGAGGCTCAAAGGTTATATTGTTTTGCGAAAAGCCAATTTTTTCCTACAACAAAGGAATATATTTTTATTTAACTATCATGGTGGTTGAAACATTGAGGATGGTACCCCCATCTCATCCCAATTAAAAGTAATCGTTAACAACCCAACAAAATTAATTTAGAGTGACAAGATCAAATCAATAATTCAAGTACCAGATACTCAAGTTGTCCATAACCGGGGACACGGCTAACCATGATTAGTTTATACACTCTACAGAGGTTTGCGCACTATTCCCCACAAGACTTGATCTCCTCCATTGGATTTCTCCCACCACATGGTGTTTGAGAAACGGATGACCGAGACACAGTCTTTCAGAAGCATTAACTCTAACCCCGGGTAGACAGTACCAACCTACATCCCCTACATCTGCTAGCCTACCACTGGAAGAGGTCATGAAACCTACTCAACTATGCTAGAGCCCATAATAGCTTGTGGCTGCACACAGAAGTTTCTAGCATGAATAATCTTATGATCCCTTTGAGCCTGGGTGGCGGACGATAGGAAGATCACACGGTATAACCCCGGGATCTCCTAGGACAACACTGGTATAACCCCAGGTGCCCAAACCAACAATCCACCTAGATGTGTATTCAAGTTGCCACCTTAAGTTGAACCATTAAATTAAACAACCTCACATCTGTCATGGATACACTCAAACCCAATCCACGTCTATGAGCATAGCATGGCAATATAAGCATAACGTAGAAGTAACTCCCAAGGGTTTGATATTAAAACAGGTAATAGGTTCTACCTCATCATCTACTTCCCAATACCCACAAGTTAATCACATCCTAATCATGCAGTGTATGAGGATTGTAACTAATGCATAAAAACTGGGTATGAAAAGAGTATGATCAATGTGTTACTTGCCTTGTTGACGATCCGCAAACCCTAAAGACTCGTAGTAGCACGCTTCGCACTCTGGGAATTCTATCGCAAACAAACAATAGCATAAATAAGCAATCAAGCAAAGAAGCACGGGTAAAACTCAAAGAAGAAGATCAAATCTGAAAAGTCAACTGAAGAGATTCGATCCGCAAAAAGAAACACTCGAATCGGAGCTACGGAACTGAAAATACGGTCAAAAAAACTTCAAAATCAAATCTGCTTGAAACCAAATTTGAAATTGTCAAAACCTTGTTCAAGTTTCTTAAACAGAAAGAGGGGTTCGAGACGAAGATTTTGGCGTTGTTTTCACAGGATTTTGACAAACGGTTAAGAAACGGCGAGGGTTTGAAGATCAGGGGCTAATCTGCGATAAAAGAAATCATGGATAGGTCCCTGGCCGAAAAATAAAATAAAAAGAAAAGACTAACGAATGAACGTTTGCTTTCTGAACCTAACCGGTGAATAGCGTTCGTTAAAACGAACAAATAGACGAGCGTCCGCTAAATAATAAACCGACGAAAAATCTAACCGAAACTAAAAACACGAATCTAGGGTTTTCAAAAAAACCGATCGGTTTTTACCTAACCGAAAAAAAACGAGCGGATCAGATCGGGAAGGGCGGCGTGCGGTGCGGCTCCGGCGAGGCAGGGCGCGGGCGGCGGGCGGCGGGCCAAGGCTGGCAGCTGGGCAGCGGCGCGGGCGGCTCACAAGGCGGGCTAGAGAGGTGCGGTGATGTGGGGCTCCAGTGGGGCCCGGGGTCGGCTTATAAGGGGGGCGCGAGCTGGCGTGGGGAAGGGGCTCAGCCTCGGGTGGCGGAGTCCCTGTCGGCGGCTGCTCCTCCCATATCCTGGCCGGATTCAGGGAAGGCGGCGGCGGGCGACTGGGCCTGGCCTGGCTCAGCTGGGCCGGCCCAGTTGTGCTGTGGAAGTTTTTTTTAAAACAGATGCCGCCAAAAAAATTTCTAAATAAATAAAAATAAACATCTAAAAATGCCAAAACAAATTTTCACCGTCTAAATAAAATATTTAGAACAAAGTGAACATTTTCTTGGCCTAAAAATGCAATTTTGAAAAATGCATACTTTTTTCTAATTCAAATAAAATAGCAACAAAATCCAAATAAAATTATTTATTTGATTTAACATATTTCCTCCAATATTTCTTTTATTTTGGAGAAGTCATATTATCTCCTCTCATATATTTTAATATGAAATATTTTTCGGAGAGAAAAATAATTAAAACCAAAATGATCCTTGATTCGATATTTGAGAAAAAATCAAATATGAAAAATCATGAAATCCCCAACTCTCTCCGTGGGTCCTTGAGTTGCTTAGAATTTCGAGGATCGCAAAACAAAATGCAATAAAATATGATATGCATGAATGACCTATGTATGACATTCCAAATTGAAAATTTGGGATGTTACAAACCTACCCCCCTTAAGATGAATCTCGTCCTCGAGATTCGGGTTGGCTAAAAATAGGTGTGGGTGGTCCTTGCGTAGATCATCCTCTCGTTTCCAGGTGGCTTCATCCTCGGTATGGTGGCTCCACTGAACCTTGCAAAACTTGATAACCTTGTTGCGGGTAACTGGGCTAGCAAACTCGAGAATCTTGACAGGTTTCTCCTCGTAGTGGTGACACACGGAGATATGCTCTGTCTCTGATTTCATAGACTACCTCCTTGCGTTTTGAATCTGCATAACTCTTCTGCCTGGACTGAGCTACCTTCAGTCTGTCTCGAATCAGCTTAACCTTCTCTGCTGACTCGTTAATCAAATCTGGTCCAAACAACTGACGGTCTCCAACTTCATCCCACATCAATGGTGTCCTGCACCTCCTTCCATGCAGGGCTTCGAAAGGTGCCATCTTCAAACTGGCCTGGTAGCTATTGTTGTATGAGAACTCCGCGTAGGGTAAATTGTCGTCCCAACTAGATCCATAATCTAGCGCACAAGCTCTCAACATGTCCTCCAGAATCTGATTGACTCTCTCGGTCTGTCCATCCGTCTGCGGATGAAAGGCTGTTCTGAACTCTAGCCTGGTACCCGAAGTCTGATGCAGCTGGTGCCAAAACTTTGAAGTAAACTGTGTTCCTCTATGTGATACGATGGTCCTCGAAACTCTGTGCAGACATACAATCGTGGTCATATATATCTTGGCCAACTTCGCACTTGTATAGGTGGTCCAATGGGATAAAGTGAGCTACTTTGGTCAAGCGATCCACTGCTACCCAGATAGAATCATATCCCGGTCGGGTCCTGGGTAATACGGTGATGAAATCCATGCCAAGCTTGTCCCACTTCCGTTCGGGTATCGGCATAGGCTGCAGTAATCCTGCTGGCTTCTGATGTTCTGCCTTCACTCTCTGACATACATCACATACGGCTACATACTCGGCAATATCCTTCTTCATTCCAGTCCACCAGAAACGCTCCTTCAAATCCAAATACATCTTGGTGTTTCCGGGGTGTATCGAGTATGGTGAGCCATGAGCTTCGTGTAGTATCAACTTCCTGATCTCTGCATTATTAGGCACATAAACACGGTCCTCAAACCACAAGGTGTCATGCTCATCCTCACGAAAACCTTTGGCTTTTCCTTTGCTCATTCTCTCCTTTATCTCGGCAATTTCTTTGTCATCCTTCTGAGCTTCTCGAATCTTTCCCAATAATGTTGACTGAACCTCCAATGCTGCTACAAAACCCCTAGGAACTATCTCCAAACGAAGCTCCCTGAAATCTTCCGCTGACTCCTTTGGCAATCCTCCGCTTACGAGGGTATTGGCATAACTCTTCCGGCTCAAAGCGCCTGCTACGACATTGGCCTTGCCTGGATGATAGTGCAACTTCATATCATAATCCTTTATGAGCTCAACCATCTCCTTTGCCTGAGGTTCAGTTCCTTCTGAGTGAAAATGTACTTCAAACTCTTATGATCCGTGTACACATCACAACGGTTTCTGATAAGAAAATGTCTCTAGGTTTTGAGCGCATGCACTATGGCTGCTAACTCCAAATCATGTGTGGCATAATTCAACTCATGCGGTCGAAGCTGACGTGAGGCATATGAGACAACTCTTCCGTCTTAAATAAGTACTCCTCCAAGTCCTAAGCGAGATGCGTCGCAATACACTTGGAAATCCTTGCGTATATCCGGCAAAATCAGCACTGGGACTGTAACCAAACGTTTCTTCAATTCCTGGAAACTTGCTTCACATTCTTCTGTCCATTTAAACTTGGTGTCTTTCTTCAACAACGCCGTCATGGGCTTCGCAATCTTGGAAAAATTCTCAATGAATCTCCGATAGTATCCCGCTAGTCCAAGAAAACTGCGGATCTCTCCAACTGAGGTGGGTGCAACCCACTCAGTGGATCGACTAAATCTTGGTAGGATCCTTTGCTATACCTTCTCCTGATATAACATGTCCACGAAATCCAACTTCCTTCAACCAAAACTCACATTTGCTAAACTTGGCTTATAACTGATGTTCCCTGAGCTTCTCGAGAACTAAACGCAAATGCTCCTTGTGTTCCTCTTCATTCTTCGAATATACTAAGATATCATCAATAAACACCACGACAAACTTATCCAAGAACTCCATGAATACCTTGTTCATCATGCTCATAAAATAGGCAGGGGAATTAGTCAATCCAAAGGACATAACCGTATACTCATATAGCCCGTACCTTGTGGTGAAAGCGGTCTTAGGTATATCCTTTTCTCAAATCTTCAGCTGGTGATATCCTGATCGAAGATCGATCTTGGAGAATACTTTAGCTCCTTGTAGATGGTCAAACAAGTCATTGATCATCGGTAGTGGGTACTTGTTCTTGATCATAACTTCATTCAACGCACGATAATCAACAACCATCCTCAACGATCCATACTTCTTCTCAACCCAGAGCACTGGGGCTCCCCATGGTGATGAACTTTGTTGAATGTAACCTTTCTCCAATAACTCCTTGATCTGCTTCTTAATCTCCTCCAGATCATTTGCAGGCATTCGGTATGGTCTCTTCGATATCGGTCCGGTGCCTAGCAATAACTCTATCAAAAAATCAATGTCTCGATCCGGCGGCATGCCTGGTAACTCCTCTGGAAATACATCTGGATAATCCTTCACCATGTGCACTTCCTCTGAACAACTCCCATGAGAGAATTTACTTGGGTCCTCCTCGGTGCATGTCTAGATATATACTTGATCCTTTTTCCTCCGGTGGTGAGTAGAATTGACCCATCTTGCACAGTCAATGTTTCCTCCATACTTCGATAACCAATCCATTCCTAGTATCACATCCAATCCTTGTGACTCCAAGATTATTAGGTCTGAGGGGAAAACATGGCTACCAATGGTTAAGGGTAACCGATCACACCATCGGCTAGCCATATACTCTGCACCTGGTGAGCTTACTAACAAAGGTGTCCTAAGGGCTACGGTGGGTAACTTAAACTTGTCCACAAACCCCCTTGAAATGTATGAATGCGCTGCACCAGTATCAAATAGAACAAGAGCGGTAAATGACTTAACCAAAAACTTACCGATAACTGCATATGGCTGCTCTTCAACCTCCTCCGCGTTCACGTGGTTCACTTGTCCCATGTTGAAAGGGTTGGGCTTCTTCCCAGAGCTTCCATTTCCATTGCCATTCTTCAACTCTGGAAAATCATTGGCGTAGTGCCCAGTCTTCCCGCACTTCAAACAAGTAATGTGACTTTGATCCTTCTTGGCGGGTGTGGCTGGGTTAGAGCGGTTCTGATTGCTGCTTGCTCCATTCCCATTTCCATTCTTGGGGCCACTGTGGTTATGCGAACTTCCTCCATTGTGAGTGTGGCCTCCATGGTTATGGGTATAACCTCCCGAGTTCGGGGTAAAACGAGGCTTTTGTTGGGCTCCTAAATTGTACTTCCCTTGTCCATACTTCCTTTTGCGGCTCTCAATCTGCTGTTGCTTCCCTTCAATCATAAGAGCCCGATCTACCAACTCTTGGTAGTTAGCGAATGTCGCTACCATCAACTGCATGCTCATCTCATCATTCAACCCTTCGATAAACTTCTCTTGCTTCGCGGCATCTATGGCCACATCATCTGGGGCATAGCGAGCTAACTTACTGAACTCATCCACGTATTGCCCCACAATACGGTTTCCCTGGCGTAAGTTGTGAAACTCATGCTTCTTCATGTTCATTGCTCTAGTTGAGACATGTGCAGTACGGAATGCTTGTTGAAACTGATCCCAAGTGATATTGGCTATAGGGAAAGTGGCTGTGTAATTCTCCCACCATGAAGCTGCTGGTCCATCCAATTGATGTGTGGCAAAATGCACCTTCTCAGCATCTATGCAACCTACGGTGGTCAACTCCCTTCCAATCATGCGTAGCTAATCATCAGCAACTATTGGCTCGGTGCTACTAGAAAACACCGGCGGCTGCAACCTCAGAAAGCAGGCTAAGTTGTCAACTAGAGGTGGTGGCGGTGGGTTGTTGTTGTTGTTGTTGTTGTTGTTGTTGTTGTTGTCCTTTCCTTGGTTCCGAACTAATATCTACATCAAGGCATTCTGTTGTTGGATCAACTGGGTGATCTCCGGTGGGAAGACAAATCCGGTGTCGCGTCTTGGAGGCATCTGATGGGTTTAGAGGGGAGAGATTAGAATAGAATGAGGTCTAGTGAGAAAGCACTACCCATATGCACATGAGACAAACACAATCATATCACACCAAATCAATTAAAGCAAGGGCTTACAATCGGTCTAGAACTATCGTTACAAAGTGCTCGGACTACTACTATATACATGGGGGAATACTACTATTCATATGGTGGACATCTAGAAATTTTGATCTGTGGAAGACTCCATGATATCCGCTCCAGCTTCGTCTTCATAATCATCATCACTACCATCAGGGTCAGAGTCGGTGTCGTCGATGATGATGTAGTCTTCAGAACAAATTTCCTTGGGTTCGTCGTCTTCTCCTCCTGGCGCGGGGTCTCCCATGAACACTCCTAGTTTCCTTGTCAGGTCATCATTCTTCTCCACAAGTATTGCGATTTCCTCCTCGTATTCGTTGCGTGTAGACTTGAGTTCCTCTTTTAGCTCCATGTTCCTGGTCATCGCCTTCTTCAAATCTATCATGCCTGTACACATCTGGTTCTCCTGTCGACGAATGTGCTGGTTTAACTCCTGGATGAAAGCTGCAATGGACTTGTCTCTCCTCGTGCTGATCATCTCCCATTGCTCATCTCGGCGCCCACATATCTAGTAGATAGTGTCCTTAAGATCCTTGTGGTATACTTCGCCAATGCGTCCCATGGCGATGTGGGCTGCCATGCTCTTTCCTAGACTCCAGGTTGGTGCATCAAAGGAAAACTCTATGGGCTCGGATCGGGCGTGAACGTCCTTCCTGGAACTTGAACTCGAATCAACCATCGCTCCTCTTCTGGTAAAGTGGTGGTGTAGGTCCCGGTGAAGCTTAGTATTCCGATGTTCAGGTACCTAGTGACTTCCTTCAAGTGTCGTCCAAAAGGTGTGTCTTCATCTAGTTGTGTAAACTTGTTCATTGAGTCTGCCATCCTAAAGAGTAGAAAATGGAGAGGAGTCAGAAATGAGTAGAGAAGAGTGACCTATGGCTCAACTTAGTGGTCGTGTCCTACAATCGACCTGGCTTTGATACCATCTTGTAGCGATCCGACCTCAGACGGTCAAATCTCTGTGTTCAGTGTCATCCCTGGATCGGTAATGCTGACACACATAGTACTCGAAGGATTTATAACAGAGTAGCAATCACACACTTATTACATCACACGTCTCAAAAGAGAACTTATTACAATAAATATGGCTTAAGGCCACCTAAATAAGATAACAACGGGAAGCTTGGAAGATAAAGTGAGTCCATCAACTCCAACGGCATAGCTGAGTGCATGACAAACGACCTAGCGCACCTTACTCTTCGTCTGAAAAGTCTGCAACATGATATGTTGCAGCCCGAAACGGGTCAGCACATGCAATATGCTGGCAATATAACATAGTAGAGCAATGAATAGGTAAATGCTATCACTACATGCATATATTGCTGGTGGAGGCTCAAAGGTTATATTGTTTTGCGAAAAGCCAATTTTTCCCTACAACAAAGGAATATATTTTATTTAACTATCATGGTGGTTGAAACATTCAGAATGGTACCCCCGTCTCAATCCCAAATTAAAGTAATCATTAACAACCCAACAAAATTAATTTAGAGTGACGAGATCAAATAAATAATTCAAGTAACAGATACTCAAGTTGTCCATAACCAGGGACACGGCTAACCATGATTAGTTTATACACTCTGCAGAGGTTTGCGCACTTTTCTCCACAAGACTTGATCTCCTCCGTTGGATTTCTCGCACTACATGGTGTTTGAGAAACGGATGATCGAGACACGCCTTTTCGAAGCATTAACTCTAACCCCGGGTAGACATTACCAACCTACATCCCCTACATCTGCTAGCCTACCACTAGAAGAGGTCATGCAACCTACTCAACAATGCTAGAGCCCATAATAGCTTGTGGCTGCACACGGAAGTTTCTAGCATGAATAATCTTATGATCTCTTTGAGCCTGGGTGGCGGACCATAGGAGGATCACACGGTATAACCCCGGGATCTCCTAGGACAACACTGGTATAACCCTAGGTGCCCAAACCAACAATCCACCCAGATGTGTATTAAAGTTTCCACATTAAGTTGAACCATTAAATTAAACAATCTCACATCTGTCATGGATACACTCAAACCCAATCCACGTCTACGAGCATAGCATGGCAATATAAGCATAACGTAGAAGTAACTCCCAAGGGTTTGATATTAAAACAGGTAATAAGTTCTACCTCATCATCTACTTCCCAATACCCACAAGTTAATCACATCCTAATCATGCAGTGTTTGAGGATTGTAAATAATGAATAAAAACTAGGTATGAAAAGAGTATGATCAATGTGTTACTTGCCTTGCTGACGATCCGCAAACCCTAAAGACTTGTAGTAGCATGCTTCGCACTCCAAGAATTCTATCGCATACAAACAATAGCATAAATAAGAAATCAAGCAAAGATGCATGGGTAAACTCAAAGAAGAAGATCAAATATGAAAACTCAACTGAAGAGATTCGATCTGCAAAAAGAAACACTCGAATAGGAGCTACGAAACTGAAACTACGGTCAAAAGAACTTCAAAATCAAATCTGCTTGAAACCAAATTTTAAATTGTCAAAACCTTGTTCAAGTTGTTTAAACTGAAGAGGGGTTGAAGACGAAGATTTTGGTGTTGGTGTCACTGGATTTGGACAAATGGTTAAGAAACAGCGAGGGTTTGAAGATCAGTGGCTAATCTGCGATAAAAGAAATCGCGGACAGGTCCATGGTCGGAAAATAAAATAAAAAAGAAAAGACAAACAAATGAACGTTCGCTGTCTGAACCTAACCGGTGAATAGCGTTCGTTAAAACAAACGGACGGACGAGCGTCCGCTACATAATAAACCGACGAAAAATCGAACCGAAACTAAAAAAACAAATCTAGGGTTTTCAAAAAAACGATCGGTTTTACCTAACCGAACAAAAACCAATGAGCAAATCGGATCCGGAACGGCGGCGGCTCCGGCGGCGTGCGGCGCGGCTCTGGTGAGGTAGGGCGGGCGCAGACGGGCAAAGGCGACGGCATGGGCGGCGGCAAGGCGGCACCGTGGCGACGGGCTGCAGCTGGCGGCGGGCGCGGGCGGCTCATGGGCTGGCGAGGCGCGGTGATGTGGGGCTCTGTGGGCCCCGGGCGCGAGGTGGCATGGGAAGGGGCTCGGCCTCGGGAGGCGGAGTCTCGCCGGCAGCTCCTCCGTGTCTGGCGGACTCGGGGAAGGCGGCGGCGGCTCGGCTCACTGCAGCTTTGGGCCAACCCGGTTTGGCTGCGAAAGTTTTTTAAAGCAGATGCATGAAAAAAAAGTTCTAAATAAATAAAAATAAACATCTAAAAATGCCAAAACAAATTTTCACCGTCTAAATAAAATATTTAGAACAAAGTGAACATTTTCTTGGCCTAAAAATGCAATTTTGAAAATGCATATTTTTTCTAATTCAAATAAAATAGCAACAAAATCCAAATAAAATTATTTATTTGATTTTAACATATTTCCTCCAATATTTATTTTATTTTGGAGAAGTCATATTATCTCCTCTCATATATTTTAATATGAGATATTTTTCAAAGAGAAAAATAATTAAAACCAAATTGATCCTTGATTCGATATTTGAGACAAAATCAAATATGAAAAATCATGAAAACACCAACTCTCTCCGTGGGTCCTTGAGTTGCTTAGAATTTCGAGGATCGCAAAACAAAATGCAATAAAATATGATATGCATGAATGACCTATGTATAACTTTCCAGATTGAAAATTTGGGATGTTACAGTTTCACTTCCTGGTAAGTTTCAGGACAGTAACTTTGAGAGCTTACTGTGGTCAAAATACTAAGAGTTGGGAGCTGAGCTTTGGAGGTTAGCAGTCATCTAGGAGGGTAGTGAAGCACAAGAAAATTCAGCAGCATTGGAGCAAGTAAAATGGTAGTTGTTATAGAAACTACCATTTCTGTCCGTAACTAAAAATATTTTCTCAGAGCAAAAATATTCCAAAAAGTGATGCAATATTTTTGCTCAGGAAGGTGTCCTAGGGTTCAAAGAATATTTGGGAATTGTCTTAGATTTTTTTGGGCAAGAAAAATTGGGGTTGCTTTGGAGCACATGTGGCTGGTTAGGGTATTAGAGGGGGAAAATGAATATTTTTCATTTAAGAAAATATTCATAATATTATTTTGAGGTTGATCAGAGAAGAAATGATGGCTAGTGAGAGAAATGAGTCACTTGGGTGAAAGTCAAAGTGGTTCCCAAGTGTTTAAGTCCAACTGAAGAGATTCAAAACTCCAAATTCAAATAAAAACCAAATAAAATCAGAAAAAGAAGAGAGGGCAAAAACCAGGTTGTCACAAACCTCCCCCACTGATGATGAATCTCGTCCTCGAGATTCGGTTGCTCGGGAAACAATTCTGGATAATGTGCCTCTAGAAATTCTTCTCGTTCCCAAGTGGCTTCTGCCTCTATGTGACGCTCCCACTGAACCTTGTAAAACTTCCTCGTTTTACTACGAGTGACTCTTTCCATCTGATCCAAAATTCTGAACGGTCTCTCTTCATATGTTAAATCCTTAGCCAACTCTAGTTCTGTCATAGCAGTCCTTTTCTCTGGCAGCGATATGCATCGCCTCAACTATGAGACATGGAACACATTGTGCACTTCTGACAATTCTGGGGGCAGTTCCAACTGATATGCAATGGTACCCACTCTAGACATAACCGGGAATGGGCCAATAAACCTGGGTGCCAATTTTCCACAAGTCTGGAATCTCTTAACTCCTTTCATAGGAGTGACTCGGAGGTATACATGTTCTCCGGGTTCAAAACTGATATGTCGGTGCTTTGCATCATAATAACTCTTCTGTCGAGATTTAGCCAATTGCAATCTATCTCAGATTTCCTTGACTTGCTTCTCAGCTTCCATCATGAGATCCGTTCCGAAAATACGACTATCTCCAGTTTGAGACCAATTCAATGGAGTGCGGCACCTACGGTCATACAAAGCCTCATAAGGTGACATCTTTGTATGAGAACTCGGCATACGGCAGACAGTCTTCCCATTTAGGTCCTTGTGCCAAGGCATAGGCTCGAAGCATATCTTCGAGTATTTGGTTTACACGCTTAGTCTGTCCATCCGTCTGAGGATGATAAGCGGTACTATGTTTTAGCGATGTCCCCAAGTCTTGGTGGAGACGTGACCAGAAAGCGGAGGTAAAAAGTGACCCCCGGTCGGAAGTGATTGTTCGTGGTACTCCATGCATACTGACTATTCTGGACACATACAGTTGTGCGAGCTGATCGGCTCGGTATGTAGTTTTGATGGGGATAAAGTGAGCTACCTTGGTTAAGGTGTCCACTATGACCCATACTGCGTCACTGCCTCGCTGAGTCTTTGGTAGACCTGTGACAAAATCCATGCAAACATCATCCCACTTCCATTGTGGAACGGGCAATGGTTGGAGGAGTCCGGCTGGTTTCTGGTGTTCTGCCTTCACTTTGTTGCATATGTCGCAACAGGCCACAAAATAGGCAATGTCTTTCTTCATCCCATCCCACCAGAATATTTGTCGAAGGTCTTCGTACATTTTAGTACCTCCGAGGTGAATAGAATATAAAGATTCATGTTCTTCTGACAGTATTCTCTTCCTTAAATCTTCTTGACTGGGTACACAAATCCTTCCACGGAATCGCTGTGTACCTTGTTGATCTTAGAAAAATCTGAGGTCTGTCCTACTAACATACGCCTAGCATGTTTCTGTAGGATTGTGTCATCTAGCTGGGCCTTGCGGATCTCTTCCTCAAGGGTAGGAGTAACTTCCATAATATTAGCAAGACCAGCACCAACTATGACCAGGTTGAGCTAAGCAATCTCTTCTTGAAGTTCAGGAGGCAAGGATTCCATTATGGTATTCAGGCTGACAGGCTTTCGGTTGAGTGCATCGGCAACCAGGTTGGCCTTATCCGGGTGGTAATTTATTCCAAGATCATAGTCCTTGACTAACTCAAGCCATCTTCATTGGTGGAGACTTAAATCTTGCTGAGTAAATATGTACTTGAGACTTTTGTGGTCAGTAAATATTTGGCACCTCTTCCCAATGAGGTAGTGCCTCCAAATTTTTAGAACATGAACCACCACGGCTAATTCCAGATCATGAGTAGGATAGTTTCCCTCGTGGGATCGTAGCTGTCATGATGCATATGCTACCACCCTGCCATCTTGCATAAGTACGCATCCAAGACCCTGTCGGGAAGCGTCACAGTACACATTAAAGTTGTGGTAGATGTCTGGAAGAGTCAACACAGGTGTTGTCGTCAGCCAGATTTTCAGCTCATTCAAACTTTTCTCACGGTCCTCAGTCCATTCAAACTTCTTATCTTTCTTGGGCAACTCCGTTATAGTTTTGGCAATCTTGGAAAACCCTTCAATGAAACGATGGTAGTAGCCAGCTAACCCAAGGAAACTCCGGATTTGGGCTACTGTTGTGGGTGCAACATCCTTTACTTTGTTCAGGTCCACGGCTATACCTTCTGCGGATAGCACATGCCCAAGAAATCCAACTCGCTTGAGCCAAAACTCGCATTTACTGAATTTGGCATACAGCTGATGGTCACGGAGTCGTTGCAATACAGCTCTGAGGTGTCCTTTGTGCTCTTCTTCACCTTTTGAGTATATGAGAATGTCATCGATGAAGACCATCACAAATTTATCTAGGAAGTCCATGAACACCTTGTTCATCATATGCATGAAGAAAGCAGGGGCATTGGTGAGGCCGAAGGACATAACAGTATATTCATAAAGACCGTATCGGGTAGTGCACGCGGTCTTAGGAATATCTTCCTTTTTAATCTTGAGTTGGTGGTACCCTGTCCTTAAATCAATTTTGGAGAATACCTTTGCCCCACTGAGCTGATCAAACAAGTCATCAATCCTGGGCAGTGGATATTTATTTTTGATGGTGACCTCATTCAGCTGACGGTAATCCAAACACATACGGAGACTACCATCTTTCTTATCCATGAATATAGCAAGTGATCCCCATGGTGAGAGTTGGGACGGATATATCCTTTCTGGAGCATCTCATCAAGCTATTTCTTTAGCTCCACTAATTGTGACGAAGGCATCCGATAATACTTCTTGTATAACGGTGCGGTTCTGGGCACAAGATCTATTGCAAACTCAAGCTCTCGTTCTGGTGGCATGCCTGGCAGTTCTTCTGGAAATACATCGGGAAACTCACTGACCATAGGAATTAATTCCAATTCACCAGCCACAGCGGTGAAGACCATTTCTTTCTTGGGTATGCTCCTGCGGGCATAGAATTTTGTAGTCTGCCCCTCTTGACTTGTCAAAGTGGCTTCTCGGGTCACGCAATTAATGCATACTTGATATTGGGTTAACCAATTCATCCCCAAAATAATGTCCAACTTGACGGACTCAATAACTATCAAGGAAGTTCGAAAATGGACTCTGTTGATATTAATTTCCAGATTACGGCAGACCAGATTGCTTCTAAGCAAAGATCCCGGGGATTGTACCAGCATATTCTTGCTCAAAATCAAACAAGAAAATTTATTTTGGGCAACAAAACTCCGCGAAATAAAAGAGTGGGAATCCCCAGAGTCAAATAAAATTATGGCAGGTATGCTATTAATAGGAAACATACCAATGACGACTTCGGGGTTCTCTTTGGCTTCGTTTGCGGAGAGGTGATGGATTTGACCAGTGATGTTTTGCTGGATAGGGTATGGCCCCATAAAGTTGACTTGTGGCCTGAATGGAGCATTGGTCTTGCCGTTCTTGGGACACTGTCTGGCATAATGTCCGGTTTGCCCACAACTGAAACAAGAATTGTTGTGCTGGCACTCTTCTCGCACCGGATTGGTCACGAAATTATTGACTTGTGTAGTGGTTTTGTTAACATTCTGCTGCAAATTGGGCTTGTACTCTACTTGAGTATGCTGCCAGGTACGGGCCTTTTGCACAGGTTGCACTTCCTTCCTTGGCTCGAACTTGCGCTTGTGATTGTTATTTGCAGGCTTATTGTCATGTATAAGCTTGTGCTCCCTTTCAGCAATGAGAGCCTTGTTTACCAGAGTTTGGAAATCTGGGAAATCAAACATATTGAGTGTGCATCGGAGATGTTGGTTTAATCCCCCAAGAAACCTGTCAATCTTTCTTTCTTCAGTGGCCACATCATAAAGGGAGTAACGGGCCAAATGGTTGAACTTGTGCAAATACTCACTCACAAACTGACTTCCTTGGAGGAGCGCGAGGAATTCACGCTGCTTAACCTTCATAATTCCAGTAGGAATATGATATTTTCAGAACTGATCCTTGAATTTTGCCCAGGTGATTGCCTCATCAGCAGGCCACATGGCTTTTGCATTTTCCCACCATATGGCGGTAGCGCCTTCAAGATAATGAGTTGCAAACGGAACTTTGTCATCCTCTTCAGTATGAGCAATCTCAAGCTTCTTCTCAATGGTTCGCAACTTAAATGCTGCAAGGCCCAAGGGATCAATAACTGACCGAAATCGGGAGGCTTGGTTCTTTGAAAATCTGACAGCTTGGAGTGATGACCGTTCTGATTTCCATTCTGCCCAACCATAGCTTGCAAACTCCTTAATATTTTAATCAGATCATTATTCCTCCTTTCCTCAAACATACATAGAATTTGCTCGGTGGAGGGAGAATTTGGCGGTGGAGGTGGTGGTGGAACGTACGGCTCGGGGAAGTGTCCTGCCTGTCGTGCAGAACGACGAACAGGAACATCCTCACAAGTGTTGCTACTGCTGCCACCCCGCGTCATCCTATGGTTGGTTTTTCCCAAGGCAACGCAACCGAGATGAGCAACATCCAAAATAAAGTGGAGAGAAGCCAGCGACAAAACCCGAGAGAAAACGAAATAACGAAGGGGACACGTCGAATAAAAGAGAGTTCCAACATAATTATACATAGACTCTTACATGAAAGATAAACGACATGCCAAACTCAACTACCCTCATACATGAAATGGAACATCGTGACTCGTACGACTACATCCGTACATCATCCTGACAACTGCGGATACTCGAACGCTCTACTGCTCTGCTGGTGCTGCGGGGTCCTCTCCTTAAGCGGACTCGGATCCCGAACTGACGACGTTAACCGAGACCTCCGGGTTAAAGGTAACATGACGATGCTGCCTCGAGGGCTCTCCCTCCGGGGCAGGTGTAGGGCGAGGCTGAAGCATTGGGGCTACGGGGGTAGTGAGAAGTGAAACCCACTCAGCATGAGCACTGAGAGGATTCACGGTCGAGGTGCCCGAGCTACTCAGAGGAGTAACCGGTGAAATTGGTGAACTAGAACTGGATGGAATATAAGGAGTAAATCCCGTAGACGATGGAGTAGTGAAAGCTCTAGTAGCGGCTAAAGCAGTGCGAGCACGAGTCAGCTCTCGAGCCAGCTCGTGAATCATAAGGTAGCTAGCAGTGATATAACGAGAAAGGTGGCTAGCAGCACTATCAGACTCTGGATCAATGATAGGAAAACGGACACGACCATTGTCATGCAGGGAGGGATAGTAGTGGAAACCTAGGTGGTTCTGCATCCGGACCTCGTTATAATGAATCTCGACAAGGACCTCAAATGCAGCAAATTGGACAGCCTGAGAAGTGGTAGAAGCGAAACCACTCCTAGAGGTACGAGTGTAAGTGCTGGAAGATGAGCTGGTGCATAGAGTAACCACTGCGTGATACTCATACATTGAGTCTGCTAGACGCTCCCGGTACACACGATAGACTGGATCGTCACCGAGGGGGTACTGACGCCACACGTTACGGAGAGGAGATGCGGCGATGTGTACGGCATCAATCGCAATCGCACGCATCGCACCGGAGCCATCTACACTCACAGCCATTAGTAGGTTAGGATAAAAATAAAACGAGTGCATGCAATGCAACAACCAGCTACAAATACTACCGGCACTCAACTTATATACTCTTAGCTAACGTCCAGTTAACACATCGGTAGTCTAGAGTGGCCTATTGTCAGCGCTGCTCTGATACCAAGCGTTGTGGCACTCCGGCTCAGAGCAACTGGTTTACCTTGTATTGCCAGCCCAGAGACCATTTCTTCTGGCAACACACAACATCTTGGTACAGAAAGCAATCGCCTTATTGATACTAGCAGAACAAGGTTCATGTTACAACGAGTTGCGAGACCAAGCGGCACACACGGTGCGGCTGGACAATATGTAAATTATTTAATGAACATAAAGGGGGCCTCGATCATGACAACTACGCGGCAGCGGAACGACGATGAAGCGGAACTCCATAGCACAGGGACACCGATGTGGACACGATCTAGACTCGGACAGCACTCTTTCCAATGAGACTTTCCTGAAAGCTGGCATGACACGCCAGGTTAGTACATTGAATGTACTTGCAAGCTCACAACAAGCATAAACATAATGCCAAACAATACCATGATAATTAACCAATTAAATCATTAATGCAAAATCATACTAGGGATGCAGTGATCATAATCTCGTGCCTTAAGTATCTCAGACTTGCTTACCAAACTGTGATCTCTCTTGGATCACAAACGGACCAACATCTTGGTCTTTGATCGGGTTACCTCATAACCAAATGGTGACCTTACTCGGATCACAAGCTGACCAAACACTTGGCCTCCAGCATCAAAATGATTTCTCAACCATCCCTTCCAACAGTGCAAAGTTATTATCTTAGTGTGCAAAATTTATTTAAACTTTGACCCATGGTGTGACCTACTTTCGAGCGTGTCCGTAACCGTGGACTCGGCTATCGATAGATTTAATACACTCTGCAGAGGTAGCACACTATACCCACACCACGGAACCCATGGCCTCGCACTCCCATTCGGGTGGACCAACGGCATTCCGATTTAAACCCTCCATTGCCATGACACTCTCCCGGCCACTCCGGCTCACTCCCCACTGTGCTAAGTCCTGGGTGGCCCCGTGTCTACCAAAGACACCAACGGCCACCGTCGTGGCAAAACATAAACGGTCCCAAACGGAGACAAGGTACCATAATTACAACGGGCACACAAGGTTATGTCTGCTTACCGGGCCAGGGTAATGCACGCCCATAACCTTCCCTCGCTGAAGGCACCGACCAGAGGCATGACAACGGACCGAATAAAGGCCTTCCCACGAAGGCAAATGTGGTTGCATGGGGGAAAAACTCGATTCAGTGGCACCATGACCCGATCAACGATATGTTCAAGTTGAGTTATTAACAGGTTCAATTTAAAGTGAAAGTAACTGGTGTCATGATATGCCATGAACATGCAACACTAATATATGCATCACAAATCATCGGAAATAACTGGGTCAACTTCATCAAACACTAAGCATAGATAACAATGATTTACAACACCTCTCTGCTTAAGTTAAATCATTAACTTTAAGCAGAATCATTACTTAGCATAATTAATTTTTTTTTCTTATCCAAGAAAATATAACTCAAATTAATCCTTTCCATAACCATATTACTTCTTCATAATCAAATATTACTTCTAATGACTTAGCTAAACTTGTTAGTTTCAAACTTCTGTAAATCAAGCATATCAACTTAAACAAGCATCTAACAGAAAATAAATATTTATTTTAGTGATTTAAATGCATGGATTAAACCATTTGTTCAAGTTGAAAAAACACAATATTGCAATGGCACCATGAAAATGTTGTTGTGGCTTGCCTTAGTGCAGATGAGGTTCACACTCCTCCTGGTGATCCTCAAGACAAGCTTCACTTTCTGAAAACAATTATAAACACAAAAAGAAAACATCAAGAAACATTCTGAAATTCACCAGAAAATCTAGACAGCAGAGAAAAATCTCATTTTTGGTGGGCTGCTAGATCTTTTCATAAAGAACACAATGCAAAAAAGAATCAATTCATTTGGACTTATGGTTAAAAAGTTGTGGCTGTTTGAAGCTCTCTAGAATATTTTGAATTTTATTTAAATAAAAATTGAACTGGGGGTGACGTCGAAGGGGTAACCTCAGCGCCACCACTGCACTCGTGCCGCTTGGTAGCGGCTAGAGTGGCTGACTAGCGGGCCCTGCTAGTCAGGTGAGAGGGAGGGGGAGAGGGAACAGAGTGCGGCGGGGCTCCGCCGGAGCACACGTCAGAAAGGGGGGCATCTTGGCCCGAGCTAGAGGGATGGATTGAAGGAGAAGACGAAGGCGCACCTGCCCGTACCCGTAGATTAGCTAGGGGTGGTCGGACGGTGTCGGAAAGGACCTCTCCAGCGGCGACAGAGAGCGGAGGTCGCCGGAGTTGGGGATGACGGCGACTAGAGGTGGCACCAGTGGCTCCAATCGGGCAGGACGGCACCACTGAAGCACAATGGAGGCTCTGGAAGGGTGGCCTGGACCTGGAAGGGGCTGGAGCTGCAGAGACGACCTGACGGGATCATCGGCGAGCTCGAGCTCAGGGACGGCGGCCCGCGGCCTGCCCGGCCGGGCTACGGCTTCCTATTGGTTTGTGGAGTGTGTGAGAGGGCTTAGTGATGCTCAAGAGGGCTGGGGAGGGCTATATTTATAGTTGAGAGAGGTGAGGGGTTCGGGCTCCGCCGGAGGACACCTGGACATGGCGCCCGGTGACGAACAGCGTCAGTGAGCGAGGGGGAAGGCGACGCAGCTCACGCGGGCACTGTGGGCGGGCGGAGACGAGCACATGAATGAAGGGAAGGCGATGAACATAGTGCGCAGTGCACTGTTGGGTTGCCTAGACCGTGCCCGTGCTCGCTGCAGCGAGCTCCGACGTCAGCGAGCGCCATGAGGGATTTAAGGGACTCGGGACGATGATCGTGGCAAATATTGGCAAGGCGCGGCAGGCGGGGAAGCAAGCACGCGCTCAATAGCGGCTCGGGCGTGTTGCAGAGTGCGTCGGCTGCATGCCAGCACGCCTGGAAGAACGCGGTCACCGCATGAACTATGACATCAGGCCGCGCTAAGCTTAAACTTCATGTCTGGCGTGTAGTCCTTGGTGGTTTGATTGGTTCCAACCCTTTGAGTTGAGCTCAAGCGCAGTAAGCTGGAGTTTCACTTCCTGGTAAGTTTCTGGACAGTAACTTTGAGAGCTTATTGTGGTCAAAATACTAAGAGTTGGGAGTTGAGCTTTGGAGGTTAGCAGTCATCTAGGAGGGTAGTGAAGCACAAGAAAATTCAGCAGCATTGGAGCAAGTAAAATGGTAGTTGTTGTAGAAACTACCATTTCTGTACAGAACTAAAAATATTTTCTGTAGCAAAAATATTCCAAAAAGTGATGCAATATTTTTGCTCAGGAAGGTGTCCTAGGGTTCAAAGAATATTTGGGAATTTTCTCAGATTTTTGTGGGCAAGAAAAATTGGGGTTGCTTTGGAGCACAAGTGGCTGGTTAGGGTTTTAGAGGGGAAAAATGAATATTTTTCATTTAAGAAAAATATTCATAATATTATTTTGAGGTTGATCAGAGAAGAAATGATGGCTAGTGAGAGAAATGAGTCACTTGGGTGAAAGTCAAAGTGGTGCCCAAGTGTTTAAGTCCAACTGAAGAGATTCAAAACTCCAAATTCAAATCAAAACCAAATAAAATCAGAAAAAGAAGAGAGGGCAAAAACCAGGCTGTCACAGGGATGCCCAAGGCACCCCAAGGTAAAATTCAAGAACAACCAAGAGCCTAATCTTGGGGATGCCCCGGAAGGCATCCCCTCTTTTGTCTTCGTCTATCGGTAACTTGACTTGAGGCTATATTTTTATTCACCACATGATATGTGTTTTGCTTGGAGTGTCTTGTATGATTTGAGTCTTTGCTTTTTAGTTTGCCACAATCATCCTTGCTGTACACACCTTTTGAGAGGGACACAGATGAATCGTGATTGAATACTCTATGTGCTTCACTTATATCTTTTGAGTTAGGCAATTTTGCTCTAGTGCTTCACTTATATCCTTTTAGAGCACGGCAGTGGTTTTATTTTATAGAAATTAATGAACTCTCATGCTTCACTTATATTATTTTGAGATTCTTTAAACAGCATGGTAATTTGCTTTGGTTATAAATTTAGTCCTAGTATGATAGGCATCCAAGAGGGATATAATAAAAAATTTCATATAAAGTGCATTGAATACTATGAGAAGTTTGATTCCTTATGATTGTTTTGAGATGTGAAGATGGTGCTATTAGAGTCATGCTAGTGAGTAATTGTGAATTTGAGAAATACTTGTGTTAAGGTTTGTGAGTCACGTAGCATGCACGTATGGTGAACCGTTATGTAATGAAGTTGGAGCATGAGATATTTATTGATTGCCATCCTTTGTGTGGAGGTCGGGATCATGCGATGGTTAACTCCTACCAACCCTTCCCCTAGGAGCATGCGTGTAGTACTTTGTTGCAATGACTAATAGATTTTTGCAATAAGTATGTGAGTTCTTTATGACTAATGTTGAGTCCATAGATTATACGCACTCTCACCCTTCCACCATTGCTAGCCTCTCTAGTACTGGCGCAACTTTTGCCGGTACCCTACACCCACCATATACCTTCCTCAAAACAGCCACCATACCTACCTATTATGGCATTTCCATAGCCATTCCAAGATATATTGACATGAAAATTTCCACTGCTCCGTTTATTATGACATGCTTCATAATTGTCATATTGCTTTGCATGATCATGTAGTTGACATCGTATTTGTGGAAAAGCCACGTTCATAATTCTTTCATACATGTCACTCTTGATTCATTCTACATCCCGGTATCCGCTAGAGGCATTCATGCCGAGTCATATTTTGTTCTAGTATCGAGTGGTAATTTTTGAGTTGTAAGTAAATAAAAGTGTGATTATCTTCATTATTAGAGCATTGTCCCATGTGAGGAATAAAAAATGAAAAGGCCAAATAAAAAAAGGCCCAAAAAAGAGAGAAAAAATGAAAAAATGAGAGAAAAAGAGAGAAGGGGCAATGTTACTATCTTTTTTCACACTTGTGCTTCAAAGTAGCACCATGGTCTTCATGATAGAGAGTCTCCTATGTTGTCACTTTCATATACTAATGGGAATTTTTCATTATAGAACTTGGCTTGTATATTCCAACGATGGGCTTCCTCAAATTGCCCTAGATCTTCATGAGCAAGCAAGTTGGATGCACACCCACTTAGTTTTCTTTTTTGAGCTTTCATAAACTTATAGCTCTAGTGCATCCGTTGCATGCAATCCCTACTCACTCACATTGATATCTATTGATGGCATCTCCATAGCCCGTTGATACGCCTAGTTGCTGTGAGACTATCTGAAGGAAATATGCCCTAGAGGCAATAATAAAGTTGTTACTTATATTTCCTTATATCATGATAAATGTTTATTATTCATGCTAGAATTGTATTAACCGGAAAATTAGTACATGTGTGAATACATAGACAAAACAGAGTGTCCCTAGTATGCCTCTACTTGACTAGCTCGTTAATCAAAGATGGTTAAGTTTCCTAATCATAGACATGTATTGTCATGAATGGGATCACATCATTAGAGAATGAAGTGATGGACCAGACCCATCAGTTAGCTTAGCATTATGATCGTTTAGTTTTATTGCTATTGCTTTCTTCATGACTTATACATGTTCCTCTGACTATGAGATTATGCAACTCCCGGATACCGGAGGAACACCTTGTGTGCTCTCAAACGTCACAACGTAACTGGGTGATTATAAAGATGCTCTACAGGTGTCTTCGAAGGTGTTTGTTGGGTTGGCATAGATCGAGATTAGGATTTGTCACTCCGTGCATCGGAGAGGTATCTCTGGGCCCTCTCGGTAATGCACATCACTATAAGCCTTGCAAGCAATGTGACTAATGAGTTAGTTACAGGATGATGCATTTTGGAACAAGTAAAGATACTTGCCAGTAACGAGATTGAACTAGGTATGATGATACCGATGAATGAATCTCGGGCAAGTAACATACCGGTGACAAAGGGAATAACGTATGTTGTTATGCGGTTTGACCAATAAAGATCTTCATATAATATGTAGGAACCAATATGAGCATCCAGGTTCTGCTATTGGTCATTGACCGGAGATGTGTCTCGGTCATGTCTACATAGTTCTCGAACCCGTAGGGTCCACAGGCTTAACGTTCGATGACGATTTGTATTATGAGTTTTGTGATTTAATGACCGAAGTTTGTTCGGAGTCCCGAATGAGATCACGGACATGGCGAGGAGTCTCGAAATGGTCGAGAGGTAAAGATTCATATATTGGAAGGTTGCATTTGGACATCGGTATGGTTCCGAGTGGTTCGGGAAATTTTCCGGAGTACTGGGAGGTTACCGGAACCCCCCAGGAGAAGTATTGGGCCTATTGGACCTTATTGCAGGAGAGGAGAAAGGCCACGTGAGAGGGGCGCCCCCCCCCCCCTTGCCCAAACCGAATTGGACTAGGGGAGGGGGCCGACCCCCCTCTTTCCTTCTCCCTCTCTCTCCCTTCCCCTTTTTCCTCTTCCGTGGAAGGAAGGAGGGGGGCCGAATCCTACTTGGACTAGGAGTCCAAGTAGGACTCCCTCCTTATGGCGCGCCCTCTTAGGCCGGCCACCTCCTCCCCTCTCCATTATATACGGAGGTGGGGGCACCCCAAAGGCACAACAGACATCTCTTAGCCGTGTGCGGTGTCCTCCTCCATAGTTTACCACCTTGGTCATATCGTCGTAGTGCTTAGGCAAAGCCCTGTGCCGGTAACTTCATCATCACCGTCACCACACCGTCGTGCTGATGGAACTCTCCCTCGTCCTCAACTGGATCAAGAGCATGAGGGACGTCATCGTGTTGAACGTGTGCAGAACACGGAGGTGCCGTACGTTCGGTACTTGGATCGTGAAGACGTTCGACTACATCAACCGTGTTACTAAATGCTTCCGCTTTCGGTCTATGAGGGTACGTAGACACACTCTCCCGTCTCGTTGTTATGCATCTCCTAGATAGATCTTGCATGATCGTAGGAAATTTTTTGAATTACTACGTTCCCCAACACTATCTCCTTCTTTGTCTTCTCCACAACCACCATTCCATTCCACCTATAGTGCTATGTCCATGGCTCACGCTCATGTATTGTGTGAAAGTTGAAAAAGATTGAGAATACTAAAGTATGAAACAATTGCTTGGCTAAAACCGGGGTTGTGCATGATTTGAATATTTTGTGTGATGAAGATGGAGCATAGCTAGACTATATGATTTTGTAGGGATAAGCTTTCTTTGGCCATGTTATTTTGAGAAGACATAATTGCCTTGTTAGTATGCTTGAAGTATTATTGTTTTTATGTCAATATTAAACTTTTGTTTTGAATCTTATGGATCTGAACATTCATGCCACAATAAAGATAAATTACATGGATAAATATGTTAGGTAGCATTCCACATCAAAAATTCTGTTTTTATCATTTACCTACTCGAGGACGAGCAGGAATTAAGCTTGGGGATGCTTGATACGTCTCCAACGTATCTATAATTTTTGATTGTTCCATGCTATTATATTATCTTTTTGGATGTTTATATGCATTAATATGCTATTTTATATTATTTTTGGGACTAACCTATTAACCTAGAGCCCAGTGCCAGTTTCTGTTTTTTACTTGTTTTTGAGTTTCGCAGAAAAGGAATACCA
Source organism: Aegilops bicornis (assembly GCA_021605145.1). Lineage (NCBI taxonomy): Eukaryota > Viridiplantae > Streptophyta > Magnoliopsida > Poales > Poaceae > Aegilops > Aegilops bicornis. The sequence continues at coordinate 610,834,749 of CM038674.1, read as the reverse complement.
AACGGAGTCCAAACGGAATAATACCTTCGCGATGATTTTTCTTGGACCAGAAGACACCCAGGAGACTTGGAGTGCAAGTCATAAGAGCCACGAGGCGGCCACAAGGGTGGAGGGCGCGCCTAGGGGGGTAGCCGGGTAGGGCGCGCCCCTTGCCTTGTGGGCCCCTCGATGACCCCTGGCCTAGATCTACCTCCTATATATTCACATATATTCCCAAACCGCCAGAGGAATCCACGAAAACACTTTTCCACCGCCGCAACCTTCTATACCCGTGAGATCCCATCTAGGGACCTTTTCCAGCACCCTGCCGGAGGGGGATTCGATCACGGAGGGCTTCTACATCAACACCATTGCCCTTTCGATGAAGCGTGAGTAGTTTACCACAGACCTATGGATCCATAGCTAGTAGCTATATGGCTTCTTCTCTCTCTTTGATTCTCAATACCATGTTCTCCTCGATGTTCTTGGAGATCAATTTGATGTAATACTTTTTTGCGGTGTGTTTGCCGAGATCCGATGAATTGTGGATTTATGATCAGCTTATCTATGAATATTATTTGAATCTTCTCTGAATTATTTTATGCATGATTTGATATCTTTGTAACTCTCTTTGAACTATCGGTTTAGTTTGGCCAACTAGATTGTTTTTTCTTGCAATGGGAGAAGTACTTAGCTTTGGGTTCAATCTTGCAGTGTCCTTTCCCAGTGACAGTAGGGGCAGCAAGGCACGTATTGTATTGTTTCCATCGAGGATAAAAAGATGGGGTTTTCATCATATTGCTTGAATTAATTCCTCTACAACATGTCATCCTACTTAACGCGTTACTCTATTCTTCATGAACTTAATACTCTAGATACAGGCAGGAGTCGGTCGATGTGTGGAGTAATAGTAGTAGATGCAGAATCGTTTTGGTCTGCTTGACACGAACGTGATGCCTATATTCATGATCATTGCCTTAGATATCGTCATAACTTTGCGCTTTTCTATCAATTGCTCGGTAGTAGTTTGTTCACCCACCGTATTATTTGCTATCATGAGAGAAGCCTCTAGTGAAACCTATGGCATGTGGGTCTATTTTCCATCATATAAGTTTCCAATCTACAATATTAGTTTCTGATCTACTATTTTTGCAATCTTTTACTTTCCGATCTATAAATCAAAAATACCAAAAATATTAACTTTACCTTTTATCTATGTCTATCAGATCTCACTTTTGCAAGTAACCATGAAGGGATTGACAACCCCTTTATCGCGTTGGGTGCAAGTTGTTTGATTATTTGTGCAGGTATTCAGTGATTTGTGCGTTGTCTCCTACTGGACCTTGGTTCTCAAAACTGAGGGAAATACTTATCTCTACTTTGCTGCATCACCCTTTCTTCTTCAAGGGAAAAACCAACGCAAGCCCAAGAAGTAGCAGTGTCCACTCTTTTTCATTGTATTACCCATGATAAATTTAATTTTTCGCTTTCTTCTCGTGTGTTTGAAAAACTTTAAGAAAATCAAAAAATATTTCTTGCTTCTTTTCGGTTTTTCTTTCTAGTTTAATTCAGTTGTGGATTAAAGAAAACCCAAAAAGATTTCTCGATTCTTCTTTTACTTGTTGGGAGCTTACCCATGTAAATAGTTTTTCTTGTTTTTGTTTTTCCTTCTTTAGTTTGCTTTCTTCAAGAAAAACTAAAAACTCCAAAAATATTTCAGTATGTTTCTCTAAAATTATTTTCCTTTTCTTTTCTTGAGTCGTACCAAGGAGAAGACCACGATGAAAATTTTGAGTGGCTCTTAAATGCATTATTGTTGATCTAATAAAGAGCCCATATTATTTTGTCTTCTCCTTTGAATAAATGTTGTAGATTACAGCTTAGTCCACGGCACTCTTGCATTATTATTATTTGCATATCGTTCGGTCGTGCAAGTGAAAGGCAATAATGACGATATTTGATGAAGTGACTGTGGCAGAGGAAAGCGGGTATGAACTCAACTTGTTTTGTTTTTGTAAATATGTTTAACTCAGTATCCATGATTCAGTGTATTATGATCAAACATGTTTGCAATGAAAATTAGAGATTATAGTTTCTCATGTCATGCTTAAGTAGCTAGGAGTGTATAATGATTTATCTTGGGTGTCAACATGCATTAAAATGATTGTGATGTAGCATGGTGATATGGTATCCTCCTCTGAATGTTTCAAGTGGCTTGACTTGGCACATGTTCACGCATGTAGTTGAATCAAAACCAACATAGCATCCACGATATTTATGTTTCTGGTGTTTATATCCTACTCATGCTAGTACTCAATGTTGATTATTCATAAAGCATGTTCATGACCGTTTTTGCTCTCTAGTTGGTCGCTTCTCAACCTATTTGCTAGCCTACGCATGTACTAAGTGGGAATACTGCTTATGCATCAAAACTCTTAAACCAAAGTTATTCCAGATGAGTCCACTATATCTACCTATATGCGGTATTACTCTATCGTTCCAAGTAAATTTGCATGTGCCACCTCTAAAATTTCAAATGAACATCTGTTTTGTGTGCCTGGACCGCTCATGGAGCGACAGGCGGCGGTCAGTATCTTCCATGCTAAGCAGGTTATTCTCATGATGAGTGTTTATTCACTCGTCCTTGCACGAGAGGGGCCAGTAATAGGGGTGCTCTGTCCCAAAATAAAAAATTGCAAATAATTAAACAAAACTCCCCCAGACTATTGTTGGTATGGACGGCACTCGTGGATTCGGCTAGCCATGGCTTGTGTTTGTTGGTGGAAGGGGAGTAAACCTTTACTTTTACCGCTTGGGAACTGCAGCTAATGTGTTTAGCATGGAAGATATTGATAACTCTTGGTCGTAACGTTGACAGGAAGGTTGCACCTCCCAAAATTATATTTATCTCTTATTTAAGCTTTGAGCTCTGGCACCTCTGCAAATCCCTGCTTCCCTCTATGAAGGGGCTATATATTTACTTTTATGTTGAGTCATCATCTTCTTAAACAAGCACCAGACCTGAGAGCACTATTGTCATCCTCATGCATTGTGTTTAGTTAATGTTGAATGCATCATGACTGGATCTCTTCTACCATGAATTACAATGTTTAGTCGCTGCTTGAACTTCGAAGGTGCTCTGCATTTATGTTTTGCGGTCTCAGAAAGGGCTAGTGAGATACCACTATTGTCATATTATATCATGATTGTTTTGACAAAGTGTTGGCATCTGAGATATTTTATTATTGCTCGCTAGTTGATTATGCTATTGATATGAGTTTATATAATTTTTAAGAGTTATTGTTGTCATGGTTAGTCATGATCTTTGAAAGATCGTGGATGTCGCCTAGAGGGGGGGGTGAATAGGCGCTTTAAAATAATTACGGTTGAGGCTTGAACAAATGCGGAATAAACCTAGCGGTTAATTTGTCAAGCACAAAACCTACAACAACTAGGCTCACCTATGTGCACCAACAACTTATGCTAAGCAAGATAAGCAACTATGTGATAGCAAGATATATGACAAGAACAATATGGCTATCACAAAGTAACGATGCATAAGTAAAGGGCTCGGGTAAGAGATAACCGAGGCACGCGGAGACGACGATGTATCCCGAAGTTCACACCCTTGCGGATGCTAGTCTCCGTTTGGAGCGGTGTGGAGGCACAATGCTCCCCAAGAAGCCACTAGGGCCACCGTAATCTCCTCACGCCATCGCACAATGCAAGATGCCGTGATTCCACTAAGGGACCCTTGAGGGCGGTCACCGAACCCGTACAAATGGCAACCCTTGGGGCGGTCACCGAACCCGTACACTTTGGCAACCCTTGGGGCGGTCACCGTGCATCAAATTGCTCGGCGATCTCCACAACCTAATTGGAGACCTCGACGGCCTTTGAGCTTTACACCACAATGATTAAGCTCGAACACCACTAACTGCCTAGGGCGCCAAGGCACCTAAGAGGAACAAACTCTAGGGTGCCCAAACACCCAAGAGTAATAAGCTTCTCAAACTTCACTTCCACGTATCACCGTGGAGAACTCAAACCGATGCACCAAATGTAATGGCAAGGGCACACGAAGTGCCCAAGTCCTTCTCTCCCAAATCCCACCAAAGCAACTAATGCTAGGGAGGGAAATGAGAGGAAGAACGAAAGAAGAACACGAAGAACTCCAATATCTAGATCCAAGGGGTTCCCTCACTTAGAGGAGAAAGTGATTGGTGGAAACGTGGATCTAGATCTCCTCTCTTTTCCCTCAAGAACTAGCAAGAATCATTGGAGGGATTGAGAGTTAGCAAGCTCGAAGAAGGTCAACAATGGGGAAGAACACGAGCTAAAAAGGATAAGGTTGAATGGGAAGAAGACCCCTTTATAGGAGCTCCTAATCCAACCATTATGTTCACAGCCGCACAAAGCGGTACTACCGCTTCCAAGCAGGCAGATTACCGCTAGGGCGGTAGAACCCTTCAAACACAACAACGAGGAGGCAAAAGGCCAAAGAACCTTCGAGCGGTAGTACCGCTCGTCCTCATGGTACTACCGCTCGACCTCATGGTACTACCGCAAATGGTAGCGGTACTACCGCTATGCAGCGGTACTAAAAATACTTACAGTGTTTACTTCCGAGCAAAACACGAGATTTTGGTCCGGAGCGGTACTACCGCTTAGGAGCCGCGGTAGTACTGCTTTCTGGCGGTACTACCGCTCAGAGCCGCGGTAGTATTGCTCTGGAGCGGTAGTAAAAAATTACATCCGCTCTAGTCGCGGTAGTACCGCTGCAGCCTTTACCAAAACAACCATAACTTTTGCAAACGGACTCCGAATTCAATGAAACCAAGTTTGTTGGAAAGCTAGAAACAAGGGCTAACACAATCTTGAGAGAAATACCAATAATAAGCAAATGAAAAAGGCCCAAAAGAAAATGGTGAGAACCCTTCCTCGGAAAAGACCGGTAAAACCTCCAACACCGAAAACATCATAGAAGACGCATGCAAACTCCGTTTCGATGAACTCAAGCTTGTCATAAAGATGACCATAAGCTCTAAGACTCACAAAGAGAACCAAACAAGAACCAAGAAACATGATGCAAGGATGCAATGGTTTGAGCTCTCGACGAACGATACGATCAAGCTACTCACTTGAGAGCCCCCTTGATAGTACGGCTATCGATCCTATAACCCGGTCTCCCAACTACCACCATGAGACCGGTAAATAGAAAACCTATCAAGGGAAAACCTTTGCCTTGCACATGATCCACTTGAGCTAGATGATGACGATCTTGTCCTCCTCAAGATGGACCACCTTTCTTGATTGCGTTGGGTCGATGGAGACTAGATGATTGCTCCCCATACTCCACTATGGGTGAGCCACTCTTGACACATCTTCACAAGTCCATTGACACCACAATGGATGGAAAGCTTCAAGCACTTGATCTCTTCGTGATGCTCCACTTGAACTTGCACACGGCAATCTTGATGACGATCACCACTTTATGTCATCCTTTCCATGGGTTGTATGATATGTTCCTCTTGACGCAAGCCCATGGACACGTACCTAACCCCACATAGACTCTCACATAGACCATGGGTTAGTACACAAAGTGCAATGGATAATGCTTACCATACCATGGGATCACTTGATCCCTCTCGGTACATCTTCTACGCTTTGTGAGTTGATCAACTTGATTCACTCTTGACTTAGTCTTGATCAACCTTGAATCTTTCCAACTCTCTTCGTTTGGATGATGTCTTGAAGGTAAACATGAATGATCATACAATCTTCTTATTCAAGACATGCTTGCAATAAGCTCAACACTCACATGACCAATCTTTGGATAATTCCTTAATAGCACCTTGGTCAACACATAAACTCCTTGAAACCAACACATGGACTTCAAGAAATGCCTATGGACAAATCCTTCAAATATAACTCAATGCAACCATTAGTCCATAGAGAATGTCATCAATTACCAAAACCACACATGGGGGCACCGCATGTCCTTTCAATCTCCCCCATTTTGGTAATTGATGACAATCACTTTCAAGAGAGTTTATATAAGGAATTATGCATCACCACGCAATTCAACAACCAATAGTGCATGCGTATGAGATGCAAATGCTAAGGAACAAAACCAAAGTAAGAGGAGATAGCTCTCTAAACTTCTCCACAAAACTCTCTGAAACTTCTCCCCCATTGGCATCGATTGCCAAAATGGGCGAAAAGCTAAGAAGACCAATATAAATTGTGGTCCTCCATAAATTGTGTATTTCTCAACAAGAGAGTGGAATGCAATACACATATCCAACGGTTAATACTTGGAGGAACACAAACTATATGAGGCCCAAAGATTGCAAAAGAATGATATGCCACAAAAGACATAACAAAGAGAGAAACAAGCAATCAAGCAATCAAAAGATACCAATTGAAGCAAGCAATCAAAGGATATCAATTGAACCAACTAGACCAAAGATCATATGAGCCACATGAATGAAGGATATTATGATATGAGACGAGGAGTGTTCTAAAGAAACTAGAGAAGCTCCCCATGATTTGTGCACAAAAAGAATGTTTTGTAATTGGATACAAAGTGCACAAAATAGGATCATAGCTCCCCCAAATCAATAGAAACTTACAACAAGTGCAAGTGAGCATATAGGAAACAAAGCCTAGTACTTGCAACAAACACATGGTTGGGAAACAAGTAAAAGAGGCAACTTAAGAATGGGCTCAACCAAAATGATGTGTGTGAGTCATGGCGAAGCACTTGAGAAGACTAAAATTAGGATGAGCATTAAGCATCAACATAGTCTTGAAAGAATGAGGCACACGGTGCAAGGCCTGTCATTCCCACACACAACTAGCAAATGGGTTCACAAGCTTACTAATAAGCATATAAAGAACTTATGCTTGTGACAACCCGTGATGAAGATAGAAGATGAAAGCCTCATCAAGACGAGGGATGCCAATTAAGATGGCAAAAGCCTCGTAATGATAAGCATGAGGAAAATAATCTTCACCACACAAGAGTGCATCAAGATGCAACGATAGAGGACACGCACTCAAGGCAAAAGCTTTCACGGAGCCACCAAAGAAATAACATAAGAAAGACAAGGTGGACGTGAAAGAAAGGATATCAACTAGAGATGTAATTTCTCTCAAGTGTATAAGGTTCTATGTAGACGAAATCATGATGATATATATATCTACAAAGAAGAATGTACACCCGAAATAGTTACAACACGAAGGAACAAGATATCCACAAGGAAGTCATAAATATACCAATAAGATATTTGCTTGAAAGCATAGAACTTGGCTAGATATGGTCTTATTGTATATAAATGAAGTCCAAGCACACATCCATCAAGGGCATCACAACTAGCAACAAGAGATCATCGTTGGGATGCTTTGAGAAAGGAAACAAGTGTCACAAGATATGAAATGAAAATCATGCCAAGATGCAACCTACACAAGGTTGAATGCAAGAGGAGAAAGCATGAATAGATACTTGTTACCGAGATATCATTGGAAGGTTGTAGTAGATACCAATTGAAGGTATGTAGTAGTTCATTGATCATCCTAGCTTGACTCCAATATGCACATGGTGACAACACCTTCCTTGTGAGTGAGCCGAGCATCCAATGCATCTCCAAATGTTCCTAGAAGAACAACACAAACTAAACGGTACCCAAACTTATCGGGACCAAATAGTTAGAAACACCAATACATAGGACAAACTTCACATAAATATGTGCATATATATATGAAAATGAATTTCATGCACATCTCATCCAATTTGATACTTGGTGGAGTTTCCCCTATAAATTGGGTCAAAGAAAGAAAGCATGCCAAAGAAACTACAAGAAGTAAATATGCATGCTCAAGACTTTCAAGAAACGAGACCAAAAGACAAAGAAATACCAAGTGAAGAGAATATACCAAATGAATAAATCATCACTTGGAGGATATCCCAAAAGATACATCAAGGAATGAGATATCCATTGATACACTCAAAAATAAGGATGTCAAACTCCCAAAAGAGAGAATGGTTCCAAACAAACCAAGCCCTCTACAAAGTTTCATGATGGCACAAAGTACCAAAAAGAAACGGCTTGTCTTCCACAAACACACACTTGATAAGGATCACAAGATGAGTATTTTAAAGAAAATAGGATAGCTCCCCCACGAGTTGTGCATTATATAGGATTTGCATTTGAATACAAAATGCACAAGGTGGGATCACCACTTTCACTATATCTAGAAATCACTAGACAAGAACGAGAAACAAACAAGATCCACAAGTGGTAGGGAAGACAACGGAGTTGACACAAACCTAGGCAAGAGAAAAGGCAAATAAAAATAAAAGCCAATGTAAAGATGCTCAATAAATTCTACCACACATAAGTGAGTACCAATTGTCAAAAGACAAGAAGTATTTGGAAATAATTCCCGGTGGTAGATAGCAAGGATATCCGACAACATCTTCACACCAAACACAAGCAAATTGCAACTTGTAGAGCTATCATGCCACCTAGGAACAAGATAATTTACAATATCAATTCTAGGTGACAATATCTCAAATGTACACATTTTCTAGGCTAGTAATACACACATAGCATATTACTCCCCATAATGTGATACCAATTAAAGACAGACAAGAGGCAATAAAAAGGAACAAACAAGAGATAATTAATGGACTATTTAGAATTAGAATTTCTCATGAGAGATATACCACCTAGCGACTAGATAATCTTGTAATATCAATACTAGATGGTATTCCTCATGTACACACATTTATAGGATTGTGAGGTGCACAAAGCACATCACTCCCCCAAAATGGGATGTTCCATTAATCTCTCACACGAGCCAACTAGGATACAACAAGAAGCAAAAAGGCTCAACGCACGACACACATGTACATGATGTGCAAACCAACACACACATACTTGATTGCTCAAGATAAGCAAGTTGGAATCACAACATATACAAACACATGCAAGGAACAAAACCAAAACATGCAAGGGGCAAGTAACTTTCAATGTAAGCAATTTTAAGTGCAAGTTACACAAGGAGGCACATTGGATATAAGATATAAACTTGATGAGTCAATTGACTTGGCTTGAGACAAAAGAGTGATGAAGTCCCTTAATTCTTCATAATGTAGCCAAGTCTCCAATGCCCTCCATCAACACCTATTGATCAAGTTTGAGCTTGTTGGTCCCCAACCAAGTTGGGTCCTAAGAGGTTAGTCACAATAGGTTTGGCTACCCAAATGGTTCTTTGCTTGACACCACTTTGAGTACCGACAAACTTGGCAAACACATTGCCAACCTTATCCTTACCAAGAGAATAGATATCATCAATAATAATTGGGTTGGATAAGTTACCACTAGTGCATGAAGAAGCGACGTGACCTTTCTCACAACATAAGTAGCAACGTCTACTCTTCACTTTCTTCTCACTTGATTTCTCAATTTGAGAAGCATTAACTTGAGTCTTCTTGGGAAGAGGCCTTTCTTCAACTTGATGTTGAGCATGAGATTGAACTTGTGCCCTCTTCCCTTGTTGCTTGACACTAATGGCCTTCTTCTTCAATGGGCAAGATCGACATGATGCCCTTCTACTTTGCACTTGAAGCAAACAATCTTGGCCGATTTCTTGACTTGTTCTTGGCCCTTCTTTTGTTCATCTTGGACTTCTTGTTCTTATTGGAGTTGAATCCAAGTCCACCTTTGTCATTGGGGATTTTTGCACACTCAAGATATTGTTGAGTGTGGATTTCCTTCATGACTCTTTTCAAGTCTTTCTTCAAAGAAGTAACTTGGGCCTTGAGCTCTTTGATTTCCTCTACATGGTTAGTCTCAATACAAGTACTAGAGGAAGTATAAGCTTCATTGTTAGAGCAACAAGGCAAGGAAGGCAATTCATCACAAGATGTACCAACATTGTGAGTAGATGAATTACAAGGACTAGCACATATCAATATAGCATTTTGACTAGAAGTAGTGCTAGTATCCACATGAGGCTCACTAGATGTTACCTTAGCAAGCATGGCCTCATGAGCTATCTTTAGCACATTATGGGATACTAGAAGATCGTCATGAGAGCTTGAGAGCTTTTCATGGCTTTCTTCCAATTTCCCATAATTGCTAGATAGCAACTCAAGTTGAGCCCGTAGCTCAACATTCTCCTTCAATATGGATGCTTCACAAGAGATAGAGTTAGTAGCACAAGCATCATCATTAGAAATAGGAGGAGAAGACAACTTGGCAAGCTCTTTTGAATATGAAGCTTTAAGTTGAGCATGAGACTCGGTGAGTTTGATGAGCTCACTCTTAATGACCCTTGAGCCATTTTCGAGGTGCTCAAAGTCCTCAAGGAGTTTAGCATGCACAACTCCAAGCTCCTCATTTTTAGTTTCAAAATCATTGGCCACCTCAAGAGCTCTATCACGAGATTCCCTCACTCTAGATAATTCTAGAGCAAAAGTATCCTCAAGAGATTCCTTGGTGGTTTGTTCAAGTTCAAGAGCTTGAGAGAGGTCCATAATCTCATTAAGCGTAATCACGCTCATGACCTTCCATTTTATCAATGGTGACCTCATGCTCCTCAAGACAAGATTCCAACTTATCAATATATTTCTTGCCCTCAATAGCAATAGACATGATTTCCATGAAGTTGGAGCGAGCAATTTTATTCTTAAGAAGAGCTTTAAAAATGATTTCCCCTTAGTTTTTAAGGAGGCAACATTATCATTCTCTTCATCATTATCCTCATCATCATTAGTATCAACATCATCATCAAGAGACATATTGGGGTACAAAGTAGGAGATACCTTTGACACCTTAGCCATAAGGCAAAAAGCAATAGATGATGGTGTAGGATCCCTTGAGGCACCATTAAACACCACATCTTGAACCATGGAGTGATGGGTTTCCTCTACATTGATAGCACAACAATCCGAGGAAATAGATGCATTTTATCATGGCAACAAGACATAGCAAGCATATCATCATGAGATTTAGTCATGCAATTTCTACATGATATGCAAGGACTATCAACACAAGCATGTGAAACATTTGGAGTGCTCAAAGTGTTAAAGCCCAAAGACGGAGCATTGCAATAATATAGTGATGAAGAATCATCCACAAAAGCACACTATCATCATTGCAATGACCGACACTACTCACCATATCATTACCATGTGGCAAACCACATGTAGGTGATGTAGAAGAAGTTGAGAAGACTATACGGCCGGAGGTGGAGGGAGAACAATCATCCCTACAAATCTTGGACACACCATATTTATCTTGAAGCTTCGTCCACAACTCATGAGCATCCCGGAATGGCATGAGTTGAAACATAACTACATTGCTCAAAGCATCAAAAAGCACATTAGAAGCTTGAGCATTGAGATAAGATTTTTTCTCATCCTCTAAAGATAATCTTTGGGGATCCTTTGGAGGAGAAAAACCCATATCTACAATTCGCTCCAAATTTGGGTCCATGACCCTAAAGAGATTAAGCATGCGAATTACCCAAACATCAAAATTTGTGCCATCGAAACTAAGAGTGTCAGAGAATCCTAATCCCTTAGTCGACATCTTTACTCTCTAGGCGGTTAAGCCCAACAAAGAGAGACGAGGCTCGATACCAATTGAAAGATCGTGGATGTCGCCTAGAGGGGGTGAATAGGCGATTTAAAATAATTACGGTTGAGGCTTGAACAAATGCGGAATAAACCTAGCGGTTAATTTGTCAAGCATAAAACCTACAACAACTAGGCTCACCTATGTGCACCAACAACTTATGCTAAGCAAGATAAGCAACTATGTGATAGCAAGATATATGACAAGAACAATATGGCTATCACAAAGTAACGTGCATAAGTAAAGGGCTCGGGTAAGAGATAACCGAGGCACGCGGAGACGACGATGTATCGAAGTTCACACCCTTGCGGATGCTAGTCTCCGTTTGGAGGCGGTGTGGAGGCACAATGCTCCCAAGAAGCCACTAGGGCCACCGTAATCTCCTCACGCCCTCGCACAATGCAAGATGCCGTGATTCCACTAAGGGACCCTTGAGGCGGTCACCGAACCCGTACAAATGGCAACCCTTGGGGCGGTCACCGAACCCGTACACTTTGGCAACCCTTGGGGCGGTCACGGTGCCAAATCAAATTGCTCAAGGGCGATCTCCACAACCTAATTGGAGACCCCGGCGCTTGCCGGAGCTTTACACCACAATGATTAAGCTCAGAACACCACCAACCGTCTAGGGCGCCAAGGCACCTAAGAGGAACAAACTCTAGGGTGCCCAAACACCCAAGAGTAATAAGCTTCTCAAACTTCACTTCCACGTATCACCGTGGAGAACTCAAACCGATGCACCAAATGCAATGGCAAGGGCACGAAGTGCCCAAGTCCTTCTCTCCCAAATCCCACCAAAGCAACTAATGCTAGGGAGGGAAATGAGAGGAAGAACGAAAGAAGAACACGAAGAACTCCAATATCTAGATCCAAGGGGTTCCCCTCACTTAGAGGAGAAAGTGATTGGTGGAAACGTGTATCTAGATCTCCTCTCTCTTTTCCCTCAAGAACTAGCAAGAATCATTGGAGGGATTGAGAGTTAGCAAGCTCGAAGAAGGTCAACAATGGGGGACGAACACGAGCTCAAAGGATAAGGTTGAATGGGGAAGAAGACCCTTTTATAGGAGCTCCCGAATCCAACCGTTATGTTCACGACCAGACAGAGCGGTACTACCGCTCAAGGAGCGGTACTACCGCTAGGGCGGTAGAACCCCTTGAAACACAACAGCGAGGAGGCAAAAGGCCAAAAGAACCTTGAGCGGTAGTACCGCTCGTCCTCACGGTACTACCGCTCGACCTCACGGTACTACCGCAAATGGTAGCGGTACTACCGCTATGGCGGTACTAAAAAATATACGTGCCTACTTCCGCTGAGCAAAACACGAGATTTTGGTCCGGAGCGGTACTACCGCTTAGGAGCCGCAGTAGTACTGCTCGGGCGGTACTACCGCTCAGAGTCATGATAGTACTGCTCGAGCGGTAGTAAAAATTACATCCGCTCTAGTCGCGGTAGTACCGCTTGATCTTTACCAAAACAACCATAACTTTTGCAAGCGGACTCGAATTCAACGAAACCAAGTTTGTTGGAAAGCTAGAAACAAGGGCTAACACAATCTTGAGAGAAATACCAATAATAAGCAAATGAGAAAAGGCCCAAAAGAAAATGGTGAGAACCCTTCCTCGGAAAAGACCGGTAAAACCTCCAACACCGAAAACATCATAGAAGACGCATGCAAACTCCGTTTCGATGAACTCAAGCTTGTCATAAAGATGACCATAAGCTCTAAGACTCACAAAGAGAACCAAACAAGAACCAAGAAACATGATGCAAGGATGCAATGGTTTGAGCTCTCGACGAACGATACGATCAAGCTACTCACTTGAGAGCCCCCCTTGATAGTACGGCTATCGATCCTATAACCCGGTCTCCCAACTACCTGAAGGAAATATGCCCTAGAGGCAATAATAAAGTTATTATTTATTTCCTTATATCATGATAAAGGTTTATTATTCATGCTAGAATTGTATTAACCGGAAACATAATACATGTGTGAATATATAGACAAACAGTATGTCACTAGTATGCCTCTACTTGACTAGCTTGTTAATCAAAGATGGTTATGTTTCCTAACCATGAACAAGGAGTTGTTATTTGATTAACAAGGTCACATCATTAGTTGAATGATCTGATTGACATGACCCATTCCGTTAGCTTAACACTTGATCGTTTAGTATGTTAATGCTTTCTTCATGACCCATACATGTTCCTATAACTATGAGATTATGCAACTCCTGCCATCGGAGGAACACTTTGGGTACTACCAAACGTCACAACGTAATCGGGTGATTATAAAGGAGTACTACAGGTGTCTCCAAAGGTACTTGTTGGGTTGGCGTATTTCGAGATTAGGTTTTGTCACTCCGATTGTCGGAGAGGTATCTCCAGGCCTTCTCGGTAATGCACATCACTTAAACCTTGCAAGCATTACAACTAATGAGTTAGTTGTGAGATGATGTATTACGGAACGAGTAAAGAGACTTACCGATAACGAGATTGAACTAGGTATTGGATACCGACGATCGAATCTCGGGTAAGTAACATACCGATGACAAAGGAACAACGTATGTCGTTATGCGGTTTGACCGATAAAGATCTTCGTAGAATATGTAGGAACCAATATGGGCATCCAGGTTCCGCTATTGGTTATTGACCGAGAATGGTTCTAGGTCATGTCTACATAGTTCTCGAACCCGTAGGGTCCGCACGCTTAACGTTTCGATGACAGCTCATAATGAGTTTATAAGTATTGATGCACCGAAGGTTGTTCGAGTCCCGGATGTGATCACGGACATGACGAGGAGTCTCGAAATGGTCGAGACATAAAGATTGATATATTGGAAGCCTACATTTGGACATCGGAAGTGTTCCGGTGAAATCGGGATTTTACCGAGATGGGAGGTTACCGGAACCCCGGGAGGTCCATGGGCCTTAATGGGCCATAGGAGAAGAGGAAGGGCAGGCCAAGGTGGGCTGTGCGCCCCTCCCCTCTAGTCCGAATAGGACAAGGAAGGGGCGGCGCCTTCCCTCTTCCCTCCTCCAATCCTAGTCCAACTAGGACAGGGAGTCCTACTCCGGTGGGAGTAGGACTCCTCCTTGGTGCGCCTCCTCTAGGGCCGGCCACCTCCCCCTTGGCTCCTTTATATCCGGGGGCAGGGGGCACCCCAATACACACAAGTTGATCTACGGATCTTTCCTTAGCCGTGTGCGGTGCCCCCTTCCACCATATTCCACTTCGGTCATATCGTCATGAGCTTAGGCGAAGCCTCGCGCGGAGAAGTCATATCATCGCGAGCTTAGGCGAAGCCCTGCGTCGGTGGAGCATCAACATCGTCACCACGCCGTCGTCTTGACGGAACTCATCCCGACACTTTGCTGGATCGGAGTCCGGGATCGCCATCGAGCTGAACGTGTGCAGAACTCGGAGGTGCCGTGACGTTCGGTGCTTGGATCGGTCGGATCGTGAAGACGCACGACTACATCAACCAGCGTTGTTATAACGCCCGCTTTCGGTCTCACGAGGGTGCGTGGGCGGACACTCTTCCCTCTCGTTGCTATGCCATCACCATGGTCTTGCGTGATCGTAGGAAAATTTTGAAATTACTACGTTCCCCAACAAAGTGGTATCGAGCCTGGTTTTATGCGTTGATGTCATATGCACGAGTAGAACACAAGTGAGTTGTGGACGATACAAGTCATACCGCCTACCAGCATGTCATACTTTGGTTCAGCGGTATTGTTGGACGAGACGATCCGGACCAACCTTACGCGTACTCTTCACGCGAGACCGGTTCCTCGACGTGCTTTGCACATAGATGGCTTGCGGAAGACCTGTCTCTCCAACTTTAGTTGAACCGAGTGTGGCTACGCCCGGTCCTTGAGAAGGTTAAAACGGAGTCTATTTGACGAAGTATCGTTGTGGTTTTGATGCGTAGGTAAGAACGGTTCTTGCTCAGCCCGTAGCAGCCACGTAAAACTTGCAACAACAAAGTAGAGAACGTCTAACTTGTTTTTGCAGGGTATGTTGTGATGTGATATGGTCAAGACGTGATGCTATATTTTATTGTATGAGATGATCATTTTTTGTAACCGAGTTATCGGCAACTGGCAGGAGCCATATGGTTGTCGCTTTATTGTATGAAATGCAAACGCCATGTAATTGCTTTACTTTATCACTAAGGAGTAGCGATAGTCGTAGAAGCAATAGTTGGCAAGACTACAACGATGCTACGATGATGATCAAGGTGTCGCGCCGGTGACGATGGTGATCATGACGGTGCTTCGGCGATGGAGATCACAAGCACAAGATGATGATGACCATATCATATCACTTTTATTGATTGCATGTGATGTTTATCCTTTATGCATCTTATCTTGCTTTGATTGACGGTAGCATTATAAGATGATCTCTCACTAAAAATTATCAAGAAGTGTTCTCCTCGAGTATGCACCGTTGCCAAAGTTCGTAGTACCCGCATACACCACGTGATGATCGGGTGTGATAAGTTCTCGTCCATCTACAACGGGTGCAAAACAGTTGCACACGCGGAATACTCGAGTTAAACTTGACGAGCCTAGCATATAACAGATATGGCCTCGAACACGGAGACCGAAAGGTCGAACGTGAATCATATAGTAGATATGATCAACATAGTGATGTTCACCATTGAAACTACTCCGTCTCACGTGATGATCGGACATGGTTTAGTTAATATGGATCACGTGATCACTTAGATGACCGGAGAGATGTACATCTAAGTGGGAGTTTTAATATGATTAATTGAACTTAAATTTATCATGAACTTAGTACACGATAGTATTTTGCTTGTCTATGTTTCTTTGTAGATAGATGGCTCGTCTTTGTTGTTCCGTTGAATTTTAATGCGTTCCTTGAGAAAGCAAAGTTGAAAGATGATGGTAGCAATTACACGGACTGGGTCCGTAACTTGAGGATTATCCTCATTGCTGCACGTAAAAAATTACGCCTGGAAGCACATTTGGTGAGGCTGCTTTGCAGAATCTTTGAGCTGAAGTTGTGAACGTCTGGCAAAGCAGAGCTGATGACTACTCTATAGTTCAGTGTGCCATGCTTTACGGCTTAGAACCGGGTCTTCAACGACGTTTTGAAACGTCATGGAGCATATGAGATGTTCCAAGAGTTGAAGTTAATATTTCAAGCAAATGCCCGGATTGAGAGATATGAAGTCTCCAATAAAGTTCTATAGCTGCAAGATGGAGGAGAATAGTTACAAGGAGCACATACTCAAAATGTCTGGGTATAACAATCACTTAATTCAGCTGGGAGTTAATCTTCCGGATGATAGTGTCATTGATGTAATTCTCCAATCATCGCCACCAAGCTACAAGAGCTTCGTGATGAACTATAATATGCAAGGGATGACTAAGACAATTCTGAGCTCTTCGCAATGCTAAAAGTCAGCGGAGGTAGAAATCAAGAAAGAGCATCAAGTGTTGATGGTCAACAAGACCACTAGTTTCAAGGAAAAGGGCAAAGGGAAGAAGAAGGAAACTTCAAAAAGAACAGCAAGAAAGTTGCTGATCAAGAGAAGAAACCCAAGTCTGGACCTAAGCACAAATCGAAAGTGTTTTTACCGCAAGCGACCGGACCTTTGAAGCGGAACTGCCCCAAGTATTTGGCGGATAAAAAGGATGGCAAGGTGAACAAAGGTATATGTGATATACATGTTATTGATGTGTACCTTACTAGAGCTCGTAGTAGCACTGGTATTTGATCTGGTTACATTTGCTAATATTTGCAACTCGAAGCAGGGGACTACGGAATAGACGAGCAGCGGCAAAGGGCGAGGTGACGATGCGGCGTGGGAAATGGTTCCAAAGTCAATGTGATCGCGGTCGGCACGCTACCTCTACATCTACCTTCGGGATTAGTTTTAGACCTAAATAATTGTTATTTGGTGCCGCGTTGAGCATGAACATTATATCCGGATCTTGTTTAATGCGAGACGGTTATTCATTTAAATCGAGAGAATAATGGTTGTTCTATTTATATGAGTAATATCTTTTATGGTCATGCACCCTTGAAGAATGGTCTATTCTTGTTGAATCTCGGCGGTAGTGATACACATATTCATAATGTTGAAGCCAAAAGATGCAGAGTTGATAATGATAGTGCAACTTATTTGTGGCACCGCCGTTTAGGTCATATTGGTGTAAAACGCATGAAGAAACTCCATCTTGATGGGCTTCGGAATCACTTGATTATGAATCACTTGGTACTTGCGTAACCGTGCCTCATGGGCAAAATGACCAAAACGCCGTTCTCGGAACTATGGAGCGAGCAACTGATTTGTTGGAAATCATACATCTTGATGTTTGTGGTCCAATGAATGTTGAGGCCTTGGCGGGTATCGTTATTTTCTCACCTTCACAGATGATTTGAGCAGATATGGGTATATCTACTTAATGAAACACAAATCTGAAACATTTGAAAAGTTCAAAGAATTTCAGAGTGAAGTGGAAAATCATCGTAACAAGAAAATAAAGTTTCTGCGATCTGATCGTGGAGGAGAATATTTGAGTTCTGAGTTTGGTTTACATTTGAAACAATGTGGAATAGTTTAGCAACTCACGCCACCGGAACACCACAGAGAAATGGTGTGTCCGAACGTCGTGTCGTACTTTACTAGATATGGTGCGATCTATGATGTCGATTTCCGATTTACCGCTATCGTTTTGGGGTTATGCTTTAGAGACGGCTGCATTCACGTTGAATAGGACACCGTCAAAATCCGTTGAGACGACGCCTTATGAACTGTGGTTTGACAAGAAACCAAAGTTGTCGTTTCTTAAAGTTTGGGGCTGCGATGCTTATGTAAAGAAACTTCAACCAGATAAGCTCGAACCCAAATCGGAAAAATGTGTCTTCATAGGATACCCAAAGGAGACTGTTGGGTACACCTTCTATCACAGATCTGAAGGCAAGATTTTCGTTGCTAAATTCGGGTCCTTTCTAGAGAAGGAGTTTCTCTCGAAAGAAGTGAGTGGGAGGAAAGTAGAACTTGATGAGATAACTCGTATCTGCTCCCTTATTGGAAAGTAGTTCATCACAAGAAATGGTTCTGTGACAACTACACCAATTAGTGAGGAAACTAATGATGATGATCATGAAGCTTGGATCAAGTTGCTCTTGAACCTCGTAGGTCAACCAGAGTAAAATACGCACTGAGTGGTACGGTAATCCTATTACGGAAGTCATGTTGCTTGACCATGGCGAACCTACAAACTATGAAGAAGCGATGGTGAGCCCAGATTCATAAAATGGTGGAAGCCATGAAATCTGAGATGGGATCCATGTATGAGAACAAAGTATGGACTTTGGTTGACTTGCCCGATAATCGGCAAGCCATTGAAAATAAATGGATCTTTAAGAAGAAGACCGACGCTGATGGTAATATAACTGTCTACAAAGCTCGACTTGTTGCGAAAGGTTTTCGACAAGTTCAAGGGGTTGACTACGATGAGACTTTCTCACCCGTAGCGATGCTTAAGTCTGTCCGAATCATGTTAGCAATTGCCGCATTTTATGATTATGAAATTTGGCAAATGGATGTAAAAACTGCATTCTTGAATGGATTTCTAGAAGAAGAGTTGTATATGATGCAACCAGAAGGTTTTGTCGATCCAAAAGGTGCTAACAAAGTGTGCAAGCTCCATGATCAATTTATGGTGCAGTGCAAGCCTCTCGGAGTTGGAATAAACGCTTTGATAGTGTGATCAAAGCATATGGGTTTGTCTGAGACTTTTGGAGAAGCTTTGTATTTACAAGAAAGTGAGTGGGAGCTCTGTAGCATTTACGATATTATATGTGGGCGACATATTATTGATTGGAAATGATATAGAATTTCTGGATAGCATAAAAGGATACTTGAATAAAAGTTTTTCAATGAAAGACCTCGGTGAAGCTGCTTACATATTGGGCATCAAGATCTATAGAGATAGATCAAGACGCTTAATTGGACTTTCACAAAGCACATACCTTGATAAAGTTTTGAAAAAGTTCAAAATGGATCAGCAAAGAAAGGTTTTTACTGTGTTGCAAGGTGTAAGATTGAGTCGGACTCAATGCCCGACCACAGCAGAAGATAGAGAGAAAATGAAAGATGTTCCTATGCTTCAGCCATAGGCTCTATCATGTATGCAATGCTTGTGTACCAGACTGACGTATGCTTAGGCTGTAAGCTTGGCAGGAAGGTACCAAAGTAATCCAGAGTGGATCATCGACAGCGGTCAAGAACATCTGAAATACACGAAAAGGACTAAGGATATGTTTCTCGTATATGGAGGTGACAAAGAGCTAGTCGTAAATGGTTACGTCGATGCAAGCTTTGACAATGATCCGGACGATTCTAAATCTAAACCGGATCGTGTTTTTATTAAACGGTGGAGCTGTCGGTTAGTGCGATTCTAAACAAAGCGTCGTGGCGGGATCTACATGTGAAGCGGAGTACATAGCTGCTTGGAAGCAGTGAATGAAGGAGTCTGGATGAAAGAGTTCATTTCCGATCTAGGTGTCATACCTAGTGCATCGGAACCGATGAAGATCTTCTGTGACAATCTTTGGTGCAATTGCCTTGGCAAAGGAATCCAGATTTCACAAGAGGACCAAGCATATCAAGAGACGCTTCAATTCCATTCGGGACCAAGTCCAAGTGGGAGACATAGAGATTTGCAAAATACATACGGATCTGAATGTTGCGGACCCGTTGACTAAGCCTCTTCCACGAGCAAAACATGATCGGCACCAAGACTCCATGGGTGTAAGGATCATTACTTTGTAATCTAGATTATTGACTCTAGTGCAAGTGGGAGATGAAGGAAATATGCCCTAGAGGCAATAATAAAGTTATTATTTATTTCCTTATATCATGATAAAGGTTTATTATTCATGCTAGAATTGTATTAACCGGAAACATAATACATGTGTGAATATATAGACAAACGGTATGTCACTAGTATGCCTCTACTTGACTAGCTTGTTAATCAAAGATGGTTATGTTTCCTAACCATGAACAAGGAGTTGTTATTTGATTAACAAGGTCACATCATTAGTTGAATGATCTGATTGACATGACCCATTCCGTTAGCTTAACACTTGATCGTTTAGTATGTTAATGCTTTCTTCATGACCCATACATGTTCCTATAACTATGAGATTATGCAACTCCGTTTACGGAGGAACACTTTGGGTACTACCAAACGTCACAACGAATCGGGTGATTATAAAGGAGTACTACAGGTGTCTCCAAAGGTACTTGTTGGGTTGGCGTATTTCGAGATTAGGTTTTGTCACTCCGATTGTGGAGAGGTATCTCCAGCCTTCTCGGTAATGCACATCACTTAAACCTTGCAAGCATTACAACTAATGAGTTAGTTGTGAGATGATGTATTACGGAACGAGTAAAGAGACTTACCGATACTTGAGATTGAACTAGGTATTGGATACCGACGATCGAATCTCGGGTAAGTAACATACCGATGACAAAGGGAACAACGTATGTCGTTATGCGGTTTGACCGATAAAGATCTTCGTAGAATATGTAGGAACCAATATGGGCATCCAGGTTCCGCTATTGGTTATTGACCGAGAATGGTTCTAGGTCATGTCTACATAGTTCTCGAACCCGTAGGGTCCGCAGACGCTTAACGTTTCGGCGATGACAGTTCATAATGAGTTTATAAGTATTGATGCACGAAGGTTGTTCGAGTCCGGATGTGATCACGGACATGACGAGGAGTCTCGAAATGGTCGAGACATAAAGATTGATATATTGGAAGCCTACATTTGGACATCGGAAGTGTTAGGGTGAAATCGGGATTTCTTAGTACCGGGAGGTTACGGAACCCCGGAGGTCCATGGGCCTTAATGGGCCATAGGAGAAGAGGAAGGGCAGGCCAAGGTGGGCTGTGCGCCCCCTCCCCTCTAGTCCGAATAGGACAAGGAAGGCGGCGCCCTTCCCTCTTCCCTCCTCCAATCCTAGTCCAACTAGGACAGGGGGAGTCCTACTCCGGTGGGAGTAGGACTCCTCCTTAATGCGCCTCCTCTAGGGCGGCCACCTCCCCTTGGCTCCTTTATATCTGAGGGGCAGGGGCACCCCAATACACACAAGTTGATCTACGGATCTTTCCTTAGCCGTGTGCGGTGCCCCTTCCACCATATTCCACTTGGTCATATCGTCATGGAGCTTAAGCGAAGCCTGCGCCGGAGAAGTCATATCATCGCGGAGCTTAGGCGAAGCCCTGCGTCGGTGGAGCATCAACATCGTCCTGCGCCGTCGTCTTGTGGAACTCATCCCCGACACTTTCTTTGGATCGGTCCGGGGATCGTCATCGAAATTTGAGCGTGTGCGAACTTCGGAGGTGCCGTGACGTTCGGTGCTTGGATCGGTCGGATCGTGAAGACGTGCGACTACATCAGCAGCGTTGTTATAACGCTTCCGCTTCGGTCTCACGAGTGCGTGGACGGACACTCTTCCCTCTCGTTGCTATGCCATCACCATGGTCTTGCGTGATCGTAGGAAAATTTTGAAATTACTACGTTCCCCAACACTACCACCATGAGACCGGTAAAATAGAAAACCTATCAAGGGCAAACCTTTGCCTTGCACATGATCCACTTGAGCTAGATGATGACGATCTTGTCCTCCTCAAGATGGACCACCTTTCTTAATTGCGTTGGGTCGATGGAGACTAGATGATTGCTCCCCCATACTCCACTATGGGTGAGCCACTCTTGACACATCTTCACAAGTCCATTGACACCACAATGGATGGCAAGCTTCAAGCACTTGATCTCTTCGTGATGCTCCACTTGAACTTGCACACGGCAATCTTGATGACGATCACCACTTGATGTCATCCTTTCCATGGGTTGTATGATATCTTCCTCTTGGCGCAAGCCCATGGACACGTACCTAACCCCACATAGACTCTCACATAGACCATGGGTTAGTACACAAAGTGCAATGGATAATGCTTACCATACCATGGGATCACTTGATCCCTCTCGGTACATCTTCTACGCTTTGTGAGTTGATCAACTTGATTCACTCTTGACTTAGTCTTGGTCAACCTTGAATCTTTCCAACTCTCTTCGTTTGGATGATGTCTTGAAGGTAAACATGAATGATCACACAATCTTCTTATTCAAGACATGCTTGCAATAAGCTCAACACTCACATGACCAATCTTTGGATAATTCCTTAATAGCACCTTGGTCAACACATAAACTCCTTGAAACCAACACATGGACTTCAAGAAATGCCTATGGATAAATCCTTCAAATATAACTCAATGCAACCATTAGTCCATAGAGAATGTCATCAATTACCAAAACCGCACATGGGGGCACCGCATGTCCTTTCAATCTTTGCTGAAAACCTTGGTGCTACTTAAGCATATATATGTAAACAAGAATAAAAGAGTTCGTAAAAGTTTTTCTTTATCACTTTCAGTTTGTCAACTGAATTACTTGAGGACAAGCAATGGGTTAAGCTTGGGGGAGTTGATACATCTCAATCGTATCTACTTTTCCTAACACTTTTGCTCTTGTTTTAGACTCTAATTTGCATGATTTGAATGAAACTAACCCGGACTGACGTTGTTTTCAGCAGAACTACCATGGTGTTGTTTTTGGAGAATAGTTTGCAATAAATAAAAAATGCTAGAACCAAGAGCCACTAGAGGGGGCCCTGGCTGCCCACAAGACACCAGGGCACGCCACCCCCCTCTGGCGCGCCCTGGTGGGTGGTGGGGCCCTCGGGGCTCCGCTGACCCTAATTCCAGCACTATAAAATCCTATTTTAGGGGGGGGTGGAATAGGAGAGAAAGTTTCATCGCATTTTACGATACGGAGCCGCCGCCGCCTCCTGTTCTTCATTGGGAGGCCAGATCTGGAGCACGTTCGGGGCTCCGGAGAGGGGAATCTTCGGTCTTCGTCATCACCAACCCTACTTCATCACCAATTCCATGATGCTCCCCATCGAGTGTGAGTAATTCCTTCGTAGGCTCGCTGGTCGGTGAGGAGTTGGATGAGATTCATCATGTAATCGAGTTAGTATTGTTAGGGCTTGATCCCTAGTATCCACTATGTTCTGAGACTGATGTTGCTATGACTTTGCTATGCTTAATTCTTGTCACTAGGGCCCGAGTGCCATGATTTCAGATCTGAACCGTTTATGTTTTCACCATATATTATATATATGTTCTAGATCCGATCTTCCAAGTCATATGCACCTATTACGTGTTATGGTCCGTAAACCCCAGGGTGACAGTAATTGGGATACTTTCCGGTGATGACCATAGTTTGAGGAGTTCATGTATTCACTATGTGTTAATGCTTTGTTCCGGTTCTCTATTAAAAGGAGGCCTTAATATCCCTTAGTTTCCTTATGGACCCCGCTGCCACAGGAGGGTAGGACAAAATAGTCATGCAAGTTCTTTTCCATAATCACGTATGACTATTTACGGAATATATGCCTACATTATATTTATGAACTGGAGCTAGTTTTGTATCGCCCTAGGTTATGACTGCTATATGATGAATATCATCCAACGAATTCATCGATCCAATGCTTATGAGTTTTTCACATATTGTTCTTGCTAAGTCACTATTGCTATTGCTATTGTTACAACTGCTACAAAATTGTTACTGTTGTTACCATTGCTATTGTTACCAGTGCTATCAAAAATATTATTGTGCTATAGATATTTAATCTCCAGGTGTGGTTCAATTGACAACTCAGTTGCTAATACTTGCAAATATTCTTTGGCTCCCCTTGTGTCGAATCAATAAATTTGGGTTGAATACTCTACTCTCGAAAAATGTTGTGATCCCCTATACTTGTGGGTATCAAGCTCCCCTTGTGTCGAATCAATAAATTTGGGTTGAATACTCTACCCTCGAAAATTGTTGTGATCCCCTATACTTGTGAGTTATCAGCACGCTTAGCAGTAGCGCGGGGTAACAGGTACACGCTACTACTACGCGACTACCTGTAGTGCTGGTAGTAAGCCCCCGATACTGGTAAGTGGGGCCCACAAGATGGCTATACATATAAATAGTAGCAGCGTCGTGTGCCTACCCCGCGCTACTGCTATAAGATTAGTTGCAGTGCGGGTAGGATACCCAATGCTGCTACTGTGGCCTACCCCAGGGGTACCGTGGGGACCACTTAGTAGTAGCGATGGGTTGCTTACCCAGCGATGCTACTAAGTGGTACCAATAGCGCTGGGTTTTTCCCCGTGCTGCTACTAGATAACAGTAGCGCGGGTTAAGTAGCTTGCGCTACTGCTAAGCATCTATCTATAGGCTTTTCCCAAGTAGTGCGTCCATTTACCGACTGTACCACTACAGTATAAATTTCAGCATAATTGTTCGATTTGGAGAGGACTATAAAAGGAAGTGGTTCTTCCACCTCCCACCAACCTCTGGACTCTCTCTTTCCTTCATTGTTACCCTTCAAGCTTTCTTGCCCGATCTCCTTTTCTAGCCGACCAAACTTGTTGATTTGCTAGGGATTGAGGGAGGAGACCTAGATCTACACTTCCACCAAAGGAAATTTGATTCCCCCATACTTTCCTGTGTGGATTTTGTTACTCTTGTGTGTTTGAGCACCCTAGATGGAAGAGGTCACCTCGGAGCTACATCCATTATGGTGAAGCTTCGTCGTGGTGTTGGGAGCCTCCAATTAAGTTGTGGAGAGAGCCCCGACCTTGTCTGTAAATGTTCGGTCGCCGCCTTCAAGGGCACCACTAGTGGAATCACAACATCTTGAATTGTGCGGGGGCGTGAGGAGAATATGGTAGCCCTAATTACTTCTTGGGGAGCATTGTCCCTCCACACAGCTCTAATAAAGACGTACCTCCCCCTAAAGGGAGGGAACTTCGATAACACATCCTCGTCTCCATCGACCCCACTTGTGGTTATTTCTAACCTTTACTTTGTGCAAGCTTATTGTGTTTGTATCTTGTGCTTGCTTGTGTGCTTGTTGTTGTGCTTGTCATATAGGTTGTCCACCTAGTTGCATATCTATGCAACTATTTTATTGTGAATCCTAATTTGATTAAAAGAGCTAAAAATTGGTAATCGCCTATTCACCTCCCTCCCCCCTCTAGTCGACCATAGTGATCCTTTCAAGTGGCCCTGGGGACCCTCTGTCAGTGGTTGGTTACTTGGCCTGTTACCTTTACGTGATTTTTTAATTTAGTTTTTTATTCTGAAAATGCCAAAAATATTTATCCCACATTATCTTTTAATAGACTTGTGCAACTAGCAAGAATTGACACCCTTGTTAGAATTGTTGGGGACACAAGTAAAGTTTTATTTGTATTGAAGGGTACGGTTGCAGGATACCAGTACCTCCACGAATTGATACCTTTGAAAGAACATGCGGTGCCCCCATGTTTAGTTTTGGTAATTGATGACAATCTCTATGGACTAATGATTGTCTTGAGTTATATTTGAAGGATTTGTCTATAGGCTTTTCTTGAAGTCCATGTGTTGGTTTCAAGGAGTTTATGAGTTGACCAAGGTTGTATTAAGGAATTATCCAAAGATTGGTCATGTGAGTGTTGAGCTTATTGCAAGCATGTCTTGAAGAAGAATATTGTGTGATCATTCATGTTTACCTTCAAGACATCATCCAAATGAAGAGAGTTGGAAAGATTCAAGGTTGATCAAGACTAAGTCAAGAGTGGATCAAGTGATCCCATGGTACGGTAAGCTTTGTCCATTGCACTTTGTGTACTAACCCATGGTCTATGTGGGAGTTCTATGTGGGGTTAGGTACGTGTCCATGGGCTTGTGTCAAGAGGAAGATATCATACAACCCATGGAAAGGATGACATCAAGTGGTGATCGTCATCAAGATTGCCGTGTTCAAGTTCAAGTGGAGCATCATGAAGAGATCAAGTGCTTGATTCTTTCCATCCATTATGGTGTCAATGGACTTGTGAAGATGTGCCGAAGAGTGGCTCACCCATAGTGGACTATGGGGGAGCAATCATCTAGTCTTCATCGAGCCAACGCAATCAAGAAAGGTGGTCCATCTTGAGAGAGTCAAGATCGTCATCATCTAGCTCAAGTGGACCATGTGCAAGGCAAAGGTTTGCCCTTGATAGGTTTTCTATTTTACCGGTCTCGTGGTGGTATTAGGGAGACCGGGTTATATGATCGTTCTTGTTACTATCAAGGGGGCTCTCAAGTTGGTAGCTTGATCGTATCGTTAGTAGAGAGCTCAAACCCATGCATCCTTGCATCATGTTTCTTGGTTCTTGTTTGGTTCTCTTTGTGAGTCTTAGAGCTTATTGTCATCTTGATGACAAGCTTGAGTTCATCGAAAACGGAGTTCACATGCGTCTTCTATGATGTTTTCGGTGTTGGAGGTTTTACCGGTCTTATCCGAGGAAGGGTTCTCACCATTTTCCTTTGGGCGTTTTCTCATTTGCTTCTTATTGGTATTTCTTTCAAGATTGTGTTAGCCTTTGTCGCTAGCTTTCCAACAAACTTGGTTTCGTTGAATTCGGAGTCCGTTTGCAAAAGTTGTGGTTGTTTTGGTAAAGGCTGCAGCGGTACTACCGCGACTAGAGCGGATGTAATTTTTTACTAACGCTCCAGGGCAGTACTACCGCGGCTCGTGAGCGGTAGTACCCTAAGCGGTAGTACCGCTCCGGACCAAAATCTCGTGTTTTGCTCAGCGGAAGTAGGCATAGAAGTATTTTTTTAGTACCGCTCGCAAGCAGTAGTATCGCTACCATTTGCGGTAGTACCGTGAGATCGAGCGGTACTACTGCTTTGATGGTTCTTCTGGCCTTTTTGCCTCCTCGCTGTTGTGTTTCGAAGGGGTACTACCGCCCTAGCGGTAGTACCGCTCCTTGGAGCGGTAGTACCGCTCTGTGCGGGCTGTGAGCATAACGGTTGGATTCGGGAGCTCCTATAAAAGGGGGTCTTCTTCCCCATTCAACCTTATCCTTTGAGCTCGTGTTCTTCCCCCATTGTTGACCTTCTTCGAGCTTGCTAACTCTCAATCCCTCCAATGATTCTTGCTAGTTCTTGAGGGAAAGAGAGAGGAGATCTAGATCCACGTTTCCACCAATTACTTTCTCCTCTAAGTGAGGGGAACCCCTTGGATCTAGATCTTGGAGTTCTTCGTGTTCTTCTTTCGTTCTTCCTCTCATTTTCCTCCCTAGCATTAGTTGCTTTGGTGGGATTTGGGAGAGAATGACTTGGGCACTCCGTGTGCCCTTGCCATTGCATTTGGTGCATCGGTTTGAGTTCTCCACATGATACGTGGAAGTTCTGAGTTGAGAAGCTTATTACTCTTGGGTGCTTGGTGCCCTTGAGCTTGTTCCTCTTGGGTGCTTTGGCGCCCTAGGCAGTTGGTGGTGCTTGGAGCTCAATCATTGTGGTGTAAAGCTCCGGGCAAGCGTCGGGGTCTCAATTAGGTTGTGGAGATCGCCTTGAGCAATTTGACGGTACCGTGACCGCCCCAAGGGTTGCCAAAGTGTACGGGTTCGGTGACCGCCCCAAGGGTTGCCATTTATGCGGGTTCGGTGACCGCCCTCATGGGTCCATTTTTGTAATCACGACATCTTGCATTGTGCGTGGGTGTGAGGAGATTACGGTGGCCCTAGTGGCTTCTTGGGGAGCATTGTGCCTCCACACCGCTCCAAACGGAGATTAGCATCCGCAAGGGTGTGAACTTCGGGATACATCATCGTCTCCGCATACCTGGTTATCTCTTACCCGAGCCCTTTACTTATGCACTTTACTTTGTGATAGCCATATTGTTTCTTGTCATATATATTGCTATCACTTAGTTGTTTATCTTGCTTAGCATAAGTTGTCGGTGCACATAGGTGAGCCTAGTTGTTGTAGGTTTTGTGCTTGACAAATTAACCGCTAGGTTTATTCCGCATTTGTTCAATCCTAAACCGTAATTATTTTAAAAGCGCCTATTCACCCCCCCCCCTCTAGGCGACATCCACGATCTTTCAATTGGTATCAGAGCCTTGTCTCTCTTAGTTAGGCTTAACCGCCTAGAGAGTAAAGATGTCGACTAGGGGATTAGGATTCTCGACACTCTTAGTTTCTATGGCACAAATATTTATGTTTGTGTAATTCGCATGCTTAATATATTTAGGGTAATGTACCAAAATTTAGAGCGAATTGTAGATATGGGTTTTCTCCTCCAAAGGATCCCCAAAGATTATCTTTAGAGGATGAGAAAAACTCTTATCTCAATGCTCAAGCTTCTAATGTGCTTTTTGATGCTTTGAGCAATGTAGTTATATTTCAACTCATGCCATTCCGAGATGCTCATGAACTGTGGACGAAGCTTCAAGATAAATATGGTGTGTCCAAGATTTGTGGGGATGATTGTTCTCCCTCCACCTCCGGTCATATAGTCTTCTCAACTTCTTCCACTTCACCTACATGTGGTTTGCCACAAGGTAATGATATGGTGAGTAGTGTTGGTCATTGCAATGATGATAGTATGCTTATTGTGGATGATCTTTCATCACTATATTATTGCAATGCTCCTTCTTTGGGCTTTAACACTTCGAGCACTCCAAATGTTTCACATGCTTGTGTCGATAGTCCTTGCATATCATGTAGAAATTGCTTGACTAAATCTCATGATGATATGTTTGCTATGTCTTGTTGCCATGATAAAAATGCATCTATTTCCTTGAATTGTTGTGCTAACAATGTAGAGGAAACCCAACACTCCATGGAACAAGATGTGGTGTTTAATGGTGCCTCAAGGGATCCTACACCATCATCTATTGCTTTTTGCCTTATGGCTAAGGCGTCAAAGGTATCTCCTACTTTGTACCCCAATATGTCTCTTGATGATGATGTTGATGCTAATGATGATGAGGATAATGATGAAGAGAATGATAATGTTGCCTCCTTAAAAACTAAGGGGAAATGATTTTTAAAGCTCTTCATAAAAATAAAATTGCTCGTTCCAACTTCATGGAAATAATGTCCATTGCCATTGATGGCAAGAAATACATTGAGGAGTTGGAATCTCATCTAGAGGAGCATGAGGTCACCATTGAGAAAATGGAAGCTCATGGGCGTGATTACGCCAAATGAGATCGCGGAGCTATCTCAAGCTCTTGAACATGAACAAACCACCTCCGAATCTCTTGAGGAGACTTTTGCTCTAGAATTATCTAGAGTGAGGGAATCTCATGATAGAACTCTTGAGGTGGCCAATGATTTCAAAACTAAATATGCTAAGCTTGAAGTTGCTCATGCTAGACTCCTTGAGGACTTTGAGCACCTCGAAAATGGCTCAAGGGTCATCAAGGGTGAGCTCATGAAACTCACTGAAGTCTCATGCTCAACTTGAAGCTTCTTATTTAAAAGAGCTTGCTAAGTTGCCCCTCCTATTGTTGTTAATGATGATGCTTGTGCTACTAACTCTATTACTTGTGAAGCATCCATTTTGAAGGAGAATGTTGAGCTACGGGCTCAACTTGAGTTGCTATCTAGCAATTATGGTAAATTGGAAGAAAGCCATGAAAAGCTCTCAAGCTCTCATGACGATCTTCTAGTATCCCATAATGTGCTAAAGATAGCTCATGAGGGCATGATTGCTAAGGTAACATCTAGTGCGCCTCATGTTGATACTAGCACCACTTCTAGTCAAAATACTATATTGCCATGTGCTAGTCCTTGTAATTCATCTACTCACAATGTTGGTACATCTTGTGATGAATTGCTTTCCTTGCCTTGTTGCTCTAACGATGAAGCTTATACTTCCTCTAGTACTTGTGTTGATACTAACCATGTAGAGGAAATAAAAGATCTCAAGTCCCAAGTCACTTCTTTGAAGAAAGACTTGGAAAAGAGTCATGAAGGGAAATCCACACTCAACAATATCTTGAGTGTGCAAAAATCCCCCAATGACAAAGGTGGACTTGGATTCAACTCCAATAAGAAGAAGAAGTCCAAGAGCAACAAGAAGAATGGCCAAAACAAGTCAAGAATTCGGCCAAGATTATTTGCTTCAAGTGCAAAATTGAAGGGCATCATGTTAGATATTGCCCATTGAAGAAGAATGCCATTGGTGACAAGCAACAAGGGAAGAGGCCACAAGTTCAATCTCATGCTCAACCTCAAGTTGAAGAAAGGCCACTTCCCAAGAAGACTCAAGTTAATGCCTCTCTTGTTGAGAAATCAAGTGAGAAGAAAATGAAGAGTAGACATTGCTACTTATGTCGTGAGAAAGGTCACCTCGCTTCTTCATGCACTAGTGGTAACTTCTCCAACCCAATTATTATTGATGATATCTATTCTCTTGGGAAGGATAAGGTTGGTAATGTGTTTGCCAAGTTTGTTGGTACTCAAAGTGGTGTCAAGAAAAGAACCATTTGGGTTGCCAAGCCTATCGTGACTAACCTCTTAGGACCCAACTTGGTTGGGGACCAACAAGCTCAAACTTTATCAATAGGTGTTGTTGGAGGGCATTGGAGACTTGGCCACATTATGAAGAATTAAGGGGACTTCATCATTCTTATTGTCTCAAGCCAAGTCAATTGGATTATCAAGTTTCTATCTTATATCCAATGTGCCTCCTTGCGGTAACTTGTACTTAAATTGTTTACATTGGAAGTTACTTTCCCCATGCATGTGTTGGTTTTGTTCCTTGCATGTGTTTGTATATGTTGTGCTTCCAACTTGCTTATCTTGAGCAATCAAGTATGTGTGTGTTGGTTTGCACATCATGTACGTGTGTGTCGTCGTTGAGCCTTTTGCTTCTTGTGTGTATCCTAGTTGGCTCGTGTGAGAGATTAATGGAACATCCCATTTTGGGGAGTGATGTGCTTTGTGCACCTCACAATCCTATAAATGTGTGTACATGAGGAATACCATCTAGTATTGATATTACAAGATTATCTAGTCGCTAGGTGATATATCTCTCATGAGAAATTCAAATTCTAAAAATTCCATTGATTATCTCGTGTTGGATCCTCTTATTGCCTCTTGTTAAGTTCTTATTGGTATCACATTATGGGGGAGTAATATGCTATGTGCATATTACAAGCCTAGAAAATGTGTGCATTTGAGATAGTGTCTCCTAGAATTGATATTGTAAATTATATTGTTCCTAGGTGACATGTTAGCTCTACAAGTGCCAATTTGCTTGTGTTTGTTGTGAAGATGATGTTGGATGTCCTTGTTATCTACCACCGGGATTTATTTTCAAATATTTCTTGTCTTTGACAATTGGTAGTCACTTATGTGTGGTAGAATTTGTTGATCATCTTTACTTTGGTTTGTCTTTATTTGCCTTTTCTCTTGCCAAGGATTGTGTCAACTCCCGTTGTCTTCCCTACCACTTGTGGATCTTGTTTATTTCTTGTTCCTGTCTAGTGTTTTTTAGATATAGTGAAAGTAGTGATCCCACCTTGTGCATTTTGTATTCAAATGCAAATCCTATATAATGCACAACTCGTGGGGGAGCTATCCTATTTTCTTTAGAACACTCTTCTGGTGATCCTTATCAAGTGTGTTTTGGTGGAAGGCAAGCCATTTCTTTTTGGTACTTTGTGCCATCATGAAACTTTGTTGAGAGCTTGGTTTGTTTGGAACCATCCTCTCTTTGGGAGTTTGACATCTTTAGTTTAGTGTGTATCAATGGATATCTCATTCCTTGATGTATCTTTAATGATATCTTCCAACTGATGATTTCTCCATTTGGTATCCTTTTCACTTGGCATTTCTTTGTCTTTTGGTTTCGGGTTTTGAAAGTCTTGAGCATGCATGTTTACTTCATGTATTTTATTTGGCTTGCTTTCTTTCTTTAACTCAATATATAGGGGAAACTCCACCTAGTCCCAATTTGGATGAGATGTGCATGAAATTCATTTTCATATCTATATGCACATATTTATGTGGAGTTTGTCCTATGTATTGGTGTTTCTAACTATTTGGTCCCGATGAGTATGGGTACCATTTAGTTTGTGTTGTTCTTCTAGGAACATTTGCAGATGCATTGGATGTTCGGCTCACTCACAAGGAAGGTGTCGTCACCATGTGCTCATTGGAGTCAAGCTAAGATGATCAATGAACTACTATCTACCTTCAATTAGTATCTACTAGATCCTTCCAATGATGTCTCGGTAACAAGTATCTATTCATGCTTTCCATGCTTTCCTCTCTTGCATTCAACCTTGTGTAGGTTGCATCTTGGCATGATATTCATTTCATATCTTGTGATTCTTGCTTCCTTTCTCAAAGCATCTCAACGATGATCTCATGTTGCTAGTTGTGATGTCTTTGATAGTTGTGTGGTAGGAATTCATCTATATCCAATAAGACCATATATATAGCCATGTGCTATGCTTCCAAGTAAATATCTTATTGGTATATGTATGACTTCCTTTTGGATATCTTGTTCCTTCGTGTTGTAACTATTTCAGGTGTACATCCTTCTTTGTAGATATATATCGTCATGATTTCGTCTACCTAGACCCTTATACACTTGATAGAAATTACATCTCTAGATGATATCCTTTCTTTCACGTCCACCTTGTCTTTTTTTTATTTGGTTGCTCCGTGAAAGCTTTTTCCTTGAGTGCGTGTCTTCTATCGTTGCATCTTGATGCACTCTTGTGGGGTGAAGATTATTTTCCTCATGCTTATATTTACGAGGCTTTTGCCATCTTAATTGGTATCCCTCGTCTTGATGAGGCTTTCATCTTCTATCTTCACCACGGGTTGTCGCTAGCATATGTTCTTTATATGCTTATTAGTAAGCTTGTGAACCCATTTGCTAGTTGTGCGTGGGAATGATAGGCCTTGCACCGTGTGCCTCATTCTTTCAAGACTTTATTGATGCTTAATGCTCATCCGTACATTAGTCTTCTCAAGTGCATTGCCTTTACTCACACACATCATTTTGGTTGAGCCCATTCTTAAGTTGCCTCTTTTACTTGTTGCTCAACCATGTGTTTGTTGCAAGTACTAGGCTTTGTTCCCTATATGCTCACTTGCACTTGTTGTAAGTTTCTATTGATTTTGGGGGAGCTGTGATCCTATTTTGTGCACTTTGTATCCAAATACAAATATTCTTATGTGTGCACAAATCACGGGGAGCTTCTCTAGTTTCTTTAGAACACTCCTTTGCCCATATCATAATATCCTTTATTCATGTGGCTCGTAGGATCTTTGGTCTAGTTGTTTCAATTGATACCCTTTGATTGCTTGCTTCAATTGGTATCTTTTGATTTCTTGATTGCTTGTGTCTCTCTTTGTTATGTCCTTGTGGCATATCATTCTTTAGCAATCTTTGTGCCTCAATATAGTTTATGTTCCTCCAAGTATTTGTCGTTGGATATGTGTATTGCATTCCACTTTCTTGTGAAGAAATACACAATTTATGGAGGACCACAATTTATAGCTTTTCACCCATTTTGGCAATCGATGCCAATGGGGGAGAAGTTTCAAAGAGTTTTGTGGAGAAGTTTAGAGAGTTATCTCTTCTTGCTTTGGTTTTGTTCCTTAGCATTTGCATCTCATACGCATGCACTATTGGTTGTTGCATTGCATAGTGAAGCATAATTCCTTATATAAACGCTCTTGAAAGTGATTGTCATCAATTACCAAAATGGGGGAGATTGAAAGAACATGCGGTGCCCCCATGTTTGGTTTTGGTAATTGATGACAACCTCTATGGACTAATGGTTGTCTTGAGTTATATTTGAAGGATTTGTCTATAGGCTTTTCTTGAAGTCCATGTGTTGGTTTCAAGGAGTTTATGAGTTGACCAAGGTGCTATTAAGGAATTATCCAAGGATTGGTCATGTGAGTGTTGAGCTTATTGCAAGCATGTCTTGAAGAAGAAGATTGTGTGATCATTCATGTTTACCTTCAAGACATCATCCAAATGAAGAGAGTTGGAAAGATTAAAGGTTGATCAAGACTAAGTCAAGAGTGGATCAAGTGATCCCATGGTATGGTAAGCTTTGTCCATTGCACTTTGTGTACTAACCCATGGTCTATGTGGGAGTTCTATGTGGGATTAGGTACGTGTCCATGGGCTTGCGTCCAGAGGAAGATATCATACAACCCATGGAAAGGATGACATCAAGTGGTGATCGTCATCAAGATTGTTGTGTGCAAGTTCAAGTGGAGCATCACGAAGAGATCAAGTGCTTGATTCTTTCCATCCATTATGGTGTCAATGGACTTGTGAAGATGTGTCAAGAGTGGCTCACCCATAGTGGACTATGGGGAGCAATCATCTAGTCTTCATCGAGCCAACGCAATCAAGAAAGGTGGTCCATCTTGAGGGAGTCAAGATCGTCATCATCTAGCTCAAGTGGACCATGTGCAAGGCAAAGGTTTGCCCTTGATAGGTTTTCTATTTTACCAGTCTCGTGGTGGTAGTAGGGAGACCGGGTTATATGATCGTTTGCCGTACTATCAAGGGGGGCTCTCAAGTTGGTAGCTTGATCGTATCGTTAGTAGAGAGCTCAAACCCTTGCATCCTTGCATCATGTTTCTTGGTTCTTGTTTGGTTCTCTTTGTGAGCCTTAGAGCTTATGGTCATCTTGATGGCAAGCTTCAGTTCATCGAAAACGGAGTTCACATGCGTCTTCTATGATGTTTTCGGTGTTGGAGGTTTTATCGGTCTTATCCGAGGAAGGGTTCTCACCATTTTCCTTTGGGCCTTTTCTCATTTGCTTCTTATTGGTATTTCTTTCAATATTGTGTTAGCCCTTGTCGCTAGCTTTCCAACAAACTTGGTTTCGTTGAATTGAGTCCGTTGCAAAAGTTGTGGTTGTTTTGGTAAAGGCTGCAGCGGTACTACCGCGACTAGAGCGGATGTAATTTTTACTACCGCTCGAGCAAGATTACTATCATGCTCCTAAGCGGTAGTACCGCTCGGACCAAAATCTTGTGTTTTGCTTTCGGTGGAAGTAGGCATGAAGTATTTTTTTAGTACCGCTTTCATAGCGGTAGTATCGCTACCATTTGCGGTAATGCAAGTGGTCGGCGGTAGTACCATGAGGACGAGCGGTACTACCGCTTCGACGGTTCTTCTGGCCTTTTTGCCTCCTCGCTGTTGTGTTTCGAAGGGGTACTACCGCCCTAGCGGTACTACCGCTCTGTGCGGGCTGTGAGCATAACGGTTGGATTCGGGAGCTCCTATAAAAGGGGGTCTTCTTCCCCATTCAACCTTATCCTTTGAGCTCGTGTTCTTCCCCCATTGTTGACCTTCTTGAGCTTGCTAACTCTCAATCCCTCCAATGATTCTTGCTAGTTCTTGAGGGAAAAGAGAGGAGATCTAGATCCACGTTTCCACCAATTACTTTCTCCTCTAAGTGAGGGGAACCCCTTGGATCTAGATCTTGGAGTTCTTCGTGTTCTTCTTCGTTCTTTCTCTCATTTTCCTCCCTAGCATTAGTTGCTTTGGTGGGATTTGGGAGAGAAGGACTTGGGCACTCTGTGCCCTTGCCATTGCATTTGGTGCATCGGTTTGAGTTATCCACGTGATACGTGGAAGTTCTGAGTTGAGAAGCTTATTACTCTTGGGTGCTTGGTGCCCTTGTGCTTGTTCCTCTTGGGTGCTTTGGCGCCCTAGGCAGTTAGTGGTGCTTGGAGCTCAATCATTGTGGTGTAAAGCTCCGGGCAAGCGTCGGGGTCTCCAATTAGGTTGTGGAGATCGCCTGAGCAATTTGATGGTACCGTGACCGCCCCAAAGGGTTGCCAAAGTGTACGGTTCGGTGACCGCCCCAAGGGTTGCCATTTATGCGGGTTCGGTGACCGCCCTCAAGGGTCCCTTAGTGGAATCACGGCATCTTGCATTGTGCGTGGGCGTGAGGAGATTACGGTGGCCCTAGTGGCTTCTTGGGAGCATTGTGCCTCCACACCGCTCCAAGCGGAGATTAGCATCCGCAAGGGTGTGAACTTCGGGATACATCGTCGTCTCCTGCACCTCGGTTATCTCTTACCCGAGCCCTTTACTTATGCACTTTACTTTGTGATAGCCATATTGTTTCTTGTCATATATCTTGTTATCACTTAGTTGTTTATCTTTCTTAGCATAAGTTGTTGGTGCACATAGATGAGCCTAGTTGTTGTAGGTTTTGTGCTTGACAAATTAACCGCTAGGTTTATTCCGCATTTGTTCAAGCCTAAACCGTAATTATTTTAAAAGCGCCTATTCACCCCACCCCCCCCCCCCCTCTAGGCGACATCCACGATCTTTCAGCCTTGATTTATCACTGAGGGGAATCTTGTTGTGTACTGCAAACTCCTACACTGAGGAGCCCAATGTGGGTTATGATCTATAACAAGCAGTGGTGCATTGGATATTGTCACCCCATTGGCACTGACTTTTGGTTGAACGGTGGATGCATGATAGTAACAACAATGCATCATGTTCGGCACAGGGTTCATGGTTTAGACGGCGCGATGATGCGGCTCTCGCTTCATGCAAACTCGACTCCTACTTTTTTGCTCCAAGTGTTTCTTTACAGGCGATGGAGGATGGTTCAAGGGTCTAGGATGTTCAAATGAAGGGCTTTTGAAGAGTTGCTGGAGATTTGGTTGCGTTTAGGTCCCTCAATTTCAAATAGTAAAATAAAAGGAAAAGAATGTTTGCTCACTTGGTTAGTAGAGGTTTTTTCCTTTTCTAGCAGAGTCGAACTTCAAGCTTGGTTCTTTGTATCAACATAGAATTTTTATTGACTAACAGGTGATATGGTGTTATGTAGTGACTTCGTCAATGAAGCTCCGCAGGTAGTCTTACATAGGCTCTTAAGCTTAGATGTTGTTGAGTGTGTGTATATGTTTATAAGTTGTATTGAATGTCTTTAGATGTTTGTTGAGTGTTAGTAGGGCGGGGCGTACCATCGGTCGTTCGCCTCCTTGGTTGTTTATTCTCAAATACGAGATACGGACTGTATGACCATTGCAGCATGAAAACCCTGCATGCAACACTAGTTATGTGCATATATAAGCAACATCACTGACAATCTTCCATGTATGAAACAAACATGCAAAAGCCACTAACCTCTCATTGAAAGACATTTGAGGCACGAGACTAGCTAATACGGGCTCGCTGACAATGAAACTTGCTCACCGAAGCCTTGTCCAAGCCAAAACAGCAAGCCAGTTGCATTCTCTAGCCACCATCTTTCATAAAAATCGTGTGATGCCATGGTTGACATGGTACCACTGCACAAAAATCTAACTTGAATGTTTCAAGAATTTATTTATTTATTTCATGAATGTTCACAAGATATGTGTCAACGGTCCCTAAAAAGATTAAATTGAAATCAAAATACACACAAAGAAACAAAATACATAACAAAAATAAATAGTGTTTGATTGTTTGTTTTTTGGTTATTCATGCTGGGTTTGTTTCAAATTTAAGTTTTGTTTTCCGTTAGAGAAGAAAGAAATGAGAACTAATTAATGGGAGGAATATTGCTAGTCCGGTGGAAACCATTCCCGTGTTATAATAGAGAAATTGACTACCCTGCCCAATTACATCTGGCTGACTGAGAATCAATTTGTGGTTGATTGACTAGAAGGGTCAAGGGTGGTTGTACCCCAACCCTCCAGGGATCAAACCCTCGCATTTGCCCCTTTGTGTAACTCGTTAAGGCTGAAATCTCTTCAGTGGTAGGTACTCAATTTCTGAAAAACATACTAAATCATACGGAGAACAAGTTTAAATCACCATCTCAGAAAAGAAAAGAAAAAGGATGGAAAAGAAAAGAAAAGGGTAATCGACAACGGAATCTGAAGTCATATAGCACATATAAATACTCAATGCCTCACGGTTTTCATCATGGGGGGAGAGGTCCAAAGCTGGACCACCACGCAGCATCGATCATGTGATCCCCGTAGCATCCTTTCCCCGTCTGCGTTTTCTTCCTCTGAAGTTTGAAGTCTGAACCACCGAAACTGAGTTTTCAGGCTCGAGAACAAGAAAGGATGCCAGCCAACAGCACCCAAATCCAGTGCGTGCGTGCTGCGCTTCGCGGTCCATCCATCCAGACCCTATCTATCCCCATCCAGATTTGATCGCATCATTATTCTCTTCCTGCCACATGCTGATATTAGTCCTAGTAGTAGTCTGCAGGAATCTTCCAGCTTAGTCGCCCTTGATCCATCCATCTGATCTGCACGGTGGCCAAATCGGACAGGAAGACAGCTAAGCCAAGGTTGCGGTTGTTTTCACTCTTCTCGTTACTTGTTCGTGTGAAAGTCTCTCTAGTCTCTTAAAGAAAATGTCCGTCTAAGCGACCAGAAAACGGTGACCATGTCCTCTTGTAATAATACCACTAAACCACGTCACACACGCAAAAATACACGTATTGTCGTGCAGCTGAACAGCGTGTTTACCCACACCAAGTCCTAAATAAGATTAGTGCAACAATTATGTACGACTCAGATTATTCTACGCATGTGGTGATTCCATTGATCTTAAAGCTCTGCAATTTCGGTCTGGTCTTCAATAAACGATGTGTGATCGTGTGCGTCTATATTGTAATCGGTATTTTAAAGATTGTGTACAGCTCGAAGAACGCACCATATAGAACGCATCTTGTGGTGCAAAGGGTGCATTTTAAGCCCAGAACTTTGCTCAAAGTTCTCAAACAAAATCTAAAGATAAAATGAGGTCACAAGAATAACGTGTCGTCTATCGTGAAGTAGAAATTTCAAAACACGACCCAAGAAACATAAACAGAAAATTCAGTTTTACTCGTGTCAACCGGGGCGCAATCCAAATTAACTACTTTTCGTTGCATTCTTTCCTCGAGTCTTCAATCAAATTTAAAGTGAAATGATTGTGTTAAGATATATGTATGTTACTCACGTATTTAAATTTGATTAGATGCACAATATGTGTTCTCTACGAGTCATAAAGGGTTATATATCTTTTTGGGGTTTATTGTTAACATTTTAAATCGAGAACTCCCACAAAACTTAGCAATGGGCTTAAACATCGCCGCCACCGTTGGGCTAGTTAGCTATGACTAACCACAAGCTCCACTGCATCGTCAGTTAGTAATGTTGTTGCTTCCTCGTATGATGGGCCTACACTCAACTGTTGCCTCGTCGTAGTGATTGTCAAAGAGATGGTGGGGCAAGGAGGGAAAACGGGCTAGGAGATCTCAAGGTCCAAGCCTCGGGCATTCTTGGTCAATACGATGTAGTGACACTAGTGCTGCCCACTTCAACGAGGATGATGATTGGTCGGTGCAGGAGATGATGACCTAGTTTGTGCGGTCAAGTGAAGAGGAGTGTGGCTCCAGTGAATGTCGATGGGTTGTCCAATCGAGGCGACGGTTTCCACTATAACAATGGTGCCACTGATGAGATAGTGTTGGTCGTTGTGAAAATCAAGGGGATATTTGAAGCAGAAAAGGCACTAAAACGGACAAAACATTATCCTTTGGCGGCCTATTAATTTAGCTCATTGATAGCACAATCTCTAGGCTATAACTTGGCAACGAACTAGCAATAAGTCATAATCTTTTGGGCACCAAAAGAGCATGTGCTTGGTGGTTCCGTCGACAAATCACTGATTAAGACCCTCTTTTATTAGCAGGATCTCACAGAACACCTGAAATATGGGTACAAGATTGCAATGCCAGACCTTTTGTAATGTAAATCCTACGAGAGTAAAAACCGTCCACTTTTTCATATGCTCCAGAAGAAGAAGGAAGAAGAAGACTGAGGCATATGAGCTTTTTCGAGATGCCATAGCTCGGTAATTCGATCGAAATGAAAAGAAAAATAACCCCCAAACCAAATGTTAGCATCGTTCGCGGTTATCGTCGGTTCTACTGCATTTTTTTTCTTTTTTGGATCGTCGGCTCTACTGCATTTTTTTCTTTTTTGGATCGTCAGCTCTAGTGCTTGCGTCGTCGGAGAGACGAAGCGTGGAAAGGTGAAGAGACCACGTGACGTACGGAGTATTATTCTCAGCGCGAAGGAATCAAAATTCCTTTCCTTTTAACACACGGGGTAAAAAATGCCCGCCGCCCCCGGGATGAGTAAATCTGAAGGAGAGAATATGCAGCACATGCCCCTCCGATCCCGTCGGTTGCGTCACTCAGAGCGGCGCCTCACCGCCCGCATGGACGCCGCCCACGGCCCTCGTGTCCACGGACCCGCCCCACGCCACGCCTCCCCCGCCCCAAAAACCAGCCGTAATTGCAACGCGAACGCAACAAAAAAAAACAAGGAACGTGGCTGCCTCTGCCTATCTATCCCCCAGCCTCCTCTGCCCCACCGGCCATCCTCTCCTCTTCCCCCTCCCCCCCCTTGCGTCCATTTCCCAACTTCCATTCTCTCTCTCTCTCTCCTCTCTTCTTTTTTTCCTTATCCGTTTTTCTTTTCTCTTCTTTTTGCGCCACTTTTCCTCTCTCTCTCTCCCTCGACCAAATCGTTGGCCTCCATAACTTGCGTCCTTGTCCTCTCCGTTCCCCTGCGCTCCGTTGCACTCCTCCCCGTCCGTCCTCCTCGCGCCCGCCGTCGCCGTGCCCGACTCCGCTGCGGCCTCGCGCCCGCCGCCGGGACCGCCCGGACCCGCGCCCCTCGCCGACCCCGCCGCGGCCTAGGTATATATCCACCCCTCCTTCCTCCCGATTCCCTCACCCACCTCTGATTCGCTTCGGCTGGTTTCGTGGTTCTGGTCTGCCGAGGATAGACTGAGGTCTGCTTCCTGTGGGTGTTTGCTCGCGTGTCGCGCAGGCTGGGAATTGCGGGGAAACGGCCTCTTCCCGGGGAATTTCGGGTGTTCCGGCGCCGATTCGGGTGCTCTGCGGCTGGTTCCCGCGCGAAGGAGGCGGCCCGGGGCCGTGATCCGGTGGGCGCGCTGCCGGGGAACGGTCTGGTCAGGGATCTATCATGAGGCGACCAAAAT
Source organism: Aegilops bicornis (assembly GCA_021605145.1). Lineage (NCBI taxonomy): Eukaryota > Viridiplantae > Streptophyta > Magnoliopsida > Poales > Poaceae > Aegilops > Aegilops bicornis. Next base: position 610,793,176 of record CM038674.1, on the reverse strand, counting down.
TCACACTCTCCCTGGGAATTTCGCCCCGGACAGTGAGGATTTGGGTGCTTGCGCTCACGATCTCTTGGGCCTTTGCTGTGAATTTAAGTTACCTCACCAAACGAGGCTTCTCTTCCGCCAATTCCGAGTCGATGAAGCAGTAATTTTGAGGCTTGCGCTTGGGTGTTTGACTCTGCCTCTAGTGTAGATTCGAACCATGTGCCACAATGGCGTGGTCCATGAATTTGATGTGCAGTTGCGATTGTTCTTGTGTCTAGATTTCTCTTTTTCTGTTGGAAAAAATGATTGACTCAACAGAAAGGAAGAACAAAACTGTAGTCTGTTGATGCTCATTTCCCTAGGAATGTGAATAATTAGGAGTCAACAAAGCTCTGTTCTCCAGATTTGTTAGCATTCTGCCATGCAGTCCTTCGCCTGAAGTGCAGGACGAGAGATCTTGCTTAGTTACTACTGCACTATCGAGTGGATAGGGTGCTGCTACTACACGGAAGGAAAATAAATGCTTCCTTTTGCTGCTAATGTTGGCTTGAGAATGCTGGATTTGGGTCCAAGACCCCAAGTTGCGGCAAAAGAGATCATTTCCCAACCTCCTTCCATGTGCTTGCAATCTGCATTTATCGTGTAAGCAGGACCAGGAGCAAAGTGAAACTTAAAGGAGCTACCTTTGCTTCATATTCTTTCCGTGTGCTGGTAGTAACGTAGCATGTCCTCAAAGGATGGAATCTTTGGCCCAAGTGCAGTATCAAATGATTCTCTCCAATTAAAAAAAGTAGTATGTGTTGTTCCTTGTTTTCTCACATCTAATCTGGCAGATCTGAGTCGAGCTGAGATGCTCCATGTGAGTCGCTGGTTTTTTTCCTTTAGCTAGTCTTATCTGGCTCTTAGGTGTTCTTTTTTAATGGGGAATGTAGATCACATCTGATGTATTTCATTATTCAATGCTCCCGGTTGTGCCAGCTCCTTGTTTCTTTCTTTATCTGCCTTCCCAACTGTTACTTGGATCCCAGAAAGTCTATTTGTGACTTCTGGTGCCTGTGCTGCTTTGTTAGCCATTCTTGTGGATCTGAAGTTTGATTGCCTGTCTTAAGGACAGCTGTTGCAAGAGTAAAGCTGCAATTGTGTGGTAATGTTGCTAAATAGTTTGTTTTTATCTCAATCTAAATCTGGGGGAGGGTCGATTTGGTGATGAAAACATGATTATTTGCCTACAAGTTGATGTGCTTCTTGGTTGTATGTATATTGGCAATCTGTTGATACACTTTCATCAGTTATATGCTTCAGCTTTATTACTTGTGTGCTTTTGACACAATTCACAACCACATTATCTCTTGTGGACTTTGATCTATGATGTGTTCTTCATCATGAGTGATGCAGATCAAGGAATCTTCAGGGCTTGGCTTTGCATATTCGTTTTTCTTTCTAGGGTAGAACTTTCTCCTGATGATCTTGGCAGTGTATGATCCCAGTACCCAGAACCTAATGAAATTGGCACCTGTAGCCAGTCTACTTGATTGTGTTCCATGGTGTCACCCCTCTTTGCTGGCCTGCTGCTTATGCCGTTGAACCATTCGGGGCAGAGAATATGCTGGATGAGTTGATAGTATTTTCTCCTTCGTATGACTTTGATTGTCACTATACTAACATAATTGGAAGGGACTTTCTTTTGTTTGTTCGTGTTCCTGGTGTGGTGCTGATCTCTTCCCTCCTTTATGTTCTAGTATTAATCCTCCTGTTTATCATAAGTTACACTGTTATGAGGTGCTTATGTAGTGATGGTTTTCCAGACAGGTTTCCAAGAAAATGGCAAGAAATGCAAGGGCAAAGAGGCATGCGGCTCGTCGTCTCAGGGCCACACCATATCCCATTCCTTCGTACCGCTGGAAGGCAATGAAAGGAGCCAACAGGAAGAAAGCACTGCCAACTGTGCAGAAGATGGACTGGGAAGATGCCAACTGCTCCGTGTGCATGGAATACCCACACAATGCTGTGCTTCTCCTTTGTTCATCTCATGACAAGGGCTGTCGCCCTTACATGTGTGGAACTAGCTACCGGCACTCAAATTGCCTCGATCAGTTCAAGAAGGCATACACCAAGGGGGCATTGCTTGAGGAACTGCCTGCCAGCACTGTTGGCAGTACCTTGGACTTTGTGCCATTGACTGCAGTGGAGAAGACTGAGTCCATTGACCTCGCATGCCCATTGTGTCGTGGCAAAGTGAAGGGGTGGACTGTGGTAGAACCAGCTCGAAGTTATCTGAACGGAAAAAGGAGAACATGTATGCAGGATGGCTGCTCGTTTGTGGGGACGTACAAGGAACTCCGCAAGCATGTGAAGTTGGAGCACCCTCTTGTGCAGCCAAGGGAAGTGGATCCCGCCGTCGAACAGAAGTGGAGATCGCTCGAGTTTGAAAGAGAGAGGGAAGACGCACTCAGCACGGTCACTTCATCAATGGGGAGGGCAGTGGTTTGGGGTGACTATGTGTTGGACCTGGAGGATGGAGCGGACTTGGAGGACGAAGACAGCGACGACGACGATCGTGGCAATGACCGGGAGGCGGATAACGCTCGGAGGTTGATAATATTCATGATGCGTCAAGTTGCTCAGCGACACCGAACACAAAGTCTCCAGAGTCCAAGCGGCATGCCTGGAGATGCCGAGGAAGGTTATGCGGTTAGCAGCGGTGGTGCCAATGGAACCACCCCGTACCCTTTCACCTCGGAAGGCGATGACGAGGATGACATGGCTCTGGCCGGAGGGGAAGGCGCGGGTATGCTTAGATCAGACAGGCGTCGCCGGCGACGCCGTAGGAACCGTGGAAGACTGTTTTTAGATTCTAATTGAGAAGGCAGGGGCTCTGTCACCAGAGTACATGCACAGCTGATTCCCTGGTGCCTGGCATTCATCAATTCCAACCAAAATTTACTTGTTCATTATCATTGTACCAAAGTAGCTTGTCTTAACCTCAGCTCATCAATTGCTTTCCATCAACCATGTATCATTTTCACATTCTTTGCTGAAAAAGGAAAATGCCGTATCCATCTTGTGCGGCTTGTGTAGTTTCCAATTGTTTCAGCTGCTGTTCTTTGTTGTGTGCGTGGCTCTGCTGTGTTGGATACTGCGTTGTTCAGCGTATTTCAGTTGTGACATGTTGGGTTTTAAATACACCACTCACTGCACTGCCGGGTGAAGCCATGAATCATTGCAGACATGAGAACGATAAAATGCGCAGATGCGCTCACATAATACAGCACATTTTGGCATAGTGCTCCCTTCCTTCCAGAACATTGTGCGTACAGGCATTTTTCACTAGTCAAACATTGTCAGAGTTCGACAAAGAATATCTAATATAAAACAGAAATGCTAAAGTCTGGCGTCGGATTTTTAAACATGGCAAATCAAACTTTTTTATGTCAAATTATATTGTTGCGGGGATGGCAATTTTTTTAGAAGCACGGCAATTCCTGGCAAAAAAACTGAACATGGCAAGGATTTGTCATGCTTGCTAAAAAAAACTGACATCAATTTGTAGCAAAATCCATGTAAAAAAACATGTCTCACACCTGATTTAAATTTGGTCAAAGTTTATGAAGCTTGACTTTTGAAGGAGAAAATCTTTGCCAGCTATATTATGGAAGCTACAACGATACGAGAACATACAATTAAACCAGCTATATTATAATGTAACAGAAAGAATCAGATCTGTAGTGTACAAAATAATACAAAAAACAGTTACCAGTTGCCTTGGGGCTGGTTCAGTTGCTCTACATGCTACTGATTTCCAGAACATATAAGATTACATATGTGCTCAAAATTACATTTGGAAGCACATGTATAACAAATTAACAACAGATCAAGGTTCATTTGCTCTACAGGCTACTGATTTCCGGGAGCATAATTTTACTCGTATATACCCTGTGTTGGCACAGCACTGACTCTCGTCAGAATTGATGAAATTCTGGGCTGGTCCTCGGGTAAAAAACAGCCAATCAGCATTATCTTGTTAGCTCTGCATCTGCTGCTAAGTACAAATAACAGCATAGACATGTCACCAGAACGTTTGAGCTTGTCCAATGACATGCCTATCATGGCACTTCCCTCGGTGCGATGCGGTTTGCATCAGTGGCTCAAAGCCAGAACTACAGCATGCAGTCCTCGATGATCTCCCATTAGAACACTGCATGTCCATTACTTCTTCCTGATGATAGTAGGCACACCATAACAAACAGGAGATGCACCGATCATAAGAGGAAGCCTGCAAGCACGCCTAGCTTCACTTATATGTGAAGCTATTCTCCTGTGCCCGCAGTTACAGCAACTACTGCTGCCGCCCATCTCTACTGTCTGTTGTTGCTTCCTAGCTCGTGAGCCTTTTCGTCTTGACCTACCATTGTCCTTCGCGGCGATGGTCATGGACTCAAATTCTTGTGTCAGAGGGCAACATTTAGAGCAATTCTTGGCAGCCGTGACATTTTCTTGCAGCCATGAATTGAGCAGTGCTTTACTAAATCGATCTATATCTTTATCTGAGACGTCCCAGAGATTTGCAATGACGGACGGAGAACCAGCAAATAAATAAGACAAAGGGGCCCCTTGAGGAGCATACGCTCCTTTGCAATGAAGTGTCCCACTACTGCAACCCATGAGGAGAGCAGCTGCACAATTATCTAACTTCTCAATTTCCTTTCCAGAGACATACTGGCTTCCTGCAACATTTTCTCAGACTAGTTAGAACACCACAACAGATACCTGAGCAGTACCCAGTTTATAAAAAGTATATGAATACTGAACGGTACTAAGTGCTGGGAGTTCATATTCCTCAATAATAATAGCACAAGTGGTCATCAAACCATCAGACTTGAAGGCATTTGTTAGCACTAGCATCAGAAGCAATAGTTCCTACTGATACATCTGCCACTATACTACTATACAAGTAATAAGTTTTATAAAAGTATGTGTCATCTAATACTAGTTAAAGTTCCTGTGGAAGCTTTCAATAGAAGCTTGGTGAGCATTTTGTACAAAATAACTTAACACGGGTAGCTATGCCCATAGAAGAACCAGACACTGTTTTTTAGCTTGCATCCTATAGTATGGATATTATGGTAATGCGCTACACTTTGATGGCTTCAAAGGTTGAAGGTTGAAGCCGTGGAAGTTCAAATGACTCCGACACAAGCACATTATACAAGCCAGCAAAATGACTTAACTACCAATATTTATATCCATAGACCATAGTGCATACCACTTCCATGTCCAAAGTAGAGAAAAAGATCATGATTCCTCAGGGCCAAGACAAGCTCTTCAGCTGTTGGAGCATCCCCAGCATTTCCCTGCATGGCATCAATGCATCACAATTATATGCTGGTGATTGCTTTAAGAAAAATCCAAATTTATACTTTAACTAGCTTGCATCATTCTTGGATACATGGCTTATTTCCTTGTGACAGACGTTAAAGCATTTCAGCAGGTTGCATCATCTATATATAGTATGCTAAACTTGATGCATGCCTGACTAGTGAAACTAACAATACACTCAAATGTAGAGTCTACACCAAAAGATACCAGGAAACCAGATTTCCAACTATTTATATTTACCATTTCTAGAGTTTAAAGAAAACAGTAAAGGTTCCACTTCCGCAAGCCAGACTACATTGTTTATACAACACAGGTGTAGGATTCTTCTTTTGCAATATTCACCATTGAGAAGGTTGTTTAAACAAGCAGCACATTTTCTCATCATCTCTAAATAGTTAACAGATCATCGTTACCTTCCACTCGTAGTTTCTAAACAACTGATCAAATTCCTCTTGTGTGCTGATCAAATCACCACCAGGATTCAACAGATAGAATGCATTGAAAGGGTCAATAACAGGAAAAGGAGGGTCTATGACACCGGCATCTTTCTGATGATTAGTGCTTCTAGTCAATGCTAGAAAGATGCTTCTCACTGACGGCATGCGGTACATTTCCTGATTCCTTAACACAGGCAAGTTCTCCCAAGGAAGCATCTGCACTCAATCATTTTTAAGAAGAGGTTAAAGAAGATATATGATGGGGATCGAAAAAAGCTTCTATTGGCAATATTGCTAGACAAAGAATATGAGAAAGCTAGCAGTAGAACATTTCCTTTCGAGGTTAAAGAATATTGCTACACTAAAATTTACCATGAAAGATCCTTACAGTTTTGTTTCATCCATTGTTTAATTATTTACCGCAAAAATGAATTACATTAGATCACATCAAGGTAGATGCAAATGATGACACAGCTTTCATTTAATTTATCCCTTCCAGTGGCTAATCAGTAAGGCGGAACATCCGTCAAAACTTATAACAGAGTCAAAAAGACCTTTTTAATAACAGAAGAGATAGCCAATAATAAGGATATCATAATGCTCACCTGCACATCAGTATCCAGAACTAAAATCACTGGAGTTCTCTCAACTGGCTCGGCCAGCTCGTTCACTACACCATTGCATAAATGCTCAAGGGACACCAGAGCTTCAGCATCAATCTGGCAAGAGAAGGCTCTAAGCCTATCTCTTCCACAACACCCTCCCCTGCCAAAGTAAGCTTTATATGATACAAGCTGAGAAACACATTCTTTCAGTTCATCCACTGATGCAACCCCACCAAGGATGACCTTGATGAGCGCTGGATTTGCTTCAAGTTTGAATTCTGATTCTAGACCAGTGATTAGATTTTCCAGCACTGCCTCACTGTGTTGGTCAGCTGATTGGTGCCCCAGCAGAAGGTATTTCCAGGGTCCTAGCCACAATTTTTCCATGTTTCTGTTCAAAACGGCAAACAAAGACATCAGAACAAAGCAATATTGATTTTTAAAACATAATCCTATAATGAAAACGCAAATCTTCAATAATGTACAGAGCAAGATATCTAGAGACAGTCTTCAAATATTTACAGTTGCACACGTAGCATACATAAGAAATCTTACTCCAGTATCTCATTAAGGTCGTTGTTGAGCTTCATTCTATCCGACCACCACCTTACTGTATTTGCTTGTCCATCCTTTGGAATATCAATTGCACCAGAGAGGGATCTAAAGTTATCCTCAAGTAGCTTTCTGAAAGTTGGAGCCACATAATCTATAATAGTGCAGCTCCAAGGGCACTTCCAATTCTTATCTGAAGCTCTAGTTGGATTCTCCAGTTCTTTGATAGAAGAGTCTTCATTATGTGCTTCTGTCAAACAATAAGCATGTGAATAAAAAGTGCAAGAGACCCAATATTAACTTATAAGACTATGCAACACAACAGGCAATCTACACACCTTTTGAAATAGAATCCACTGGTAGAAGCATTGTGGTAGGCTTGTTTGTTGAATCAAACCTTGAGAGCAACATCCAAGCAGGAAACAGGGAAGGGAGAAGAAGTGCTTCCCCAAGAACATTCACAAAATCACCTCCAAGCATACTAATGCACACAATTGGTACATCAGGAAGTTGATTGAAGAATTCTGATACATGCTTTTCGAGATGTTCCATGTCTGCCAATGAAAACCTGATACCAAAATTGTAGTTTAATTATACATGTACATACACCATATGAAACAATAAATCAGCAAGTTAACTATTTAAAATTTTGAACCTTAGAAACTTTGGGACCTCATCTATCTTGTTTGCGAAATCTCCAACAAGACCCTGAAAACATGAAGGGGAAATTATTAGAACAAATGAAGTATGCCAGTATGTGTTAATCTGGTTGTGAACTTCGGAGTGGTACAAACCTTCGAATCTGTTTTTCTGGGCAATGCCTGTAAGCTTGCAAGGTAATGGCAATTGAGATGAGTTCCAACAGAAGCCTGATGAAAGTAAGCAGCCCAATGATTCAAAGAGAGAGATCCCTTGGAATACAAAGGTAATTGAACTGTGGAATCTATCGTTGAGAGTAAGAATATGCATGTGAGTAGCCTGCAAACCTGCAATGGGGGAGTTGGATGTAAAGACAGGAGCAAGTGTATAATTGACGACAAAAGGAAAAAATAGCCTGACTTGAGCAGACACTCACAAAAAGAGGTAGAAAGATATACGAACTAAGCATTTAAAATTACGAGAGAGAATGACTTGAGAATATCACAGACCTCCTGAAGAAGTGAAGGATTCTCTCCAGATAACACAAAAGCTTTCAGCAACCAAGAAACGATATCAGCCGTTTGTACACTAGAGAAGCTGCAGCAACTATCCCTGCAGATAGTGATGATGACAGTTTAGCAAGGGCCGTGAACTGCTACGATCAGAATGTTATGCATGTAACTGATGCATAATAGGGAATTGATTTAGACAAACCTTGACTGTTCTGAAAGGAAACCCTTCAGCAAAAAGAAACTCATACTACATAGTATTTCCGCACGCTCTAAAGAAAGAAAATCACCAGTATTTTCATTCATGATTAGTCCAATTAAATGAGGCTCATAGGTTCTATAACAACCTTGAGGAAGAGATCTGAAATACAACAATGATATACACTGCCAGTAGATACTATGAACTTCATGAGCTCCATGCTTTCCACCCTGAGCTCCCAAGGCTCTTGCTGCAAAGGCAGCACATCAGGACTGAATAATATGAAAGAATTAAGGAACTTAACTAATAAGTAATGATCAACAAGTAGCCCAACTACAGAAGCAAGAAATCAAATTTGATCAAACTACTGATCCATACATTTCCAAGTATCACGTGTAGAAATGTGGAGTGTTATATTTGTGATGTGAGAGCTTTCAGGGAGTGTCTACTTGTACAACTTGCATAAGAAACTTAGGCTACTGTTTGTTTCACAGGCATTGTTGTGGCCGATCACACTTTTCTAACTCCATGGACCACCATCATAGACTAATAATTTAGCTAAGCTGAGCACTTGGGGCCCCCATTGTGTTGGCCACGTCTTTTGTGGCAAGGCACACTTCAGCTAACTTGATTTTGACATAATTAAGCACCAAGTTACCAACCAATGAGATTCCTTAGGGTATGTGAAACCTTCAATTGTGTGTCTCATAACTGAAGTATATCACAGATTGGTTTGGCACATAACAGAACATGGATAAAAATAGTACCTGTTTTTAACAGAAGAGACACAAGATGGCGTCGGCGGATGCAGTCTTTTCTGAACTGCAATATATTCTCAATGGACTCGGAATTGAGTGAATTAACAAAAAGGCAATTCCAACACCCAAACATATTGCATATGTCATCTCTGCTGCAGTAAACACCATCAAGGGAGCAGCTTAGCTCCCCACAGACCAAAGCATCTGTGGACAATTTGTCGCTCCCAGATACGTCATTCTCACTATCCAGTTCAGCTAGATCTTTTTCACTTTTCACATGTGCAGTTCGCTTGCTGGATCGGGTGGTTCTAGTCTTTGCATGAGCTGCCGCATTCTGTTCTTTGGCTAAACGTGATGAAGTTCTGGATGTCTTCTTAACGTTAACATCCAATGGTGGGGCACTTTCGGCATTCTTTAAGTTTTCCCTTTCAGATTTTAATCCCACAAGTTCATTGGACTGGTCAATAGGTGCTTGACTGAACAACAAACAAGGAGTACATGGAGGTAACACTCTATCCTTGGCTGCTAAGGGTTTTTTCCCACGATTACAAGCTCCACGCTTGGTTTCTGCAATACAGTCTTTGTTGCCCAAAATGCAACTAGTATTAAGTTTACAACAGGACCCAGCAGAAAATTCCAAACTGGTGTCATTCAATTTCTCCATGGCAGATCGGTACATGCCTAAAGCACGAGACAAATTGCATGTTGAATGTTTTTGCAAATCTTTGTCAAATTGATTCCAAAACAGATCCCCAGCTTGCACATCAACTGATATCTCTAGGGTCGACCTGCATGTCTCACATGAAATGAATTCACCATTTTCTTTAAGGACATCCCTAGCATGTTTAAGCTCACCCTCTGCAGCATCCCACAGCTGTCTCTTGCAGTATAGTTGACCTAAAAGATGAGAAAGAAGGGATAAATGAATAAAAACCAACACAGATGAATAAAAACAATAAACCAACAGACAGATCATCGCTAGATGTATGTACCTAACGCTGATGTAAAAACAACAGCAAAAATTGGCAATCCTTGGAAACATGATATCTCCTTTCCTGTCCGTAATAGAACTTCTGCTTCGGCGCCATCACCAATCAACTCATGCATCAGAGCAACCTGAGTACATAGTGAAAAAACATGAATAATATGAGAAAGTCTGTAGCCAACTTGAGACCATGTTTTACATTATGGAAATGATTGCGATATTGCCAAAAGCCAAAGCAGTGTCAACATGAGCCATCACTCATAAGTAGGTTGGACTCATCTTACTATGTTAAAGATGGCTAGCGGTGGTACACATATTCCACCAACTTTTTCAATCAATTTGCTGGTACTGAACTTAACTCATGCCACACTATCGTCATACCTGTAATATGCTTTCAAGGTAACATTTAAGTACATTCCATGGGGTAAGGAAAGAATCTCTCATGCTGCTTGGCCTGGTGCAATCTGGCCAAATTTCAGCCATTGTTGGTCCCCATGCTTCAAGTGAAACAAAGCCTTGCCCACCAGAACATTCGCTTTCCTTGCTTACAAACTTGCCCAAATTAAATTTGAACTTCTTTTTTAGGAGCTTCTTGCGCAATTGGAGGGCTTCTCTTCCATATGAAATGGCCTGCAAAACAAAACAAAGAGTTGTTCTGATTACAAGGGGCTAAACTATAAAGCAGCTCTACAGTCAAGCAAATTTCATAATAGCTGGAGATTTTCCACCAAAGTAAATTGATGAGAGAGAAAATGATTACCTGGAGAAGTTGTCCTCTTGACAGAAGTCTTTCTGACAAATCATAATACAGCCAGCCAGCCAGATAGGCTGATTGATTATTCGAAGGAACCTGCAAAAGGCAATACAAGATGCATAACAGAAAAACTAAAGGACAATAAGAACTACATTTTTGCAATGCTAGTAACTGAGCTTACTTCAGAAACCAGAGATGATGCAACTTTAACAATCCCATCAACATTAGCATTGAAACCAAACTGATTTCCAAGGGAATATTCACACGGTTGAGAAAAGAATTCAACAGGCCACAACTGCTGAAGAAACATAGAAAGAGAAGGATAATCTCCTTTGAAACAGTTTCTCCAAAACAATGTATTGCGGCAATCAACACCAAGGTGTTCTGCCACATAAGAAAAAAAATTCTGGTCCACTGGGAGATGACAGCATGCATGATTAAGGCGCCGGTTGATAAATAACATGGATAATAACTTTTCTATGGGTAAATTTTCTTGCTTCCACATCGTTATGATAATCTTGCACAGCTCAAACTGAAGCTCAAAGTGACCCTGATATAGGGCAAAAGACACATAATTATCTTGCTAAAGGCACAGTTATATCTTATCAAACCTAATAAGTTTTAGCTTTGACTTACCTTCATGGCCAACAAATCAACAAGAGAACAAAGAAGTGGTACACGAGTTTCTGATGGTTGTTGAAAGATCACACCAGGAGAAGAATGATGAGAAGTACCCATCTTTGACCACAAGCCAATGGCACTCCTAGCATCATCAAAGATTACCTATTCAAAATAACAAATAACCATGAGCAAACAAAGGAAAGGCATGTTCTAGCTAATGTACAACAGTACAAGTGACTACAAGCAATTCTTGTGAACTCAACTAAATGCAGCTCGGATATGAAGCAGTTACCTTGCCGCCACGATTGGCTTCCTGCGCACAATGTGCATGCAAGCAGTATGCAATAGCTAATTCATGCATCACGATCGCATTCCCTCGAGATGAATCCAGTAAGATGCTTCGCTGGTTCGATGGAAGAAAATGATCTTAGATCTCACTCATGGTATGTTATGATGCAACTTATCTCTATTGCGTAGCCCAAGGAGCATATATATATATTACACATGACTTGGGGTATAAGGAAAGGAAACATAGCCTAATAGGACTCCTGGACCAATACTAATACTTCCTACCATGGTATACATAAGAAAACAGGACAAGAAGGGGGTGGCGAGGGCTTCACCAGTAAAGATATGGCTTCAGATAAGGACTCAAGACACCTGCTTATGTTTTGCACCCCAGATGAACGGAGTGCATGTGCCTTTCTAACTAAAACTTTTGATCTGTCCAGATAGTACTCTTTTGAACAATAAAGTTCATTCAATAGAATATCTATTATTCTTATTTGCATATTTCCACAGAGCATGGTGGCACGAGATTCCATTTCTCCATATTTTAATAATTCCTGCAAAAACCAATGCACGTCCACAAAGCACTTCGCATCAGAAAGAGATCCAAATAAAGATACACTGTTTTTAATCTAACAAAACAGAATCTGGTACCTGCTCTAAGATTGAGCCTATCAACTTCTTTGGCAAGGGAGATGGGTAGCCCATTAGAGAGTGATATAGAAGTGGGGCACTATCCATATTTTGGTCATTCGCAAAATCCTTAAGTGTTATCTGAAGTTTGCATAAGAAATAAACAAAACCAAATCAGCAAAGTGTTTGAAGTGGGATAGCTTCTCTAGTTTTTTTATGTCAATACCTTCACCCACGACTCGATCAGAACCGAATAGCTCTTGTGATAATCTGATGCGTCACCATGGGCCAACAATTCAGACAAGCTCTTCACAACAATATCTCGTATCACTTTTGAGCCACATCTATGGAGAGTGTTGACCATCTTATCTATCCTAGCAAATGCATCTGTAATGATATCCTTCAGTGTATCCTTCGGTAGATCCTCAATTATGATGTGACCTTCCATTCTTGCTGATAGTCTACAGTAAGAAAGTCTGATCTGTGCCCATGTTGCTTGGCAGCATAGTTCTAATGCCTTTGGTGCCTGAAGCAGTTAAAACAGTCAATCGTACAAAACTCCGTAGTTAAAAGCAAATTTAAGTACAAGACCAGCACCTTAGAAGGGTACCTCTTCAAAATGTCCAATATTATAAAGTGTCACGCCGATGTTACCAATTGAAGGGATCAAATATTTGAAATCCTCAAGCTTTATCCATGTACTTGAAATGGCACAATTGATAGAATACAAGCTCTTCTGGACTATGAAAGCAAAATGCATTAATAGGGATGGTAGTAGAAGATAGTAAATTCGGTGATTTAACAGCAATTCTCCACAAATGGACTGGTAAAGGAGAATACACAAAGTTGTTTATTGATAATAACTTATACATGCAACAAAATGCTCCAAAGATGATACCAATAACAGGCTGAATCAAGGGGTTCTATGATGCACAAGTAATAACACCAGTGGTAAATGACTAAATGGTCTTGAGTTCCTATTAATAAGATTCAAATACAAGTATAGGACAAGCGACTTAGGTACCTGGATAGCCTCTTTGGTCACAAAGGAAATTTTGATTGCTGACACTAGGGCCCTCAGTAAGGTTTTATTTAATCTCTCCTTCTCTTCGTCAGACATTTTGGTACAACTGCTACAACACACAAAAGAACAGCTTGCAAAATCAGAAATCACTCGATTATTGCAGTGAGATAATACAGTACAATTTTATGGGCTTTACCTATAAGCAAAAAGGCTGGAATCAATAAACTGATTCAGTGCCATTAAGACACATGTCATTTTCCCCGAAGTGGGGACTGTTTTTTCTTTGAAGAAGCTCTCCCAAACTGCATTTGCAGGCTGCAATAGTATCTTGCAAACAAACTCCAAAGAATCCAAATATGCCAAAAAATTAATATGCTCACGTGACTGAGAACAACTATAACTGTCTTTCTTATTGGGATGCCTGGCATCAGTTAGTGTACTTGAATATTTACCCAAATTATCATGTTTACTGGATTTGCCATCAGTGACACAGAAAATCCGTTCTAGTGTGCCCAGTGCATTGTTCAAAGTTTGTAGGTTCTTTTCATTCTTGAGAAAATCCACTGACATAGAGGGCTGATCTTCGCTTTCCATTTGCTGTCTACTGAAGTGTAATCCAGTAGCATAAAGATGAAGAACTGAGGCGATGGGCGGGGAAATCTATAAGTTGCAAGCAAATTAATTAATCAAAAACAATAATAGCACTGTTATGGTATAAATTAACATCAAGCAATGGTAAAAAAACAGTACATAATGTACCTCAGAAGAAAAACCACCTTGTCCATAAAATAGTTTTGAAGCACCAGCATTTACATCCCTATTTGAAAGAAAACTCCGAGAAAAATAATCTATAAACTCCAACAACTCGTTCAAAGCTTTAGGTAAGTAGGCCTGAAAAAAGTTGCATGATATTACAACAACTAACAATGTCTTATTGGTAAAATAACTCATTGCCTCGGTGCAAACAATATATGAGAACTGAGGTACACCAGAAATCTGCTTGCAAAACTTAATTGTCATTTATTCATAACTACCTAAATACCTGTGTGTTGCAACGGGGGCAACTTTATTCTAGTGGTCCAGCGTAGGAAATTTTGATTGGGTTGAGATTGAGATTTGCTGTGTGGAGGGAATCCATAAACAAAGGTAAGGAAAGATATGATTTGATTGAGATTGTGTACATACAACTACATGAGTTGATTTTGTTGTTTTCTTGCAAGGGATTTCTTGCTATTGGTGATTTATTTGATTTCTGTTGATTGCTTTGCAAGGGATTTTTTTTCCAAGAAACGAGGAGGTGTGGTCGTTTTCAAAAGCTTCCTGTCAAACCGGCTCCTATTTCAATCCGTGCTGGACCGGTCAATTGCTTGTTTGGTTCGAGGTTGAGCTCACCCGCCGCCCTACGTCAGTAGTCTTCCTAACTTTTATTCCCTTTTTTTGCTCTAAAGTAAGCTCCTTCAAGAAGAGCATTGAGGTCGCAACAGGGCTCTGGGTAAATATTGTCCGCCCGTATGAGCCGGTCTGTGAATATTTATAGGTCGGGATCTTTACTGAAAAATCACAATACTACACTACAACAATTTCGGGGTTATCGCATGGTTTGGGGAAAAAATCGGCGGAAAGGGGCATGTATCGATGAGAGGGTGGAAGCGATGGAAATGTAAACAACAAACTCCCCTTTAATAGTAGAGATGACTTACACCATCAGTAATCACAAGGAGGTAGAATGCTTCAAGATTAAAACAACATACTGAATCAGGACACTTAAACAGCATCTACTGCTCCAAGGCATCTAGCACATTCAGTATCACTACTAAAATAAGTACCACCAGCTCATAGTAAGATGTATTCAAGTGATGCGAGTCTAACAGGTTGACATTATAACAAGGGCACTCTATCAGTCAATAGAGAAGTTTGAACCATAGGTTGGAAACAAGTAACAACGTCTACTAAGATAACTTTACAAAGTTCAGCTATTAACAAGCCTTATTCACTTCTAGTTACACCCGCACATCTCCAAAACAAGGAACCACACTAATAGTTTAAATGTCGGAAGTAAGTTTCATGATCATGTGATGTTGTCAAGACACCACTTTTAATGCTAAACTTAGGCACAATCATGTGCTTCTAAATTTTAGTGAAAGACAATGTGTTTTATCTGCATGAAATTGCTCAGTCACAGGGAGGAGGAACTAGATGGTTTAAGCAACCAAAACAGTAAGTACCTCGCACAAAATTTACTATATGACACGGATGAACAGTTTCTTAAGCCAGCCTAAATTAAAGAACAAATGCAGTGTCTAAAGAAGTCTAAACCATGGACAGGAAACAATGTTTCGTAAGATAGATTTGCAAAATCCAACTATTGACAAGCCTTATTCCACTTTTAATCACACACACACACACACACACACACACACACACACACACACATCTCCATAGCAAGGAATCTCACTAATATAGGGACCATATTTCTAGCTTCACAATCATTTGGTACAGCCAAGTCACGGTTTTTGCCGCTAAACTTTGTATAGTTTAATGTTCTTCTGAATTTTAGTGAAATCAACATGTTTCAGAGGTACATTACCTTGACACGTAAAACAGACTCAAGCACGGCAAGCAAAAGCGATGTGCTCTCACCCCAACTCAAATCTACAGAAGAACAGATCTTGCGTGCAACCTTCAACAAGAATAAACAGTAAAACCATTAACCAATATAATTAAGTTATATTTGTTGAGTTCAATGGCAATCAAATTGATAGACACACGTACGATGGGCAAGCGTTCAATCAGCTGTGCCTTCTCACACTCCCCTAAGGTTGCAACACAGAATTCACGGACAAGATCAGCGTCGAAAAATGAAGACTCGGCAGCCAGGAAAATGGCACAGCGGCTCAGTGCATTCACAAGCAGAGTCACATACTTCTTGCTCGCCTCCTCAGTCGGAATCCTGCAACCGCACAAAATCTCAGTCACACACAGTATATGCTTCCTTAGTAAAAAATGCAGAGTTGGCAGAGCGTGTTATCTCACCGGAGCCATGGCCGGAGCTGCTCAACGAGGCTACGAACACGTTCGTAGCAGGCATCTTCCTTCACCTTGCCCTTGCTGGCACAATTAGCAAGGCATACGGTGAGCTCAACCGCAAGGGTGGTGACCTCAGGGTCCGCGCCAGCCTCTCCTGCAATGCCAGGCTCGGGGAGGAGGGGAGCAACACTTGCAGCGCCACGAGAAGGCTTTGCGGCCGTCGGTGGCGAGAGCGCGCAGCGGAGGGCGTCGAGAGTGGCGGCGGCCTCCGCCTCAGCGCGGGCGTAGTGGCCGCGCGCCTCGAGGCAGCACACGAAGCGGCCGCGCTGGAGCAGCACGGAGTATGGCTTCCCGGCGAGGCAGGTCGAGATGGCCGCCAGGCAGTCGAGGGTGAGGCCGTAGATCTCGAGCAGCTCGTCGAGGCCCGCCGCGTCGCCGCCCGCGCTAGGGTTCGGGAGGAGGAGCGGCGGGAGGAGCTGGAGCGCGCGGCAGAGGAACGGCAGGAACCGCTTGGCGAGGGGGCGGACGGCGGCCGCGTCGGGGGGCGGCGGCTGCTGCTTGGCCTGCTTCGTCGCCCTCTTCGACGGCGGCTTGGGGTTAGGGTTGGCGGCGGGCAGGTGGGGGGAGAAGGGCTGCAGGTAGGCGGCGAAGCGGGAGTGGAGGCCGGCGCGGGAGCTCGGGGAGGAGAGGGCCGCGAGGAGGTCGTCGGCGGCGGCCTCCATCGCCGTGCGCGGGGTGGTCGGAGCGGGGGCCGTGTGGGGAAAAATTTCGGCCGTTTGGGGGGGCGGGAAAAGGAGAGG
This sequence comes from Aegilops bicornis, assembly GCA_021605145.1. Classification (NCBI taxonomy): domain Eukaryota; kingdom Viridiplantae; phylum Streptophyta; class Magnoliopsida; order Poales; family Poaceae; genus Aegilops; species Aegilops bicornis. Next base: position 610,775,990 of record CM038674.1, on the reverse strand, counting down.
GAGGGTTTTGGCAGAGGCGCCGCTACTCGTCTCGTCGCCTGCGCATTCCAGATCTTGCCCGTGCGAAGCGTGCGGCGGAAGATTGGGTGTCTATGGGCCGAACTGGAATTCTGGGACAGTAAGCAGGCTTTGTTCCGTTTGGGCCTCAGATGTTGTATTGTTAGCAACTGGTTCAGATTTAATTCTTCGAGAAAAAAGCTAGTTCAGATTTTTTTTCAAAAAAAAAGGAATCTGATAACGCCCAAACGTCAGGTACAAGCACATGGCGAATCGGACATTTTCGACGGCAAGTTTACCGACAAGGTAATGGCAACTTCGTGCTTCAGTTTATTTTTTGACAGAGTTATCGTGTTTGTCAACTAACTTATCATCCTTGCGTCACTGAAGTTACCATCAAAAACGTTAGATTTGCCGTGTGCTTGTACCTGATGTCAGATACCTATCATTTTTGTAAAAAAAGAGGTTCAAACCATCATTCTAGCAATAACTAGTTTTGTATATCCAATTTAGCTATGCATCTTCATTACATAAACAAATATTGAAAACTATTACAGAGAAGCAATCAAACAACGATAAAAAGTGGCTCGTGTTAAGTTCGGGCCTTGGCAAAGCTTGGCGTGACATTCCGGTTGTATTGAGCTCTCGCATCCAACGCACCAAATTACCACACTCAGTGGCGGAGCTTGACAGAGGTTGTTGAAGGGATTAAGCGGCATTGAGGGGTCAAAGAATACAAATTAAGCTTGAATTTTGACTACTATTTGATATTTAAGCCCAACATTAAGGGTGTACACATAATGGATTTTTGTTAGAGTAGGGGGTGATTGCCCCCTTTGGCCCTACGGAAGCTGCGCCACTCACCAGACTGATTCTTTTACTCAGCCAAGCATTGTCCCCTACCATGTTCTTATCGCCCCTCCACCTCCATCTAGAACAGAAATTTCTCCAGTTTGATGTTCCTCCAACCAAGCAAAACAATGGCGTCGAACTCCAACTCAGTGGCACTTGTCGTTCTTTTCCTCGACATATGATTTTTCTCTACCAGCGCCAGCGGTCGCATTCTCCAAGGAAGGTTTCAGGGTGAAGCACCGCGTCTCGAGGCGGAACCTGGGTAGGAGCACTTTTGCTCTTGGGCGAAGCAATTTCGCCGGGGAAACTTCCCTCCAGGAGGGGAAAATCGAAGCCATCGTTATCACCAATGATTCTCTCATCATGGGAGAACCAATCTCCATCATAATCTTCACCAGCACCATCTCATCTCAAACCCTAATTCATCTCTTGTATTCATTTTTTGTATTAAAACCTCAGATTGGTACCTATGGGTTGCTAGTAGTGTTGATTACATCTTGTAATTGATGCTAGTTAGTTTATTTGGTGGAATATTATATGTTTAGATCCTTAATGATATTCAATCTCCCTCTGTTCTTGAACATGAATATGATTTGTGAGTAGTTACTTTTGTTTTTGAGGACATGAGAGAAGTCTGGTTATAAGTAATCATGTGAATTTGGTATTCGTTCGGTATTTTGATAATATGTATGTTGTTGCTTTCTTTAGTGGTGTCCTCTGAACGTCGACTACATGACACTTCGCTATACTTGGGCCTAAGGGAAGACATTGCAGAGTAGTAATTAGATAATGGGTTGCTAGAATGACAGAAGTTTAAACCCTAGTTCATGCGCTATTCCGACTACATGACACTTCACCATACTTTTTATTGTTTTGTAATATAGTTTTGATATGTTTCTCTCTCATGTCGCCGACTCGTCACCGCTGCCTGGGCTTTTTTGCTCTGTTTCTTCTTTGGCTTTCGTTGTCGTCCTTTCCACATGTCGCGGCCGCCGGTGTTATCGTCTGCTTAGTGCGGCCCTTCTTTGTTGTCCATGGTGCTTCGTCGTTCGGGCCATCGTCGTTGCCTACCGTCTGCCTCACTACTAGGAAAAGGGCTATAGATGGGATGGACACTAATGGCGCACCTGTCAGGTGGTGCGTCATTAGCATATACTAATGGCGCACCATGTTCCGGTGCGCCATTAGTGTGGAAGACACTAATGGCGCACCAGGCACAAGGTGCGCCACTAGTAACAATTTTTTTCCAAACATTCTAATGGCGCACCGTGGAACAGTGCGCCATTACTAGAATATATACTTTTTTTATTTTTTTGCAAAACTTCTAATGGCGCACCTGCTTCTAATGGCGCACCAGGGTTACTAATGGCGCATTTGCATCTGGTGCGCCGTTAGTAACCTGGGACCAACAAGATATTTTGGACAGCCCACCTACCCACTCACTTTCCCCACTTCATTCTTTCCACCTCTTCCTCCAAGCTTGTCTCGGCTGCCTCCTCCTCCTCTTCTCATTTGCACCATAGATTCATCCAAATTAAGTGGTTAAATTACCTTTTTTTTGATAGGTAAGTAAGGGGGGAAGCTATCTTTATGTTGTTCTCCCTCTCCAACAACGTGCACATGCACTTTTTGTGGCCTATAGCTAGATCTATGTATGTTCGTGGTGTTGCATATATGTTTGTGTTTGCAGGTATCGGTATTTGAAATGCGATAGTTGCCAATATTTTGCCGGAATGTTGATTCATTTCCGTTTCGGCGAGAATTTTGGCACTATGCATTCTTTTTTGTCCTATTTTTAGGGAAAGTCATGCCAAATTTTTTCTTGGTTCTAAAATATCGTTTTGCTCTAACCCACCGGCGTCCATGGTCCGCACGATGTCCGATGGCATTGTGAATAGGTTTTTGAGCTCATGAAGGCCGAGATGCTTCAAAAGAACGAGACGGAGATAAGATGTATGTGTCGAAGATGCAAGCTGAAGAGCCTTATTGCGGACCCGGATTCCGGGCAGGTGCGGGACCACCTGCTCTTGCGTGGTTTCATGGATGGCTATCGGTGGCAAGGTGATGAAGATGACTATGAAGTCATCCATGGGGGTCGGGCGGCAAGAAATGAGCAAGACTTGGGCGGGCGAGAAGACGAAGAATCTCCAGGACATGATCACGACGGTGATGATGTACACAGTCATCATGTAGAAGATGCAGGACATGATGAGGAGGAAGATGCCGGAGCAGACGAAGGGCATGATCATGAAGATGAAGATGCGTGAGGCGAATGACGATGGACCATCGATGGGCTAGGTGCGGGACCCTCATGTTCAAGAGCTGCTTCTCAAGCGGACGGATAACGCAAGAGCTGCCGCCGGGAGAAAGCCAAAATTGGATCAAGCGGAGATAGACGCGGTTACTCCATTGTATGAAGGATGCAGCCCGAGGATACCCTCCGAAAGTAACGCTCATGGCTCTGGAGATGAAGGTAAAACACAAAATGACCGATGCATGCTTCGACGAGAACATGTCATTCGGGCGCGAACGTCTTCCCAAAGGGGAACAAGTGCCCGACCGGTTCGAGGAGGCGAAGAAAATCGTGTGTCCTCTGGATTTACCGCCGCGTGAAATACCATGTGTGCATGAACAATTGCATCATTTATCGGGACGAGCACGGAGTCTACAATATGTCCGTTGTGCGGCGTCACTCGATACAAGAAGAAGAAGAAAGCTCCTCGAAAAGTGGTGTGGTACTTTACGATCACTCCTCGTCTGCAGCGGTATTTCGCGGACCCTAAGGTAGCAAAGCTCCTCCGTTGGCACGCGGATAGGGAGGAGAAGAAGCGAGAAGATGACGCAAATGATCCGGAGATAAGTAAAAAAAAGACAAGATCTCGAGTCACCCTAGGGATGGGAGCCCGATGCAAGCGTTGAACTTGAACACGAATTTGGGAAGGATCCAAGGAACATCGTCTTTGGTAGCGAGCACCGATGGAGTCAATCCGTTTGGCAGCAGAGAAGAAGCACACATAGCACCGGCATGTGTTTGTGTGGATGTACAACCTTCCCCCTCGTTGTGCATGAAGAGGAAGTACATTCACATGAGTATGCTAATTGAAGGGCGAAACAACCAGGAGCGACATCAATCATGTCTGGGGCTGCTGAAAGAGGAGCTAGACACGCTTGTGGAAAACGTCACCAATACGTGGGACGCCGCATGGAAAGAATATTTCCCTATGAGAGCCGTGACCGCTCACGACGGTGCACGACTATCTCGATTACGGATATCTCATGGGGCAGGTGGTCCACGGATTTTCCGGATGCGTCGGTGCATGGATGACACAACGTATCGCCGACTAGATAGAGATCCGGGTCTTCGAAAACTGTGTTCATGGGACATCGAAGGTGGCTTCGGCGATGACCCGTGGAGGAAACGCAAGGATACATTCGATGGTGAAACCGAACCCGAAGACGCCAGCGTCTGAGGCGGCGAGAAATAGACCAAATTGTTGAAAAATTGGAAAGATTGCCCACCGCCGAAAGAAGCAAAAGGCGCCAGAGCAGGAAAGAAGTGAAAGGCGCCAGAGCCGCTCTTGAAGGTATGGAAAAGCGAGGTCTGTTTTACGGGACTTGCCATCTTGGAAGATCCACTGTGTGCCTCACAGCCTTGATGTCATGCATATTACGAAGAATGTGTGCGAGAGTCCGCTTGGTACCCTGCTCAACATGCGGAGAGGACCAAAGATGGGCGAAAGCAAGGGAAGACTTGAAATCAATGGGCATCGGGGAGGAGCTTCACGCTAATGATCATGATGATGATGAGGACGGGACCACGAAAAGTCATCGCAAAGGCAAAAAGGCCAAGAAGACCGGAAATGACTACCCTCCCGTGCTTCACTCTAAGTCGAGGAGATCGATCAGTTTTTCACCGCCTCGTAGGAGTAAAACTTCCTTACGATTACGCTGGGAAGATAAGCGAGATACCTAGACCCAGTGAAGCGAAGTTCACCGGATGAAGTCTCACGGTATCGCGTCTTGATGACGCAGAATACTTCCGATTGCAATCCGTGGGATCATGGATGCGCACGTCCGTGAAACGCTATTTGGCCTATGCAACTTTTTCGACGTCATCTCTTGGAAGTCGGTTGGCGTGAGGCAACTCGAAGGCTCTGAGGAAGAGATCGTGGTGATACTATGCGAGCTTGAGATGTACTTCCGCCCGCATTCTTCAACGTTATGGTGCATCCGCTGGTCCATATCGTGGAGGATATCATCCAACTCGGGACGACGTTCCTGCACTGCATGATGCCGTTCGAAAGGATGAATGGTGTCATCATAGGATACGTTTGCAACATGTCACGTCCAGTAGGAAGCATAGCGGGGGCTTTTCGACGAAGAGTGCATCTCCTCTCGCATGAATTATCTAGGCATCAAGGACCCGTTGGTACGCCCATCAACGAGCACCTCGGCGAGGCTCGGCTGGATGGGGTCGCCGTGAGGGTCGCCATGAAATGCATGTCGACTTCGAGGGTCGACTCACCGACTTTGAAAGAGCAAACCTAGTCGGCGCTACAACACATAGGCGTGGTCGATCCTTGGGTGGTAGAGCACACAACCTTTATTGAGAAGGCGACAATGACCGAGGCCATCGGAGGGCGGACGGAGATATAATCAAAGAGCACAACTCATGTTTCATGCATTGGTTCAAGCGAAGCTTCATCGTACCCTTTACATGAGGATTCTTCCGAAAAGAACAACTCATATTCGCCTTGTCACGAGCGCCGAGCACAACCTGATAACCTATGAGGCGTCACGATATCAGCGGCTACACATTCTACACCGAGGACAAGGACATGAAGAGCGATGGTTATCAAAACTCCGGGTAACGATGGAATCCTACACGGTAACGACAAGGACAGATACTACGGAAGGATCGAGGAGATGGGGAGCCGAGCAACGCCGGAGAGAAGGTCCCGATGTTCCGTGTCGAGATGGGCCAAGAGCGTCATAAAAGAAGACCGGTATTTCACCATCATGGTTATACCGAAGCCAAATCCAAGACATGGTATAAGCGTCACCTTGAAAAATGAGCCATGGGTGCGGCTTCCCAAGTAGACCAATGCTTCTTCATTACCGACCCGTCAAAGCCCGGTCGTGTTGTCGTGAGGAGAGGCAAAAGGAAGATCATCGGAATGGATGGAGTAGCCAATGAGCAAGACTTCGACAAATGCACTGGCAGAAGATGGAACATGACGACGACGATGAAGTATCAACATACACCACAAGAAGAAGCGGGACCACCCTACCTAAAGGACGTCCGTTCCACAGAAGAACTCCATTTGTGAAAAAGAAGGGCAAGAAGATTGTGAACAGATAGCTAGCTAAGATCGATTGTATTTAAATTGTGGCCTTCATTTCTCGATTGTATTTCATGGGCACTTTTTGAACTCATGAATGTTTTTAAATTTCATGGACACTCAATCTCGATCCCCCTCCATCTCGATCGCTATCCCACCTTTCATGATCCGGTCCCCTCGCCGAGCACCCCCGCACCTCCCCGCTCCACCGCAGCCACGCCGACCCAGCCCGCACCCTCCCCACTCCACCGCCGCCGCCGACCAACGGCACCTCCCGCTCCACCGGCCGCCCTTGGCCGACCCCGGCCGCACCTCCCCCACTCCACCGTCGTGATGACCCACCGCACCCTCCACTCCACCTTTTTCATATTCATAAATATTTTCAAATAACAAATTTGAACATATTTAAAAAAATTATTACTGTTTTTATAAAAAAAATATTACTGTTATGATTTAAACAAGTTTGAAGATATTTAAACACAAATAAATATCAAACAGCATTTTAAATGCATAAAAATAAAAATTGGGGAGCCTGGGAATCGAACCCAGGACCTCCTAGTGTGTGTGCTACGTGCTGACCAATCAGGCTGGTGGGCGGGTTCTAATGTAGAATGGGTTAGGTGGAATATAACCTGAGGGCTCGAACTGTAATAGAAAAAACATACTAATGGCGCACCGCTGCGGGGTGCGCCATTAGTAATCTCCCCCCCCCCCCCCAGCTAATTCCACCCTCTCCCTCGCCAGATCCACCCGCTACCCCGATCGACCCACGGCGCCGCCGCACTGACCCCCGCCGGACTCCACCCCCGCCGCCCCCGCGCCCCCACCACTGCAGCTCCCCCGCGCCCCCACGCCCCCCACCACTGCAGCTCCCCCACGTCGCCGCCCTCGCGCCCCCACGCCCCCCACCAGTGCAGCTCCCCCGCGCCGCCGCCCCCGCGCCCCGAGCCGTAGGAGGAGGACCCGGAGGAGGGCGAGGAGGAGGAGGAGACCACGACCGCCTCTACCTCGGCTCGGCCAGGCCACGCAGCTGCCGTCCAGCTGTATTTGCTACCTTTCTGTTCTTGGCGTGGTCTTGTGCACCCCGAGCCCTAGGGATCCCAAGCACGCAGCTTCCTCCTCCGGGTCCAAGGCGGCGGCCCGGCGTCGTGCACGCCCTCGGAGGTGAGCCCCTCCTCCACTTCCTTCTTCTTCTTCTTCCTCTTGCCCTCAACCTCTGCTCTAAGTCTCGACCGCTGTGCAGGGCCCATCCATCTCCGGCGAGCTCACCACACCACGTGAGCTCAAAGGCGCTGATAGGCACCACCACGCAGGTCCTCATCCGCCCTTAATTTCAAGGTACAGTAATAATCAGCTTGCTTCCTAATTGCCTCTGATCCTAGCCAGGTAAAGTTAGAACTAATACATGTATGCTTGGTCTTTATTTACAAAGAAGTAAATCGCATGGTTATATATCTGCTCTGTTTTGCTAGCTTCTTTGCTTGATCTGTTTTGCGTTGCATTGAGAAGCGTAAGTTTCTTTTCTTGGTCTGCTTTGCTTGACCGCTTGATAAGCTTAGTTGCTGCAGGAAGTCAGAGTGATTATGACCATGCCCAAGGTTTGCCCCATGTGGCGTGAATTAAACTAGGATGAGGAGTGACAAATTGAAGTGAATTTGTTTGTGTTGTACTGTAGTCAAGAGGATCTGATTGTCTGTTTTCTTACACAACGAGTTACCCTTAATTGTGAAAAAAACAAGTTACCCTTGGTTCTGTTTGTGTTGTGTGCCTGTGTCATCTGTTATTCTGTTGCCAATTACATTATCCTTAAGCTTTAGAGCTTTCTGTGGCTTCTTTTCGGCAGCAACAACTTTGTGCTTGCAATCTACCAATTGCATCATCCTTCACCTTAAGAGCATCAACACTTTGTCTTTGAAGGTTTTCAAATTTGTCTGTACATGTTGCGTTGCACTACCAGCAGCTTCTGCTCACGATCTTTCAAGCTCATGGTTTGTGTAGTTGCTTGTTTTTACTTTAGTTGTGGCTGCTCTTGTATCATAAATGAAGTCAAAGAAAGCATTTCTGAGATCAAAGATGATTCCTCATTTCTATCGTTGCTATGTGCATGTGTGTGGCTTCGTTGTGTAATTTTCATTCACTCAGTAGTTCCAGGGCTTGAAGTTGGTGCTCTTGCTGGATTTAAATTAGTTGCCAATTCACATGTCAACTCTGAACCCTCATGAATATTCATCCATTCTGGTAGTTCTCATCTCACAGCCATTCTGAAGCACTCGAACCGCAATGTCTTGAAATAGCCCACCACAATTTGTTTAAAAAAATGTTTGTTTGCACCTCATCTACTGCTTGAAATATATTAAACCTGAACCATCACACCTGCTTAGCATATGATGGGGTCCAAAATATGTATAACAGTTTAATTTTTTTGCATGGAAAGGTTCACCCAAATTGCCATTAAGAGAAACCAGAGCTCGCTACAAAGTCTCGAATACTAATCTTTATAACTATGTGCTTTCTTTTCTATATTTTTACGACAGGTGGCACATATGTTTACGATGCCATATTTGTTGGTTTTTACGGAGGGTGATGATGTCATGTCTCTACCGTAGATTAAAATAAATGGAAGTTTAAAAATATGAGATATGTTGTCTTGACTAATTACATGTTTATGTAAAAAAGAATAGCAGGGATATTTTACAACTCCTGTGTGTGTAGTTGCTTGTTTTTACTGTAGTTGTGGCTGCTTTCTTCTTGTATCATAAAAATATCCCTGTTGATGTACTTGTGATGATGTTGTACTTGTGATGATGCTACTTGTGATCTTCTGAAATGACCCATTGGTGACTTCATTACGCGGGGATAATGATTTTGCAGGTACCCCGAGAGGCCCTTGAGTTTGCCGGAATGTCGATTAACTTCCGTTCCGGCAAATTCGGTACTCCATATATCCTATTTTCAGCAAAGGTCATGCTGAAATTTCCATGAATTTTAGCATGACTTTGCTAAAAATAGGACATATGGGGTACTCTGCGACTAATGCATGGGCCGGTATCTTAGTACTTAGTTAAGTAGGATCAATCGCCTTTATTCTTGCTGCATTAAACCATAGGTGGCAATAGAGCCAAGTGGTCTTTCCTTTTAAGCGTGGTACCTTTTTGTTTTGCTAATGTGTACTAGGTGCTCCCATCTTACGTGTCATTGTTACCCTAATTTATAGTCCAAGTACAATTGGACTTTCAAAGACAACTGTTATCATGCATGTTTTATGATCTGTTGTAAGGGTACTAATTGGTCTATTCTGCTGCTTATCGGAGATGGGGGAAGCAGCCACCGCCGCTTCTGCCACACCTTGAAGACGAGTTGGATGCTACGAGTTCTTGATATCATACTTGGGACTTGGTATCATCCATGACGCAGTATATAAAACGAGAGATCTCCCTTCACCCATCTCATTATGATATCTGTTGTTTGCTACATCACTCATTGTCCCAAAGCTGCAGAGGCTGCTGACAGTTTATGAACATCTTTGGGTGAAGATCCGCCAAATAATGTGAAGTTGCGACACGCCGGCCGGGTTACACAGCTGTGGGATGTGGAGTTGGTGATCAAGGAGGGCCACATGTACTTGTATCGTGGGTGGGAGAAGTTCTTCCGTGCCTCGACCTCACGGTGGGGTACTTCCTTCTCTTCAGTCTGACGACGCCACCATGCTCATCGTGAAGGTGTTCAACACGACTATGTGTCGAATGCGCTTCTGTTGGCGATGATGATGCCAAGACGTTCTGCCTCTTCTTATTCCTCTACATTTGGCTTTGTCTCACATCGATTGTTAACGGTCATTGTTGCATTTGGACAGGCAATGGGAGCGGCGGCGACAACAGCTCTGACCAAAGCGATGGCGACTATGGCTGTAGCAAAAGCAATAGCGATTCGGCTTTAGCGACAATGAAGCGGATTCTGGCAAAGAAGAAAGACAACGAGAAGGATGATCCGGACTGGAGTGCGGGAGAAGAGGAGCGAGTGGGGATGAGGTGCTGCAGTATGACGTTGGGCTTCTGGCTGATGATGTCCTAGCGGTGGTGGTGGCTGACCAAGGTCAAGAGATGGTGGTGGCTGACCATGGGCAAGAGATGGTGGTGGCTGACCATGGGCAAGAGATGGAGGTGGCTGAGGATGACCTAGCGATGGTCGTGCTCGTCCTGCCTGAAGGTGGCCTCGCGATGGTGGTGGCGCTGGCGATCCCACAGCCGGGCGACATGACCACGCCAATTGTGGTAGAAGACTGCATCCCACTGCCTCCACAAAATGATCAAGTTTACATAATAAGCTTATAGTCTTCTTCTTATTCTTCTTCTTTTCCAAAATGACATAGGTTAGCTTCATTTTACCTAAGTTGGCTCTAATATGCTAACTTAGAGCTTATATGCTTAGTTTCCTATAGGTTAGCTCCAAAATAACTTATGTTAGCACAAAATGATCAAGTTTACATAATAAGCTTATAGTCTTATTCTTATTCTTCTTCTTTTCTAAAATGACATATGTTAGCTTCATTTTACCTAAGTTGGCTCTAATATGCTAACTTAGAGCTTATATGCTTAGTTTCCTATAGGTTAGCTCCAAAAATACTTATGTTAGCACAAAATGATCAAGTTTACATAATAAGCTTATAGTCTTCTTCTCATTCTTCTTATTCTTCTTCTAGTATTCTTCTAGTCTTCTTCTTCTTCTTCTCTTCTTCTTCTTCTAACTTCTTGTTTATCATTTTGCATATTTGATTTAATTCACGGAAGCTTGCATGGATGGAGTGCTTCTTTTCCATTTGTGTTTTTATTTTGTATCAATGTGAAACTTTTGTGAATTGATGGATAACGGTGTTGGATGAACAATGTGAAACTTTTGTAATATGTAACGATGGAACTATGTGTTGGCTATGTATGTATATATGATGAAACTTGTGTGTTGGATATGATTGTTATATGGATGCTTGTTGTATATATATGTGTTGAATATCTCATATGTGAAATAGTGACCTGAGATTAAGAAAAAACAAAAAAAATTAAAAAAATTGTTACTAATGGCGCACTACCATGTGGTGCGCTATTAGTATAGCAGATAATAGTGGCGCACTGTGGGCAATACTAATGGCGCACTACGTGGTGCGCCATTAGAACACCAGATACTAATGGCGCACCAGTGGTGCGCTATTTGAATTTAATTCTAATGGCGTGATGCTAGTGGCGCACCAGTAGTGCGCCATTAGAAGGCAAAACTGGTGCGCCACTAGCATGCCTTTTCCTAGTAGTGCCTGTTTCTGGTTTGTTTTCCTTGTTTTCCCATTATATTCCAGGTAATAGAGATTTATGGGATGATTATGGGTGGGGGCTTCCAACACTATTAAATGTCAATTTTCAACTCGGTTTGTGCAATCAGTATGTAATAATCATTGTGTTCTTTGCAGGTATGGCTTGTCCTTTTTGCCGTATGTCGGGTGGCCCTTGTTCCTCTTTTGATTCTTATGTAGACGTGTTCACTGTGGTGCTGGATCGGTGTTGTAAGAATATCATTTTATAATTGTTCAATTTTTGGCACACATACTTATTTCTTTTAGTGCCGTTGATGGTGTTTTGAATGGGAATTATTCTAGGTCTTTTTTATTATGATGATTGTTTTTATTCTTTTTGTGCCCATGTGGATATCATCACAGGCATTGGAGACATTGTCATCTTACCAAAGTTTAGGCTCTAATGGTTTGTGTAAATGAATGGACCATCACAGTGTATAGTGTGTATCTAGAGAAACTTGAACTACGAATATGGTATTGCAGATGTGAATGGTATCTGGTGTGAGGGCGGTCGAGGTTTTTGTATACGTCGTTCTCTCTCAGTAAGAAGGCGACTATCACCAGGGTGATATGATTTGATCCGTATTATGTTGTTGCAAGGAACAAATGTTATCCGAGTGACTACTCCGGCAAGACTGTGTTATGTTTATTCCATGCTCGGTGCACACACATATGACAGCACACTATTGCTTGCCCACTGTCTAGTTCTCGTGCACTCTCCTTTACATTTCTTTCCACATACACTAGCAGCAATAGTAGAGGGTGTTGATCAGTTTCTCAATGGATTCTGATGTGTTGGAGAAACACAACCAGTTCATAGGCTATTGGAATTAGACTGATTAACATAGGTGTGCAACTTGTCCTATGGTTTTTTTTAACCTGGAAGACTGCAGGGCTTACACCCCACAACAACTTGTCCTATGGTTGATTCCCTTTCTTTTGCGGATGGTTGTCATTGAGCATTCATTCCACGAGCCAAATCCTAGGAGCATCTACAGCGGACCTCTCAAACCCGCCTCAAACGTCCGAACGAGCCACTTGGTCACTGTCTGATCATATGTTTTTTTGACACAGACGCCCCCCCCCCCTCAAACGGCCCTCACCTCAAACACCCCGGTTGACCGGCACCCCTCATATACAGCCCAAATATGGGGCTGATATGGGAGGCGTCGCTCGCTTGGGCACGCCCGCTACGTTAGCCCACCTGACCTCGCATAAATTCCTTTCTATCCGCTCGCCGGACTAAACCCTAGCCACTTGACTCCCCTTCCATCCGCTCCCCTCCGCAACCCAACCTCGTCCCCGGCTCCTTGCGTCCGTCTCCGGCATGGCGGGCAGCGGATCCGTCGACCCCGAACTCATCCCACATGGCCCCGAGGAGGAGATGGTTGTCCGTCTTGCGCTCCGCCGCTCCCGGGAGGAGGCCTGTGCGAGGCAGCGCTCTGACTCCTTCCGTCAGGTATCCATTGCGTCTGCTCAAATGGCGCATGGATCCGGCGCTAGGCCAAGTGTAGTTGCCTCGCCGGAGGCCGTGCGATCCGTTGGGGCGCGGAGCATGGGGACGCACCATGGGCCTCGTCCGACAAGACCATGGTATGACGTGCCCGCCGTGCAAGGCACCGGGTGCGGGAGACGGCGGCAGCCCTTGCGGCAGTGGACGTCTATGAGGCGGAGTCGCATTCTCCGGCGCCCCGTATGGTACATTAGTCTGGGCGCCGCAAACGCGTTGTGGTAGACATTTGCGGCTCGTCTCAGGACGGATTCGTCATTGATCTGACGTCCACCGAAACCGTTTGGGCTTCGGCCTCCGGCGAGAAAAAGTAGGGCATGGGAGACGACGCCACCTTGAGTCCCGTGAGATGGACTCGTCCCTTTTTTTAGGACCACTTTTTTGTTTTATATTGTTTGTTTATTATGGGACGAGGAGGGATTTCTGGTCATGATTTGTTTTTCGTTCGTTTGTCTCACAAACCACGAGCTGGCTACCGATTCTCCTCTCACTCTCAATTTTTACTCTCTCTTCCATGTTCCGTTCTCTTTCCTCCATTAGCAGCTATTTTTCTTTTTAGGTTTTCTTTCTTCTCTCAATTATCTATATACTTCTTTCCTTTTCTGTCAATTTCTTTCTTTCTGTTTCATTTTGTCTTCTATTTTTCTCTTTTTTCAAATTCATGAATTAGATTTTTGTGTATGTTTTTAATAAAAATTGCAAATACTTTTTAAGTTTGTGAACACCTTCTAAATTTGTGAATATTTTCTTTGATTTTAGTTTATGTAGTTTTCATGCAAGTGCCCTATCCTTTGATTGGTTGGTCACTATTTATTTGTCGCGCATACTTTTGTTGGCTAGTTTGGCTTTATTTTGTCAGCCCATTATTATGACGCGTTGGGCCGCTGGCAAATAGTTCGCTACGTTGTTTCTATGTTGTGATGTATAGAATTGAAAGAGACTAGGAAAGGAGAGCTCTATGGCAATTGATATACCTTCCCAGTTCGTTTCAATACTGTCATCCATTCTTTCTCAACTTCGTCAGATAAGATTTAAGAATGTTTCATCTAAGTTGTCGTCTGTTCGATCTTTGCTGGCGTAACTTTTGCGTAAACCCTTGATCTTGCGTTGTCGACCGATGCATCTCCATGTTGCATGTCCTGTTTTGTCCACTTTGTCAGCCGTTCGCATTCCACGTCTGTTTTTTGCAGGCCTTTCTTGCTCACACTTTTGTGGCCCATTTTTCATCTACCATGTGTGGAGAAATGGAAAAGACAAGCTATTTCGCTTGTCGTTGCTATTTTTCTTTTTCCTTTTCAAGTTCGATGTCAAAGAGATGGGCTCTGTCTAAGAGACATGTTTAGTCCTGCGCTCGATACGCAACTGACCTGACCAATATTGTTCTATTTACAAATTTACCCTTCACACGCAGCTATTTGTTTGTTGTAAATTCACTCTTAATGTGTATTTTTATCCCAGTAGCAACTCCTTCTCCGACACACAACCGAGGAGGCGCCCTTTTCTCCCAGTAGCAAGTCCACTCACGATACGCAATTGGGCCTACCCATTTTTCGTCTGAGTTGTAAGTCCACCCTCGATAGGCGATTGGGGGACGACCCATTTTTTCTCCCAACCTTTTCTATCCCACTCGCAATTGCACCCTCGACACGCAACCGCAGTCCGGACCCTTTTTGTCCCAGTTGCAAATCCATCCTCGACTCGCAACTAGTTGTCCCGACCTTTTTTTGTCCCAGTTGCAGATCCATCCCTGACATGCAACTGGACCACTGGACCAGCTTTCTTTGTCCTAGTTACAAGTCCAGCCTTCAATATGCAACTTGCCTTAGCCAATTTTTTGTCTCAGTTGGAAGTTCATCATCAACACGTGATTGGCGGTGGGGGGGCATTTTTGTCCCTATTGCAAATCAAACCTCGACACACGATGGGGAGTTGATTTTTGCGAACCAGTTGGACCATCAAATGCAACTTGCCCCCAAACCTCCTGACCCAGTTGCATGTCAACCATCGAGACACAACTTTTTCCCCACCCCACCCCGACCTCATTTGCATGTGTACCATTGACATACAACTTTTTGCTCCGCCCCCGCCCTAGTTGCATGTGCACCATCCATGCATAACTTGCCTCGCCCCCCGATCCAGTTGCATGTACACCATCAACACGCAACTTGCCCCGACACAATTGCATGTCCATCACCGACACCCAACTGTTGCCCCCGTGCCCCTAGTCAGTTGCATGTCCACCTTTCGACGCTCAATTTGCCCCAACCCCGTTGACCCAGTTGCATGTCGACCATCAACATGCAACTTGCCCCCACCAACCCAATTGCATGTCCACCATCATACACGCAACTTGAACCCCTAACCCCTTACTCCGGTTTGCATGTCCACCATCGACACGCAACTAGCCTCACACCAAAAACAAGTTGCATGTTGACCATCGATACACAACTTGCTCCAACCCCGTTGACCCAGTTGCACGTCCACCAACGACAAGCAACTCGCTCGGCCCCTCGACACAGTTTCATGCCCACCATCGACACTCAACTTGCCCAGAATCTCCTGACCCAGTTGCATGTCCACCATTTTTTTGAAGGGTCAAAGACAGTAGGAAAGGATCCTACTGCCACATATAATATATCACTATTGTCAAAGTATCAGTTTTACATGATTACAAGGTGGGTCAGTACAAATATGAAGGTGTGTTAGCACCAGAGGGGAGGATATGGTGAAGGGGGTTACAAGTGGGTTACAAGGAAGGCTGAGATGAAATCTACAAGTCGGGGCTTGACCCTATGGCATAATAATTCCAGGTCCTTTTGTAGTCTAGCCCTCCAAGAGTTAAATTTGGGGGGGGGGGGTGCCTCTGAAGATGATGCCATTGCGTTCTTTCCAGATGCCCCAGGCTGATAACATGAAGATTTCCATGAACAATGGCGAGGGCCAACGTTGTTTCCCTCCTCGGAGAAGCTGCAATCTGTTCCCATTGTCTGGCCAAGAAATATCAATTGCATTCCAGCATGTTTGGCTAAATGGGCAGTTGAAGAAAAGGTGCTCCACAGTCTCTTCCACGTTGTAACTACAAATAGCACAGTTGACATTGTTTCCAACATTGTAGTGCCTCCTTTTCAGCATGTTTCTCGTGTTGACTCTATCAGCTAGGAGTAGCCAAGCGAAAACTTTGATTTTGGACATGCATTTAGAGTCCCAAATCCAAGCAAAGGCAGGATCGGTGGAAACATTCCTGAAATAGAAATTATAGTATCTGGCCGATGTGTATTTGCCTCCCCGGGAGTAGGTCCACTCGTCAGGTTTGCCCCCGTCCAGGGTTGTGTCTGCAGTTCGGGCTTGAAGTTGTTGGAGTTCCTGCCGAGCCAGTTGTGCCAGAGGAAGGTGAAAGCCAGTGTGGATATTGGGTATCGCCAGAAAGTCAGCGACATAAGCATCCTCAAGTTTGGTGAATGAGAAAGCCCGGGGGAAAGCTTCATCGTTCAGCTGGTCGCTCCAGAGATCTTTCCAGAACAGCGCGGTGTTGCCTGCGCCAATTTGCACCGTAGAGATCCCTCTATAAATGTCACTTAAGTTCATGACTTCTCTCCACCAGAAAGAACCGCAAGCATCCGTGGTATGGGGCACTTTGTTGTTGTAGTATGTGTTCCAGATCAGATGGACCCAAGGGATGTCATGCTTGTTGTAGAAGCTGTGCAGAAACTTTAGGAGGAGAGTTGTGTTTTGGATTTTGATATCAAGAATCCCTAGGCCTCCGCAATTTTTGGGGCGACAGACCAGGTCCCATGCAGCAAGGCAGGTTGATTTCCCCCCTGGTCAGTTTTCTTGCGCCACAAGCAACGCCTTCGGATCTTGTCAAGGTGTTCAATCAATTTTGGAGGGAACCTAAGTGTGCACATTGGGTATATCAGCATGGATGTTATGAGCGAATTTAGGAGTGTCAGTTTAGAACCATGATCCCGCATACACAAGGAGGAGGATAGACTTCGTTCCGTTCTTTCCACCATAGGCATCAGATCCACCATGGTTGGCTTGGTGGTGCCCATTGGCAAGCCAAGGTAGGTGAAGGGCATTTTACCCGTAGAGCATCCCCACAAATGAGCTAGTTGTTCAACCATGTCCTCCTGAACATTGAGCGGTATGAGCAATGATTTTTGGAATTTTATCTTCAGACCAATGGAAGCAGCATAGTCCAGTAGCAGTTGCTTCATAATTTTGGCTTGGTCTGGACATGCGGCATCAAAGAAATGGTGTCGTCGGCATATTGGACCACAGGATAATCAGTTGGTTGATTGCAAGGGATCGGGAGGTGGATCTTGCGCTGTCTGTATGCATTATTAATTGCAGCTTGTAGGAGGTCGGCAGCAAGGACGAAAATTAGGGGAGAAAGTGGGTCTCCCTGACGAGCGCCACGTCTGCATTGAAACTGTCGGCCCGGGACACCATTCAGAAGTACGGAAGAAGTACCTGACTCAAAAATCCTCTTGATCCAGTTAAGCCATCGGTCATCGAATCCCATTTGCTTCATGATAGCAATCATGGCAGGGTGTTCTATGGTGTCGAACGCTTTAGCAAAATCGAGCTTGAGCAAAATGATTGGGTCTCCGGATTGCTTGCACTGATATATGTACTCGAAAGCCCAAGCGAGACAATCCTGGATGGTGCGTGTGCAAAGAAAGCCATATTGGTTTCTGTGCATGATTTTTAGCACAATTTTCTGCAGTCGATTGGCTAAGATCTTCGTTATGATCTTCAGACAAGAGTTAAGGAGCGTGATCGGTCTGAAGTCATTAGCAGTCTCATGGGAGTTGATTTTAGGGATGAGGGTGATGAAACCAGAGTTAATGCTGGTGAGGTCAAGGTTACCAGAATAGAATTCTTCACACAGTTTGTAGAAATCATGTTTTATGATGTGCCAGCAAGATTTCAAGAACTGCCCATTGAACCCGTCAGGTCCTGGAGCTCTGTCATTGGGCATGGTTCTGACTACCTCATCGATTTCTTGATGTGTAAACGGTGTAGATAAAACCTCGAGTCCCTCAATTCTCTTGATGATATTGGGTAGATCAAATTTCATTTCTGGTGGGGACGATTCACCCAAACCTTGCTTGTAAGTGGTAAACAGAATCGCCTCCTTGGACGTGTGGTCACTGACAGTTGTTCCAGCAGGTGTTTTCAGTGTGGCAATGGAGTTCTTCCTGTAACGTTCAGTGGCGAGTGCATGAATTTTTTTTGTGTTTTCAGTGCCAAACTTGATGTACCTGATCGTGCACCGCTTCCTCCAATACTAGATTAAAGCGTAAGAGCTTGAAGGTGGGTTTTAATGATATGTCTAAAATTAGCTTCGTGTAAGGAAAGTGGTCACGATCTTCAAGTCTATCGAGTTCAAGGAGGGCCTGGTTGCAATGCGGATGAGAATCGAAAGCTTGGATATGGTTTTGCTCTGTGCTTTCAACTCATAGCGAAGGTTCTTCAATTTTTTGCGAGATGGTGGCCGCAGCATTTTTGCATGGCATGGTTTGTTCCAAGATGTGGCCACGACTTGAAGGAAGTTTGAGTGGTTAGTCGATAGTTCTCGAATCGAAAAATCTTGCTTTTGGGGATAGTTGTTTCAATATGTACTACACATGGTGTGTGATCTCGAGATTGGTTTCCCGTGGTTGAAACTAATGTGTTGGGGAAAGATTGAGTCCAATGGCAAGATGAGAGAAACCAATCCAGCTGCTCGAGTAATGGATCGTCCTGCATGTTACTCCAGGTGTATGATCGACCTTTGAGAGGAATTTCAATAAGAGCTTGCGTCCGAATAATGTCATTGAACATTAGAATGTCATTTGGGTCACCCCCTGGCTTATTTCTATTTGCAGATGATCGTATAAAGTTGAAGTCACCCACTAGCAACCAATCATCGTAGTCGGTATATCCGGATCATACAACCAATCGGTGAAAAGAACCCGATCATTGCCTTGGCAAGGTCCATAAATATTATATAGAGACCAAACATTGCGGAAGCTTTAGAAGTCGGAGTAACTCCAAGAGCATGATTTTCAGAATAACAAATTTGAACCATTAAACACAGAGCCATTCCAAATAGTAATAATTCCCCCAGAAGCCCCTCGGGAGGGAACATAAGCAAATTGGTCAAAGCGTTTAGGACAAAAGGTTTTAAGGAAAGCCAAATCAAAATGCATGCGCTTGGTCTCTTGCAGACAGATTACATCACAACCATAGGTCTCGATAGCATTTCTAATAGCTAGTAACTTATAAATGAATTTATTCCTCGAATGTTCCGGACAGAACATTCCACTGTAGCACAGGGGCATGAGGTCGATGCTTAAGAAGAGGGCGAGGTCGAGCTCTCTGATCAGCCATAAGGATATCTTCGGAGAGTTCGGTAGTAGAACGCCACACCGACTGTGCCGATCATCCGAAGCACGTGAACAGGTGTCGGCGGAGCCTTGAAAGAGGTGGTGGAGCTGTGGTTGGGTGCTTCGGGCACTTGTCTTGCTTTGACCTTGCTTTTGGTGGATTTGCCGTCTGCCATTGACGGGGCTTTGAAGCCATCGTACTTATTGGAGCGGGTACTGCGACACAGAGTGGATTCATCAATAGCAATAGGTTTCTTCTTTTTATCTTTGCGAGTCTGGTCAGCAAGAAGAGACGTGGAGTCAGAAGAAGTGCTATCAGAGAGGGCTTGCATCGATGACCCAGAGTCCTCAGAGCTAGGCGTGTCAACGGTATCCGGTTCCAGGACATTCAGAAGCGAGGGTGGAGTGATGCTGGCTGTCACTGAATTCCTGGATGGCGAGACGTGAATTATTCCTTCAGTCATGGGTGGAGCCGCCAGGGTTGGGGGAGCAACTTGAACCACAGGTGAAGAGGAACCACCAGTCAAAGCATCATCAAGCCCAACGGGGGGATCGTCTGAAATATCGACCAAGTGTTGAGTCTCACGGCTGTGGACGTCATTATTCAGAGGCGCAACAAACTGAACTTCAGAAGACTGAATCTCATGACTCTGATTTGCAGCGGTAGACCTGTCAGTGTTCAGAACATCCTCAGATAAGTCAGTCTGTGTCTCAACGAACTCCGGGATGGCAGTAGTGGTGTGTCCATAGGAACGTGGTCCAAGGTTGGTACTTGGCAGTTGAAGAAGACCCATGCCCTCTGAAGTAATTGAGATTTGCACTTGTAGTTGTTCATCTCTGTTAGGATGCCATAACCAGTACTCCAAGGACCAAATGATGCCAAAATTGGACGGATGGCAGCATAGAGGAAAGTATTGAGCTGCCTACGAGGCGTGGATTGGCTAGCAAAAATTCGTCACTTCATTACCTTGTGCGGACATGCTAAAGCTGAATCCCGATGTTGTGCACTTGAACAGAGAGGGTGATGGTTTCAGCAATGTGTTCCTGTGCAGTGTCCATGGCATTGAAAGGAACAAGTGCGTCATTATTTTCAAAAACAACCAATGCCTGATCCTGGAGGTTGGTGCTGGAATCATCTGACGTCGTGATAGAGTCGTTCCAGGCTTGGGCAGCATTGTCGGAGATGTTGTTCTCAGGAACGATACCGTCTTGGACAGTCAGACACTGCGCCGCCAGCCATGCCTAAAAGTTCATGAGGTAGGGTGGTAATTGCTGCTGCGGGGCAGGAGGAGCCGGCCATTCACCCCAACCAGCATCAATCTGGACTTCAACAGTATCAGAGTGTGGGTCGCTTTGAGGATTGCCTGGCTGTCCCATAGCAGGTGGAGCCCCGTTCTGCGCGAACCAGTTATGCACTTGCTGCTGGTAGAGCTGCTCTGCAGTCATCTCAGGGCCGAACTGGGGATGTGGGTCGCCATTGGGGGGCGGCGGCTCTTCTCCAGCAGGTGGGATTTCAGGTAAATGCGCATTCCAGTCACTGCTGCGAAGTATGGTGACTTGAACAGTCCAACAATCGCAAGCTCCACCAAGTTGACGGACGACGAAGCTCTTGGGAATCAATCTCATGTGAATCAGCTGGACCTGAAGCATGACATACCTGCGGTCTTGTCGTGGGTTATACCATGAGATCAGACCACCAAAACCCCCAACAGATTTGTTGATGTAAAACTCTGTCTGATAATCATAAGGAAATCCAAAGTATAGCAACCAAACTTGCGGGCCAAAAGTGGTGGTGCGTCTATTCAAAGCAGTATTGTGTGGGACGAAGGTGATGAGGAGATCTTCATCTTCAAGCTCTAAAGGAGTCGCTATTGCCGTATCTCTCGTAAAGGAGTCCACAAACCCAAAGATGCCTATGCCAAAGGGATGATCGCTAGCCTCTGTGGTGAACAACTGGGATTCATGCAGCATACCTTCAACTGCATCTCGGATGGCCTGACGACGGTGTAGAGGAACGAAGTGGCTGGCCTCCACAATGGCGAGGAAGTCGTGATTGAGCGGCGCGATGGGTGAGACCACCATGCCACTGCGAACCACCTGGTTAGCCGGGTCGGGCTCGACCGCCCATCCCAGAGGCAGGAAGGGGACGGGGTTCAAGGGGTAGTTCGCCATTGTTGCAGCTTGGAGCGCGACGGTGGAGGAGGGCGGTGGAGTGACAACGATAGGCTGGGACGGTGGTGAAGCCGAGGCGGAAGGCGGACCGTGAGGGGTAGGAAAGGAAACTGTGCGACGTTTAGGAATCCACTGCCATCTTTGTGCTCTGCGTCGCGTCGGGCAGGATGATGACACGTGTCCATAATGGCCGCAACTCTCACATCGGACGGTCGGGCGTTTTTTCCTTGGATGGAAAGATTGATGCATAGGAATGGTAGGTGCAATAGATCCCTTTGGGCTTGGGGAATGAACAGGGGTAATTGATTCGATTTTACTTGCCATTTTTTGTGGGCAAACAAATGCCTTATGGCCAGGAGCCGAGCATTGAATGCAAATGAGTCGCGTTGGGCAGGAAGTTTTTTGGTGACCCCATTGGAGGCATTTAGCACATAATACGGCCCAATTGGATGCAAGTGTGGTAATTTCCTCCCAAGTATATTGATTTGATGCATGTCCACCATTGACACATAATTGTGCTTGATCCCCCCGTCCCAGTTGCATGTCCACCAACCATACACAACTTGTCCTAACCCAGTTGCAAGCCTTGTTTTTGTCCCGGTTATGAGTCCACTATTGACATGCAACTAGGACCTTGATCATTTTTTGCCCGGTTGTAAGTCTATACTTGACTCGCAACTGGGCCTATGTCTTCTAGGCATAGCCGGTCTCAAGCCCGGGTAAAGGAGGAGGGTTGTGATAGGCTTGGCGAGCCAACGTAAAAACTAGCCAGTCCCATGGGTATGAAACTCATTTGAGCAAGAGTAGTACTAGGATGGGTGACCTCCTGGGAAGTCCTTGTGAAAGGGTTTCATATCTAAGGGTTGTGATAGGCTTGGCGAGCCAACGTAAAAACTAACCCGATCTTTTGGGTATGAAACCCATTTGGGCGAGAATAGTACTAGGATGGGTGACCTCCTGGGAAGTCCTCGTGAAAGGGTTTCATATCTAGCCTACCCCAACTTGTTTGGGATAAAAGGCTTCGTAAGTAAGTAAGTCTATACTTGACTCGCAACTGGGCCCGACTTTTTTTGACCCAATTGCATGTCCACCATCAACTTGCAACTTCCCTCGACCCTTTTCTCATTCTAGTTGCAAATCCACCATCGACTCGCAACTGGGCAAGTCTTTTTTTGTCCGAATTGCAAGTCCACATTTGACATGCAACTGGGCTCTTGATCTTTTTTTTCAGTTGCAAGTCCATACTTTACTTGCAACAAGGCCTGACTATTTTGACCCAATTGCATGTCCACCATTGGCTTGCAACTTGGCTCAACCCTTTTCTCATTCCGGTTGCAAATCCATCGTCGACCTGCAATTGGGTCCACATTTTTTGGGTCCCAGTTGCAAGTCCACCATTGACATGCAACTGGGCTCTTTAATCCTTTTTCTGCTCCAATTTGCAAGTCCACAGACTCATAACTAGGCCCATTTTTTTGCCTCTGTTGCAAATCCACCACTGACTCACAACCAGGGTTTGTTTTGCCTTAGTTGCAAGTCCACCCTTTAGTCGCAATTGGGTATATTTTTTTCCTTAGTTGCAAGTCCACCACCGACTCGCAACTAGGGCTTGTTTTGCCTCAGTTGCAAGTCCACTCTTTACTAGCAATTGGGCCTGATTCTTTTCCTTAGTTGCAAGTCCACCACCGACTCGCAACTAGGGCTTGTTTTTGCCGCAGTTGCAAGTCCACCCTTAACTAGCAATTGGGCCTGACTTTTTGTTCCTTAGTTGCAAGTCCACCATTGACACGCAACTGGGCCCAACACTTTTTGTCCATTCAAGTTGCAAGTCCATCATTGGCATACAACTTAATATGTTTATGCCCCAGTTGCAAGCCCACTTTTAGACTCACAAATGCGCGTAACTTTGTTTTTGCCTCACTTGAAGTCCATCGTCGACTCGCAACTAGGGCTGACCATTTTGGTCCCAGCTGCAAGTTAACCATCGACTCACAACTGAAACTGACCATTTTGTATACAGTTTCAAGTCAACCCTTGACTCGCTACCAAGCCATTGATTTTGGCGCAGTTGCGAGACAACCATCCGTAAACAGTTGCAAGTCCACCCATAACTCGCAACTGGGCCCGACGTTTTTGACCCAACTGCAAGTCCACCATCGATTTGCATGTTGCTAATAAAAGAACATGGACCCGGGGAAGGCGTTATAGCAATCACTCATTGTTCGGTCATAGCGGGTTGGCCCGTTTCCGTCGTTAGCTAGTGGTTTTCGAGAAGTGGTTAGGGATTTCTCGGAGCAATATGGGGTTTGGGGGATCCACTTTTTGGAACCTTTATGGCGTTTTTGGGATGGCTGTTGCCGGTTTTTCTCTTCTCTTACTTTTCATCTATTTTCTCTATTTAGTTTTCTATTTTTTCTTTTGGTTTTTTCTATTCATTTTTTAATTTTTTTGTTTTTTCTTCTTTTATTTTCCTTTTTATTGTTTTACAATTCCCGAAACTTTTTGAAAATTATAAAAAGACATTCAAATCATGAAAATTTTGGATTTTTTTGTTATTAATATTTTTTGGAAATCTGTGAACATCCTTTTTGAATTGGCGAACATTTTCTGAATCTGCAAACAAATTTTGAACATCATGATTTTTTTTTGAATCAATGAGCATATTTTTGAATGCACAATCAATTGTTAAGTATGTGTTTTAGAAAAAGTTCATCGTGTGTTAAAAGAGGTAAGTGTATTAAAAAATGTTCAGCGCATATTAAAGAAATATTCGTTGTGCATGATTTAAAAGGTTCGTCATATTTAAAAGGGAGTTCACTGTATATTATAATTTTTTCTATACTTTATTTTAATTGTAAGTCGTACATACGTACGCACGTCTTTGTATTTGGGTGGCCGGTTTGATTTGATTGCTCATCGTCTCACAGCGGATATAAGAGTAATTAATTTCATGATGTACTGCGCGCAGTGAAGGAGTGCATTGCATGCATGCACTTGTCATTAAACCTTTAGCACGCATGCAAGCAAAGTTTGATTTATTTGGGTTGGACGGGAGGATGAGCGGTAAAGTATAAAAAAACACAAGGTGTGATGCGTTTTTTTGGATGAGGTCGCCTTGATGCCATACTTAAATGTGACATAACTATGTAATATCTAGATCAGCTATAGACACATCCGTTTGTTTTTGAAAGCCAAAATGTTCTTACCAAATAAGTGATTTTTATTTAGGTAGGTAAATCACAGACAAAATCTTATAAACATTCATTTACACAAACACATTAACACGAGTAGTCAAATCAGGGTTAACGTATTAGAATATTTATGTATTGTTGCAACGAATGAGCAAAATATATAGTAAGCTAACAAATGTACGGTGATGAATAAGTGTTGCTTTCTACCCATTTCCTTGGGTTTTGTTCCTCCAAGAATTTAACATCTTGAAGTCCAATCCATAGCCCCATGAACTAATTAGCTGAAAGTCGAGTACATTCTTTCGAAAAGGGGAAAAGTTTGAGAAATAGGGGTGTGGGCAAGTACATGATCCTTGGAAGGGCTTCCTTTTATTACCGTCAAGCTGGTTGCCAAAACCGGCGTTGACCTCACCATCCTTAGCTTGGTTGCCACCTTTGTTACAACGCTTGTTGTTTCTGTTACGCCGAGGTTTTACATTTGCATCCTGCACCTCAGAAGTGCCCGGGATTGCCACTACGGTTGCTCTTCCGAGCTAACTAGTTATCCTCCCCAGCGGTGAG
Organism: Aegilops bicornis; assembly: GCA_021605145.1. Taxonomy (NCBI): domain Eukaryota; kingdom Viridiplantae; phylum Streptophyta; class Magnoliopsida; order Poales; family Poaceae; genus Aegilops; species Aegilops bicornis. The sequence goes on along the minus strand of CM038674.1, from coordinate 610,750,653 downwards.
GCCTGCCATTGTTCTGTGCTTCTCGTTCCCGAGCTCCCATGCGAACCATTTGTTCGGCTATGCTAGGTGCGTTGGATGCAATATAAAATTTTTCTTATGCGCATATCAACCAGGAACATGCTATGGGAGATGGATCACGGATCGTCACCATTAGACGCGTAGTGTCGTGCAACAGAAATAGAGTTGACGCGGCGCGTCTCCGGCCCACATAGCAGATCGGATCCCACGAACAAGTTTGCCGGAGCAGCACAAGTGCACCGTCTCTAATGGTATCTGCACGTGCAGGAGGAACATCGTGCGGCGGACTGCTAGGTCCGATCACACAATCAGCGATGAGTGGAGGTGGCTAGTTGCAACACATGCAAAGCCCTAATGATGGCGCCAAAGTGATCAATTGAAACCGTATGCCTCACCTCCACCATATATAGGCATCCGCCACGGGCTCAACACTTGGGCCTCGCACCGATCCTAAAGCCCAAAGTCTGTTCAGCCTGGATCCGAGTCCGAGTAGGATCATGTGACTCGTGGAGTCAAACCCGGCCTCACAGGTTCCTTCCCTTAAGCACGCGACCCCTTAGGTTCAAGTCGGCTTGGTCGCAGGTCGGATCACATCCGGCCTGCTCTCGGTTGGTAGGGGCATATAGCAAGGCGTGCCGACCAACAAGTAGACAATGAAGCTGGTTGGCAAATCTGTATAACATGTCACACTTCGGGCTCAAGGCGAGTCTGTCATCCTTGTGCTAGCCCAATCTCTTTTTGGTTCTAGTGATGCCAACCACAAACCGTATTATCTCATAATCCTTGTCGCATGAACATGTTTATCTTGGTCGAATCACACGAGGGCCCTAGAGTATATCTCTCCTGATCGGAGGAGCAAATCCCATCTTGCTCGATCATGTTTCGCAACATGGGGTCTTGGCAAGTCCAAAACCTACCTTTATAACTACCCAGTTACAGAGTAGCGTTTGGTCCGCCCAAAGAAGGTATGTCACCATCTAGAGTACATGTGCCAGCTCAGGTCTTAGGACATAGAACTTATGTTGTACTAGAGACTCATAGATGAACTATTGTTGCGTCCCATTGTCGGGTATGTCCGACTCACGCCTTATTTGGACTCGAATCCGATTATGTCGAAGCTGACCAATCTTTTCGAGTCCATTTTATCCGGCTAGCATCCAATGCTATATGCTAGTGAGTCCATATTATCCGGCTGTTATTGAATATTTCTGCAGTGAAGGTGTGTTCTTTGCTGGTAAGGAAGTATCTTTGCTTGACCAAGGACGCAATTCACATCAATCTATTCTTTCACTTGAACAGGTTTACTGTTGCTCTTGATTACTTTTGTGATATCAACTATTGTCTATGCACATTTCACATGCTCTAACATCTTCTGAAGCTATATTCTTCAATTTTCATTGCCTGGCTTTATGTTCTTTTGTTTCTTAGGAAATTCCTCTCCTTTGTCAGTTTGAACATCAATGTCAGTTTGAACATCAAAATATAGTCCAATATTATGGAACTGACAAGGTATTTCACACTCCTTTTTATTGAAACAATATTCCACACTCCTTTTGATGTTCCCAGGTTATGCATTGCGATTCTAGATTTTTTTGTTTTGTTTAAGCAATCCTTATGTCACTACAAAAATTGATTTATTTATGTATAATGATGTTCAAAACTTAAATGCAGGAAGATTCTAAACTCTACAATTTTTATTGAGCTTGTTACACAGGGTTCTCTTTCATCCCTCTATCAAAAGTATAAACAACAAGACTCACAAGTTTGTGCATACACAAGGCAGATTATCAATGGATTGGTTTATCTCCATGAGAGGAATGTGGTCCACGAGTATAATTTGCTTCTCTTATGATTTGTCTTGAAAATAATTAGTGCTTATGAGCCAATAATTAGTGTGGAGGTTGGGCTATTTAGCTGAGAGGACCATTGCCCCCCCCCCCCTTGTTTAAACCAATCTATGAATAATTTATTCATGAGAGGGTTTAGGTGGGAAAAAATTAGTCTTAGCCTTTGATTGAGACATTTCTTTCTACTCAGAGATATCAAATGCGCCAATATATTGGTTCATGCAAATGGATCGATAAAACTTGCAGATTTTGGGATTACGAAGGAGGTGATCCTTGTTTCTTCTTTGAGGTAATTTACATGTCTTCAAATGGCAGATTGGTACTTTCTTTTAATTTCAGGTGTCTAAAATTAATATGCTGAGATCATGCAAAGGAAGTGTTTACTGGATGGCACCAGAGGTAATAGTCATACTTTAGCGGTTTAGTCCATGCTAATTTGGTTCAAAATATTCGGCTTTGATGTTATTTAGCAATATTTCGGGAATAATTTGGTGGTAACTTTTAATAAGCGCCCAAGATCTAAGTGCACCTGCCCACTTCAAGCTGTTAATCGTAGAAAAACATATGAGCATGCAGCTGATATGTGGAGCTTGGTCTGTACTGTGTTGAAAGATCGTGGATGTCGCCTAGATGGGGGGGGGATGAATAGGCGCTTTAAAATAATTACGGTTTAGACTTGAACAAATGCGGAATAAACCTAGCGGTTAATTTGTCAAGCACAAAACCTACAACTAGGCTCACCTATGTGCACCAACAACTTATACTAAGCAAGATAAACAACTATGTGATAGCAAGATATATGACAAGAAACAATATGGCTATCACAAGTAAAGTGCATAAGTAAAGGGCTCGGGTAAGAGATAACCGAGGCACGCGGAGACGACGAGATATCCCGAAGTTCACACCCTTGCGGATGCTAATCTCCGTTTGGAGCGGTGTGGAGGCACAATGCTCCCCAAGAAGCCACTAGGGCCACCGTTATCTCCTCACGCCAAGCACAATGCAAGATGCCGTGATTCCACTAAGGGACCCTTGAGGGCGGTCACCGAACCTGCATAAATGGCAACCCTTGGGGCGGTCACCGAACCTGCACACGTTGGCAACCCTTGGGGCGGTCACCGAACACGCCAAATTGCTCGGGCGATCTCCACAACCTAATTGGAGACCTCGGCGCTTGCTTGAGCTTTACACCACAATGATTGAGCTCGAACACCACCAACCGTCTAGGCGCCAAGGCACCCAAGAGGAACAAGCTCTAGGGTGCCCAAACATCCAAGAGTAATAAGCTTCTCAAACTTCACTTCCACGTATCACCGTGGAGAACTCAAACCGATGCACCAAATGCAATGGCAAGGGCACAGGAGTGCCCAAGTCCTTCTCTCCCAAATCCCACCAAAGCAATTAATGCTAGGGAGGAAAATGAGAGGAAGAACGAAAGAAGAACACGAAGAACTCCAAGATCTAGATCCAAGGGGTTCCCCTCACTTAGAGGAGAAAGTGATTGGTGGAAACGTGGATCTAGATCTCCTCTCTCTTTTCCCTCAAGAACTAGCAAGAATCATTGGAGGGATTGAGAGTTAGCAAGCTCGAAGAAGGTCAACAACGGGGGAAGAACACGAGCTCAAAGGATAAGGTTCATTGAGGAAGAAGACCCCCTTTTATAGGTGGGGAAAATCCAACCGTTATGCTCACAGCCCACACCGAGCGGTACTACCGCTCCAAGGAGCGGTACTACTGCTAGGGCGGTAGTAGCCCTTTGAAACACAACAGCAAGGAGGCAAAAAAGCCAGAAGAACCGTCGGAGCGGTAGTACCGCTTGACCTCACGGTACTACCGCTAGGGGTAGCGGTACTACTGCTAAGGGTATCGGTACTACTGCTTGCGAGCGGTACTAAAAAATTACATCCGTGGCTACCACCGCTGGACTTGTGACGAGTTTTTGGTCCCGAGCGGAAGTAGTAGCGGTAGTACCACTCCCAAGAGCGGTACTAAAAATTACATCCGCAACAGCCCCTTTTAAGGACACCAAAACTGACACAACTTCTGCAAACCGACTCCGAATTCGACGAAACCAAGTTTGTTGGAAAGCTAGCGACAAGGGCTAACACAATCTTGATAGAAAAACCAATAAGAAGCAAATGAGAAAAGGCCCAAAATAAAATGGTGAGAACCCTTCCTCGAAAGAGACCGGTAAAACCAATAAGAACCCTTCCTCAAAATAAAATGACGATCTTGTCCTCCTCAAGATGGACCACCTTTCTTGATTGCGTTGGGTCGATGGAGACTAGATGATTGCTCCCCCATACTCCACTATGGGTGAGCCACTCTTGACACATCTTCACAAGTCCATTGACACCACAATGGATGGCAAGCTTCAAGCGCTTGATCTCTTCGTGATGCTCCACTTGAACTTGCACACGGCAATCTTGATGACGATCACCACTTGATGTCATCCTTTCCATGGGTTGTATTATATCTTCCTCTTGACGCAAGCCCATGGACACGTACCTAACCCCGCATAGAACTCTCACATAGACCATGGGTTAGTACACAAAGTGCAATGGACAAAGCTTACCATACCATGGGATCACTTGATCCCTCTCGGTACATCTTCTCCGCTTTGTGAGTTGATCAACTTGATTCACTCTTGACTTATTCTTGATCAACCTTGAATCTTTCCAACTCTCTTCGTTTGGATGATGTCTTGAAGGTAAACATGAATGATCACACAATCTTCTTCTTCAAGACATGCTTGAAATAAGCTCAACACTCACATGACCAATCTTGGCATAATTCCTTAATAGCACCTTGATCAACACATAAACTCCTTGAAACCAACACATGGACTTCAAGAAAAGCCTATGGAAAAATTCTTCAAATATAACTCAATGCAACCATTAGTCCATAGAGAATGTCATCAATTACCAAAACCACACATGGGGGCACCACATGTCCTTTCAATCTCCCCCATTTTGGTAATTGATGACAATCACTTTCAAGAGAGTTTATATAAGGAATTATGCATCACCATGCAATGCAACAACCAATAATGCATGCGTAGGAGATGCGTATGCTTAGGAGTAAACCAAAGCCAGAAGAGACAACTCTCTAAATGTAGCGACCAGACCTCAAACAGTCGATCTACGTGCTCGATGTCATCCTGGATCAAGAATCTTGACACCACACAGTATTCGGAGGATTTATAACAGAGTAGCAATCACACACTTATTACAATCGAATGTCTCAAGGGAGAACTTATTAAAACAAATATGGCGTAAGGCCATCTAAATTCGAGAAACAACGGAAGGCTTGGAAGAATAAGCGAGTCCATCAACTCCAACGACATCACTGAGTATAGAACCACGACCTAAGCACCTTACTCTTCGTCTGAAAAGTCTGCAACATGAAACGTTGCAGCCCGAAAACGGGTCAGCACATGGAATATGCTGGCAATGTAACACATAGAGAATAATAATGGAATAAGCTATACTACATGCATATTTGGCTGGTGGAAAGCTCTATGGTTACAATTTTGCGTAAAGCCAATTTTCCCCTACTGCAAAGGAATAAATTTATTTAACTATCATGGTGGTTGTTAAACATTGAGAATGGTTGACAAAGACATTCTCAATCCCAATTAAAAGTACTCATTAAAAACCCAATAATATTAATTAGAGTAACATGTTGACATTCACATGATATCCAAGTACTAGATACTCAAGATGTCCATAACCGGGGACACGGCTAACCATGATTAGTTTATACACTCTGCAGAGGTTTGCGCACTTTTCCCCACAAGACTCGATCACCTCCGTTGGATTTCCCGCACTACATGATGTTTGAGAAACGGATGACCGAGACATAGTCTTTCTAAGCGCTAGCACCTTACATAGGGTAGATCGGTACACCTACTTTCCCCTACATCGCTAGTCTACCCGTAAGAGTTCGCATGACTTAATCAACTATGCGAGCCCATAATGGCTTGTGGCTGCACACGTAAGTTTCTAGCATGAATGATCTTATGATCCCTTTGAGCACGGGTGGCGGTCCAAGAAAAAGCAGGCAAATCTCGGAAACCAGGTACCTCAATCCACCCGGATGTGTGTTTAAGTTGCCACCTTAAGTAAACCATTAATTAACAATCTCACATCATCATGGATACACTCACCCAATCCACGTCTACTAGCATAGCATGGCAATATAAGCAAACGAGAAGTAACTCCCAAGGGTTTGAAAATAAACAGGTAATAGGTACTACCTCAACTACTTCCCATAACCCACAGTTTAATTAGATCCTAGTCATGCAATGTTTGAGGATTGATCTAATGCAATAAAAACTGGGTATGAGAAAAGGTAGATCAAAGTGTTACTTGCCTTGTCGATGATCCGCGAAACCTAGAGACTCGAAGTAACAGGCGGCGCACTCCGGGTATTCTATCGCAGACAAACAAACAAGCATACAATAAGTACTCATCTAATGCACATGTAAAACTAAATTAAAGATCTAACCAGATAGTTCAACTTAAGAACTCCGGTTTGCAAAGAGAAACAAATCAAACGAAGCAACGAAAGTCAAACGGCGAAAGCAAACAACTTCGTTTTACTAATCTAGATCTAGGTCAGATTTTACAGTAGCAAAAACTTGTTTAAGTTGGTTATTCGGAAAGAGGGTTTCGAGACGAAACTCTAGGCGCTTGAATCGCCTGATTCCGATAAACGAGCGAAAAGTTAAACTAAAACGAAAATCGGATCAGAAATCGCGATCGGAAAAATCACGAATTAAATCCGAGAAAAAGAAAAACGACGAACGGGTTAACGAACGAACGTTCGTTAACTAAACTAATCTAACGGACGCGTTCGTTAAAACGAACGAACGAACGAACGTTCGCTATTTAACCTAAACCTAAAAAAACAGAAACTAAAAAAAACCGAAGAAAAACCGCTCGTTTAAAAAAAGCGGTGACGGAAATCGAGGCGGCGAACCTCGGCGGGTCTGAAAGTCGGCGGCGGCGGGTCCGGCAGCGATGACAATGGCGGCGGATCGGCGGCGGGCGGCTAGGGTTTCGGTGGCGGTGGCTGGGCCAAGGGTGGTGGGCTGGGCGCTCGGGGCGGCGGCTATTTATTAGCGCCCCCGAGCGGAGTCCCGCTCGGGCACGGCCCAAGGTCGGTTGCGTTTTTTTAAATAATTCCGTGCAGAAGAAAAATAAAAAGAAATACTAAACGGACTCCAAAAATCCTGAAATAAATTTTCCCCGGCTTCTAAAATCAAGTCGGACTAGATGAACATTTATTTGGTGCCTAAATGCAATTTTGAAAAACATGCATTTTTCTAAATTCAAATAAAAAGGCGAAAAACTCCGAAATAAAATCTTATTTGATTTTTTTATTAAATCTTCATTATTTCTTTATTTTGAGAAAGTCATTTTATTCCCTCTCTCATATTTTGATAGTAGAAAGAATTGAAGATAAAATAAATAAAATCAAATGATCCTATTTTCAAAATTTGAGAAAACTCAAATATGAAAATAACGAAATCCCCAACTCTCTCCGTGGGTCCTTGAGTTGCGTAGAATTTCTAGGATCGAGCCAAACAATGCACAAAAATATGATATGCAATATGATCTATGTATAACATTCCAAATTGAAAATTTGGGATGTTACAAACCTACCCCCCTTAAGATGAATCTCGCCCTCGAGATTCGGGTTGGCTAGCAAATAGGTGAGGGTGGGCCTTGAGTAGATCTTCCTCTAGCTCCCAGGTGGCTTCTTCCTCGGTGTGGTGGCTCCACTGAACTTTGCAGAACTTGATAACCTTGTTGCGGGTGACTCAACTGGCATATTCGAGAATCTTAACAGGTTTCTCCTCATAGGTCAAATCATCATTCAACTGAATCGCTTCTAGTGGCACTGTATCTCTTAGGGGTATATCAGCCATCTCTGCGTGACACTTCTTCAGTTGAGAAACATGGAATACATCATGAACACCTGACAATCCCTCGGGTAATTCTAACTTGTAGGCGACTTCTCCCATGCGCTCCAAAACTTTGTATGGTCCCACAAAACGTGGCGCTAACTTTCCTCTAACTCCAAAACGCTTAACTCCTCGAAGTGGAGATACTCGAAGATAAACTCTGTCTCCGACTTCATATACATCTCCTTGCGTTTTGAATCCGCATAGCTCTTCTGTCTTGTTGGGCTACCTTGAGCCTATCGCGAATTAACTTTACTTTCCGTTCAGACTCCTTAATCAAATCCGGTCCAAACAATGGCGGTCTCCAACTTCATCCCACAACAATGGGGTTCTCGCACCTCCTTCCGCATAAGGCTTGAAAGGGCCATCTTCAAACTGGATTGATAACTGTTGTTGTAAGAGAACTCCGCATATGGCAAGTTATTGTCCCAGCTAGATCCATAATCCAAGGCACAAGCTCTAAGCATATCCTCCAAAATCTGATTGACTCTCTCGGTTTGTCCATCTGTCTGCGGATGGAAAGCTGTGCTAAACTCCAACCTGGTTCCCAAAGTTTCGTGCAACTGCTTCCAGAACTTTGAGGTGAATTGGGTTCCTCTATCTGATACGATACTCCTCGGAACTCCATGCAAGCATACAATCCTGGTCATGTATACCTTAGCCAATTTGGCACTGCTGTAGGTAGTCGTTAATGGAATGAAATGATCTACCTTCGTCAAACGATCGACTACGACCCAAATTGAGTCATAGCCTGAACGGGTCCTGGGTAATCCCGTGATAAAATCCATGCCTAGTTTATCCCACTTCCATTCGGGTATAGGCAATGGCTGTAACAATCCTGCTGGCTTCTGATGTTCTGCCTTCACCCTCTGACACACATCACAGACTGCTATATCCTTCTTCATTCCGGTCCACCAGAAAGTATTCTTCAAATCCAAATACATCTTGGTATTTCCTGGGTGAATCGAATATGGTGAATCATGTGCCTCTTGTAGAATCAACTTCCTGATCTCCGGGTCATTGGGCACATAAACACGGTCTTCAAACCATAGGGTATCGTGCTCATCCTCACGAAATCCCTTAGCTTTTCCTTCGCTCATTTTCTCCTTTATAGAGGCAATCTCTTTGTCAGTCTTCTGAGCTTCTCTGATTCTATCCATCAAAGTTGACTGAATCTCCAATCTTGCTACATAGCCTCTCGGAACTATTTCCAAACATAGTTCACGAAGATCCTCGGCTAACTCCTTTGGTATTTCTCCGTCATTAGTGTATTGACATGACTCTTCCGGCTCAACGCGTCTGCTACAACGTTAGCCTTTCCGGGGTGATAATGCAATCTCATATCGTAATCTTTAATAAGCTCCAACCATCTCCTCTCCCTGAGATTTAACTCCTTGTGCATGAAGATGTACTTCAAACTCTTGTGATCCATATACACCTCACAATGGTTCCCAATAAGAAAGTGTCTCCAAGTTTTCAATGCATGCACTACGGCTGCTAACTCCAAATCATGAGTAGCATAATTTAACTCATGATGCTTAAGCTGTCGTGAAGCATACTGAAACAACTCTTCCCTCTGCATAAACCTTTGCTCCAAGTCCTCGGCGTGAAGCGCCGCAATAAACTTCAAATCCTTTGCACGATCCGGCGTAATTAACACCGTGAGGTAACCAAACGTTTCTTTAACTCCCGGAAACCAGCCTCACACTCCATGATCCATATGAACTTGGTATCCTTCTTCAACAATTACATCATAGGCTTCGCAATCCTCGAGAAGTTCTCAATAAACCTCCTAGTATCCCGCTAGTCCAAGAAAACTCCGGATCTCTCCAACTGTTGTTGGTGCTTCCCGATTTGTCACAGTGGCAACTTTAGTGGGGTCTACTGCTATACCTTCTCCGGATATAACATGTCCGAGAAATCCAACTTCCTTTAACCAAAACTCACATTTACTGAACTTGGCATATAACTGATGTTCTCTGAGCTTCTCGAGTACCAATCGCAAATGTTCCTTATGTTCTTCTTCATTCTTCGAGTAAACCAAAATATCATCAATGAACACCACGATTTAACTTATCCAAAAACTCCATAAACACTTTGTTCATCATGTTCATAAAATAGGCAGGTGCGTTAGTCAGACCAAAGGACATAACGGTATACTCATACAGCCCGTACCTGGTGGTAAAAGCCGTCTTAGGTATCTTCAACTGATGGTACCCTGATCGCAAATCGATCTTGGAAAACACCTTAGCTCCTTGCAATTGGTCAAACAAATCATTGATCATCGGTAGTGGGTACTTGTTCTTGATTGTTACTTCATTCAATCCACGATAATCAACAACCATTCTTAATGATCCATCCTTCTTTTCCACTAGAAGTACAGGCGATCCCCAAGGCGAAGAACTTGGGCGAATAAAGCCTTTACCCAGTAACTCCTTAATCTGCTTCTTGATTTCCTCCAAATCTTGGGCTGGCATCCTATATGGTCTCTTGGATATCGGCCCTGTGCCTGGCAAAAGCTCAATGAAAAACTCAATATCTCTATCCGGTGGCATGCCTGGCAACTCTTCTGGAAATACATCAGGGAAATCCCTTACCACTGGTACTTCCTCCTACACAACTCCTGAAAGGGAATTTACATGTGCTCTCCTCGGCTCATGCCGTGATACATACTTGATTCTCCTTCCTTCTGGTGTCGTAAGCAAAATTGTCTTACTGGCGCAATCGATGTTTCCTCCATACATCGACAACCAATCCATACCAAGAATTACATCCAAACCTTGGGATTCCAGTATAATTAAATCCGTCGGGAAAACATGCCTCCCTATACTTAATGGCACTTGAAAACATCCTTAACTGGCCATATACTCCGCTCCCGGTGAGCTTACTAACATGGGTGTCTTAAGAGTCCTAGTGGGCAGGCTAAACTTATCCACAAATCCCCTTGATATGTATGAATGCGATGCACTAGTATCAAAAAGAACAACTGCAGTAAATGACTTAACCAAAAACTTACCTATTACTGCATCTGGCTGAGCTTCAACCTCCTCCACGGTAACGTGGTTCACTTGTCCTCTGTTGAAAGGATTCGCTTCTTTCCCGAGCTCCCATTGCCGTTACCATTTTGAGCTTACGGACATTCATTTGCATAATGCCCGGTCTTACGACACTTAAAACAAGTGATATGGCTCAGGTCTACCTTGGTTGGTGTTGACGGGTTGGTGCGGTTTTGTCCATTGCTTCCTCCATTCCCGTTTCCATTCTTGGTGCCATTATGATTGTGCGAGCTACCTCCTCCGTGAGTATGCTGAAATTGTCCTCTGTCTTTGGGGTAAAGCATAACCTGCCGAGCTCTAGAATTGTACTTCCCTGTCCATACTTCCTCTTGCGATTGTCAATGCATACGCTTCCCTTCAATCATAAGAGCACGATCTACTAACTCCTGGTAGTTATTGAAAGTGGCTACCATCAATCGCATGCTCGACTCATCATTCAGTCCTTCTAGGAACTTCTCTCGCTTAGTTGCATCCGTAGCAACGTCATCTGGGGCATAACGTGCTAACTTATCAAATCATCCACATCTCGCCAACCGTCTGTCCTCCTTGGCGTAAGTTGCGAAACTCACGCTTCTTCATGGCCATAGCTCCTGCTTTGAAACATGGGCAAGACGGAAAGCTTCTTTGGCCCGATCCCATGTGGCAAAGGTGTCTCTGTGGTAAGTGGGTAAAATTCTCCCACCATCTTTGCTGCGGGTCCTTGGTGATGTGCGGCAAACTTCACCTTTTCTCCATCTGTACATCCTGCGGTGGTCAACTCCCTCCCTATCTTACGAGCCAATCATACGCTACTATCGGCTCGGTGCTCTTTGGAAAACACCAAATGATTCAGCCTTAAGAAACGAAATGATGGTCAACAGTGGTGGTGGTGGGTTGTTGTTGTTGTTGTTGTTGCCTTGGTTCTGTACCAATGTTTGAATCAAGGCATTCTCACGCTAAATCAACCGAGTGATCTCTGGCGGAAAAACAAATCCGGGTCGCGTCTCGGAGGCATCCGAGGGTTTATAGAAAAGACGAGAGTTAAGAATAGAATGAGGTCTAGTGAGAAACACTACCCATATGCACATGAGACAAAAGCACACAATATCACTCCAATCAATTCAACAAAGATATACAACGGTCTAACTATCGTTACAAAGTGCTTGGACTAAAACTAATTTAAATGGGGGAAATACTACTATTATGGTGGTCAACTAGAAAAACTGCTCCGATGAAGATTCCATAATATCTGCTCCAGCTTCATCAACAAGGTCATCATCGCTGTCGTCGGGATCCGAGTCGGGTGTCCGATGATGATATAATTATCCCGCAAGTGGATTCGCCTTCTCTTTTGGGTGCAGAACCTCCCATGAATACTCCAAGCTTCTCCTTTAGGTCGCCGTTCTGTCTCACTAGAGCGACGATCTCTTCCATGTAGTCTTCACGTGTGGCCTTGAGTTCTTCTTCTAGCTCCTTGATCTTTGTCATAGCCTTCTGCAGATCCTCCATATCTCACAAGACATCCGATTCTCCGGTGTCGGATGTGTTGGTTTAATTCTGGATGTAAGCTGCGATTGATCTGTCTCCCTCCTGGTGTTGATCATCTCCCATTGCTCATCTCGGCGCCCACAAATCTGGTAGGTAGTATTCTTGAGATCATCATGGTAAACTTCTCCAATTCGTCCCATGGTGATATGAGCTGCCATGCTCTTTCCCAAGCTCCATGTTGGTGCATCAAAGAAAAATTCTATGGGCTCCGTGACTGGTGCAAATGTCCTTCCTGGAATGTAGACTTGAATCATCCAGCGCTCCTCTTCGGATAAAGTGGCGTTGAAGGTCCCGGTGAAGCTTGGTACTCCTATGTTCAGTATCTAGTGACTTCCTTCAAGTGATATCCAAAAGGTGAGTCTTCATCTGGTTGTGTGAACTTGTTCCTTGCATCCGTCATCCTAAAGAGTAGAAAAGATGAGGAGTCAGAAATGAGAAGAAAGAGTAATGATCTAGGGCTTTAGCTTAGTGGCCGTGTCCTACAGTCAGCGTGTGCTCGATACCATCTTTGTAGCGACCGGACCTCAAGCGATCGGATCTACGTGCTCGGTGTCATCCTGGATCAAGAATGCCGACACCACACGATTACTCGGAGGATTTATAACAGAGTAGCAATCACACACTTATTACAATCGAATGTCTCAAGAGAGAACTTATTAAAATAAATATGGCTTAAGGCCATCGAAATTCGATAACAGCGGAAGGCTTGGAAGAATAAGCGAGTCCATCAACTCCAACGGCATCACTGAGTATAGAACCATGACCTAAGCACCTTACTCTTAAATGCGAAAAGTGCGCAACATGAAACGTTGCAGCCCGAAACGGTCAGCACATGGAATATCTTTGGCAATGTAACACATAGAGAATAATAATGGAATAAGCTATACTACATGCATATTTGGCTGGTGGAAAGCTCTATGGTTACAGTTTTTGCGTAAAGCCAATTTTTCCCTACTGCAAAGGAATAAAATTATTTAACTATCATGGTGGTTGTTAAACATTGAGAATGATTGACAACATTCTCAATCCGAATTAAAAGTACTCACTAAAAACCCAATAATATTAATTAGAGTAACATGTTGACATTCACATGATATCCAAGTACTAGATACTCAAGATGTCCATAACCGGGGACACAGCTAACCATGATTAGTTTATACACTTTGCAGAGGTTTGCGCACTTTTCCCCACAAGACTCGATCGCCTCCGTTGGATTTCCCGCACTACATGATGTTTGAGAAACGGATGACCGAGACATAGTCTTTCTAAGCGCTTAGCACCTTACATAGGGTAGACCGTACACCTACTTTCCCCTACATCCGCTAGTCTACCCGTAAGAGTTCGCACGACTTAATCAACTATGCCAGAGCCCATAATGGCTTGTGGCTGCACACGTAAGTTTCTAGCATGAATAATCTTATGATCCCTTTGAGCTGGGTGGTGGTCCAAGAAAAGCAGGCAAATCTCGAAACCAGGTACCTCAATCCACCAGGATGTGTGTTTAAGTTGCCACCTTAAGTAAACCATTAATTAACAATCTCACATCTGTCATGGATACACTCACCCAATCCACGTCTACTAGCATAGCATGGCAATATAAGCAAACGTAGAAGTAACTCCCAAGGGTTTGAAAATAAATAGGTAATAGGTACTACCTCAACTACTTCCCATAACCCACAGTTTAATTAGATCCTAGTCATGCAATGTTTGAGGATTGATCTAATGCAGTAAAATCGGGTATGAGAAAAGGTATGATCAAAGTGTTACTTGCCTTTAGCGATGATCCGCGAAACCTAGAGACTCAAGTAACAAAGGCGCACTCCGGGTATTCTATCGCAGACAAACAAATAAGCATACAATAAGTACTCATCTAATGCACAGGTAAAACTCAAATAAAAGATCTAACCAGATAGTTCAACTTAAGAACTCCGGTTTGCAAAGAGAAACAAATCAAACGAAGCAACGGAAGTCAAACGGCGAAAGCAAACAGCTTCGTTTTACTAATCTGGATCTAGGTCAGATTTTACAGTAGCAAAAACTTGTTTAAGTTGGTTATTCGGAAAGAGGGTTTCGAGATGAAACTCTAGGCGCTTGAATCGCCTGATTCCGATAAACGAGCGAAAAGTTAAACTAAAACGAAAATCGGATCAGAAATCGCGATCGGAAAAATCACGAATTAAATCCGAGAAAAAGAAAAACGACGAATGGGTTAACGAACGAACATTCGTTAACTAAACTAATCTGATGAACGCGTTCGTTTAAACGAACGAACGAACGAACGTTCGCTATTTAACCTAAACCTAAAAAAACTGAAACTAAAAAAACCCGAAGAAAAACCGCTCGGTTTTAAAAAAAAACCGGCGGCACGAAAATCGAGGCGGCGGCGAACCTCGGCGGCGGGGTCTGTAAGTGCATCTAGTGCCACCCCTAGTTGGTTTTGGAGTATTGACGACAAATGTGGTTGAGGGACTAATGCGTTTGTGAGAATTGCAGGATAACGCAGGTGGTGTCCCTCATTTATTCGGTTTACCTACCGGAGATGACCCCTAAAAATGTATGAAGACATTGACCACAATGGTGGTATGTGAAGATATTCACATTGAAGACTATGACATGAGAAGACATTGAGTGAAGTCTATGGAGCGCGAAGACTGTGTCGTCTCGTTGTTTCCTTTTCTTCTTTATTGAGTCATAGGAACCACCGTACTGTTTAGTGGGGTCCAAGTGATCATAGTCAGAATGACTGAAGTGATGCTCAACCCAAATCCTATGTCTTGACGAAGACAATGAGAGCAAAACTTATCCAGAGCTGGATGAGTCAGCTTTGCTTGTAGCCCAAGTAAACTTGTCGTGTGTGTTTGAAATCGACCGTTGGAACACGTGTCGGTTCCTTAGTGACCTGTGGTCATTTCGGACATATCGGTCGGGTTGCCTAGTGGCTATAAATAGCCCACCCTACACCATAAATTGGCGGCTTTCGAGTTAGTGCACGGCTTTTGTTGTTTGAGAGCAACCCACCTCGAAGCCTTTGAGAGAGAGAAATCCTTGCGAGGACAAAGCCCAAACACCCAGAGCCAAAGAGTGTTAGGCATCATAAAGTCTTTCTCGTCTCAGGTGACTTGAAGACTTATTACACTTGAGGACTGTGAATCCTCGGCCGGTTAGGCGTCGCGTTCGAGCATCCAAGAGTCATTGTGGATTGCCGGTGAACGCCTTGATCTGTGAAGGTTCGGAAGTCTACCTTGAAGACTTACCAGAGTGATTGGGCGAGGACTGTGTCCTTAGCTCAAGGGAATAAGGTGAAGACGCGGTCTTCGAGTTGAATCTCAGCCTCCCTAACCAGATGTACAGTTGTCACAAAGAATCGAACTGGTCCAACAAATCTGTGTCTTCAACAAGTGACTGGTTCTATCCCTACCCTCCTTTACTTTGAGTTTGTCTTCGTGAAGTCATTGCTTATATGTCTTATCTGTTTGACTTCATTGCTTGACTACTATCGTTGTTTGGCTTCATACTATCTTCCATCCTGATCCTCACTACCTAGCTGCTATTAGTCTTGTACGTTCACATTATTGCATACTTGACTATGGCTTGCTTGTTGTAGTTTATCTTCCGCTGCATACCAATTAGGTCATTTCTATTGTTTATCTTCGAAACATCCGTGTTTTGAAGACTTTCCTAAAAATTGCCTATTCACCCCCTCTAGTCGATAACTAGCACTTTCAATTGGTATCGAGCAAGGTACTCCTTGTTACGTGTGATTCAGTTTAACCACCGGAGTTTTAGCTATGTCGATTGCAGGGATAATCAAAGTCTCCGCTGCTTGCCCGTGTTCGATGGAACCGACTATCCCTCTTTGGAAGAATAAGATGCGCATGCATCTTGAAGCCATTGATGTCGACCTACGGTATGTCGTCAATAACGGTGTTCCCAAATCTGGTGAAGGTGTCACCCTGGCGATGTCAAGAAGTTCATTCAATCGACTCCACCGCAAAGAACATCATCTGTGGTCATCGACCAAAGGACAAGATGGCCGTGTGAGTGCTCTGAAACGTCGAAGCTAGTGCAGGACCGGCTATCCAAGGTCAACGAAGGCGTCTCAACCCAGAGAGATCAAAGGATCAGTGTTCTTCGCAACCTCTTCAATCGCTTCAAGAGAAATGACAATGAAAATGTCCAGCTCACGTTTGATCGCCTCACTGACATCACAAATGAGCTTCATGCTCTCGGCGCCACTGAGATCACCAAGCATGAAATCGTCAAGACACTATCGAGATCACTTGACAGCTCTTTTGACACCCTTGCCCTCATGATACAAGAACACCACGACTTCAAGACACTCGATCCGTCTGATATACTTGAGAGGCTCAACACACATGAGTTCCAGATTTACGAGAAAAGAGATATCTATGGTCCCAACTATGGCCGAACTCGGCGCTTTGAAGGCAAAAGTTGTTTCCTCATCTGAAGAAGAATCGATCATTGTTCCGATGATCACGAAGACATTGGAAAGGAACTTGCTATGCTTGTGAAGAAGTTCGAAGTTCACTAGGAAGAAAGGCTTGAAAGTCTTCATGATCCAGCTCAAGAAATGATGAAGCTTCCACTCATGACTACAAGAAGAGAACTTTGTCACAAGTGCAAGAAAACTGGATACTATATCTCCGAGTGTCCACGGTGGGACAATGAGAACAAGAAGAAGAAGAGCAAGGAATATGATTCGATGACAAGAAGAAGAAGAAATCTTCAAAGTCTTCTTCCAAGTCCTCATCAAAGTCTTCATCTCATAAGAAGAGCTCATCCGGCAAGGCTCGTGCTTTTGTTGGCAAGGAAATGGATTAGGAGGAGGAGTCCGCTTACGAGGAGGTGGAGGTGGAGTCCAAGAGGAGTCCGACCCTAAGCGTTGCAAGTCCGGCTTTAGCCACAACCTATGTTTCCAAGTCCATCTTCAACATCAAGACAATGACTTCTACACCAACGTCAAGGCGATGACAAGGACGACCCTGCTCCCAATTTATCGCTTCATGGCACGCGGTGCCAAGGTAAAATCACGTGATGCTTACTTTCAAACATCAAGTGAAGATGACTCGATTGTGAATCCAAACCCAGCTACAAAACACTTGCTAAAATTGCAACCGAACAACAAAGAGCTATGGAACATACTCAAAAGCTGTTAGAAAAAAGCGATGACACATTGTTGGACGGAAATGACACGTTCACAGGTCCTTAGTTGAAGACATTAAAAATCTTCATGCTAAGTACCAAGAACTTGAAAGTCGTCATGAAACACTCTCAACTACTCATGAAAAGCTCTCCTATGATTATCTTCAAAGGAAGCAAGAACTTGAGAAATGGAGAGCGGCTCATGAAGATCTTGAAAAAGAGAATGAGTCACTTCGCGCTCAACAGATCAGTTCCGCTCAGGATGGATTTGAACCACCATGTCTAAAATGTCTTGAGCGTGATATCGCTACCTCTATTGCTGAATGTTCAACTGCTGCCATCTGTTGCATTGTCATCAACTACTAATGTGGTAACTAACCCCTCTGCGGAGGATATCACTGCTATTCTTGATGAAAATGCTAGGTTGAAGACATTGCTTGAAACAGGGATGTATAAAAGTGCGAAAGGGCATCGAGACACTTTGCGATGTCCTCAAAAGCGGAATCTTGAACGAAACCCTAGGAAAGAGGGTGTTGGGTTCGAGAGGAAAATGAATGTTGATGGTTCCTACCGGAAGCCCGAGCGGTATCCCAAAACCACATGGGTTCTTTGCAAAGGGACCTTCAATGGATCCATCCACCTTATCCGGGTTTTTACCTGCTAACGCTTATTATCATTGATGAATCCTTTGATGCAAACTATAAGCTGTTCAAGAATCGTAATGGTGAAGTGTTTGCGGATATATTGGTACTAAGCTGCAGGAATGGACCACCTATGAAGAAGATCCGGGTTCCCAAAAGCTGTCTTGAGAATCTTCCAGTGAATGTCATCATGACACCACCGGGAAGAAGACAAACCCTGCACCTAAGGCGTCATATGGTCCAAAGGCTTCATACAGACAGAGGACTCACCGAGTCACCCTAACGCCAATGTTTTGCAGGGAAACCGTACTCAAATTTGTGAATATGAGTGTGTGTCTTCAAACCGCTATGTTCATAGAACTAAGAACTTTTCTGCTTATTCATATGAGTATCATTCATCTCCTGCAAGGCTATTTGCTAGGGCTCCAAAGTCGAAGTTCTCGATGCTGCACTTAGACTCATTGCTTCTAAGCCACCCCACGAAGATGTGGGTGGTTAATAAGAATTAACTCTCTTTGCAGGAAAGGGTCTCCACCCGAAAATCAAAGGCGTACGATGATATTCTTTGGGGACCTAAAACATCTTGTAGGGCACAAGATCAAATGCCAAAATGGTCTCACTATGTATTTTGTTCCTGAATCGTTTGCCATTTATCCTATCTGTCCTAATCTTGATTTAAGCTTCAATAATCCACTTGCCCTTCAAATGTTTATGCTTCACAATGCTCTTGGTGAAGCCTATCCCTAACTGCATCAGAGGGTATGACACCTCATGCTTCAGAATGGATTATGGACAGTGGATGCACTAATCATATGACTGGTGATCGAAGTCTTCTCATGGACTCAACCTTACGTCCATCAGGTAAGAGTGACATCACATTTGCTGACACTAGTAAAAGCAAGGTATTGGGCCTAGGTAGAGTTGCAATCTCAAAGGATCAACACATGGATAAAGTGATGCTTGTTGCATCCCTTGGTTTTAACTTGATGTCTGTCTCAATGCTTTGTGACTTGAACATGATTGTGATATTCATAAAATATCATTGTCTTGTACTAATGGAATCTGACAAGTCTCTAGTCTTTGAAGGGTATAGGAAAGATGATCTATATATGGTAGATTTCTCAGCAGGTCCACAACTTGCCGTATGTCTTCTTGCAAAAGCTTCAGAATGCTGGCTCTGGCATCGGAGGCTGGGGCATGCTGGCATGAGGAACTTACACACACTCGCTAAGAAGAAGCATGTCATAGGCATCGAAGGTGTCAAGTTCAAGAAGGATCATTTGTGTGGTGCCCAAGCTGGAAAGATGACTAGGGTAAAGCACCCCTCGAAGACAATCATGACGACATCTCAACCCTTCGAGCTGTTACACATGTACTTGTTTGGCCCTACTCATTACTCTACCCTCACAACAACTGCTTGTCTCTATGGCTTCATCATTGTTGATGACTACTCAAGATACACATGGGTGCACATAATTCTCTACAAGACTGATGTGCAAGATGTCTTCAGACGCTTCGCCAATCGAGCAATGAAAAATTATGGCGTCAAGATCAAGCATATCAGAAGTGATAATGGCACTGAATTCAAGAACACCGGACTTGATCTTTATCTGTATACCATGGGAATCACTCATGAGTTCTCTGCTCCATACACACCTCAAAGAAATGGCATCGTGGAGCGCAAGAACAGAACCCTCATTGAGATGGCTCGAACAATGCTCGATTTAATACAAGACACCAAGAAAGTTACGCCTGAAGCTATTGATACGACTTGTCACGTCATCAACCGTGTTTATATCCATAAGCTTCCGAACAAAACATCCTATGAGATCCTTATCGGCAAGAAGCCAAATGTCGCCTACTTGAGTATTTGGGGCTAAGTGCTGGATCAAGGATCCCCATCACAAGTCAAAATTTGAACCTAAAGCTCACGAAGGCTTCATGCTCGATTCTGGAAAGGACTCGCACTCCTCTGTGGTCTTCCACCTTTATCTTTACAAAATCATCGAAATCAGAGACGTGCGATTTGATGAAACCAATGGTTCACAAAGAGAGTTCCCGCCAAGCACACTAGACGAAGCTCCGCCAATGAATCTATCAAGCTGATGGGAACTGGTGAAATCATGCCAAATGAAGCTGACTGAAGAGGAACTTATCATTTACGCACCTAACCAACTCAAGACAATGCTCACTGAAGACAATCCTCCCAATGATGACAATGATCGGCAAGAGCAAAGTCTTCGTCAGTTCATCCTTGAGTTGCTAATGAAGTACAGATTGAGAAGATAATCGATAGCATCATCGCACTGGTCCGCTTACTCGCTCAAGAGCAACACATCTAGCAAATTTCGTGGGCACTTTTCATTTGTGTCAATATCGTAACCCAAGAAAGTTGTCAAGCCTTTATGGAACGGAATGGATACAAGCTATGCAAGAAGAACTTCAACAGTTCAAGCTAAACAATGTTTGGGAACTTGTCAAGCGCCCTGACCCTCGCAAGCATAACATTATTGGCACCAAATGGATATATCGAAACAAGCAAGATGAGCATGGTCAAGTCATCAGAAACAAAGCACGGCTTGTGGCTCAAGGATATACTCAAGTTGAAGGAATTGACTTCGATGAAACATTTGCTCCTGTAGCTAGGATTGAAGCTATTCGCATACTACTAGCCTATGCTAACCACCACAACATCTTGCTCTATCAAATGGATGTGAAGAGTGCATTTCTCAACGGCAAGATTGAAGAAGAAGTATATGTCGCTCAACCACCTGACTTTGAAGATCCAAAACATCCTGATATGGTGTACAAGCTAAATAAAGCACTGTATGGCCTCAAACAAGCTCCTCACGCCTGGTATGATACGATCAAAGACTTCCTGAAGAGCAAAGGCTTCAAGCTTGGATCCCTTGATCCCACACTCTTCATGAAGACATATGATGGTGAACTGTTTGTATGCCAAATATATGTGGATGACATTATCTTCGGCTGCACCAACCAGAATTATAGTGATGAAATTGGATACATGATGCAAGAACAATATCAGATGTCCATGATGGGAGAGCTCAAGTTCTTCCTTGGTCTTCAAATTCACAAGAAAGGAATGGCATCTTTATATCTCAAGAAAAATACCTCCAAGATTGTCTCAAGAAGTTTGGAATGCAAGAGTGCAAAGGATACACAACGCCAATGCTACCTAAACACCATCCGGGTCCCGACGACATTGGTAAAGAGTTCGATCAAAAGGTATACCGCTCCATGATTGGTTCCTTACTTTACCTATGTGCATCTAGGCGGATATTATGCTTAGTGTTTGCATGTGTGCTCGATTCCAAGCAGCACCAAAGGAATCGCATCACTTAGGCTGTGAAGCGAATTCTTCGATATTTGGCTCACACCCCAACACTCGGATTATGGTATCCAAAGGGCTCAAAATTTGATTTGGTTGGATTTTGGGATCTTGATTATGCTTTGGTGACAAGGTGGATCGCAAGTCTACATCAGGCACATGTCACTTTACGGGACGATCACTCGTCTGTTGGTCTTCAAAGAAGCAGAATTGTATATCACTCTCAAGCTGCTGAATCTGAATACATTCTTCTTTGGATCCTCGTGCTCGGCTTCTATGGATGAAGCAAACTCTCAAGGACTATGGCATCAATCTGAAACAAGTACCTCTCTTCTGCGACAACGAGAGCGCCATCAAGATTGCCAACAATCCAGGTCCGGTAGCTCGAAGACAAAGCACATTGAAATTCGTCATCATTTTCTCGGGGATCATGTCATGAAGAAAGATATTGACATCATTCACATCAACATCGAAGAGCAATGGCGATATCTTCACAAAGCCCTTGGATGAGAAAAGGTTTTGCAAGTTACGGTGTGAGCTAAATATCTTGGAATCCTCAAATGTCCTGTGATCAAGCACACATTCTAGCACTTATGCATGTTGATGACTTAGATGTGCAACACACGAAGTAACGTATATCTTCAATCAATGAAGACTTACATTCTGAGTGTGAATACATTAACGTGGAATTTGACTTCGGAGCGCCACGATAATTGTGCGCCGTGGTCCGGGTCTAATACTTCCTATACGATTGAGTAACGCCACCACCAAATTTCTCTGTTTGAAGTGTTTCACTCATGGCGTTACTTCTCAATATCTTCGCATTTGATTTGTCTTCAACTTCAACCTATCTTCATGATTTTCTTCACTATGTTGATTTGGTTGTCATCGATATATATATATATATATATATATATATATATATATATATATAGTTATGTCCTCTACATCATTCACTTTTGCTATGTCTTCCAAGTTGAATCTTTTGAACTAAGTGAATGTGATCGGACCCTAATCTCTCTATGCTTTCTATCTCAAACTCTATATGTCCAAATCATATGCATTCTATTGAAACTGTCGAATGTCTTCTCTGCGTCCTTGTCGCCAGAAGACACAGAGACAAACTTTAAGTATGTTTTAAATGATTCATCTCATCGTTGAAATCCGGAGAAGCCGAACGACCATCAAACAAACTGGCGGGCATGGGAACGTGGGACAACTCGTAGTATGTTGCATGCTTGCCACGTGCCCCTCAGATGTGAACCGCCTGGGCACTCACAGAATTGCGTTGTGCCGCACACCTCCTTCTAAATACATGTCCCCTGCGGTAAAGAAAATCTTCTTCCACCTCTCCACCTCGTCAAAACCCTAGCGCCACCACTAGCTCTCGACGACGCCGGCGACGAAGCACTTAGCTGTCGTGACTTCTCCGACGCCGTCCTCACGCCGGCCGCGAACATCGTCATCTCCGCCACCGCCGTAGGTGTCCTCCGTCGCCAAGTTAGGGCACGGTGGATTGAGCTGCTCGGCCTCCTTTTCTTCCCGTCTAGAAGTTCTTCGAGTGGTAAATATAACTCTATTTTTACCATCTTTTTTATCTTCAAGATTCATCCTACTTACCAAAATTGGTTTCTGCCCATACAATGTTAGATCTATTCATCATGCATCTCATATCGCCTAGTATATTCACTTAAGCTTCACAACTAGTTAGATTCCTCACTTGTACTTATTCACGGATTCGTACAAATGGAACCAACTCTCAACAGATAAGTGAATGTCTTCGCATCATGAGGTCAATGTCTTCAAACTGATTTATCTTCAAAATCTTACGAGAATGCATATGACCTCTTCCCTTCCTCGCATCTCTAATCTTGTCATAGGTACATGTCCGTGGGAGAATCCCTTGGTTCTCATAGTCCGCATTCGTTTGCGTAATTCTTACAAAGATCAAACTAACTCCCCGCCGGTTCATGTTTGTCCAAAGAACGCAAGCCTTTGAAGCCTTTGAACGTATTGAAGCCATTCAGTTTGAAGTTCATGGCTGCAGATAAATCAGTCAGGAAGGGCGGCAGACATCGTCGAGAGGGAACCTCAAAAGATCTGTCTGATGACCTCGTAGAGCTTTACAAGACAGATTCCGAAGAGAACTACAATCAGCGCAAGACGCGAATCCAATGGATTCGACGATATTGGGCTGAGCAATGGTTCAAATACAATTTTGTGACCCGGGAATATGCCGAGAAGAATGCTATCAGAAGCCCTTGGGGTGATATTCTCTTTCGAGGCCTTCCACCCAAGAACATGACTGAAGCTATTGCACAAGGTTTCTATCCTTGTATGGTCCGTGGACCTCAGCTGAAAATGCCGACCCAACGTCATTGCTCGGTGTCGGACGATAATCTCTTCAAGCGCAACTTCCAAAGACGCAAAAGGCTTCGCCAAGGAACACAAGAAGTCATTGGGATTAGACTTCAACCTGGTCCCTCTGCTCCCCGTCTTGACGGCTCACGTGATCTTGAACCCAATGTCATCGGTCCCTTTTCAAACCTTCATGGCCTCATCACCTACATCTTGGTCCAAGGTGCCAAAGTGGATCACTCGATGACAATGCCGACTGATGAAGCCCGGCTCCAGCTCCTGCTCCTGCTCCAAAGCCGCGAAGCAAAAGAAAGTCAAGGCTTCAAAGTCACCGCTCCTCCAAAAGCTTCACGTGTGAAGCCAGCCATCTGCACCTCCACGAAGCCGATTATGCGGTCGAAAAGAACAATCCGTATCTCCAAGAAGACGGAGAAGAGAAAGAAAATTGTCAAGAATAATGAACCGACACTAACTCCTGCTGCCATTCTGCGTGAAGAGCACATTGATACATCCAAAGGATGAAGATCTTGCGAGATGATGCTCTTGAGCAACTTATCAAGAGCAAAGAAGAAGCGTAAATCTTCAACAATTTGCCTCTCTTTGATGTGGCAATCATCCATCACTTCATTGATGAATGGTTTGACACCCCAAACATCAACTTTGAAGATCTGCAACTTCCTATTGGCCTCAACGTCTCCTTCAATGGAGCCATTGCTACGAGCTAGCTCTAGCTTCGGCGCATTGTTGAACTGAAGCACAAGATTGACTATGAGAAGGCTCGGTTCAAGAAGCATATGGCTGCACTCGGCGTGCAAGATGTCAAAAACTTCAAGGTCATGCTGCACGACCTCAAGGAAGCCTTTGTCAAGAAGCGTGAAGAAGCCGGAGGCTCTCGTGAGCGCATGAAGAGTCTGGCCGACAAGTGTGTGCTTGCCTACAATGAAATTTGAGAAGCGCCAAGGCACTTGGCCGTCTGGCATTGACCCCAGAATGGCTGCAAAGAGGAAGAAGTCTTCAATGACCAAGCTGCACCTTCAAGGCGGGAAGAACCCGCATAGTCTTCCCAAGTAGCATGGTGGCTCGAAGCCAAAGGTCGGATCAAACGCTTACGAGCAGGAAGAAGGCGAGGGATGCCGAGGTGAAGCGAGAAAAATGAAACATCCTGAAGCCTCCGATCTGCTCCCTCCAAGAAGAAGCTCAAGACCAAGAAGAATCGGGCTGCTCCCACAGAGCCCTTGGTTGTTGAACCCATTTCGTTGGTTCGTCCAGCGTCGCAACCCAAGAACTTCAGCATGATGTTTCATGAGCCTGCTTCCGCAGAGGCTCCTGTTTGAAGAGATTCCAAAGAATGATCCCATCACTGCTGAAGACATTGCTCACCATGACAATGTTGAAGATGATGAAGTTCTTCCTCAAATCGAGTACAATGTGGTATCATCGCCTGTTTGTATGAACAGCGAACTCATCAGCATTGGTCGTCCTCTGACGCCAATTGCTCAGGATGCTTCATGGGCTGATCGCCCGCAACAACAAGACTCCCCCAGTACTCCCCAACAACAAGTCACTCGCCAACAACAACAACAACAACAACAAGAGGAAGACTTTGAGGCCCAGGCAACCCCATCTCCAAAGGCGTCGCCAGCATTTCATGAGCAGCTTCGCAAAGGTCAAAGGCCTCAAGTACCTCTCTCGGCGTTCGGAAGGAGAAGTGCACCACCAACTTTGTTGCACGTCAAGTGTTTTCGAAACCACTCCAACCGTGAATGTCTCCGAGTCCGAAGCCAAAGTCTTTGAAGACAATCCTGCATCACCAAGACACCCAAGAAGAAGAAGAATGTGTCCCTACACCTCAGTAATTGAAGAAGTTATTCACGATATCAACGCGTGCGGTGCCCGACCCTCCGGCTCCTCAAGTGGAGGTTGAAAACATTGAGGCTGCCACCTCCAACACCAATGAAGTCAATGACGTGGTCATGGCTGAAGCAAATGTGGAGCATGCACCTCTGACTCTGAAGCCAATGAAGGAAATGTGCACAAGCCAATGAGGCAATCGCTCCCGACGATTCTCACGAGCTGAAGCCTCGATTGTTGCCCTTTGCTCCGATTCCGCCACCAAGGCCCTACACAATTGACCAAGCATACAACTATGGTGAGCTAGTCACAAGAAGATGGCATGTTACGTCCCTCCGCCTCATGCCTCTGGTCCTCGGTTCGACTATCATATTGAGCATAGGCCTCGTGTCCGAAGCCAAAGCCAAGGCGCCAAGGTTTCGTGCACCGCCACCTCTATGTGTTCTTTCAATGCAAATGGCTTCAAATCCCACAACACTTTCTTTGTGAGCAAAGAACCCCTACACAAGGCCAAGGATATCATCGACCATTTCGGAGCTATCGGCAACAAAGCTATTACTCATGCGTTACTGTATGATCAAGGCGCATTTTCCCTCATATGCCTCGACTTTGAAGCCATTGCTTGGTTGCCGTGCTTAGAAGAAGCACTTGATTGCTTTCATGATGCAGGTCTGCTTGGTTTCGTAACAGACAAAGAGCACTGGAATGAAGAACTTGTGCTTCAATTCTATGCTACCCTCCACATCCGCGGCTACAACAGAGATACGAAGACATGGGTTCTCGAGTGGATGACAGGAAATGTTCATCATGAAGCCAAAGCTCTTGACGTCATTGAGCTCACAGCCTACCCACTCCCGGAGAGCTGTTTGAACTCGGATGTCAACTCCACCGCTGATGCCTTTGGAGAGCATATTTCATAAGCGAGAACCCGACATGAGTCGGATCTCGAGGATGATGAAGCCATCGCCACATGACGTTGAATACCCTCAAAGACTTTTTTGTTGATGACCTTGAGTATCTGCCTCATACAATATATCACATCATCAGGCGAACTCTATGGCCTATCAAAGGGCATTCATCATCTCCAAAACTTGAAGGAGCAATGAAGACATTTGTCTTCTACATCCTCAATGGCATCAACTTCAACATGCAAGAATTCTTCATCCGACAATTGGCTGCGTCTGGATCTGATCTGTTTGTCTGAAATTTTATGCTCCATGGGTCATGCGCCTCATCAAGATGCACTCTGCTATCAACTATCAGCCCTCTGCTCGCAATCATCTGATCTTTCTACCAGAGGTTGATATGCCAATTGAAGCCATATACCCTGAGCCTGCCAAAACGCCACTTTGTCTTCAGAATGCAAATCACCATAGCTTCTCTCAACCCATGCAATGCGTCCAAGCGGTATCTCGTGTCTATCCTCTGGCTGGGAACACACGTCTGCCTCATCGTGCGCGGACTGAAGCCACTGAGAGCACAATTGGCCAAAGGCCTCGGAAGCGCTCTCGAGTCCTCAATGATCGAGAACTTCTTATCGCACTGCATCAGAAACAAGATAAGCATCACTCCTGGCTCAAGCGACAAATGCAAAGCCTCTTGGTGGACGTCAATCGCATTTGAAACCTTGCCACCAAGAATGCTTTTGTCACTCATGAGACCTGTCAGCGATCATGGAAGAGTTTGACCCTACTCAGTGCTGAAGCAGATCTTCAAGACGATGTCTTCATTGAACGCTTCAAGTTTGACTCCACTCCTCCACGGAATGCAGTCCTACGACGAACTCCATCACTTGAAGACTCTGACTATTCTTCCTCCGCAAGAATCGGCAATGCCAGAGTGATCGATGATGAAGCCGATGCTACTTCACCGCCCCTACTTACGCACGCATCGACATCGCACCAAGCTCGCTGCACCGCCAACCAACAACGACAACCTGCTGCATCATCTACTTCGAAGAGGACGAGTAGATGCTATATGTCTTCAAACCTTTTGGTCCTTCTTGTAAGGGGAGAAGCATATGAGTTTGATAGTCTTCAAGCGGGTACATAAGGGCGGTTGCATAATATTTTGCCTAGTGTTTACAACTCTCGCATTTGATACATTTGGTTCTTTGAGTTGTAACACTTAAAATCGATGGCTACTTATTTGCTTTACTCTAGTGCGATGATAAATTCCGCATGTGCGACGATAACTTCCGCACTTAGATCATTCTGCAGACGTCCATTTTTCATTATGCATGTCATTCTCTTAGCTATATCATTTCATGCATGATGAATTATCTTCATAAGTTGAAGAGGATCACCACAAGTACAACCTCCCAAGTGCATTTGCATTCCAAAAGCAAACTACTTATATGCACATCTTGAGGGGAGCCTTTGCCACTTATGAAGACAATTCCCTATCCTTTACAATTTCACATATTTTATCCCGTTGAAAACTTCAACCAGTTTGTCATCAATCACCAAAAAGGGGAAGATTGTAAGTGCATCTAGTGCCACCCCTAGTTGGTTTTGGAGTATTGACGACAAATGTGGTTGAGGGACTAATGCGTTTGTGAGAATTGCAGGATAACGCAGGTGGTGTCCCTCATTGATTCGGTTTACCTACGGAGATGACCCCTAAAATGTATGAAGACATTGGCGACAATGGTGGTATGTGAAGATATTCACATTGAAGACTATGACATGAGAAGACATTGAGTGAAGACTATGGAGCCTTGAAGACCGTGGTCGTCTCGTTGTTTCCTTTTCTTCTTTGTTGAGTCATAGGAACCACCGTCTTGTTTAGTGGGGTCCAAGTGATCATAGTCGTAATGATCAAGTGATGCTCAACCCAAATCCTATGTCTTCGAGCGAAGACAATGAGAGCAAAACTTATCCAGAGCTGGATGAGTCAGCTTTGCTTGTAGCCCAAGTAAAGTTGCCGTGTGTGTTTGAAATCTGACCGTTGGAACACATGTCAGTTCCTTAGTGACCCAGGGTCATTTGGGACATATCGTGTCGGGTTGCCTAGTGGCTATAAATAGCCCACCCCTACACCATAAATTGGTGGCTGCTTTCAGAGTTAGTGCACGGCTTTTGTCGTTTGGGAGCAACCCACCTCGAAGCCTTTGAGAGAGAAATCCTTGCAAGGACAAAGCCCAAACACCCGAGCCAAAGAGTGTTAGGCATCATCAAGTCTTTACATGCATGTGACACGAAGACTTATTACACTTGAGGACTGTGAATCCTCCGGCCGGTTAGGCGTCGCGTTACGAGCATCCAAGAGTCATTGTGGATTGCGGTGAACGCATTCTGTGAAGGTTCGGAAGTCTACCTTGAAGACTTACGGAGTGATTGGGCGAGGACTGTGTCCTTAGCTCAAGGGAATAAGGTGAAGACGCGGTCTTCTGAGTTGAATCTCAGCCTCCCTAACCAGATGTATAGTTGTCACAGCAACTGGAACTGGTCCAACAAATCCTGTGTCTTCAACAAGTGACTGGTTCTATCCCTTCCCTCCTTTACTTTGAGTTTGTCTTCGTGAAGTCATTGCTTATATGTCTTATCTGTTTGACTTCATTGCTTGACTACTATCGTTGTTTGGCTTCATACTATCTTCCATCCACGATCCTCACTACCTAGCTGCTATTAGTCTTGTCGTTCACATTATTGCATACTTGACTATGGCTTGCTTGTTGTAGTTTATCTTCCATTGCATACCAATTAGGTCATTTCTATTGTTTATCTTGAAACATCCGTGTTTTGAAGACTTTCCTAAAATTGCCTATTCACCCCTCTAGTCGATAACTAGCACTTTCGAGGTCCCATGAGTCATTGTGTGTGGCCAGTGGTGGTCCGTGACCTCTCCGTGACAATGACGGCGGCGGATCGGCGTGAGTAGGGTTTAATGGTGGGCGGCTTCGGTGGTGGGCTGCTTGTGAGGCGGCTCGGGTGGGCTGGCGCTCAGGTGACTATTTATTAGCGCCCCCGAGCGGAGTCCCGCTAGGGCACGGCCCAAGGTCGGTTGCGTTTTTTTGTTTTTTTTAATAATTCCGTGCAAAAGAAAAATAAAAAGAAATACTAAACAGATTCCAAAAATCCCGAAAGAAATTTTCCCCGGCTTCTAAAATCAAGCCGGACTAGATGAACATTTATTTGGGGGCCTAAATGCAATTTTGAAAAACGCGCATTTTTTCTAAATTCAAATAAAAAGGCGAAAATCTCCGAAATAAAATCTTATTTGATTTTTTTTATTAAATCTTCATTATTTCTTTATTTTGGGAAAGTCATTTTCTTCCCTCTCTCATATTTTGATAGTAGAAATAATTGAAGATAAAATAAATAAAATCAAATGATCCTGTTTTCAAAATTTGAGAAAACTCAAATATGAATATAACGAAATCCCCAACTCTCCCTGTGGGTCCTTGAGTTGCGTAGAATTTCTAGGATCGAGCCAACAAATGCATAAAAATATGATATGCAATATGATCTATGTATAACATTCCAAATTGAAAATTTGGGATGTTACACTAAACTTCGCCACAAAACTCTCTGAAACTTCTCCCCCATTGGCATCGATTGCCAAAATGGGCTAAAAGCTTAGAAGGCCAATATAAAAGGTGTTCCTCTATAAATTGTGTATTTCTCAACAAGAGAGTGGAATGCAATACACATAGCCAACGGTAAATACTTGGAGGAAGACATACTATATTGAGGCCCAAAGATTGCAAAAGGAAGATATGCCACAAAGACATAACAGAGAGAGACACAAGCAATCAAGCAATCAAAAGATACCAATTGAAGCAAGAAATCAACGGATATCAATTGAACCAACTAGACCAAATATCCTATGAGCCACATGAATAAATGATATTATGATATGAGCCGAGGAGTGTTCTAAAGAAACTAGAGAAGCTCCCCATGATTTGTGCACATCAAGAATTTTTGTATTGGATACAAAGTGCACGAAATAGGATCATAGCTCCCCCAAAATCAATAGAAACTTACAACAAGTGCAAGTGAGCATATAGGAAACTAAGCCTAGTACTTGCAACAAAAACATGGTTGAGCAACAAGTAAAAGAGGCAACTTGAGAATGGGCTCAACCAAAAAGATGTGTGTGAGTCAAGGCAATGCACTTGAGAAGACTAATGTACGGATGAGCATAAAGCATCAATAAAGTCTTAAAATAATGAGGCACATGGTGCAAGGCCTATCATTCCCACACACAACTACCAAATGGGTTCACAAGCTTACTAATAAGCATATAAAGAACCTATGCTTGTGACAATCCATGGTGAAGATAGAAGATGAAAGCCTCATCAAGACGAGGGATACCAATTAAGATGGCAAAAGACTCGTAAATATAAGCATGAGGAAAAAAATCTTCACCACACAAGAGTGCATCAAGATGCAACGAGATAACACACGCACTCAAGGCAAAAGCTTTCACGGAGCCACCAAAAAAAAGAAAGACAAGGTGGACGTGAAAGAAAGGATGTCATCTAAATATGCAACTTCTCTCAAGTGTATAAGATTCTAGGTAGACGAAATCATGATGATATATATCTACAAAGAAGGAAGTACAACCTGAATAGTTACAACATGAAGGAACAAGATATCCAAAAGGAAGTCATAGATATACCAATAAGATATTTGCTTGGAAGCATAGCACATGGCTAGATATGGTCTTATTGTATATAGATGAATTCCTACCACACAACCATCAAAGACATCACAACTAGCAACATGAGATCATCATTGAGATGCTTTGAGAAAGGAAACAGGTATCACAAGATGGAATGACTATCATGCCAAGATGCAACCTACACAAGGTTGAATGCATGAATAGATACTTGTTACCGAGATATTATTGGAAGGTTGTAGAAGAAACCAATTGAAGGTAATAGATAGTAGTCGCTATGTAGATAACCCAATTAACTTGATAGTAGTCGCTATGGACACATTGAGCATCCTAGCTTGACTCCAATAAGCACGTGATGACACCACCTTCCTTGTGAGTGAGCCGAGCATCCAATGCATCTCCAATTTTTCCTAGAACAACAACACAAACAAAATGGTACCCAAACTCATTGGGACCAAAGAGTTAGAAACACCAACAATACATAGGACTGATACGTCTCCAACGTATCTATAATTTTTGATTGCTCCATACTACTTTATCTACTGTTTTGGACTATAATGGGCTTTATTTTCCACTTTTATATTACTTTTGGGACTAACCTATTAACCGGAGGCCCAGCCTAGAATTGATGTTTTTTTTTTCTTTTTCAGTGTTTCGAAGAAACATAATATCAAACAGAGTCCAAACGGAATGAAACCTTCGGAATCATGATTTTCTCACCGAACGTGATCCAGGAGACTTGGACCCTACGCCAAGGAACGGAGAGGCGATCCACGAGGGTGGGGGCACCCCCTAGGGCGCGCCCCCTGCCTCGTGGGCCCCCTGTTGCTCCACCGGCATACTCCTTCCTCCTATATATACCTACGTGCCCCCAAACGATCAGAACGGGAGCCAACAACCTAATTCCACCGCCGCACCTTCCTGTATCCACGAGATCCCATCTTGGGGCCTGTTTGGAGCTCACGGAGAGGGCATCCACCACGGAGGGCTTCTACATCAACACCATAGCCTCTCCGATGAAGTGTGAGTAGTTTACTTGCACCTTCGGTCCATAGCTAGTAGCTAGATGGCTTCTTCTCTCTTTTTGGATCTCAATACAATGTTCTCCCCCTCTCTCGTGGAGATCTATTCGATGTAATCTTCTTTTTGCGGTGTGTTTATTGAGACCGATGAATTGTGGGTTTATGATCCAGCTTATCTATTTATAATATTTGAATCTTCTCTGAATTCTTTTATGTATGATTGAGTTATCTTTGCAAGTCTCTTCGAATTATCCGTTTGGTTTGGCAAACTAGATTGGTAGTTCTTGCAATGGGAGAAGTGCATGGCTTTGGGTTCAATCTTGCAGTGTCCTTACCTAGTGACAAAAGGGGTTGCAAGGCACGTATTGTATTGTTGCCATCGAGGATAACAAGATGGGGTATTTATCATATTGCATGAATTTATTCCTCTACATCATGTCATCTTGCTTAAGGCGTTACTCTGTTTTAACTTAATACTCTAGATGCATGCTGGATAGCGGTCGATGGGTGGAGTAATAGTAGTAGATGCAGAATCGTTTCGATCTACTTGTCTCGGACGTGATGCCTATATACATGATCATACCTAGATATACTCATAACTATGGTCAATTCTGTCAATTGCTCAACAGTAATTTGTTCACCCACCGTAGAATAATTATGCTCTTGAGAGAAGCCACTAGTGAAACCTATGGCCCCCCGGTCTATTCTCATCATATCAATCTCCATCACTTTTATACTTGCTTTGTTTTACTTTGCCTTTTACTTTTCACTTTGCATCTATATACTAAAATACCAAAAATAATATCTCTATCAGATCTCACTCGTAAGTGACCGTGAAGGGATTGACAATCCCTAATCGCGTTGGTTGCAGTAGCTATCGATTTGTGCAGGTACGAGGGACTTGTGTGTGGCCTCCTCGGATTGATACCTTGGTTCTCAAAAGCGAGGGAAATACTTACGCCATCTTGTGGCATCATCCTCTCCTCTTCGGGAAAACCAACGCAAGCTCAAGACGTAGCAAGAAGGATTTACGGCGCCATTGTCGGGAGTCTACGCAAAAGTCAACATACCAAGCACCCATCACAATCCCTATCTCTCGCATTACATTATTTGCCATTTGCCTCTCGTTTTCCTCTCCCCCACTTCACCCTTGCCGTTTTATTCGCCCTCTCTTTCCCAATCTCCTCCTCTTTTTCCCGTTGCCTTTTGTTTGCTCGTGTGTTGGATTGCTTGTTTGTCGCGATGGCTCAAGATGCTACCAAATTGTGTGACTTCACCAATACCAATAATAATGATTTCCTTAGCACTCCGATTGCTCCTCTTGCCAATCTTGAATCTTGTGAAATCATACCGCTTTGTTGAATCTTGTTATGAAAGATCAATTCGGCCTTCCCAGTGAAGATGTTGCTACTCATCCGAATAGCTTCGCTTGATTTATGTGATATGCAAAAGAAAAAGATGTCGATAATGATGTCGTTAAATTGAAGCTATTTCCTTTTCGCTAGAGATCGTGCTAAAGCGTGGTTTTCATCTTTGCCTAAAAATAGTATTGATTCTTGGAACAAGTGTAAATATGCTTTTATCTCTAAGTATTTTCCTCCCGCTAAGATTATCTCTCTTAGGAACGATATTATGAATTTTAAGCAACTTGATCATGAACATGTTGCACAAGCTTGGGAGAGAATGAAATTAATGATACGTAATTGTCCTACTCATGGTTTGAACTTGTGGATGATTATACAAAAAATTTATGCTGGATTGAATTTTGCTTCTAGAAATCTTTTAGATTAATTCGGGGAGGCACTTTTATGGAAATCACTCTAGGAGATGCTACTAAACTCCTAGATAATATTATGGTTAATTATTCTCAATGGCATCTTGAAAGATCTACTAATAAAAAGTGCATGCTATAGAAGAAATCAATGTTTTGAGTGGAAAGATGGATGAACTTATGAAATTATTTGCTACTAAGAGTGTTTCTTCTGATCCTAATGATATGCCTTTGTCTACTTTGATTGAGAATAATAATGAATCTATGGATGTGAATTTTGTTGGTAGGAATAATTTTGGTAACAACGCGTATAGAGGGAATTTTAATCCTAGGCCTTATCCTAGTAATCCTTCTAATAATTATGTAAATTCCTACAACAACTCTTATGGAAATTTTAATAAGATGCCCTCTGAATTTGAGAGTAGTGAAGAGTTTATGAATTCACAAAAGAATTTTAATGCTTTGCTTGAAGAGAAATTGCTTAAAGTTGATGATTTTGCTAGGAACGTTGATAGAATTTCTCTTGAGGTTGATCCTTTAAAGCTTAGATCTATACCTCCTAAGCATGATATCAATGAGTCTCTCAAAGCTATGAGAATTTCCATTGATGAGTGCAAAGAAAGAACCGCTAGGATGCGTGCTTCCAAAGATGCCTTTATTAAAGCATGTTCTTCTAATTCCTATGATAATCAAGATGAAGATCTAAAAGTTATTGATGTGTCCCCTATTAAATCTTTGTTTTGCAATATGAATCTTGATGAAACTGAATATGATCTTCCGTTACCTAGAAGGCGTTCTAACAATTCAGAGTTTTTAGATCTTGATGATGAAATTGATAAAAGTGGGATTGAAAGAAATAAAAATCTAGATGTTGCTAAACCCACTATATTGGATCTCAAGGAATTTAATTATGAAAATTGCTCTTTAATTGATTGTATTTCCTTGTTGCAACCGTGCTAAATTCTCCTCATGCTTATAGTCAAAATAAGGCCTTTACCGAACACATAGTTGATGCCTTGATGCAATCTTATGAAGAAAAGCTTGAGTTGAAAGTTTCTATCCCTAGGAAACTCTATGATGAGTGGGAACCTACTATCAAAATTAAAATTAAAGATTATGAGTTTTATGCTTTGTGTGATTTGGGTACTAGTGTCTCTACTATTTCCCAAAACTTTGTGTGATTTGCTAGATTTCCGTGACTTTGATGATTGCTCCCTAAACTTGCATCTTGCGGATTCCACTATTAAAAAGCCTATGGGAAGAATTAATGATGTTCTTATTGTTGCAAATAGTAATTATGTGCCCGTAGATTTTATCGTTCTTGATATAGATTGCAATCCTTCATGTCCTATTATTCTTGGTAGACCTTTCCTTAGAATGATTGGTGCAATTATTGATATGAAGGAAGGAAATATTAGATTCCAATTTCCATTAAAGAAAGGCATGGAACACTTTCCTAGAAATAAAATAAAATTACCATATGAATCTATTATGAGATCCACTTATGGATTGCCTACCAAATACGGCACTACCTAGATCTATCCTTGCTTTTATGCCTAGCTAGGGGCGTTAAACGATAGCGCTTGTTGGGAGGCAACCCAATTTTATTTTTTAGTTTTTGTTTTTGCTTCTGTTTAGGAATAAATAATCCATCTAGCCTCTGTTTAGATGTGGTTTTATCTTTTAATTAGTGTTTGTGCCAAGTTAAACCTATTGGATATTCTTGGATGATAGTTATTTGATCTTGCTGTAATTTCCATAAACTTTGCGCTTAGTGCCCGAATTTTTAAAAATCACCCGAATACGATAAAATATTGATTCTAATTGCTTCTGATCAATAAACAAATTGTCCAGGTCGTCTAATTTTGGTAGAATTTTTTGAGTTCCATAAGTTTGCGTTAGTTACAGATTACTACAGACTGTTCTGTTTTTGATAGATTCTGTTTTGCGTGTGTTGTTTGCTTATTTTGATGAATCTATGGCTAGTAAAATAGTTTATGATCCATAGAGAAGTTGGAATAAAGTACTTTTAACACCAATAAAAATAAAGAATGAGTTCATTACAGTACCTTAAAGTAGTCTTTTGTTTTCTTTCTCTAACGGAGCTCACGAGATTTCTATTGAGTTTTGTGTTTTGAAGTTTTCAAGTTTTGGGTGAATTCTTTTGATGGATTATGGAACAAGGAGTGGCAAGAGCCTAAGATTGGGGATGCCCATGGCACCCCAAGATAATCCAAGGACACAAAAAGTCAAAGCTTGGGGATGCCGGAAGGCATCCCTCTTTAAATCCACTTCCAGCGGTAATTTACTTGGAGCTATATTTTTATTCACCACATGATAAGTGTTTTGCTTGGAGCGTCTTGTATTATTTGTGTCTTTGCTTGTTAGTTTACCACAATCATCCTTGCTGTACACACCTTTTGAGAGAGCCATATATGAATTGAAATTTGATAGAATACTCTATGTGCTTCACTTATATCTTTTGAGCTTGATAGTTTTGCTCATAGTGCTTCACTTATATCTTTTGAGCGTGATAATTTTTGCTCCAGTACTTCACTTAGATCTTTCTAGAGCACAGTGGTGGATTTGTTTTAAAGAAACTATTAATCTCTCATGCTTCACTTAGATTATTTTGGGAGTCGTTAATAGCATGGTAATTTGCTTAAATATTAATATACTTGGTATTCAAGATATGTGAACCTTTCTTTTGAGTGCGTTGAATACTAAGATAAGTTTGATGCTTGATAATTGTTTTGAGATATGGAGGTGATAATATCAAAGTCGTGCTAGTTGAGTAGTTGTGAATTTGAGAAATGCTTGTGTTGAAGTTTGCAAATCCCGTAGCATGCACGTATGGTTAAAGTTGTGTAACAAATTTGAAACATGAAGTGTACCTTGCTTGTGCATCCTTATGAGTGGCGGTCGGGGACGGCGATGGTCTTTCCTACCAATCTATCCCCTAGGAGCATGCGCGTAGTACTTGATTTTTGACGACTTCTAAATTTTTGCAATAAGTATATGAGTTCTTTTGACTAATGTTGAGTCCATGGATTATACACACTTTTACCTTTCCGCCTTTGCTAGCCTCTTTGGTACCGTGCATTGCCCTTTATCACCTTGAGAGTTGGTGCAAACTTCGCCGGTGCATCCAAACCCTGTGATATGATATGGTCTATCACACATAAACCTCCTTATATCTTCCTCAAAACAGCCACCATACCTACCTATTATGGCATTTCCATAGCCATTCCGAGATATATTGCCATGCAACTTTCCACCGTTCCGTTCATCATCATCATGACATACTTTACTTTTGTCATATTGCCATTGCATGATCATGTAGTTGGCATTATTTTTCATACATGTCACTCTTGATTCATTGCACCATCCCGGTACACCGCCAGAGGCATATAGAGTCATACCTTGTTCTAGTTTCGAGTTGTAATCCTTATGTTGTATTCAATAGAAGTGTGATGATCATCATTATTAGAGCATTGGCCAAAAAAAAGAAGAGAAAGGCCAAAAAGAAAAAAAGAAAGGCCCAAAAAAAATAAAAAAATAAAAAGGGCAATGCTACTATCTCTTTTTCCACACTTGTGCTTCAAAGTAGCACCTTGTTCCTCATGTAGCGAGTCTCATATATTGTGCTTCAAAGTAGCACCTTGTTCTTCATGTAGTGAGTCTCATATATTGTGCTTCAAAGTAGCACCATGTTTTTCATATAATGAGTCTCATAAGTTGTCTTTTTATACTAGTGGGAATTTTTCGTTATAGAACTTGGCTTGTATATTCCTACGATGGGCTTCCTCAAAATGCCCTAGGTCTTCATGAGCAAGCAAGTTGGATGCACACCCACTAGTTTTCTTTTGTTGAGCATTCATAGCTCTAGTGCATCCGTTGCATGGCAATCCCTACTCCTCATGTTGACATCAATTGATGGGCATCTCCATAGCCCGCTGATTATCCTCGTCAATGTGAGACTTTCTCCTTTTTTGTCTTCTCCACACAATCCCCATCATCATATTCTATTCCACCCATAGTGCTATATCCATGGCTCACGCTCATGTATTGCGTGAAGGTTGAAAAGTTTGAGATTATTTAAGTATGAAACAATTGCTTGGCTTGTCATCGGGGGTATAGAAGTTGGGAACATCTTCGTGTGACGAAAATTAAACATAGCCTAACTATATGATTTTGTAGGGATGAACTTTCTTTGGCCATGTTATTTTGAGAAGACATAATTGCTTAGTTAGTATGCTTGAAGTATTATTATTTTTTATGTCAATATGAACTTTTGTCTTGAATCTTTTGGATCTGAATATTCATACCACAATTAAGAAGATTTACATTGAAATTATGCCAAAGTATCACTCTCCATCAAAAATTCTCTTTTTATCATTTACCTACTCGAGGAATGAGCATGAATTAAGCTTGGGGATGCCCGATACGTCTCCAACGTATCTATAATTTTTATTGCTCCATGCTACTTTATCTACTGTTTTGGACTATAATGGGCTTTATTTTCCACTTTTATATTACTTTTGGGACTAACCTATTAACCGGAGGCCCATAATTGCTGTTTTTGCCTTTTTCAAAGGTTTTGAAGAAGCAGAATATCAAACGGAGTCCAAACGGAATGAAACCTTGGAAACGTGATTTTCTCACGAACGTGATCCAGGAGACTTGGACCCTACGCCAAGGAACCAGAGAGGCGGTCACGAGGGTGCGCCCCCCTAGGCGCGCCCCCTGCCTCGTGGGCCCCATGTTGCTTCACCGACGTACTCCTTCCTCCTATATATACCTACGTACCCCCAAACGATCAGAACAGGAGCCAAAAACCTAATTCCACCGCCGCAACTTCCTCAGATCCACGAGATCCCATCTTGGGGCCTGTTCCGGAGCTCCGCCGGAGAGGGCATCCACCACGGAGGGCTTCTACATCAACACCATAGCCTCTCCGATGAAGTGTGAGTAGTTTACTTCAGACCGTCGAGTCCATAGCTAGTAGCTAGATGGCTTATTCTCTCCTTTTGGATCTCAATACAATGTTCTCCCCCTCTCTCGTGGAGATCTATTCGATGTAATCTTCTTTTTGCGGTGTGTTTGTTGAGACCGATGAATTGTGGGTTTATGATCCAGCTTATCTATGAATAATATTTGAATCTTCTCTAAATTATTTTATGTATGATTGAGTTATCTTTGCAAGTCTCTTCGAATTATCCGTTTGGTTTGGCCAACTAGATTGGTAGTTCTTGCAATGGGAGTAGTGCATGGCTTTGGGTTCAATCTTGCGGTGTCCTTACCCAAAGGATGTAAGGGGTTGCAAGGCACGTATTGTATTGTTGCCATCGAGGATAACAAGATGGGGTATTTATCATATTGCATGAATTTATTCCTCTACATCATGTCATCTTGCTTAAGGCGTTACTCTGTTTTTAACTTAATACTCTAGATGCATCTTTGGATAGCGGTCGATGAGTGGAGTAATAGTAGTAGATGCAGTATCGTTTCGATCTACTTGTCTCGGACGTGATGCCTATATACATGATCATACCTAGATATACTCATAACTATGCTCAATTCTATCAATTGCTCAAAAGTAATTTGTTCACCCACCGTAGAATAATTATGCTCTTGAGAGAAGCCACTAGTGAAACCTATGGCCCCCGGGTCTATTCTCATCATATCAATATCCATCACTTCTATACTTGCTTTGTTTTACTTTGCCTTTTACTTTTCACTTTGCATCTTTATACTAAAAATACCAAAAATATTATCTCTATCAGATCTCACTCTCGTAAGTGACCGTGAAGGGATTGACAATCCCTAATCGCGTTGGTTGTAGTAGCTATCGATTTGTGCAGGTCTGAGGGACTTGTGTGTGGCCTCCTACTGGATTGATACCTTGGTTCTCAAAAACTGAGGGAAATACTTACGCTACTGTGCTGCATCATCCTCTCCTCTTCGGGGAAAACCAACGCAAGCTCAAGACGTAGCAAGGACAAACTCCACATAAATATGTGCATGTAGATATGGAAATGAAATTGATGCACATCTCATCCAATTTGAGACTTGGTGGAGTTTCCCCTATATATTGGGTCAAAGAGAGAAAGCATGCCAAGGAAACTACATGAAGTTAATATGCATGCTCAAGACTTTCAAGAACCAATACCAAAATACAAGGAAATACCAAGTGAAAAGAATACCAAATGGAGAAATCATCACTTGGAAGATATCATTAAAATATACATAAAGGAATGAGATATCCATTGGAACCCACAAAATGATATCAAACTCCCAAAAGAGAGGATGGTTCCAAACAAACCAAGCTCTCTACAAAGTTTCATGATGGCACAAGTACCAAAAAGAAACGGCTTGCCGTCCACCAACACACACTTAAAATGGATCACAAGTTTAGTGTTTTATAGAAAATAGGATAGCTCCCCCACGAGTTGTGCATTATAGAGAATTTGCATTCGAATACAAAATGCACAAGGTAGGATCACCACGTTCACTATATCAAGGAAAACACTATACAAGATCAAGAAAACAACAAGATCCTCAAGTGGCACGGAAGGCAATGGGAGTTGACACAAACTTGGCAAGAGATAAGGCAAATAAAAAGCAAACGTCCACATGAAGATGATCAATAATTTCTACCACACATAAGTGAGTACCAATTGTCAAAAGACAAGAAGTATTTGGAAATAATTCCCGGTGGTAGATAGCAAGGATATCTGACATCATCTTCACACCAAACACAAGCAAATTGCAACTTGTAGAGCTAACATGCCACATATGAACAAGATAATTTACAATATCAATTCTAGGTGACAATATCTCAAATGTACACATTTTCTAGGCTATTAATATACACGTAGCATATTACTCCCCCATAATGTGATACCAATTAAGGATAAACAAGAGGCAAATAAAAGGATCCAACAAGAGATAATTAATGGACTATTTAGAATTTGAATGTCTCATGAGAAGACATGACACATAGTGACTAGATAAGCTTGCAATATCAATACTAGGTGGTATTCCTCATGTACACACATTTGTGGGACCGTGAGGTGCACAAAGCACATCACTCCCCCAAAATGGGATGTTCCATTAATCTCTCACAAGAGCCAATTAAGATACAAACAAGATGCAAAAGGCTCAACGCACTACTCACACGTACATGATGTGCAAACCAACACACACGTACTTGATTACTCAAGATAAGAAAATTGGAGGCACAACATATACAAACACATGCAAGGAACAAAACCAAAACATGCAAGGGGGCAAGTAACTTTCAATGTAAGCAATTTAAGTACGAGTTACCGCAAGGAGGCCCATTGGATATAAGATATAAACTTGATGATTCAATTGACTTGTCTTGAGACAATAAGAGTGATGAAGTCCCCTTAATTCTTCATAATGTAGCCAAGTCTCCAATTCCCTCCAACAACACCTATTGATCAAGTATGAGCTAGTTGGTCCCCAACCAAGTTGGGTCCTAAGAGGTTAGTCACAATAGACTTAGCTACCCGAATGGTTCTTATCTTGACACCACTTTGAGTACCAACAACTTTGGAAAACACATTGCCAACCTTATCCTTCCTAAGAGAATAGATATTATCAATAATAATTGGGTTGGATAAGTTACCACTAGTGCATGAAGAAGCGACATGACCTTTCTCACGACATAGGTAGCAACGTCTACTCTTCACTTTCTTCTCACTTGATTTCTCAACTTGAGAAGCATTAGCTTGAGTCTTCTTGGGAAGAGGCCTTTCTTCAACTTGAGGTTGAGCATGAGAATGAACTTGTGGCCACTTCCCTTGTTGCTTGACACTAATCGCCTTCTTCTTCAATGGGCAAGATCTAACATGGTGCCCTTCAATTTTGCACTTGAAGCAAATAATCTTGGCCAAATTCTTGACGTGTTCTTGGCCCTTCTTCTTGTTCGTCTTGGACTTCTTCTTCTTGTTGGAGTTGAATCCAAGTCCACCTTTGTCACTGGGGGATTTTTGCACACTCAAGATATTGTTGAGTGTGGATTTCCCTTCATGACACTTTTCCAAGTCTTTCTTCAAAGAAGTGACTTGGGCCTTGAACTCTTTGATTTCCTCTACATGGTTAGTCTCAACACAAGTACTAGAGGAAGTATGAGCTTCATCATT
Organism: Aegilops bicornis; assembly: GCA_021605145.1. NCBI lineage: Eukaryota > Viridiplantae > Streptophyta > Magnoliopsida > Poales > Poaceae > Aegilops > Aegilops bicornis. The sequence goes on along the minus strand of CM038674.1, from coordinate 610,708,280 downwards.
GGAGCAACAAGGCAAGGAAAGCAATTCATCACAAGATGTACCAATGTTATGCATAGACGAATTATGAGGACTAGCACAAGGCAATATAGCATTTTGACTAAAAGTAGTGCTAATGTCCACATGAGGCTCACTCGATGTTACCTTAGCAATCATAGCCTCATGAGCTATTTTTAGCACATTATGGGATAGAAGAAGATCATCATGTGAGCTATAAAGCTTTTCATGACTTTCTTCCAATTTCCCATAATTGCTAGATAGCAACTCAAGTTGAGCCCTTAGCTCAACATTCTCCTTTAAAATGGATGTTTCACAAGAAATAGAGTTAGTAGCACAAGCATCATCATTAATAACAAGAGGAGAAGGCAACTTGGCAAGCTCTTTTAAATAAGAAGCTTCAAGTTGAGCATGAGACTCGGTGAGTTTGATGAGCTCACCCTTGATGACCCTTGAGCCATTTTTGAGGTGCTAAAAATCCTCAAGGAGTCTAGCATGAGCAACTTCAAGCTTAGCATTTTTAGTTTCAAAAACATTGGCCACCTCAAGAGCTCTATCATGAGATTCCTTCACTCTAGATAACTCTAGAGCAAAAGTCTCCTCAAGAGATTCCTTGGTGGTTTGTTCAGGTTCAAGAGCTTGAGAGAGGTCCGCAATCTCATTAGCGTAGTCATGCTCATGACCTTCCATTTTATCAATGGTGACCTCATGCTCCTCAAGGCGACATTCCAACTCATTAATATATTTCTTGCCCTCAATAGCAATAGACATGATTTCCATGAAGTTGGAACGAGCAATTTTATTCTGAAGAAGAGCTTTAAAAATTATTTCCCCCTTAACCTTTAAGGAGGCAACATCATCATTCTCTTCATCATAATCAACATCATCATCACTCTTGCCATCATTTATATTATCACAAGATATATTGGGATTCAAAGTGGGAGATACCTTTGAAGCCTTGTCCATAAGGCAAAAAGCAATCGATGATGATGTAGGATCCCTTGAAGCACCGTTCAAGACCACATCTTGTTCCATGGAGTGTTGGGTTTCCTCTACATTGTTAGCACAACAACTCGAGGAAATAGATACATTTTTATCATGGCAACAAGACATAGCAAGCATATCATCATGATATTTGAGCAAGCAATTTCTACAAGATATGCAAGAACTTTTAACACAAGCATGTGAAACATTTAGAGTGCTCAAAGTGTTAAAGTCCAAAGGTGAAGCATTGCAATAATAAAGTGATGAAGGATCATCGATAATAAGCTCACTATAATCATTGCAATGAACACCACTACTCACCATATCATTACCTTGTGGCAAACCACATGTAGGTGAAGTAGAAGAAGTTGAGAATATTATACGACCGGAGGTGGAAGGAGGACAATCATCTCCACAAATCTCGGACACGCCATATTTGTCTTGAAGCTTTGTCCACAACTCATGAGCATCCCGAAACGGCATGAGTTGAAATGTAACTACATTGCTCAAAGCATCAAAAAGCACATTAGAAGCTTGAGCATTGAGATAAGAGTTTTTATCATCCTCTAAAGATAATCTTTGTGGATCCTTTGGAGGAGAAAAACCCATATCTACAATTCGCTCTAAATTTGGGTCCATGACCCTAAAGAGATTAAGCATGCGAATTACCCAAACATCAAAATTTGTTGAAGGAAATATGCCCTAGAGGAAATAATAAAGTAATTATTTATTTCCTTATATCATGATAAATGTTTATTATTCATGCTAGAATTGTATTAACCGGAAACATAATGCATGTGTGAATACATAGACAAACAGAGTGTCACTAGTATGCCTCTACTTGACTAGCTCGTTGATCAATGATGGTTATGTTTCATAACCATAGACATGGGTTGTCATTTGATTAACGGGATCACATCATTAGGAGAATGATGTGATTGACATGACCCATTCCGTTAGCTTAGCACACGATCGTTTAGCATGTTACTATTGCTTTCTTCATGACTTATACATGTTCCTATGACTATGAGATTATGCAACTCCTGTTTACCTGAGGAACACTTTGTGTGCTACCAAACGTCACAACGTAACTGGGTGATTATAAAGGTGCTCTACAGGTGTCTCCAAAGGTACATGTTGGGTTGGCGTATTTCGAGATTAGGATTTGTCACTCCGATTATTGGAGAGGTATCTCTGGGCCCTCTCGGTAATGCACATCACATAAGCCTTGCAAGCATTGCAACTAATGAGTTAGTTGCGGGATGAAGTATTACGGAGCAGTAAAGATACTTGCCGTAGCGAGATTGAACTAGGTATCGAGATACCGACGATCGAATCTCGGGCAAGTAACATACCGATGACAAAGGGAACAACGTATGTTGTTATGCGGTCTGACCGATAAAGATCTTCATAGAATATGTGGGAGCCAATATGAGCATCCAGTTTACGCTACTGGTTATTGACCGCAGGCGTGTCTCGGTCATGTCTACATCGTTCTCGAACCGTAGGGTCCATACGCTTAACGTTACGATGACATTTATATTATGAGTTTATATGTTTTGATGTACTGAAGGTTGTTCGGAGTCCCGGATGTGATCACGGACATGACGAGGAGTCTCGAAATGGTCGAGACATGAAGATTGATATATTGGAAGCCTATATTTGGATATCGGAAGTGTTAGGGTGAAATCGGGATTTTTAGAGTACGGGAGGTTACCGGAACCCCCCCGGGAACTTAATGGGCCTTAGTGGGCCTTGGTGGAAGAGAGGAGAGGAGGCCAGGACAGGGCCGCGCGCCCCTCCCCCTCCTGTCCGAATAGGTCAAGGAGAGGGGGGCGGCGCACCCCCCTTTCCTTCCTCCCCTCCACCTCTTCCCCCTCTCTCTCCTAGTCCAACATGGAAAAGGGGGGGAGTCCTACTCCCGGTAGGAGTAGGACTCCTCCGGCGCGCCTCTCCCCTTGGCGGGCCGCACCCCCTTGCTCCTTTATATACAGGGGCAGGGGGCACCCCATGGACACAACAATTGATCGTTTGATCTTTTAGCCGTGTGCGGTGCCCCCCTCCACCATAGTCCACCTCGATATCATGGCGGTGCTTAGGCGAAGCCCTGCGTCGGTAGAACATCAACATCATGACCACGCCGTCGTGCTGACGAAACTCTCCCTCAACACTCGGCTGGATCGAAGTTCGAGGGACGTCATCGGGCTGAACGTGTGCTGAACTCGGAGGTACCGTATGTTCGGTACTTGATCGGTCGGATCATGAAGACGTACGACTACATCAAACGCGTTGTGCTAATGCTTCCGCTTTCGGTCTACGAGGGTACGTGGACAACACTCTCCCCTCTCGTTGCTATGCATCACCATGATCTTGCGTGTGCGTAGGAATTTTTTTGAAATTACTACGTTCCCCAACAGTGGTATCAAAGCCAGGTTTTATGCGTTGATGTTATATGCACGAGTAGAACACAAGTGGGTTGTGGGCAATATAAGTCATACTGCTTACCAGCATGTCATACTTTGGTTCGGCGACATTGTTGGATGAAGCGGCCCGGACCGACATTACGCGTACGCTTACACGAGACTGGTTCTACCGACGTGCTTTGCACACAGGTGGCTGGCGGGTGTCAGTTTCTCCAACTTTAGTTGAACCGAGTGTGGCTATGCCCGGTCCTTGCGAAGGTTAAAACAGCACCAACTTGACAAACTATCGTTGTGGTTTTTGATGCGTAGGTAAGAACGGTTCTTGCTAAGCCCGTAGCAGCCACGTAAAACTTGCAACAACAAAGTAGAGGGCGTCTAACTTGTTTTTGCAGGGCATGTTGTGATGTGATATGGTCAAGACGTGATGCTATATTTTATTGTATGAGATGATCATGTTTTGTAACCGAGTTATCGGCAATGGCGAGAGCCATAGGGTTGTCGCTTTATTGTATGCAATGCAATCGCCCTGTAATGCTTTACTTTATCACTAAGCGGTAGCGATAGTCGTGGAAGCATAAGATTGGCGAGACGACAACGATGCTACGATGGAGATCAAGGTGGCGCGCCGGTGACGATGGTGATCATGACGGTGATTCGAAGATGGAGATCACAAGCACAAGATGATGATGGCCATAGCATATCACTTATATTGATTGCATGTGATGTTTATCTTTTATGCATCTTATCTTGCTTTGATTGACGGTAGCATTATAAGATGATCTCTCACTAAATTTCAAGATAAAAGTGTTCTCCCTGAGTATGCACCGTTGCCAAAGTTCGTCGTGCCCACACCATGTGATGATTGGGTGTGATAAGCTCTACGTCCATCTACAACGGGTGCAAGCCAGTTTTGCACATGCAGAATACTCAGGTTAAACTTGATGAGCCTAGCATATGCAGATATGGCCTCGGAACACTTTGAGAGACCGAAAGGTCGGCGTGAATCATATAGTAGATATGATCAACATAGTGATGTTCACCATTGTAAATTACTCCATTTCATGTGATGATCGGTTATGGTTTAGTTGATTTGGATCACGTGATCACTTAGAGGATTAGAGGGATGTATTTCTAAGTGGGAGTTCTTAAGTAATATGATTAATTGAACTTAAATTTATCATGAACTTAGTACCTGATAGTATCTTGCTTGTCTATGTTTGATTATAGATAGATGGCCCGTCTTTGTTGTTACATTGAATTTTAATGTGTTCCTTGAGAAAGCAAAGTTGAAAGATGATGGTAGAAATTATACTGATTTGGGTCCATAACTTGAGGATTATCCTCATTGCGTGCCTGGAAGAATTACATCCTGGAAGCACCGGCTGGGTGCCGAACTGCCGCAGGAGCAACACGAGATGTTATGAGCGTCTGCGAGCAAAGTGATGACTACTCAATAATTGATGTGCCATGCTTTACGACTTAGAACCGAGACTTCAATGACGTTTTGAGCGTCATGGAGCATATGAGATGTTCCAGGAGTTGAAGTTAATATTTCAAGCAAATGCGGATTGAGAGATATGAAGTCTCCAATAAGTTCTATAGCTGCAAGATGGAGGATAATAGTTACATCGGTGAGCATATACTCAAGATGTCCGGGTATAATAATCACTTGATTCAAGCGTGAGTTAATCTTAGGATGATAAGCGTCATTGTGAGAATTCTCCAATCATCGCCACCAAGCTACAAGAGCTTCGTGATGAACTATAAAATGCAAGGGATGGATAAAGGCGATTCCCGAGCTCTTCGCAATGCTAAAGGCTGCGGAGGTAGAAATCAAGAAGGAGCATCAAGTGCTGATGGTCAACAAGACCACTAGTTTCAAGAAAAAGGGCAAAGGGAAGAAGAAGGGGAACTTCAAGAAGAAGAACAAGCAAGTTCTTTGCTCAGAGAAGAAACCCAAGTCTGGACCTAAGCACGAAATCGAGTGCTTCTACCGCAAGCGGTAGTCCTTTGGAAGCGGAACTGCCCCAAGTATTTGGCGGATAAGAAGGATGGCAAGGTGAACAAAGGTATATGTGATATACATGTTATTGATGTGTACCTTACTAGAGCTCGCTGATAGCACACAGGGTATTTGATACTGGTTACATTGCTAATATTTGCAACTCGAAACATGGACTACGGATTAAGCGAACATTGGCCAGGGCGAGGTGACGATGCGTGTGGGAAATGGTTCCAAAGTCGATGTGATCGTAATTGACACGCTACCTCTACATCTACCTTGGATTAGTTTTAGACCTAAATAATTGTTATTTGGTGCGGCGTTGAGCATGAACATTATATCTGGATCTTGTTTGATGCAAGACGGTTATTCATTTAAATCGAGAGAATAATGGTTGTTACTGTTTATATGAATAATATCTTTTATGGTCATGCACCCTTGAAGAGTGGTCTGATTTTGATGAATCTCGATAGTAGTGATACACATATTCATAATGTTGAAGCCAAAAGATGCAGAGTTGATAATGATAGTGCAACTTATTTGTGGCACTGCCGTTTAGGTCATATCGGTGTAAAGCGCATGAAGAAACTCCATACTGATGGACTTTTGGAACCACTTGATTATGAATCACTTGGTACTTGCAAACCGTGCCTCACGGGCAAGATGATTAGGACGCTGTTCTCCGGTACTATGGAGAGAGCAAAAGATTTGTGGGAAATCATAAATACAGATGTATGTGGTCCGATGAATGTTGAGGCTCGTGGCGGATATCGTTATTTTCACACCTTCACAGATGATTTAAGCAGATATGGGTATATCTACTTAATGAAGCATAAGTATGAAACATTTGAAAAGTTCAAAGAATTTCAGAGTGAAGTTGAAAATCATTGTAATAAGAAAATAAAGTTTCTACGATCTGATCGTGGAGGAGAATATTTGAGTTACGAGTTTGGTCTACATTTGAAACAATGCGGAATAGTTTCGCAACTCACGCCACCGGAACACCACAACGTAATGGTGTGTCCGAGCGTAAATGTCGTACTTTACTAGATATGGTGCGATCTGTGATGTCTCTTCTTGATTTACCGCTATCGTTTTGGGGTTATGCTTTAGAGACGGCCGCATTCACGTTAAATAGGGCACCATCAAAATCCGTTGAGACGACACCTTATGAACTGTGGTTTGGCAAGAAACCAAAGTTGTCATTTCTGAAAGTTTAGGGCTGCAATGCTTATGTGGAAAAGCTTCAACCTGATAAGCTCAAACCCAAATCGGAGAAATGTATCTTCATAGGATACCCAAAAGAAACTGTTGGGTACACCTTCTATCACAGATCCTAAGGCAAGACATTTGTTGCTAAGAATGGATCCTTTCTAGAGAAGGAGTTTCTCTCGAAAGAAGTGAGTGGGAGGAATGTAGAACTTGATGAGGTAACAGTACCTGCTCCCTTATTGGAAAGTAGTTCATCACGAAACCGGTTTTACGTGACACCTACACCAATTAGTGAGGAAGTTAATGATGATGATCATGGAACTTGAGATCAAGTTATTCTTGAACCTCGTAGATCAACGAGTAAGATCCGCACTGAGTGGTACGGTAATCCTGTTCTGGAAGTCATGCTACTAGATCATGATGAACCTACGAACTATGAAGAAGCGATGGTGAGCCTAGATTCTGCAAAATGGCTTGAGGCCATGAAATCTGAGATGGGATCCATGTATCAGAACAAAGTGTGGACTTTGGTTGACTTGCCCGATGATCGGCAAGCAATTGAGAATAAATGGATCTTCAAGAAGAAGACTAACGCTGACGGTAATGTTACTGTCTACAAAGATCGACTTGTTGCAAAAGGTTTTCGACAAGTTCAAGGGATTGACTACGATGAGACCTTCTCACCCGTAGCGATGCTTAAGTCTGTCCGAATCATGTTAGCGATTGCCGCATTCTATGATTATGAAATTTGGCAGATGGATGTCAAAACTGCATTCTGAATGGATTTACGGAAGAAGAGTTGTATATGATGCAACCGGAAGGTTTTGTCGATCCTAAGGGAGCTAACAAAGTGTGCAAGCTCCAGTGATCCATTTATGGACTGGTGCAAGCCTCTCGGAGTTGGAATAAACGCTTTGATAGTGTGATCAAAGCTTTTGGTTTTGTACAGACTTTTGGAGAAGCCTGTATTTAAAATAAAGTGAGTGGGAGCTCTGTAGCATTTCTGATATTATATGTGGATGGCATATTACTGATTGGAAATGATATAGAATTTCTGGATAGCATAAAGGGATACTTGAATAAGAGTTTTTCAATGAAAGACCTCGGTGAAGCTGCTTACATATTGGGCATTAAGATCTATAAAGATAGATCAAGATGCTTAATTGGACTTTCACAAAGCACATACCTTGACAAAGTTTTGAAGTTCAAAATGGATCAAGCAAAGAAAGGGTTCTTGCCTATGTTACAAGGTGTGAAGTTGAGTAAGACTCAATGCCCGACTACTGCAGAAGATAGATAGAAAATGAAAGATATTCCCTATGCTTCAGCCATAGGCTCTATCATGTATGCAATGTTGTGTACCAGACCTGATGTGTGCCTTGCTATAAGTCTAGCAGGGAGGTACCAAAGTAATCCAGAGTGGATCCTTTGGACAGCGGTCAAGTACATCTGAAGTACACGAAAAGGACTAAGGATATGTTTCTCGTATATGGAGGTAACAAAGAGCTCATCGTAAATGGTTACGTTGATGCAAGCTTTGACAACGATCCGGATGATTCTAAATCGCAAAACCGGATACGTGTTTACATTAAGCAGTGGAGCTGTCGGTTGGTGCAGTTCTAAACAAAGTGTCGTAGCGGGATCTACGTGTGAAGCGGAGTACATAGCTGCTTCGGAAGCAGCAAATGAAGGAGTCTAGATGAAGGAGTTCATATCCGATCTAGGTGTCATACCTAGTGCATCGGGTCCAATGAAAATATTTTGTGACAATACTGGAGCAATTGCCTAAGCGAAGGAATCCAGATTTCACAAGAGAACCAAGCACATGAAGAGACGCTTCAATTCCATCCGGGATCTAGTCCAGGTGGGAGACATAGAAATTTGCAAGATACATATGGATCTGAATGTTGCAGACCCGTAGACTAAGCCTCTTCCATGAGCAAAACATGATCAGCACCAAGGCTCCATGGGTGTTAGAATCATTACTGTGTAATCTAGATTATTGACTCTAGTGCAAGTGGGAGGCTGAAGGAAATATGCCCTAGAGGCAATAATAAAGTTATTATTTATTTCCTTATATCATGATAAATGTTTATTATTCATGCTAGAATTGTATTAACCGGAAACATAATGCATGTGTGAATACATAGACAAACAGAGTGTCACTAGTATGCCTCTACTTAACTAGTTCGTTGATCAAAGATGGTTATGTTTCCTAACCATAGACATGGGTTGTCATTTGATTAACGGGATCACATCATTAGGAGAATGATGTGATTGACATGACCCATTCTGTTAGCTTAGCACACGATCGTTTACTATGTTGCTATTGCTTTCTTCATGACTTATACATGTTCCTATGACTACGAGATTATGCAACTCCCGTTTACCTGAGGAACACTTTGTGTGCTACCAAATGTCACAACATAACTGGGTGATTATAAAGGTGCTCTACAGGTGTCTCTGAAGGTACATGTCGGGTTGGCGTATTTCGAGATTAGGATTTGTCACTCCGATTGTCGGAGAGGTATCTCTGGGCCCTCTCGGTAATACACATCACTTAAGCCTTGCAAGCATTGCAACTAATGAGTTAGTTGCGGGATGAAGTATTACGGAACGAGTAATGAGACTTGCCGGTAACGAGATTGAACTAGGTATTGAGATACCGACGATCGAATCTCGGGCAAGTAACATACCGATGACAAAGGGAACAACGTATGTTGTTATGCTGATGCGGACCGATAAAGATCTTCGTAGAATATGTAGGAGCCAATATGAGCATCCAGGTTACGCTATTGGTTATTGACGAGAGGCGTGTCTCGGTCATGTCTACATAGTTCTCGAACCCGTAGGGTCCGCACGCTTAACGTTACGATGGCGGTTATATTATGAGTTTATATGTTTTGATGTCTTGAAGGTTGTTCGAGTCCGGATATGATCACGGACATGACGAGGAGTCTTGAAATGGTCGAGACATGAAGATTGATATATTGGAAGCCTAAGTTTGGATATCGGAAGTGTTAGGGTGAAATCGGGATTTTTAGAGATGCAAGGGAGGTTATCGGAACCCAAGAACTTAATGGGCCTTAGTGGGCCTTGGTGGAAGAGAGGAGAGGAGGCGAGGGCAGGGGCCGCGCCTCCCCTCCATTCCGAATAGGACAAGGAGAGGCGGCCCCTTTCCTTCCTCCCTCCACCTCTTCCCCTCTCTCTCCTAGTCCAACATGGAAAGGGGGAGTCCTACTCGGTAGGAGTAGGACTCCTCAGCGCCCTCCCCTTGGCGGGCCGCACCCCCTTGCTCCTTTATATACAGGGGCAGGGGGCACCCCATGGACACAACAATTGATCGTTTGATCTTTTAGCCGTGTGCGGTGCCCCCCTCCACCATAGTCCACCTCGATAATACTATAGCGGTGCTTAGGCAAAGCCCTGCGTCGGTAGAACATCAACATCATCACCACGCCATCGTGCTGACAAAACTCTCCCTCAACACTCGGCTGGATCGGATTTCGAGGGACGTCATCGGGCTGAACGTGTGCTGAACTCGGAGGTACCGTACGTTCGGTACTTGATCGGTCGGATCGTGAAGACGTACGACTACATCAAACGCGTTGTGCTAACGCTTCCGCTTTCGGTCTCACGAGTGCGTGGACAACACTCTCCCCTCTCGTTGCTATGCATCACCATGATCTTGCGTGTGCGTCGGAATTTTTTTGAAATTACTATGTTCCCCAACATTTGTGCCATCGAAACTAAGAGTGTCAGAGAATCCTAAACCCCTAGTCGACATCCTTACTCTCTAGGCGGTTAAGCCCTATAAAGAGAGACGAGGCTCTGATACCAACTGAAAGATCATGGATGTCGCCTAGAGGGGGGGGGTGAATAGGCGCTTTAAAATAATTACGGTTTAGGCTTGAACAAATGCGGAGTAAACCTAGCGGTTAATTTGTCAAGCACAAAACCTACAACTAGGCTCACCTATGTGCACCAACAACTTATACTAAGCAAGATAGACAACTATGTGATAGCAAGATATATGACAAGAAACAATATGGCTATCACAAAGTAAAGTGCATAAGTAAAGGGCTCGGGTAAGAGATAACCGAGGACGCGGAGACGACGAGATATCCCAAAGTTCACACCCTTGCGGATGCTAATCTCCGTTTGGAGCGGTGTGGAGGCACAATGCTCCCCAAGAAGCCACTAGGGCCACCGTAATCTCCTCACGCCCTCGCACAATGCAAGATGTCGTGATTCCACTAAGGGACCCTTGAGGCGGTCGCGATGACCCACAAGTATAGGGGATCTATTGTAGTCCTTCGATAAGTAAGAGTGTCGAACCCAACGAGGAGCAGAAGGAAATGATAAGCGGTTTTCAGCAAGGTATTCTCTGCAGAAATCTTGAAATAAGTGGTAGCAGATAGTTTTGTGATAAGATAAATTGTAACGAGCAACAAGTAACAAAAGTAAATAAAGTGCAGCAAGGTGGCCCAATCCTTTTTGTAGCAAAGGACAAGCCTGGACAAACTCTTATAATAGGAAAAGCACTCCCGAGGACACATGGGAATATCGTCAAGCTAGTTTTCATCACGTCCATATGATTCGCGTTCGGTACTTTGATAATTCGGTACTTTGATAATTTGATATGTGGGTGGACCGGTGCTTGGGTGCTGTTCTTACTTGAACAAGAATCCCACTTATGATTAACCTCTATTGCAAGCATCATAACTACAACAAAAGTATTAAGGTAAACCTAACCATAGCATGAAACATATGGATCCAAAACAACCCCTTACGAAACAGCGCATAAACTAGGGTTTAAGCACATCACTCTAGCAACCCATCATCTACTTATTACTTCCCAATGCCTTCCTCTAGGCCCAAATAATGGTGAAGTGTTATGTAGTCGACGTTCACATAACACCACTAGAGGCTAGACAACATACATCTCATCAAAATATCAAGCGAATACCAAATTCACATGACTACTAATAGCAAGACTTGTCCCGTGTCCTCGGGAACAAACGTAACTACTCACAAAGCATATTCATGTTCATAATCGGAGGGTAATAATATGCATAAAGGATCTGAACATATGATCTTCCACCAAGTAAACCAACTAGCATCAACTACAAGGAGTAATCAACACTACTAGCAACCTACTAGCACCAATCCCGGACTTGGAGACAAGAATTGGATACAAAGAGATGAACTAGGGTTTTGAGAGGAGATGGTGCTGGTGAAGATGTTGATGGAGATTGCCCTCTCCGATGAGAGGAGGCGTTGGTGATGAGGATGACGATGATTTCCCCTCCCGGAGGGAAGTGTCCCGGCGAAACAGCTCATGGGAGCCCTAGATTAGTTCCGCCAAGGTTCAGCCTCGTGGCGGCGGAGTTCCGTCGAAAGGTTGCCTCTGATTTTTTCTCATCGAAAGACTTCATATAGGAGAAGATGGGCATCGGAGAGCCACCGGGGGCCCACGAGGTGAGGCGCGCCCCCACCCTCGTGAGCGGTGTGGGCCCCTGGCCTTCATCTTTAATGACGATTTTTCTTTATTTATTTTAAGATATTCCATGGAGTTTCGGGACTTTTGGAGTTGCCTGAATAGGTCTCCAATATTTGCTCCTTTTCCAAATTCCCTGAATTCCAAATTCCAAGATTCTCCCTCTTCATGTAAACCTGGGAAAATAAGAGAGAATAGCCATAAGTATTGTGACATAACGTGAAATAACAACCCATAATGCGATAAATATCGATATAAAAGCATGAGGCAAAATGGACGTATCAACTCCCCCAAGCCTAGACCTCGCTTGTCCTCAAGCGAAAAGCCGATAACAATAAATATGTCCTCATGTTTAGAGGTAGAGGCGTCGATAAAAATAAAATACGGACATGAAGCCATCATGATTATTCTCATAATAGCAACATATATAGATTTTATCATATGATTACTTATGTTCAAGTGATGATTTTTTCACAAAGCTATAGTATGAATCAGAAACCTTATTGGGCACCAACAAATTGTAACCTCAGTCACTGAAGCAATTGCAATTTATCATAACATCGGAAAGAGTCTATGTCAGAGCTTAAAAGCAAGTCCACATACTCAACTATCATTTAGTCCTTCATAATTGCTAACACTCACGCAATACTTGTGGTTACGGAGTTTTAATCGGACACAGAGAAAGATAGGGGCTTATAGTTTTGCCCCACAACTTTTTGCCTCAAGGGTAATGTCAACAATAACAATTCATGCTCCCCTACATCCAATTATATATATATATATATATATATATATATATATATATATATATATATATATATATATATATATATATCATGTTCTTTCCAACATCTTGGGCTTGCCAAAGGATAAAATGAAAAGGAAAGGTGAAGATCACGGTGACTCTTGCTTAAGGTAGAGGATAATAATAAAAGATAGGCCCTTCATGGCGGGAAGCAGAGGTTGCCATGCGCTTTTATGGTTGGATGCACAAAATCTTAATGCAAAATAACGTCACTTTATATTGCCCCTTGTATGTGGAACTTTATTATGCAGTCCGTCGCTTTTATTACTTCCACAAAAAGTTCGTACAAAGCTTATTTCTCTGCACTAATAAGTCATGCATATTTAGAGAGCAATTTTTATTGCTTGCACCGATGAGAACTTACTTGAAGGATCTTACTCAATCCATAGGTAGATATAGTGGAATCTCATGGCTAAACTGGTTTAAGGGTATTTGGAAGCACAAGTAGTATATCTACTTGGTGCTGAGAATTTGGCTAGCATGAGGGGGAAAGGCAAGCTCAACATGTTAGAGGATCCATGACAACATACTTTATCTCAGATATAAGAAAACATAACTCACCATGTTGTCTTCCTTGTCCAACATCAACTCTTTAGCATGTCATATTTTAATGAGTGCTCCCAATCATAAAAGATGTCAATGATAATATATCTATATGTGAAACCTCTCTCTCCTTATTACTTCCTATTAATTGCAACAATGACCAAAGCTATATTTGCCAACTCCCAACAACTTTTAATCATCATACTCTTTCTATGTGAAGTCATTAATCTCAATAAGATCAATATGAACTCTATGTTTCTTTTTATTCTTCTTCTTTTATTCACCCAAAATCATGGCAAAACAATCAAGCCCTTGACTCAACACTAATCTTTATTATATATAGCTCGCGGACTCGATTACATAGAGGGATCATAAAGCAAAACTCAAAACTAGATCATGCCATGACTTTGTTCTACTAAATCAGGATACTACTAATAGGATCGAACTAAGAAAAACAGTAAATATAGGAGTTGTGATGGTGATACGATACCGGGGCACCTCCCCCAAGCTTGGCAGTTGCCAAGGGGAGTGCCCATACCCATGTGATTATATCTCCTTGTTTGTTGTTGAAGAAGGTGGAAGTGTTGTTGATGATGCAAGCTTGTCGTCCATCTTCCATGGCATAGGCTCACCATCATAGAAGGATGATCGAGTCTCCGGAATCCTCAAATCTGCAGCCAAACTCATCATTTTGAATCTATATTCATACTCACAGTTTTGGTTTTGCAGATCATAGATTTGGGCTTGGAGTTGCTCGATCTTCTCATGTAGCTTGAAGATGGCCTCCTCGGTGTTCTTGGCATCCGGCTCGTAGTTGTTGGTGAACTCATGAGCATCTTGTGGCTAGCGTTAATTCCACGCTCCACCATCCTGGCACTTGAAAACTTGTTGCTCCATTGCTTGAGCCTCGCCTCCACGCTTCCGGTTCCTTGGGTCCCTCAACATCGCGGATGTGCAGCAACCCATCACGCATCTCAATGGTTTGAGGGTGTCGCAGCACCTCCAGCGAGGTAAGGGTTGATCACCTTCTCGAAGAACTTGTCCTTGGAAGCACTTGGGGACGTCATGATGATCTAGACACATCGGAAAATAGCTCGAAACAAGAACATGAGAGATTTGCATGATCACGAGAGTCAAAACCTTTGGGAGAATATATAATGAATTTTCTTGACCAAAATACGTATCGTGCAAGAAAACGGAGTCGGGAGGGCACACGAGGTGCTCACGAGGTGAGGCGCGCCCTCCACCCTCGTGAAGGCCTCGTGTCCTTCGGACTGCCACTTATTTTCTATTTTTCTAAATATTCCAAAACAGAGAAATATTGCCTTAAAAATTGTTTTGGAGTCGGTTTACTTACCGTACCACATACCTATTCCTTTTCGAGTCTGCAAGCGGTGCGGAAAGTGTCCCTTATGTATTCCTCCGGGGTTATGGTTTCAATAATATTGGTTTCAACATTTATGGGATTACGAGATATAATGTTTGATTCTTTGACCGTTTACCACCTTGGATTTGTGCCTTCGAAGTTGTTGATTTTTATGGCACCGGAACGATAGACCTCCTCGATAACGTAGGGACCTTCCCATTTAGAGAGAAGTTTTCCTGCAAAAAATCTTAAACGAGAAATACATAATCACCTACATTAAACTCACGCTTTTGTATCCTTTTGTCATGCCATCTTTTAACTTTTTCTTTAAACAACTTGGCATTTTCATAGGCTTGGGTTCTCCATTCATCAAGTGAGCTAATATCAAATAACCTCTTCTCACCGGCAAGTTTGAAATCATAGTTGAGATCTTTAATAGCCCAATATGCCTTATGTTCTAGTTCGAGAGGTAAGTGACATGCTTTTCCATAAACCATTTTATACGGAGACATACCCATAGGATTCTTATATGCAGTTCTATAGGCCCATAATGCATCATCAAGTTTCTTGGACCAATTCTTTCTAGACCTATTGACAGTCTTTTGCAAAATTAATTCGAGCTCTCTATTACTCAATTCTACTTGACCACTAGACTGTGGGTGATAAGGAGATGCAATTCTATGATTAACGTCGTATTTAGCAAGCATTTTACGGAAAGCACCATGAATAAAGTGTGAACCACCATCAGTCATTAAATATCTAGGGACTTCAAACCTCGGAAAAATAACTTCCTTAAGCATTTTAATAGAAGTGTTATGATCAACACTACTACTTGGAATAGCTTCTACCCACTTAGTAACGTAATCAACAACAACTAAAATATGTGTATATCCATTAGAGGTAGGAAAAGGTCCCATATAATCAAATCCCCAAACATCAAATGGTTCAATAACAAGTGAATAATTCATAGGCATTTCTTGACGTCTACTAATATTACCAATTCTTTGACATTCATCACAAGACAAAACAAACTTACGGGCGTCTTTGAAGAGAGTGGGCCAATAAAAACGGATTACGATTACCTTATGTGCAGTTCTATCTCCAGCGTGGTGTCCTCCATAAGCTTCGGAGTGACACTTGCGTAGGATCTGTTCCTGTTCATGCTCAGGCACTCAACGTCTAATAACACCATCTACTCCTTCTTTATAAAGATGTGGGTCATCCCAAAAGTAATGTCGCAAATCATAAAAGAACTTTTTCTTTTGTTGGTATGTGAAGCTAGGTGGTATAAATTTAGCAACAATATAATTAGCATAATCAGCATACCATGGAGTGCTACAAGAGGTACTTATGACATTTAATTATTCATCAGGAAAGCTATCATCAATAGGTAGTGGGTCATCAAGAACATTCTCTAACCTAGATAAGTTATCTGCAACGGGGTTCTCAGCTCCTTTTCTATCAACAATATGCAAATCAAATTCTTGCAGCAAGAGAACCCATCTAATAAGTCTAGGTTTAGCATCTTTCTTTTCCATAAGATATTTAATAGCAGCATGATCGGTGTGAATAGTTACTTTGGAATCGACAATATAGGGTCTGAATTTATCACAAGCAAATACAACTGCTAAAAGTTCCTTTTCGGTAGTAGCATAATTTATTTGAGCATTGTCTAGAGTCTTACTAGCATAATGGATAACATTTAATTTCTTATCAACTCTCTGCCCTAGAACAGCACCTACAGCATAATCACTAGCATCGCACATAATTTCAAAGGGTAAATTCCAATCAGGTGGCTGAACAACAAAAAGAGACTAATGCTTTCTTAAGTATTTCAAATGCTTCTACACAATCATCATCAAAGACAAATGGTACATCTTTTTGTAATAAATTAGTCGAGGCGAGAAATTTTTGAGAAGTCCTCAATGAACCTCCTATAAAATCCGGCGTGACCAAGGAAACTTCTTATACCTTTGATGTCCTTGGGACATGGCATCTTTTCAATAGCATCAACTTTGGCTTTATCAACTTCAATACCTCTTTTAGAAATTTTGTGCCCCAAGACAATACCTTCATTAACCATAAAGTGGCACTTTTCTCAATTCAAGACAAGATTAGTTTCTTCACATCTCTGCAAAACTTGATCAAGATTGCTCAAGCAATCGTCAAAAGAGGAACCATAGACAGAAAAGTCGTCCATGAAAACCTCACAAATCTTTTCACAAAAATCAGAGAATATAGCCATCATGCATCTTTGAAAGGTAGCAGGTGCATTACATAAACCAAAAGGCATACGTCTATAAGCAAAAGTACCAAAAGGGCATGTAAATGTAGTCTTTGATTGATCTTTAGCCGACACAGGTATTTGAGAGAAACCAGAATAACCATCTAGAAAGCAATAATGTGTATGTTTGCATAATCTTTCTAGCATTTGATCAGTAAAAGGTAAGGGGTAATGATCTTTCTTGGTAGCTTTATTTAATTTGCGGAAATCAATTACCATCCTATAATCTGTGATAATTCTTTGCGGGATTAATTCATCTTTATCATTAGCGACAACAGTAATACCTCCCTTCTTAGGGACACAATGGACAGGACTTACCCACTAACTATCAGCAACTGGATAAATTATACCTGCCTCCAGAAGCTTGAGTATTTCTTTTCTTACCACTTCTTTCATTTTAGGATTCAAACATCGTTGAGGATCACGAACTGGTTTGGCATCCGCTTCCAAATTTATTTTATGTTGACATAGAGTGGGACTAATGCCCTTAAGATCATCAAGAGTATATCCAATAGCGGCATGGTGCTTCTTGAGTTTTCAATAATCTTTCTTCTTCATGCTCACGAAAGGTTAGCACTAATAATAACAGGATATATTTTCTTTTCATCAAGATAAGCATATTTAAGATTATCAGGCAACGGTATAAGCTCAAACACGGGGTCACCCTTGGGTGGAGGAGGATGCCCTAGGATTTCAACAGGCAAATTGTGTTGCAAAATAGGTTCCTGTTTAAAGAATACTTCATCTATTTCCCTTCTTTCATTCATGAACATCTCATTTTCATGGTCTAGCAAATAGTGTTCTAAAGGATCACTAGGAGATACGGCAATAGAAGCAAGACCAATAATTTCATCCTTACTAGGCAATTCTTCCTCACGATGTTGTTTACTAAATTTAGAGAAATTAAACTCATGAACCATATCATCCAAGCCCATAGTAACAACATTCTTTTCATGATCTATCTTAGCATTAACATTATTCAAGAAGGGTCTACCAAATATAATGGGACAAAAGCTATCTTGTGGAGAACCAAGAACAAGAAAATCAGCAGGATATTTAGTTTTCCCACACAAGACTTCAACATCTCTAACAATTCCCACTGGTGAAATAGTATCTCTATTGGCAAGCTTAATTGTGACATCAATTTCTTCTAACTCAATAGGTGCATATCATGCATAATTTCTTTGTATAATTCAATGGGTATTGCACTAGCACTACCGCCCATATCACATAAGCCATGATAACAATGATCTCCTATTTTAACAGAAATAGCAGGCACGCCTACCACAGGTCTATGTTTATCTTTAGCACAAGGTTTAGCAATTCTAGCAGTTTCACCACAGAATTGAATAACATGCCCATCAATATTATCAGACAAGAGATCTTTAACAATAGCAATATTAGGTTCTACTTTGACTTGCTCGGGAGGTGTATAAGTTCTAATATTGCTTTTACAAACAACGATTGAAGCTTTAGCACGATCCTTTACTCTAATAGGGAAAGGTGGTTTCTCAACATAAGAGGTGGGAACAATAGGATCATTATAAGTGACAGTCTTTTCTTCAACTTTAATAGGTGCAGCTACTTTTACTTCTATGGGAGGATGATATCTAAACCACTTCTCCTTAGGGAGATCAACATAAGTAGCAAAAGATTCACGAGAAGAAGCTACTATCTCAGAGTCAAGTCCATATTTAGTGCTAAACTTACGGAATATATCGGTATCCATAAAAGATATAACACAATCAAACTTAGGTGTCATACCTGACTCCTTACCTTCGTCGAGGTCCCAATCTTCAAAGTTGCGTTTAATTCTATCCAATAAATTCCATTTAAATTCAATAGTCTTCATCATAAAAGAGCCAGCACAAGAAGTATCGAGCATGGTGCGATTGTTATCAGAAAGCCGAGCATAAAAATTCTGAAGAATCGACACTTTTGAGAGCTCATGATTGGGGGCATGAATATAACATTGATTTAAGCCTCCCCCAAGCTTGAGCGATGCTTTCTCCTTCGCGAGGCCAAAAATTATATATATAATTGCGATCACGATGAACAAGATGCATAGGATAATACTTTTGATGAAATTCCAATTTCAATCTTTTATAGTTCCATGATCTCGTATCATCACATAGCATATACCATGTCAATGCGTCTTCCTTCAAAGATAAAGGGAAGACCTTCTTCTTAACAACATCATCGGGTATACCTGCAAGCTTAAATAATCCACAAACTTCATCCACATAGAGTAGATGTTCATCAGGATGCTTTGTTCCATCTCCTGTAAAAGTATTAGCCAACAGTTTTTCCATCATACCCGAAGGAACTTCAAAAGGAGTTTCATTTTCAATAGGTTCAGTAGGTTGAGGAGCAACTCTTCGCTCTACTGGACGGGGTGAAGATACCCCAAACAAGCCCCTCAGAATTACTTTCCATAGTAACAAGTGATGAAAATTTCAGCACACTATATAAATTTTTCCTTACCAAATTCCACTTACCAAAGGCGCTACACTCCGACAGCGGCGCCGGAAAAGAGTCTTGATGACCCACAAGTATAGGGGATCTATCATAGTCCTTTTGATAAGTAAGAGTGTCGAACCCAACGAGGAAGCGAAGGAAATGATAAGCGGTTTTCAGCAAGGTATTCTCTGCAAATCTTGAAATAAGTGGTAACAGATAGTTTTGTGATAAGATAAATTGTAACGAGCAATAAGTAACAAAAGTAAATAAAGTGCAGCAAGGTGGCCCAATCCTTTTTGTAGGAAAGGACAAGCCTGGACAAACTCTTAAATAGGAAAAACGCTCCCGTGGACACATGGGAATATCGTCAAGCTAGTTTTCATCACGTTCATATGATTCGCGTTCGGTACTTTGATAATTCGGTACTTTGATAATTTGATATGTGGGTGGACCGGTGCTTGGGTGCTGTTCTTACTTGAACAAGCATCCCACTTATGATTAACCTCTATTGCAAGCATCCTCAACTACAACAAAAGTATTAAGGTAAACCTAACCATAGCATGAAACATATGGATCCAAAACAGCCCCTTACGAAGCAACGCATAAACTAGGGTTTAAACACATCACTCTAGCAACCCATCATCTACTTATTACTTCCCAATGCCTTCCTCTAGGCCCAAATAATGGTGAAGTGTTATGTAGTCGACGTTCACATAACACCACTAGAGGCTAGACAACATACCTCTCATCAAAATATCGAACGAATACCAAATTCACATGACTACTAATAGCAAGACTTGTCCCGTGTCCTCAGGAACAAACGTAACTACTCACAAAGCATATTCATGTTCATAATCAGAGGGGTAATAATATGCATAAAGGATCTGAACATATGATCTTCCACCAAGTAAACCAACTAGCATCAACTACAAGGAGTAATCAACACTACTAGCAACCTACTAGCACCAATCCCGGACTTGGAGACAAGAATTGGATACAAGAGATGAACTAGGGTTTTGAGAGGAGATGGTGCTTTGGTGAAGATGTTGATGGAGATTGCCCTCTCCCGATGAGAGGAGCGTTGGTGATGATGATGACGATGATTTCCTCCCTCCGGGGAAGTGTCCCCGGCGAGAACAGCTCCGGGAGCCCTAGATTGGTTCCGCCAAGGTTCCGCCTCGTGGCGGTGGAGTTTCGTCCCGAAAGGTTGCCTCTGATTTTTTTCTCATCGAAAGACTTCATATAGGAGAAGATGGGCATCGGAGAGCCACCAGGGGGCCCACGAGGTAGGGGGCCGCGCCCCAGGGGGCTGGGCGCGCCCCCCACCCTTGTGATCTGGGTGTGGGTCCCCTGGCCTTCATCTTTGGCGATGATTTTTCTTTATTTATTTTAAGATATTCCGTGGAGTTTCAGGACTTTTGGAGTTGCCTGAGAATAGATCTCAATATTTGCTCCTTTTCCGACCCATAATTCCGGCTTGTCGGCATTCTCCCTCTTCATGTAAACCTTGTAAAATAAGAGAGAATAGCCATAAGTATTGTGACATAACGTGAAATAACAGCCCATAATGCGATAAATATCGATATAAAAGCATGATGCAAATTGGACGTATCAGTCACCGAACCCGTACAAATGGCAACCCTTGGGGGCGGTCACCGAACCCGTACACGTTGGCAGCCCTTGGGGGCGGTCACCAGAACCCGTCAAATTGCTCGGGGTGATCTCCACAACATAATTGGAGACCTCGACGCTTGCCCGGAGCTTTACACCACAATGATTGAGCTCCGAACACCACCAACCGTCTAGGGCGCCAAGGCACCCAAGAGGAACAAGCTCTAGGGTGCCCAAACACCCAAGAGTAATAAGCTTCTCAAACTTCACTTCCACGTATCACCGTGGAGAACTCAAACCGATGCACCAAATGCAATGGTAAGGGCACACGGAGTGCCCAAGTCCTTCTCTCCCAAATCCCACCAAAGCAACTAATGCTAGGGAGGAAAATGAGAGGAAGAACGAAAGAAGAACACGAAGAACTCCAAGATCTAGATCCAAGGGGTTCCCCTCACTTAGAGGAGAAAGTGATTGGTGGAAATGTGGATCTAGATCTCCTCTCTCTTTCCCTCAAGAACTAGCAAGAATCATTGGAGGGATTGAGAGTTAGCAAGCTCGAAGAAGGTCAACAATGGGGGAAGAACACGAGCTCAAAGGATAAGGTTCATTGAGGAAGAATACCCCCTTTTATAGGTGGGGAAAAATCCAACCGTTATGCTCACAGCCCGCACCGAGCGGTACTACCGCTCCAAGGAGCGGTACTACATCTAGGGCAATAGTAGCCCTTTGAAACACAACAGCGAGGAGGAAAAAAAAGCCAGAAGAACCGTCGGAGCGGTAGTACCGCTTGACCTCACGGTACTACCGCTAGGGGTAGCGGTACTACTGCTAAGGGTATCGGTACTACTGCTTGCGAGCGGTACTAAAAAATTACATCCGTGCCTACCACTACTGGACTTGTGACGAGTTTTTGGTCCCGAGCGGAAATAGCCACGGAAGTAGTCGCGGTAGTACCGCTCCCAAGAGCGGTACTAAAAAATTACATCCGTAGCAGCCCCTTTTAAGGACACCAAAACTGATACAACTTCTGCCAACGGACTCCGAATTTGACGAAACCAAGTTTGTTGGAAAGCTAGCGACAAGGGCTAACACAATCTTGATATAAAAACCAATAAGAAGCAAATGAGAAAAGGCCCAAAAGAAAATGGTGAGAACCCTTCCTCGAAAGAGACCGGTAAAACCTCCAACACCGAAAACGCAATAGAAGAAGCATGTGAATTCCGTTTTCGATGAACTCAAGCTTGTCATCAAGATGACCATAAGCTCTAAGACTCACAAAGAGAACCAAACAAGAACCAAGAAACATGATGCAAGGATGCAATGGTTTGATCTCTCTACTAACGATACGATCAAGCTACCAACTTGAGAGCCCCCCTTGATAGTACGGCAAACGATCCTATAACCCGGTCTCCCAACTACCACGATGAGACCGGTAAAATAGAAAACCTGTCAAGGGCAAACCTTTGCCTTGCACATGATCCACTTGAGCTAGATGATGACGATCTTGTCCTCCTCAAGATGGACCACCTTTCTTGATTGCGTTGGGTCGATGGAGACTAGATGATTGCTCCCCCATACTCCACTATGGGTGAGCCACTCTTCGGCACATCTTCACAAGTACATTGACACCACAATGGATAGCAAGCTTCAAGCACTTGATCTCTTCGTGATGCTCCACTTGAACTTGCACACGACAATCTTGATGACGATCACCACTTGATGTCATCCTTTCCATGGGTTGTATGATATCTTCCTCTTGACGCAAGCCCATGGACACGTATCTAACCCCACATAGAACTCTCACATAGACCATGGGTTAGTGCACAAAGTGCAATGGACAAAGCTTACCATACCATGGGATCACTTGATCCCTCTCGGTACATCTTCTCCGCTTTGTGAGTTGATCAACTTGATTCACTCTTGACTTAGTCTCGATCAACCTTGAATCTTTCCAACTCTCTTCGTTTGGATGATGTCTTGAAGGTAAACATGAATGATCGCACAATCTTCTTCTTCAAGACATGCTTGCAATAAGCTCAACACTCACATGACCAATCTTTGAATAATTCCTTAATAGCACCTTGATCAACACATAAACTCCTTGAAACCAACACATGGACTTCAAGAAAAGCCTATGGACAAATCCTTCAAATATAACTCAATGCAACCATTAGTCCATAGAGAATGTCATCAATTACCAAAACCACACATGGGGGCACCACATGTCCTTTCACGTGTTGGAAATGCTAACCCGCCAACTACCATATCCTAATGTCGAGGGGAAAATCTTGTTTTTTGCCACTCTAGATTTTGACATTTTACTTTTGCCACTCTTAGTTTTTGACAATTATCACAATTGTCATTCCCGTGGCAAAAACAAAATTTTCAGAGTGGCAATTGTGATACATTTCAAAATCTAAGAATGGCAAAAATGAAATATTTTTTTTTTGCTTTTGCTACGGAATGGCAATTTTGATACTTGTCAAAAGCTAATAGTGGCAAAAGTGAAATGTCAAAATGTAGAATGGCATAAGGAAAATTGGCAAAATCTAGAGTGGCAAAAATAAAATTTTCCTTGTATAAGTCATATTTTCAACTCCACATGGTTTAGTTCTTTGGTATTGACTTGCCACACGAAAATTAAGTATGTTGCTTGTTAAATTTATTATGCATTACACCTTTGTTTTCTAGGATATTGCCTATTTGACTTTATAATAAATATGTGATAGGATGCCAACATATATTGTCCTTTTTCTTTAAATTAATCAATATTGTAATATTGGAACTATCCATGCACTTGTTGAGGCATAACATGGGGAAACCATCAACCCCCCCCCCCCCCTCCAACCCTAAAATCACCCTTCCAAGCCTGAGTTTTTTTTATCAGATATGAGTTTTAAAAAATAGTTTATCAGATATAGCTCTTCTAATTCTTATTCGGTACATATATACTATGCTTTCAAAAATTTGTGTCCTTCTCTTCTCTTTTCTATTTTTATTATAACAGTGAAAATAACACATTATTACTGTGACGATTTCATTTCTTAAAAAAGTGTGATTATTTTTCTATGGGGGTTATTCTTACAAAATAATATTCTATGTAACTCGTTCGAAATTTAACCTACTTGGTGTTAATTTCCGGCTCCCAACTAATGTTTCTCTGCTACTTGTAGACAAAATGCTTTCTTTATGATTGGAAAAGGAGAACAGCCTCCCATTCCCAGCTATTTGTCTATAGAAGCTCAAGATTTCATACGCCGGTGTGTAAGAGTTGATGCAAACGAGCAACCTTCCGCATCACAACTTTTGGCGCACCAATTTGTTAACATGCCACTTCGAGCTTCTTTTTGATTCTTGGCATCCTCCGATCAATAGGCCGTAGTACTCATAGTGTGGTTTCTTTGTTCGTGCAACCACGGTCCATGGCTCATCTCCTGATTTGATAAGCTTTCTATTTCTGTACTTATGCATCCTACGTGCTCGCTTTCTCATTTACTAACAAAGCCCGCGCAGTGGCACGCCGCACCTGTCGATACACTATGTCCGTATGGATTGTCTACTATTTACAATAAGTGGTATTAATTTAAGATGATAGAAACTTGTTTAATTATGCATTTGCCTGCTTTTGCATTTGCATGGCATGAAGCTTGTTTAATTAAATTCACCTTGTTGCATGCTTTTCAATTAGCGTCATCTTTTTGTAATGTATGATTAGGAAGCACATGGATAAGTAATTCGGTACTCTTGTTTTGTACTTTTTATCTATACAATTATTATTTTCCTTGAAGTATGCAATGTAGATCCTTG
Organism: Aegilops bicornis; assembly: GCA_021605145.1. Classification (NCBI taxonomy): domain Eukaryota; kingdom Viridiplantae; phylum Streptophyta; class Magnoliopsida; order Poales; family Poaceae; genus Aegilops; species Aegilops bicornis. The sequence continues at coordinate 610,683,289 of CM038674.1, read as the reverse complement.
CAGTGGAAATGTGAATATTTATAAATGTGGTTTGTGATAGATTGTAGACAATAGTACTCTGACAGAAGCAAAGATATTAGTTGAACAGTAAAACAACTTATTTTGCATAACAGGACAAGAGAGAGAATGATACAATTTATTCTGTATATTACACAGGGAAAATAAACATAAACTAACACAGAGGTCATGCATGCAAGCAGCAGGTCTTGGAGTGCTGCACCAGAGACTTGCATGCAAGTAAAGAGCCACCGGGGGCATGATATATAACATTGGCGGTTGTTTCTACACGTGGAGACCATGCAGCAGGATAATCACCTGCGTACGTTATGTGAATCCTCATGTGTAGTGACACATGACACATACGTAGCATCTAATGAAGAAATGTATCATAAAAAGGAAGATGGACTACATACTTAAGAAAGCCGGTTTGTAAGATGAGATCAACATGAGTTCACACTTTGATAATTTACAAACAAAACTATACACACTTGAAATATGTAGTCTAGCTAGGTTCTCATTTTGATGGCCAATGGCCAAAATATTTATCTAGGTTCTCACTTTACGTCCAATATATAGTGTCATACAAATTTAGTCAAAAATAAATTATAATTTTGAGCGGCCGGCGCATGTGCATCTTCTTCAACTACTAGAGGTTGGGGCACCACCCTGCGACGCCGTTTGAGAAAAAGTTGTGCGTACATTTTCATTCAAAAAACCATGTGATCCTCGCCTCTATCTAAAAATATCTCACCTCCATTTAAATAAATAAATAAATAAGAAAATAATTACCACCTTAGTCTACCGGCTAGCGTCACTTTGCATAATTCTTCATTTAAAAAACTATATGGGGTTCTGACACCATTCAAAGAAACATTTAAAAAAATTTACAACTCCATTTAAGAAATATTGCAGAAGGTTTCTCATGGTGCAAGTTGGTTGGCCACCAATCATCTGATGCTTAATGGGTTGGATAGCGTTGGCTTGCTTGACTTCCTCTGGATCCCATGGTGGATCGAGAGGTGCTCCTGCTGGTGTTCGTTACATCAATGTGGTGGCAACTGGAGCGTGGACCGGCGACGATCCTCTCTGGTCAGCGGCGGTCTTGGAACACGCGTAGTCTTCCTGGAGACTTACGTATTGCCTCCTGAAGTTTCCTCACGAATTATCTCGTTGCTAGGCTCGTGAATTCTGTTGGCTTTGTTTTAATTTTATTTTATTTTTGTAGCCAGTTGCCGGTTCATGTATCCGCTGTACTCTTCTGTGGAGTTTATCCTCGCAGTTCTTGGAATATAAATATATAATACGGGGGATTTCTATTGCCAGAAATAGCGTTGGAATCATCGCTTGTTAATGGTATAACGTTTTGCGTTGCAGCAAACCATGGCACGCGGGCACGACCACATACTCTCGATTTCATCCACCAGCGCGCCAAGAAAAACAACGCGCAACCACGCTGCTGGTACTCACCACATGATGACTTCACACTCGGAAGCGCTGCAGAGAAGAGGATGGCCGCGCACGCCCGGTCGGCGAGCCAGCCGTGCCACTGCCAGTGTGACCCCGTCGACACGCGCCTTGACGCCGGAGTGCGCGCGCTCAAGGCATTGGGCCGACCCGTATGCACAGGAATACGCGTGAAAAAAATCGCTAGCAGTACCTATTAAGTAATAAGGCCCAGTGCATCAGGGTGGCCCAAGAGCTGTGCATCAGGGTCAGCCCGTTTCAGCCAGACCGCCGCACTGGCCCAACGCGGGAGGACACACATGCGGGCGTGTACGCACGCCGGTTCGCTTGGGGATCGATCTCCTCATGTACTCCAGTAGTTTTCTTTAAAAAAAAGATCTCTTCACGTAGTGACGTACGCAAGCCTTATATATCCACCTTTTTTTCTCCACTAACAAGACTAATCGATCCATGATGGATTTATGTGGACGCGTACGATACTCCATACGCCCCCTGCGTATCGCCATCCCGTACACATGCGGGAGGTCGGCAGCGGCAGCGCGCCGGTGGCCGGACGCCACACAGGCCGGGTCCTCACACGGTGACAACGCGACGCACGCGAGCGACGCTGCACGCCATCGGCCGGTCCGGCTCTCGGTAATTTTCGCATCCTTTCCAAATTCCAATCTTGAATCTTGTCTCTGTGTGCGCCCATATAGGATATAGATTACAAAGGGCCACAATTGTGGTTGCGCCTTTGTCTTGCTTTTCCTAATTTTGTTTACAAACTGCAACAATCATGTATAAATTTGTAGCAAATACAATAAATGACTATGTTATAGCAAAAACTTGGGGCATTTTCTAGGGTTATAACTTTTAATTAAATTATACTTTTTGTCTATAGAAGTCTTCATGTCTCATTTATAATTTGTATTTGTCAAATACAATACCATGCCTAAGTTTCTCTCGAAAGAAAAGCAGCAATATGTCCCAGAAGACATAAATTGGGAAGAGGAGGTTCAATATGATCCGGGCAATCACCTCAATGATGATAGTTTGAGTGATGATGTTATTTTTATGTGGAGAAGGAAGAAATGAAAAAGGTCACCAATACTTAAGTGGTTGAGTATTTCATGGCTTGGAGGAATAGAACCTACTAAAGGTAATTTCCAGTTTTTAGCCATCTAAGTACTTTCATTTGGGCATTTTATTATGTTCTACTGAACCATGTAGTCCAGCGCTGTATTTTGGAATTTTGAAATGCAAGTCCTTTCAAGTAATTGTGTCCATTGTTTTATCATTATAGTAAACATTTGATGGCTACATTTTTATTTTTACAAATCGCCTTCTATTATATCCAATAATGTGTGCTAGAACCTATGACACACACCATTAGTCAATACATCCTTGCTTGAAAATTTTATGCCTTTTTAAAGTGGTGCATCGGGTAACATTTGCTCCAGCTCCGCCCCTGGCGGGGGCATTGCCGCAGGCCAACGCAGCCACCTGCGTCGGTTTCTTAAGGCATCTCCAATGGTTGTGTGATCATGGTTGGTAAACTTGCCATGTAGACTCTTTTGATGAGGTGGCATAAAATAAAAGAGGAGAGAGAATGGGATCGTATGATCCTCAAGCAACGATTTGGGCACAAGCTCCGAGGTAATTACATTCATTTCTGTGGGACCTAGCTGGACCTAGTGGCGGCAGCTACCTTCCCTATTTCCTTCTCTTGAGTGTTGGTCATCAGCTTATTTATATTGATTTAATATGTGTGGTTTCCATCAAGCTAACATACCCTTCACTGGAGAATTTGTATGATATGTTGTTGGCTGCTGAGTGGACCTTGAACCAACGAATGTATCATACAGACTATTGCAGATGCTCTTACGCTCGCCGACGCGTACGACTCATTCGAGCAATCACTGCTCGCTCTAGAGCAGAGCGTCGCGGAGCTACGGCCGGTTGTCCGGCTTGAGGGCAGCATGATGGCCTCCGGCTCCTCGCGTTGCTCCTGCCATGCAGGCATGCCTCGAGACACGCCATGCTGGCGCCGGCGGATGCTGTCGACCGTGAGGTCACCGGCGTGGTGGGACCGTGGGAGAGGTAGCGGAGAAACGCCGCGCAGCAAAATCAAGAGGCGGCCGCCGGCACCACAGGGCCTCCCGCTCGGGGCCACCGCTGGCTGTCCCCCACACTACTTACCGCCTTAATGCATCCACCCCTGACGTCGGCACTGCACAAGCCAGCTGCTCGAGCCCGCGACCATTGCATCGACCTCACGCCGCCACGTCCTGGGTTCCACCTTCCTCACAGACGCGGCCTCCGCGTCCCTGGGTCCACCACCTCGACTGCTTACAGGAAAGATGACAGCCGGCGCTTGAAAGGGAGATGGGGAGCCGACGACGAGATCGGAAGGATGGGACTCAGATCATCCGACGCAATGGCTGAAGCAGTAGACCGGCCCGACCCACCGCGCCTGCCAACCGCAGCACCATGCGAGCGACAAGGCCGCCCTGCTCGCCGTGGACCATTGTGACTGGAAGAAGGAGCGACCATGGAGTTAAAGTTAATGCATGCGACACCGGCGAAGACCCAGTAAGAGAATACGGCAAGAAAGATGGAGGCGGACGTTTGGTCTATGGGGAAATATGTCCCTGAAATCCACATCGTGTGTTAGTGCGTTGCGATCCGCAGGTAAAGTAGCGAATTATTCCCTCCGTTTTATAATGCAGTGCCTATAGATTTTCAGTTTTGCTAGAACTCATCTAGATGAGATCTAATTTGGTCTCATTCAGCTTTTATAGCCATTGGATGTGATGCTATAAGATGCGTGTGTGCTGACGTGGGTTGTATCTGTTCTTGTTTTCAAAGTGAATGAGACCAAAATACATCTCATCTAGATGAGTTCTAGGTACTCTCATAGATTTTTATAAAAGTCAACTTTTGCCAACTTTAATCAAGTGTATAGAGAAAATTGTCTACATCTACAATACCTAACATGTACATTCTGAAAATATAACTCACGATATATCCAATGATGTGCAATTGTTATTCTAGATGTACCTATTTTTGTCTATAAACATGGTCAAAATTTGTAATATTTGACTTTTGTAAAATTCTATAGGCACTACATTACATTATGGAAATGGAGGGAGTAGAAAATACGGGCAGGCTCCTGCTGTGCCAAAACGCATTATACACAGCTGCCAAAGTGTATACTGTCAGAAGGACAGGCTTGAAAGAGGCGTGTTTTCATGCAATAATTCCATTGTGTCGATGGATAAATGCTGCTCTACTGACACACGCCTCGTGCTGTTCCAAGGTGGCTACTGTGAGGGGCGTATCCCTGCAGAATTCTGAACGTTGGTAAGACAAAACAAACTTTTAAAGCTCAATTAAATCATTTTTGGTAGTAAAGCTATATCAAAATGTTTAGTTGTTGATGTGATTTTTATTAATATTTCTTGCCTATCATTCGATTCCAACAATGTAAACTATCTATATTTTTAGTGGCACGGTTGGCAGTTGTCTATTTAGTGATTACCAGAAAAGTTAAAAAAAACTGAAACTTGTTGAAAATAATCTTGACTTTCTTTCATTCTCGTATAAATAGTTTCAAGAAGGAAAACAACCATCGATTTCAGTGAAACAAAATTGAAGGACAAAAAATATGAATTGTAACTTGTATATATTCAAATATTCAAAGTTGTTCATTTAAAGTGTATATACATGTGACATGGAAATTTTGTAGTAACTTAAAAAGTCAAAAAAATGCGAAACTTTTTTTAAAATAAACTTGACCTTCTTTCACTCGTATAAAAAAATTCGTGAAGGAAAAGCTCCCATCGACATTAGAGAAAAAATATCAATATTTCTACTACAAAACGTGTGAATGGTAACTTGTATATTGTGTTAAATTTGTTTTCTTCCACCAAGAATATCATGACCCACTATGCCCGAGCTATAGTCCCTCACTTTGCCATCGCGTGACCCCACGACGGCAGATCCATGCCGCTGAGCCCCTTGTGCTCCTGCACCGCCACACGACACTCCATTGTAGCAACACAAGCCAGATAGAAAAATTGCGTCAGCCGGCACTAGAACCACACGTGTTGCATCAGATTTGTACCCCATGCATGCATGGTAGTAGTACCAGCCGCCACTACCGACCACCCGGGACCATTGTCCCGGCTTCCCGCACACACGCCGAACCTCCTAGCGCTGCTCCCTTGCAGCTCCGTGGCTCCAATTGAAATCTTCTTATATAAAATTATATGGAATATAACATCTGTCATTCTACATTTACCGATGTTGTCCATTGAAACATATCATCGAGAGGGAAAGTTAACTGTCGGTTATTACTATACATTGCCGGGTATTTTCTCAAATAACCGAGAGGCACACATGTACCGTCGGCCATGTTCACTCATAGGTGAGAGTTTTCTTTTCACCTTTGGCTATTAAATTTCACCGTCGGGCATTACATCTAATCCCCGTGGGTGTGGCAAAAACCGTCAGGCATTACATGTAATCTCTGAGGGGGCACCAAAAACCGTCGGGTATTACAATTAACCGTAGGGCATTACATGTAATCCCCGTGGGTGTAGGGAAACCCGTCGGGCATTACATGCAATCCCCGTGGGTGTAGGAAAAACCGTCGGGCTTTACAATGAACCGTCGGGCATTAAGTTGGATACCCGAGGGGTGGATTTTCACCGTCGGGCATTCTAGTATACCGTCGGGTATTAGTGGTAATACTTGTGAGTCGACACTAACCATCGGCCATTGCAACTACCGTCGGCTATTGCTGTAATAACTGACGGCCCGTCAGCTATTAGGTTTCACCGCCGAAAATATGGGGATTTCTAGTAGTGACGGCGTTGTAGGTTCTTCGAGCAGGCCATATGACGAGGAGCACCACCCAGGCAGTAGGTTCTTCCATGGAATTTATGTTCATGGAATTTATCATTTTTTGGATTTTATTGTTCATGTTGTGATCATATGAGCTCAAACTGAGATGGGGACTTTCCAACACTTTTTTCATGAATGCAAATGGCATGCTTGCATAGGTGATGTTTTTCTGAGTATTTTGATATCTTATTTGCATCTTTCGGAGTTAGTATATGAATTCGTTATGAAGTTTCAAAGTGTGGGTCAAACGGTCAAAGGACAAAAGCATAAGAGGAGCAAACGAGCTTGGATAGAAACTACGATTTTTTAAATTTAGGAGCAAATCAAACGTGTGTGACACAACTAAGGACTCAAATGTAATTGTCCCTTAAAAAGTAGTCAAAAAAGCATTGAAATAACATCCCACACTATCAGTGCGACAGAAACATTTTCCTACCCCGAAATATGTTCACGGTAAACTTACTTTTTTTTTCAAACAAACTTCTTGATACATGTATTACTGAAACTTAACTTGTTTGTGAAAAAAAATTCTTGGAATAAAAAATCCTCGCAAAGTTTCTTTCCATTCCGAGAACTTTTATTCTGCACAAAAACAACACCATAGTAGTTCTGCTGAAAACAACGTCAGTCCGGGGTTAGTTTCATTCAAATAATGCAAATTAGAGTCCAAAACAAGAGGAAAAGCGTGAGAAAAAAATAGATATGTTGGAGACGTATCAGGGGACGAGAAGATGGAGCAGTGGCCCATGAGGGCGCACCCTGGTGGCTTGTGGGGCCCACGTGGCTCCTTTTGACCTAACTCCGCCTCTATAAATTCTCAAAAATCAGGAAACCAACAGGGGAGTCCACGAAAATCTTTTTCTGCCGCCACAAGACTCTATTCTCGAGAGATCCCATCCGGGGACCTTTTCTGGTACTCTACCAAAGGGGGAATCAATCACGAAGGGGCTCTTCATCAACCTTGCCGCCCCTTCGATGATGCGTGAGAAGTTTACCACAGACCTATGGGTCCATAGTTAGTAGCTAGATGGCTTCTTCTCTCTCGATGTTCTTCAATACAATGTTCTCCTTGATGTTTTTGGAGTTCTATCTGATGTAATTCTTTTTTGCGGTGTGTTTGTTGGGATCCGATGAATTGTGAGTTTATGATCAAATCTATCCATGAATATTATTTGAGTTTTCTCTGAACTCTTTTATGCATGATTGTTATAACTTCGTATTTCTTCTTCGATCAATTGATTTGGTTTGGCCAACAAGATTGATTTATCTTGCAATGAGAAGAGGTGCTTTGTAATGGGTTGGATCTTGCGGTGCTCAATCCCAGTGACAGAAGGGGACATCCCACGTATGTATCGTTGCTATTAAGAGTAAAAATATGGGGTTTATTCATACATGAGTTTATCTTGACTACATCATGTCATCTTGCTTAAGGCGTTACTTCGTTCTTTATGAACTTAATACTCTAGATGCATGCTAGATAGCGGTCGACGTGTGGAGTAATAGTAGTAGATGCATAATCGTTTTGGTCTACTTGTCTCGGACGTGATTCCTATATACATGATCATTGCCTTGGATATCATCATAATTATTTGCTTTTCTATCAGTTGCCCAACAGAAATTTGTTTACCCACTGTATGCTATTTTCTCGAGAGAAGCCTCTAGTGAAAACTATGGCCCCCGGTCTATCTTTTATGATATACTAGCAAACAGCACATGCTTCGCATGTAGCGTCAACTGGGCAAAGGGGCGAGAAACTTAACACCACTCTTACTCCAGGCTTTCTTTCCGCACTACTATGGATAATCAAATAATGGGAAAATTTGGTTTCAATTGTCAACCGGTCATTAATTGCATTAATACAACTTAGCAGTGAATACTTTTCATAACTTCATGATAATTTATCACTTAAAACTGTGCCATCAAAAATAGATGTGACATCTTTTTTTCTTAGGGAGAAATAGATGTGACATCTTGGGGTAGTAACAAAATCTGGACATTGGACCGCTTGAAATGAGTGGTTAGCTATCTCAAAAACAATCAACAACTCAAAAAAAAAATCTGGACATTGGGTAGATGCACATATACTCAATACTTCAATATGCATTGGGTAGATGCACTATATGCAAAATTGGCTAGATCTATAATTTTTTTAGGGCCTCAATGTGTGTGTAACTCGGCTCATTAAGAAATAAAAGTTCTGGAACAGTAGAGAATAGATTTTTTTTTCAAAATACAATTTAAATTATTTTATTTTTGAAGGTTCTTATTTATTTTCTACATGCACAATATTTAATTATCTCGTGTTTTAAGCTTGCAAGGACATATGCATCGAGGCTGTTTTTATCAGGACATGCATCCGGACTTGTTAAATTTGTGATACACTTTATTTCATGCCTATATGCATTTTTCTATTGTTTCTTTGTAGATTTTCCTTTTAAGGCAAATTGTATAATTGTATCAAACCCTCCCTTCTAGTACATCATTCCCTTTGACTCAGGGGAGCACGTCAAAGTTTTAATATTTTATCTGGGCTCTGCCCTGTAGGCATTGCCATGGTCCAAGGCGCCTAGAAGACTCCCGATTTTCTGAGTAGTCTTTTACTCAACAAAAGCCTGCCACCTGACACAGCGGGACAGTGCAAGACTAACTCCTACCGCAAATTCCAGGGATGTTGGCCGTTGGATCACACAATCCAATGGTAAGTAACACTACTAAAAAAAGGGCAATAGTTGGGATTGACACTAATGGCGCACCAGACAAGCGATGCGCCATTAGTATATACTAATGACGCACCACCTTCTGATACGCCATTAGAGTTGAAACTGCGTCATTAGTATCAAATTTTTTTTGAACTAGTGCGCCTGTCCAAACATACTAATGGCGCATCCAGACTCAGTGCGCCATTACTAGTTGTAACTAGTAATGGCGCACCTGTCGGAAAGTGCGCCACTAATGTTTTTTTTAATTATATTTTTATTCCTTTTTTTGCAAAACTACTAATGGTGCACTGTTCCACAGTGCGCCATTACTAGCATTGTGGAACAGTGCGCCATTAGTATGTTTTTTTTGCAAAACTACTAATGGCGCACCAGTAGAAGGTGCGCCATTAGTAACCTGGATTACTAATGGCGCATTTAGAGTTGGTGTGCCATTAGTAAGTGGGCAGCAACAAGATATTTTGGACAACCTCTCCTACCCACACTCACTTTCTCCCCACTTCATTCTCTCCACCTCCTCCTTGTCTCGGATGCCTCCTCTTTTTCACCTCATTTCCACCATAGATTCATTCAAATTAAGTGGTTAAATTACCTTGTTTCGATAGGTAAGTAAGGGGGGAAGCTATATTTATGTTGTTTTCCCTACAACAATGTGCACATGCACTTTTTATGGCCTAGCTAGATCTATGTATGTTCGTGGTGTTGCATATGTTTGTGGTGTTGCATATGTGTTTGTGTTTGGAGGGGTACCGGTATTTGAAATGCGATAGTTGCCAATATTTTGCCGGAATGTTGATTCATTTCCGTTTCGGCGAGAATTTTGGCATTAAGCATTCTTTTCGGTCCTATTTTTAGGGAAAGTCATGCCAATTTTTTTCTTGGTTCTAAAATATCGTTTTGCTCTACCCATGACGACCATGGTCATACGATGACCCGAAGGCATCGTGAATAGGTTTTTGAGGTCCGCGAAGGCTGAGATGCTTCAAAAGAACGAGGCGGAGATAAGATGTCCGTGTCGAAGATGCAAGTGAAGAGCCTTATTGCGGACCCGGATTCGAAAAGTGCGGGACCACACTGCTCTTGCGTGGTTTCATGGATGGCTATCGGTGGCAAGGTGATGAAGATGACTACAAAGTCGTCCATGGGGGCCGGGCAAGAAATGAGGAAGGGCGACAAGACAACCACCGCGGCTCGGGCGGGCGAGAAGAGGAAGAATCCCGGAGATGATCATGACGGTGATCTTGCATACAGTCATCATGTAGAAGATGCAGGACATGATGATGAGGAAGATCTGCGGGAGCGGGGCACGGGCATGATCATGAAGATGATGATGCGGCGGGCGGAACATCGCTGGACCATCGATGGGCTGGGTGCAGGACCCTCATATTCAAGAGCTGCTTCTCAAGCGACGGATAACGCAAGAGCTGCCGCGAGAGAAAGCCAAGATGGATCAACTTGAGTTAGACGCGGTTACTCCATTGTATGAAGGATGCAGGCCCGAGGATACCCGCCGAAAATGCGCTCATGGCTCACGGAGATGAAGGTAAAACACAAAATGACCGACTCATGCTTCGACGAGAACATGTCATTCTGGCACTAACGTCTTCCCAAGGGGAACAAGTGCCCGACCAGTTTGGAGGAGGCGCAGAAAATCGTGTGTCCTCTGGATTTACCGCACGTGAAATACCATGTGTGCATGAACAATTGCATCATTTATCGGGACGAGCACGCGGAGTCTACCATATGTCCGATTTGCGGCGTCACTCGATACAAGAAGAGGAAGAAAGCTCCTCGAAAAGTGGTGTGGTACTTTCCGATCACTCCTCGTCTGCAGCGGTATTTCGCGGACCCTAAGGTAGCAAAGCTCCTGCGTTGGCACGCAGATAGGGAGAAGAAGACACGAGAAGATGACGCAAATGATCCGGAGATAGATAAAAAAGACAAGATGCTGAGTCACCCTAAGGATGCGAGCCAGTGGCAAGCGTTGAACTTCGAAGACCCAGAATTTGGGAAGGATCCAAGGAACATCGTCTTTGGGCGCGAGCACCGATGGAGTCAATCCGTTTGGCAGCCAGAGAAGCACACATAGCACCTGGCATGTGTTTGTGTGGATGTACAACCTTCCCCCCTGGTTGTGCATGAAGAGGAAGTACATTCACATGAGTATGCTAATTGAAGGGCGAAACAACCAGGGAACAACATCAATCAGACCGGGGCTCTTTGAAAGAGGAGCTTGACACGCTGGAAAACGCCGGCCAATACGTGGACGCCGAGAGAAAGAATATTTCCCTATGAGAGCCGCACTTTGCTCACGCACGGTGCACGACTATCTCGATTACGGATATCTCGTGGGGCGGTGTAGTCCACGGATTTTACGGATGCGTAAGGTGCATGGATGACACAACGTATCGCTACTAGATAGAGATCCCGGTCTTGAAAACCGTGTTCATGGGACATCGAAGGTGGCTTCGCGACGATGACCCGTGGAGGAAACGCAAGGATCTGTTCGATGGTGAAACCGAACCCAAAACGCCTGTCACGAGGAGCGGCGAGGAAATAGACAAGCTGTTGAAAAATTGGAAAGATCGCCTTGCCGGGAAAGAAGCAAAAGGTTCCAGAGCCGGAAAGAAGCGAAAGGCGCCAGAGCCGCTTGAAGGTATGGAAAACGAGGTCTGCATTTTACGGGACTTGCCGTCTTGGAAGATCCACCGTGTGCCTCACAGCCTTGATGTCATGCATATCACGAAGAACGTGTGCGAGATGTCGCTTGGTACCCTGCTCAACATGCCGAGAGGACCAAAGATGGGCCGAAAGCAAGGGCGGACTTGAAATCAATGGGCATCGGCAGAGCTTCACGCTAATGATGATGATGATGAGGCGAAGCAGGACACGATGAAGTCGTCGCAAAGGCAAAAAGGCCAAGAAGACCGGAAATGACTACCCTCCCGCGTGCTTCACTCTAAGTCAGGAGGAGATCGAGCAGTTTTTCACCTGCCTCCTAGGAGCAAACGTCACCGCGAAAAATGAGCCATGGGTATTGGCTTCCCAAGTTGACCAATGCTTCTTCATTACCGACCCGTCAAAGCCCAGTCGTGTTGTCGTGAGGAGAGGCAAAAGGAAGATCATCGGAATGGATGGAGTAGCCAATGAGCAAGACTTCGACAAGTACGGCGACCCGAGGATCGAACATGACGACGATGATGAAGTAGCAGCATACACCACAAGAAGAAGCAGGACCACCCTACCTAAAGGACGTCCGTTCCACGGAAGAACTCGATTTGCGAAAAAAAGGGCAAGAAGATTGTGAGCAGATAGCTAGCTAAGATCGATTGTATTTAAATCGTAGCCTTCATTTCTCGATTGTATTTCATGGGCACTTTTGAACTATCATGAATATTTTTAAATTTCATGGACACTCGATCTCGATCCTCCATCTCGATCGCTATCCCACCTCGCCAGATCCGGTCCCCTCGCCGAGCACCCCAGTCCACCGGCCGCCGCGCCCACCCCGCACCCTCGATTCCCCTACTCAACCGCCGCCGACCCCCGCACCCTCCCTACTCAACCGCGCCGCCGACCCCCCGCACCCCGCACCTCCCGCTCCACCAGCATTCTTTGCTTGATGATATTTAAAAAAATTATTACTGTCTTATAAAAAATATTACTGTTATGATTTAAACAAGTTTGAACATATTTAAACACAAATAAGTATCAAACAACATTTTAAATGCATAAAAAATTGTGGAGCCTGGGAATCAAACTCAGGACCTCTGGTGTGAGAATGGTCACGACCGATCAAGCTAGTAGAGGAACTTGATGTGGATCAGGTCGGTGGAAGATAACCTGTTGGCTCGAGCGAAATAAAAAAAAATACTAATGGCGCACTGGGTGAGGTGCGCAATTAGTTTTGATGTTCTTATGGCGCACCGAGGGGTGGTGCGCAATTAGTATTGTGCCGCCCCCATCCATATTTCCTCCCCGGCCCAAACCTATCCCCTCTCTCTCCCTCGCCCTCGCCCTCGATCCCCTTCCTCTCTCCTCTCCCGATGCCGCTGCCCCGCCGCCTCGACGCCGCCCCGACGCCGCCTCGATGCCTCGACGCCCCGACGCCGCCTCGACGCCAGCCGCCTCGCCGCCTCGGCGCCCGCCCAGCGCCGCCTCGGCGCCTCGACGCCTCGGCCTTCTGCCCGCCGCCTCGGCGCCGCCTCGGCGCCGCCCGGCGCCACCGAGGAGCACGACACAGCGCGGCGCCTGGCGTCGCGAGGCTACCCATCCTCCTCTTCTTCATCGACGGCGTGCCGGGGACTACTCGGCGAGAGGACCAAGTGAGTAATTCTGCAGATCCCCAATTCCCTCCTGTTCCCGCTCCGCATGATGCTGAGAATTTTGTTTTTGCTTCAGCTGCAGGGACGCCATTGTCGCTTGGATCGGCAAGAAGCTGGGCCTGCGATGCAGAACCTCACCGCCGACGAGGCCGAGAAGATAAATCCTTTGGCGACGACGTGGCGTGCTTCGCCTTCCTCGACCACCTCTCGGTATGCAATGCGCCTTCTCCGATGGCAGCAAAGTCAAACAAACCCAAAATTGGTTCAGTTGCAAACCATGTTACCCACATTGACCCAAAATTGGTTGAATTGCAAACCATGTGACCCAGATTGACCCAAGAATACAATGCTTGAATTGTGGCCAAACCGAGAACATGTGGCCATGTTACCCAAAATACAGTGCACCTAGTTTTCCCAATGCCTTTATTCTTACGCTTGCTCACTACTAGATGAAATGTCAACCTGCATTTTCCATTTCCATGTTCTGAGAACAAATCCGAGATGTGCTTTCGTATGTTTAGCTCTCGATGCATAATGCACCTTCTCCAAGCACAGCAAAGTCCAAAGCAACCCAACCTGCTTCAACTGCATCCATTACAAGCATAGTGTTCCTTTACAAGCATAGTAGAGCATAGTATGGATTCTAATGTTCAACTCGACTAAACAGGTTCTCGCAAACGGTCTTTTACTGCACTTGACTGAAGAAGTAGGTGTCTGCTATATCCTGCACTTGAGGTGAGTTGTGTTCTCAGGTTTACATTGCAATGGGCACTCTTCTTGTAAACACAAATTCAGATTTATATACTATACGCTGGCATGACTGTTTTTATTAGGCGACAAAGGCAGTAGTTGATGTATCTTGGGTTGATTATAAAGTTGCTTGGGTTTAATATTACCCAGCATGATGATGTATCAATGTAGCATTAGCATATGATCCAAGTGCTAGTACTGCTAGTAAATAGCTAATACAGTTAATGAAGAAGAAAAAAAACTGCTAGTACAGTTAATGAAGAAGAAAAAAAACTGCTACTACTGCTAGTAAATAGCATCAGACTGAATGTCTTTTATATATGGTACTGCTAGTAAATAGCTTCTTCTATATACTAATTTGCATCAAAGTGTAGAACAAAGCATCAGACTGAATAACTAATAAAGAGGTAATTAACCTAACTATTCATTTTTCCTTAGGTTAATATTAAAATGTCCAGTGTATATATATTTGAAAATGATTGCTGCTAGATGTTAATTTGCTGGTACTAGCTAGAATTTGGCCTTTGAAAAGCAAAAGCAAAAGCTAATTAACTGCTGGGTAATAGCACTGGTACTAGGTAGCTAAAATATGTGTTACGAAACACTAAGAGCGTAAACACTTACTACATACATATGCTCAAGAAACACTTACTAACCGTAAAAGGTTTTGACTTGAAATGTTAATAGCACAGAGAGCACCACAAGTTAAACACCTCAATCTGTTAGTATTTGTCCGCATTTTCTCACATTCTTCTTGTATCCGATCCAAAGATTGCTTGTAGTGGTTTGTCCAAAATGTTGAATGATACTGCTTGGAGATGCATATATTGTTTCACCTCTTCACATGCCAATGTATTTTCCATGTTGTGATGGAGGCCTTTTTGCCTTGTCCACCGAGAGGCCCTTGAGTTTGCTGGAATGTCGATTAACTTCCGTTACAGCAAATTCGAGTACTCCATATGTCCTATTTTCAGCAAAGGTCATGCTGAAATTTTCCGTGAATTTTAGCATGACTTTGCTAAAAATAGGACATATGGGGTACTTGTGACTAATGCATGGGTGTCGACAAACCATTAATTATACAACCTTGGCTTTTAGGGTGCCTCGGTGTCGATAAAAACCGAAATGATGAGACCATGATCTTGTTCCTTGACAATAACCAACTTTTTGACCAAACTTTGTTCCTATTTAAAGAGAAACATGGCCAACAACGATGAGGCAGGGGGTTCGGGCGGCAAGGCATTCTGGGAGCTGTCCCAGGAGATGGAGGAACAACCTCACTTGTATGAGGACGCCGGCTTCCCCACCGATCCTGAGACCACTGATGGTGCCGCCGAGGATGACCCCACTGATGCCACCACTGATGGTGCCGCCGAGGATGCCACCATCGATGATGGCGGCGCACGACAGATGGCAGCCAACCGAAGAGGCAACGGAAGGACCGGCGCCCGACCGTGCTCGCACCCTCAAGGAGGAAGTTCTTGAAGTGGACTCGAGGGAATCCAACGGCGCCAACGAATAGTCAAGGGGTACTCGCTTCAGCTAGGGTGCATTCTCCGAGCACCGTCTCGATCAACACCGAGAACCCGAGGCATCCCGACCGAGGGAATTTGCGCAACCTCCTCTTCACGAAGCTGCACGAACGATACAAGTTCCCCGCTGAATTTGAAAACACAAGCCTCAAAGGGAATAAAGTGAACAATGCTGCCCTCACGAAGATGAGCAAGGCCCTGTCTACTTGGAAAAGCAATGTGAAGAGAATGATCGAGAAAGGTGAGAGTTATGAGAAGATCAAGGAGAAAAATCCTTCGATCACCGAAGATGACTACAACGACTTCAAGATCAATTGCTCGAGCACCGCAAACTCTGAATCAAGTCAGTGGGGAAAGAAATGCGGAGCTGAACTTAGGGGAACACACACTCGGTCCCGGCGGTTCTGAGTGGCGGAGCCTATATGGGACAAGGAGGAGGCGGACCATGCCGAGCAAGGCCTACCGCCTCTTCGATAAATACGGTGACAAGCAGACCGGGAACTTTGTCGGGCCGGTACAAGAAGGACCCGAAAACAAAGGAGCTTACCACGGATCCGAAGACCAGGGCGCTTGAGCTTGTTCTTGTAAGGAATACACCTCCGCGTAATTAGCTCCATATGGTTGCATTCTAATTAATGAAGCCAAATTTCTAAATGGTTCACATTCCTTCCGCAGCGCATCGAAAAGCGATGAGCTGGGTCGACTAAGAGCAACCCTTGGGACACCACTCTAAATAGGGCGTTGAATGTAATGAAGAACAAGGATAAGCTCAGTAAGCCGGCAAAGGCTTGTCGACAAAATGGTCGTCATACTATAACACTGGTGGGCGAAAGGAGAAAAAGACCAGTTCGGAAAGCGGTAGCGCGAGGTTCAAGAACTCAAGGCATGTGTGGCGCGGATTCGGAGATTGTCCAAGAGCAAGTGCAACAACAACTTGGAGCGACGATCACCGCCATTATGCCTGCCTTGATCGAGGGGTTGAGTGCGTGGATTGCGGGCGGCCAACAGGGGCCGCCCCCGATTCCTAGCTTCACGGCCAGCAACTCGCAGAACGCGATGGCGGGGCCATTGGTGTCTCCGGCGGAGGCGACATTGGTGTCTCCGATGCCGGCACGGGAGCTTAATGCACCCGGGTGTACGCCGGCCGCCACCTCTGCAGCAAGCGGCCCTCCGTCAATCGTGACGCCGCCGTTGGCGGTGCCTCGACATTAGCCGAGCTCGACGTCATCATCACGGTAACTAATTAAGACTCTCGCCGAGGACTTCATCTCCTTGCCTTTGACTGGCATCCCCGACGCCCTACATGTTTTCGCAGGCGCCGCCGACGTTACGTGCACTCTCACGCACTTCATGAACAACGAGTTGGTCGATGTCGCCAAGGGCAAAATCGTTCAACCGGGCAACCCTTGTTCCACGGTACCAGATGCCACCCAACTTGTTTAGGGTTCAACTGGTTCGGGTGCTTCCAGTGCTGCGACGAGTTGTTACCTCCGATTCGACCCGTCCGTACGGCGATGATGACGTGATGACCCTCGGCGCCTCGAGCTGGCCCCTCGCTTTGGTCAAGAGCCGATTCGTTTGGGGGCGGGGACACCACCCCAAAGACAACACCGCCAGCCGTTGCCGACGCCAAGTCGGCCCCTATGGCAAGACCGCCGCGAACGGTGCCGGACATCCCTATGCCATCGATCCAAACATGCATATGGCATGTGATCGAACGACGACGACGATGATACATTTGGCAACGTCGATCAAGATTTTGCCGATCATTGGTACGGTGGCGACTTCATGGGGCCTCCTTCTCAAGAACCCAACCCAACAAAAGACGCGGCGCGATCTAGCTGGTACCGCGGAGAAGCCAAGTTACAGCGTCGTCTGCCGTTCAGCTCTCAGGAGACGCCTCCAGCTGCCGACTTCACCGAGCCTCAGATAGGCGAGGTGCGAAAAATTATCAGCCCCAACACACTTAAGAAGGCAGTCTGTGAGCAGAACTCGGTCCCATTACAGGAGAAGAAGAAGGCACGCAAAAGAAAGACTAACAAGGGTGCGGGCCAGCCGGCACCGAGTACGATCCATGCTCAGGACGGGCCACCTTCACCTGAGGATATCTCGAGGAGGGTGCATGTGGCGGGTAGGGCGATGCTACCGACAAATATGCTCAATGCTGCAACCGGTGCTATGCGGAGTCTGCATGATGGTGTTCTTTCTTTGGAGAAGCGGCGTCTCGAGAGAAGGATGTGGCATACCGGTTTCGCGGCCAAGGTGCCAGAGGGCAAGGGCTTTGTGGATAACTCCATCGGGCGACGATCGCCTGCGGTTTGATGACATCCACGCTTATGTTAAACCTTCATCCGCTGCACTACACCTTCGCTCGGCTATTTTCGCTGAGTATGGAGATGCGGATCATTCGCGACAAGACCGGACATCGTGATAGTCGACCCCTTCTACATGCGTGCCAAGATCTTGGGCAGCGCTGGGGACCGCAAGTCGCGAAGTTCTTACCTCGAAGGCGTCATTCGGCAAACCAAGATAAGGATAATTTCCTCGTGCCTTACTTTCCCGAGTAAGTCCTCCCCTCAACCGGCCCGTAACATATGAATTCTTAGATTTCGATTGTTTTTCTTTTAACATTCCGTATTTTCTGCAGTGACACACATTGCACGCTCATCCTCCTAAGCCCCAAATATTCCATGGCCACGTATTTCGACCCGGACCGTCAGTCGAACGTAGACTACACAAATGTCAATAAGGTTCTTGATGATGTTCTCCCCGGCTACGCCAAATCTGGAGGCACCTTCACCAGGCCTATTCGTAAGTACGGCAAGCACGTGTTCTCCCACAATACGACGCTCGCTGCGCTGCGTCACCGGGCGGTCGGCGGGTGCCTACTACACCATCCATCACATGCGGGCGATCGACGGGACCATCATCAACTTCGCTACCGAGTAAACTCAAAGATTGGGCCGCGGCGTGTCGACAATCCAGACGCGGACATCGACAAGAATTCTTTCGCATCGATGCGAGTTTGCGGAAATCATCCATCAAGATGTCCTTCGTACCTCGGGCAGTTCTACCTCGTAAATCAACCGTCCCAACGGTGACATCGACACAATGCTACAAATGCAGGCTGACAACGCCCGTTATTTCATGACTCCCACGATAGACGGCGGCTTTATCCACGCTCCGGTCCCTTGATTCGAGTCGAAAGCAGTGATGCTGTGTCTAGTTCTGAAACATCGATTGGCTCACGTTGTAATTAAACTTTAATGAACTTGTAGTATGTCTCTTTGGTTTCGAGAGTCGTTCAACTTAGATGTAATCGATGCTATCAATGTCTCGCTTTTCTCTTCCGATCGTTCTGTTGCATACTTATATATTGCTTATGTATTGTCTGTGAATTGGTAGTAACGTTTCGTTTGGCTAGTGCATAGCGATGCCGTTGTATGTCGTGTACAAGGGTAAGGTTCCCGGAGTCTACGACGACTGAGAGGAGTGTCGGAGACAGGTTCACCGATTCAGCGGTATGATTACAAAGGGTACACCACTAGGGCCGAGGCCGAATCTAGATACGCCCGCTATCTAGCGGGAGAGGGGAGGGAGCGTTGGAGGAACCGGATGAAGACGAGTTTCATCGTGATGATGCTCATCATGATGACCGCAGCTCTCTTCTATGTGATGGTAGTTTAGATGATCGATATCGACTTGTAATGTGAAGACAAACTCGCTACTCGCGGTCTCGAGACTTGTAATATAATGTTCTATCTTTGTTCGGTCTTTTCAATTCGGAGACTAATATGATGAATTGTATTCGGAGACTAATATGATGAATTGTATTCAGAGACTAATCTTCTATTGTATTCGATGAATCTGTTGTTGATGTGTGCTGTCTATATTTTGTCCAATTATACATTTTGTAACCTGTGCAAAAAACAGAAAATAAAAAATAAAAAACCTAATATTCATACTAATGGCGCATCACATCATAAAGTGCGCCATTAGTATGCCAAAGGATACTAATGGCGCATCATTAAATAGTGCGCCATTAGTATGCCGGGTTACTAATGGCGCATCTTGTTGTTGTCGTCATTAGTATGCCAAAGCACCTGGTATACATGGCCCTCGGGAGGCATACTAATGGCGATCGTTGTATATACTCATGGCGCATCAGAGGTCCGCCATTAGTATACCAGATACTAATGGCGCACCAGTGGTGCGCCATTAGTAAAATATACTAATGGCGTGGCACTAATGGCGCACCACTAATGCGCCATTAATGGCCAAATTAGGTGCGCCATTAGTATGCCTTTTCCTAGTAGTGTAAAGTGCCACGTTGTCGAGGATTTCAACCCGTTGAATGCTAGCCGTCCGATAGTAAAGATCAAACGGCTCATATGCTTTAAAATTGGTACACTATATAGTAGTATAGATATAGATATAGAAAAATCTAAAAATAACTTGCTGCAATTTTACTTTATTCATTTTATTTTGTATTTTTGTCCAATCTATCAATCAAATACCATACAATTTAATCTTGCTCGTAACCATCGAGGGATTGACAACCCCTTGTACGCGTTGGGTTGCAATTGTTGTTTGTGTGCAGGTGCTGCTAACGAGGTGTTGCTTGATTGTCCTACTGGATTGATAACCTTGATTCTTAACTGAGGGAAATACTTATCTCTGTACTGCATCATCCTCTCATCTTCGGAGAAATCCCAACGTAGTTCACAAGTAGCAATATTGCACTTTTTATTTAAGTTATTAATCAATATTGGGATTTGCGAACTGCCCATGTACTTGTCGAGGCAGAACATGGGGAAATCATCACCTTCCCCCCTTCCAACCCTGAAATCACCCTTCCAAGCCTGAATTTCTTATCAGATATGAGTTTAAAAAAGTAATTTATTAGCTATAGCTCTTATAATTTGTATTCGGTACATATATAATGTGCTTTCAAAAATTTGTGTTCTTCTCTTCTTTTTTCTATCTTTTTATTATAACGGTGAAAATCGCCCATTATTAGTGTGACGATTTCGGTTCTAGAAAACTGTGATTATTTTTCTATGGGAGTTCTTCTTTCAAAATAATATTCTATGTAATTCGTTCGAAATTTGTCCTACTTGGTGTTGATTGCCGGCTCCCAACTAATCTTTCTCTCCTACTTGTAGACAAATGTTTTCTTTATGATTGGAAAAGGAGAACAACCTCCCATTCCCAGCTATTTATCTATAGAAGCTCAAGATTTCATACGCCAGTGTGTAAGAGTCGATCCAGACTAGCAGTGGCGTAACCAGGATTTTGGGTCAGGGTGGTCCAATTGATATGTAAAATGTTTACACCACGAATACAACATACCAACATACTAGTAGAGGGTAAGCTATTTAGCTGAGGGGGCCAATGCCCCCTCCCCCCAAGTTTGAGCCAACAAATGTATCTGTATCTTAGCTTATTGTTCCAAGGCAACGCACGGTCATTTGACTAGTTACATTTCAGTGTTTTGAGAACATGGTTTTGCTCTCCTTAGTCAGTTTGAACATGAAAATATAGTCCAGTATTATGGAACTGACAAGGTATTCCTCACTCCTTTTGATGTTCCTAGGTTATGTATTGCGATTCTAGATTTTTTGTTTGTTTAAGCAATCCTTATGTCACATACAAAAAATGATTTATTTGTGTTTAATGATGTTCAATACTTAAATGCAAGAAGAATCTAAACTCTACAGTTTTGAGCTTGTTACAAAAGGTTCTCTTTCATCCCTATATCAAAAGTATAAACTGCAAGACTCACAAGTGTGTGTGTACACAAGGCAGATTCTCAATGGATCGGTTTATCTCCATAAGAGGAATGTGGTCCACATGTATAATGTTGCTTCTCTTATGATTTATCTTGAAAATAATCAGTGCTTATGAGCCAATACATTTTGTCCTTTGAACCTCTTTTCTAGTATTGAATAATGAGTTTTTGATCTCATGTGTCATGCTCTTATAATGTGAATAGCACATACGGGGCAAGTTTGCTTTCCAGAAGCTAGTACATGCTCCTCCTTCTTAAGGTGGCATCCAGCATATACTAGTGGAGGTTAAGTGGGTTCTTTTGGTTCATAACCAAATAAAGCTCTTTTGCTCTACCTTCTTTTTGTTCACTTTGGGTCACGTGGAAGGGTGAGAATGCGGAGTTTGATTTTTTGAATAATTTATAAAAAAAAAACAGTGCATTACATGATTTATATGAGTATCCTCTGTACTGTAGTTTGGGATTGTGAAGCCAACAAAGAACACAACAATGATCGATGAGGCACAACCTGTTAGAAACAGAGCAACTAATTCGTTCACCATCATCATTTTAGATTATCTACATCAGAGCAAGTAAACACTTGACCCTTGGACCGTTACCCTCAAAAAGGCGCCTTGCTGGCTTGCTCAAATATAGGGTCTACTTGACTGCTAGTGTTTCACTCTCCAGGTACCAACCAAACAATTTTCAGGTAGGTCTTAGGCAAGGTCCAGACCAGGCAAATTTTTACCAGGTCTCGAACCAAACTAGCCCATATACCGCGCATGTCGTCCCCGTACATACTTCTTGTAACGGACCACGTGCCGAAGGTGTCGGGTTGACCTGCCATGTTGATGCATCCTCGAAATCATCCAGCGCCTGCCTGGGTGGTGTCCATGGAATTCGTGTTCGCTGCACGGCGTCATAGTTTCTTCGAGCAGGCCATATGACGAGGAGCACCACCCATGCAGTAGGTTCTTCCATGGAATTTATGTTCATGGAATTTATCATTTTTTTGGATTTTATTGTTCATGTTGTGATCATACGAGCTCAAACTGAGATGGGGACTTTCCAACACTTTTTTCATGAATGCAAATGGCATGCTTATATAGGTGATGTTTTTCTGAGCATTTTGATATTTTATTTGCATTTTTTGGACTTAGGATATGAATTCGTTATGAAGTTTTCAAAGTGTGGGTCAAACGGTTAAAGGGCAAAAGCATAAGAGGAGCAAACGAGCTTGGACAGAAACGACGATTCTTCAAATTTAGGAGCAAATCAAACGTGTGTGACGCAACTAACGACTTAATGTAATTGTCCCTTAAAAAGTAGTGAAAAAAGCATTGAAATAACATCCCATGCTATTAGTGCGACAGAAACATTTTCCTACCCCGAAATATGTTCATGGTAAACTAACTTTTTATCAAACAAAGTTCTTGATACATGTATTACTGAAACTTTACTTGTTTGTGAAGACAATTCTTGGAAATAAAAAGAGGATTTTCACATTTTTCTTGCAAAAAAATATTTTCCCTAGCTCATAAATTTATGCTCCAACGAATTACTTAAAAAAAAAACTGTTCATGTTACACGAAAAGTGTTTTTCCCAAAATAATGACAGTATGTATGTTACGCCAAATAATAATTTTAAAAAGAATGTTCGGTCTCTTTTTGCAGTCTAAAAAACATTAAAAGAAAGTCCAACGCTTTCTTTGCGACCACCAAATTTCCCTCCCAATAAGTTTCCCCGAAGTAAATTCATGGTATGTATCTTACGGAAAAGAAATATGGAAATATTGGAAATTTGCTTCTGCACTCCAGAAATACAGTACGTGCATAAAAATGGCTGGCAAGTGTCAAGGAAAAGTTCCCACGTAAATGTATTGTAAGCCCGGAGCCGGGAGCCGGGAGGCGTTTCCGATGGGAGCAACTAGTTAACGAGCGCTCCTTCGGAGCGCTCGTAACGAGCGGTTCGGGAGCGCCCCGCGCGTGACAAGTGCCGTGCGCGGAGCGCTCCCGAGAAAACCAGGTGGCGCGGTTGGTTCCTGGTTTTCCCTTTCCGGTTTGTGGTTTCATGCGTTTTGCACTTTGACCCTCATGCTACCACATTTTTCCGTTTTCCCTTTCCACGCGAAACACAGAAAAATACCAGTTCGCGCGCTTGGTTCCCTGTTTCCCTTTCTCGTTTCCTTTTCTATTCCCATTATATTTCCGGGATATGGAGATTTATGGGGTAGTTACGGGCGGGGACTACCAACAATATCAAATGTGACCTTTCAAGTAACGAAAGAAAATCAACTTTTTAATGTAAAACGGCAGTGTTCAGAATTGTTCAATCGTGTGACTTCTTTATAGGCACAGGTGAACACTAGGAGAGGCACGGTGTACACTAGGAAGAAAAACTTTACTAAATTGAAGAAAAATGTGCTGGTTAAATGCGGCGTGTTGTCCGTCAGCGGTGTGACCTGGCGCCTCGTATGAGTGAACCTCTGCCGCCTTGGCTCGTTTAATTTTCATGAACATCTTGAAGGGGGCATAGGTCGAACTGTGTGTTGGTCGAAGTGTGTGTTTGGTCGTGCAGCGTCTTTGGTTCGTCTTGGGCGTTGTCCGTCAGCGGTGTGTGACCACGGCGCCTCGGCGCGAGGGAACCTCCTGCCGCCTTCATTTCGTTTAATTTTCATAAACATCTTGAAGGGGGGCATAGGTCGAGTGTGTGTTGGTCGAAGTGTGTTTGGTCGTGCAACGTCTTTGGTTCGCGGCGCGTTGTCCGTTCTTGATGTGACGGCGCCTCGGTGAGGGAATCTCCTGCCGCCTTGGCTCGTTTAATTTTCATAAACATCCCGGCGGGGGTGGCATAGGTCGAAGTGTGTGTTGGTCGAAGTGTGTGTTTGGTGCGTGCAGCGTCTTTGGATTCGTCTGCGTAGCGTCGTTAAATGCGGTGTGACACGGCGCCTCGGTAGTGAACCTCTGCCGCCTTGGCTCGTTTAATTTTCATAAACATCTTGAAGGGGGGCATAGGTCGGGTGTGTGTTGGTCGAAGTGTGTGTTTGGTCGTGCGGCGTGCTTTGGTTCGTGCGGCGCGTTGTCCGTCAGCGGTGTGACCTGGCGCCCGGCGAGTGAACCTCCTGCCGCCTTGGCTCGTTTAATTTTCATAAACATCTTGAAGGGGAGGCATAGGTCGAAGTGTGTGTTTGGTCGTGCAGCGTCTTGGTTCGCGGCGACGCGTTGTCCGTCAGCGGTGTGACCTGGCGCCTCCGCGCTGAAGTGAACCTCCTGCTCGCCTTCGGCTCGTTTAATTTTCATAAACATCTTGAAGGGGGGGCATAGGTCGAAGTGTGTGTTGGTTGTGCAGCGTGCTGTTTCGTGCGGCGCGTTGTCCGTCGTGGTGTGACACGGTGCCTCCGGTGCGAGGGAACCTCCTAGCAGGTCGTGCAAAAGGCAATCTGCTTTGTTTCGGAACGCACAGGTTTGAAGAATGTGTAGTCACGTCTATTTAAGAGCCATGCTTTGTTGACGATATATAGGTTTGTGCATGCATGCATATGTGTGCATACTACGAAGGCATTGGTATGTTGCCTCCGGAGGCACGGGTTTGAAGCATGTGAAGTCACGTATGCGTAGGAGGTCTGCGCTCTTGATATGTGTGTGTGTGGATATTGCCCGGAGGCATGGTGACCCAGGGTTTGGTGGCACAAGGCCCTGTCGCCTCTGGAGGCACGGGACGGTGCTTTCCAGAGTCACGCGTAAGGGTATGTGTGTGTGTGGATATTGCCCGGAGGCATGGTGACCCAGGGTTTGGTGGAGGCACAGGACGGTGCTTTCCAGAGTCACGCGTAAGGGTATGTGTGTGTATGTATACTGCCCGGAGGCATGGTGACCCAGGGTTTGGTGGCACGAGGCCATGTCGCCTCTGGAGGCACGGGACGGTGCTTTTCAGAGTCACGCGTAAGGTTATGTGTGTGTATGAATATTGCCCCGAGGCATGGTGACCCATGGTTTGGTGGCACGAGGCCATGTCGCCTCTGGAGGCACGGAACGGTGCTTTCCAGAGTCACGCGTAAGGGTATGTGTGTGTGTGGATATTGCCCGGAGGCATGGTGACCCATGGTTTGGTGGAGGCACGGGACGGTGCTTTCCAGAGTCACGCGTAAGGGTATGTGTGTGTATGGATATTGCCCGGAGGCATGGTGACCCAGGGTTTGGTGGCACGAGGCCATGTCGCCTCTAGAGGCACGGGACGGTGCTTTCCAGAGCCACGCGTAAGGGTTCGTTTTTGGAGTCACTGCTGTTGTACAAATAAGAAGAGGCATTGTTGTTTATAGTTTACTGGCGCTCTCTTATGATGTAAGACGCACTGTTGTCGAAATAGTTCTTTTTTCAACATGAACACGCAATTTCTAACTACATTACATATAAATGTGAGTTATTGACAAACTGTTTTGTCACATCTAGATAGAATTAGCTTCACGGGCTAAATCAAAAGTTTTAGTCTTCATTTTTGCTTAAGATCTTGCTAATCTCTTCACCCATTTCACTAGCTTTGACTTGATTCATCTCGCTATTTAAGAGAATGTACATTGCCTACGCCCTCCGGTCTTGACCTCATCCTGTGAAATTTTGCCGAGAAGAGAAGTATATTATTAGAGTTTGTGCATATAAGTTGTTTATAAGTAAATATATATAAACTTATTGTCAAATCTTCCAGGTCTTCGACAAACTTTTCACCATTGTAGAGGAATGCAAGCTTTAAAACAACAAATGTTGATTCTCCCTTTTCTACTACTGGAACATCTTGCACGGTATGAGTCTGCCATCTTGTACCCTTGGCATTCATTGTTTGTCCTAGTATGATGTTGAAGACTTCTTTAAACCTAGGTACCTGGGAATATTGTATTTTGTAATTAATTGTTTTAATATTGCAACTTGTAAAACTGAAAAAATTGTTATGTATAAATGCTTACGATTGCCGACTTATGAACATGATATTCCTGAAACCGTCTTTCTCTTTTTTCTTTGGCATATTCATTTTCCTGAAGTACTCGGCTTGCTTCTTGTGGTGTCAATTTGTCGATGTGTATCTTTTCTTTTTCAAATTCCTCGTGAGTTGTTTCTCGAGGATCAATAATGTGAACTTTGTGTTTGTATTGGTCCAGCACATATAGTACATAGCGGTCATGCTTCTCCATTGGAATGAATATCTGCGTACAAAATACTTGTTGCTTAGATGACAGTTTAATATAAAGTAATTTAGTAGAATGCATATTTTCTGATTTTGTCATGGTAGAATAGGTTGTTACCATGTTTGCTGTTGAGAGCTTTTTCCGTTGATTTTCCTTGAGATACATGGGAACGAGCCGATTCTTTGTTTTTTGCAATTCATTTTTAAATTTTTAATAGTAGTTTTGTGTTTCTTCAAATCCAATATATGCGGCAAACAATATTTATGATGAAAAAACTGTTAGAAAAAAGAGCCGTGTAAGAATATAAAAAGAGTAGTTGTTGCAATGTTCACAAGATTTTGCTTTTTAAAAGTTTACCTCTGCAAAGTTTGGGCCTAATATTACTCTGTCACTCTGTTTTGATTCTTGTCTGCTTTCCCAGATTTCTGCTATGTCATCGAGGATCCTCTTTTCCATATGATGTCGTTTGTTAAATGCATGCTTTGGTCTTGGACCAAATACTGCCTTCAGCTGGGCTCTAGTAAGTTGCGTGCTTTCCTTTGTCCTGCGGATGCGCCTAAATATAGTTTTGCTGCGACGGGGAGATAAAACAATTTTGGAGGTGACGGTTAGTGAGAAACAGATTCTTACATTATTTTTGGCCTCTGTCTAACTATTTTGAGGTGCAATAGAAAACAACTCACTTTTGTATTTCTCCCGCCAAATTGCCGCTCATGACTAGATGGAAGAGGTCGGACGCCTCCTCTGTGTGTTGGAAGCAATGAGAATGTTTTGGATATGGACTGGTGCTTTGTCTTTTTTTCCTTTTTTTCATCTGTTTCAGTCAACGGAAGCAGATATGTAATATGTAAGCTCTCATGATACGAAATATGTTGGTGAACACCGTGTGATGTGTAGGTTATTACAAAAAAAGAGGATAAGTAGAAATGATTTTCTTACCTTTTTTGGTGGAGAAGAACTTTGAAGTTTCTGATTTGAATTCTTTGATTCTTCCAGGTAGTTGCTCCCACTTTACTTGGTTTGTTTCACCAAATATGGCTGTAAAAAGGAACTCTGGTTTCCACTCGGCATCTACGTTGCTTTGCTGCATGGAGGTTATCGGATATTGAAGTATTCAAGTAGTGTTGTTTGTAAAAATTAAAATTGTTGCTCTTGTACTATTCACTTACATCGAAATCCTCATCATATTTTATGAGTTCAATGCCATTCCAGTATTTTGCAAATTGAGCCATGAAGTGTCCGCATTGGGTACCCTGCTGTTTTGGCACGCAAAACTCTGTTAGGTGTTTGTGCTATCCTCGACCAGTTTGGTTCGCTGTTGGCTTGTAGCTCCGCTTCGCCGTAATGCTTCTTCATGAGTGCGTGCATCCTTTTAATCTGTGTTATTGTTGGGTTTTGCCATTAATAGAGGGAATGCAGGAATTGGAAAACTAATTGGAAAACAAGGTTGAATTGACATACCAGTTCTTGGTGGTCCTTATGGTGTGTTTTCCATGTTTTTTTCATCTCCGTGTCTGTAATTCAGTGAGTCAAGTATGTCGATGGAGTTCGTGTACTTGTTGAGCACATACTGATGTGTAGTGTTTATACGTGTTGTGAGGTATCATAATCTGCAGTGTTTGGAGACAGAGTGAGTTAAAGTTAATTCTTGTCAGGAGAATTAAATGACATGTGAATGTGCAATCTGTAGGAAGAATGAGTTATGTTTCTATATTTCTATTAACTTACCAGTTTTTCTTTAAAAGTTCCTTGCCTGTTACAAGGGGTGCAAACTCTTTCAATGCTTCTTCCTCATTGAATTCTGCTAGTCCTCTTTCCTCTCCAGTTTTAACACCGAGCACGACCTGCGACCAAAAAGTTTTCTACTTTTTAGTTCAATCTTTGTATTCACTGAAATGATGCAAGTGTTTTTGTCAAAATAGACTTCATACATTTGCAAATTCTACGGGAAGTATGGCTTTATCGTTGTGTTGTATTGTTGCTGCGATGTCCATTCGTCGAACAATGCGTTTGCGATGGAGCCCTCCATCTATCCATCATCTCCTTTCATTAGTTGTGCCATTATTTGTTTTCCTGTAATCCAATCGTGTCGCTTCAAGCTAATATATACGTTTAGACTGCAAGCAGAAAAAGTTTATACATTAGTTAGGTTGTTTTAAAAAGGGGCAACATTTGTTTGTTTTTTTGTTTATGCAAGAGAAAGTACTTACTCTCCGCATTCGTCCCGTCCTTCTTTGCTGAATATGTATTCATGGAGTGCTCTGTCTTTGTTCATGAATTTGAAATCTCCTGGGACAAATGTAGGAATCTTGATTTCTCCAAGGAGCCTTCTTGAAGGCTTTACCGACCTTTTCTTGACCGAGATTTTCTTGTCTGAACTGTTCTCAGATGATTGAGGCATTGAATGTTCTCCTGACTCTTGCTGCAAGATTGTCAGATACGGCTTGGGATTTTTGTTGAATTCATAGCTTTCATGCTCGTTGAGCCATGTTTTGATTAAATCGAAGTTAGAGCCCATCTTTATATGGTCGTTGTACACCTCTAGTTGTAGTGGGTTAAGGCTTGGAAGAAATTCGTCAACTTATTCCTGCTTTTCCATTGTTTTTGGTTTTAGGAAGTCTAGAGAGATGGTGCTGGAGGTGCCTTGCCGATTGCTTGTTGAGCCTGTTTCTTCTTGAAGAAGAACATGCTATTTCTTCTGCTCAGAAACCTGTTGTTGTGTATTTGGTACGTCGTTATACATCATCCTCTTTTAAAAATCGATTACCTGTTTGTTCCGGTTGCTTTCGTGCATTGATATTGCTGTTGATATTTTGCTCGTCTGTTTCCTCTTCGGCATGGTGTGGTATCTTGTCGTCTGGTGGTGGTTGATCTGGTTCTATTGGTGGATCATTTTGTTCGTGGACTGTGAAAGATTGTTGGGCGACGGCGTGGCTGCTGACATCCATAATATATTTGCGTTTACTGGATATATCAATAACTTCATGCTCTTGTGTGGTTGCCGCATGCATAATATGTTCTTTTGGCCCGGTAGTTGGCGGAAACTCTTCTAGTACGCAACATTCTGCTTGTTGCATTTCTTTGTCTTCCATATCTACTTCATATTTCAGCATATCTGTAAAACAATAATTAAAAAAAATATTACTTCTTCTAGTGTTACGAAACTGTAAGATTTAGTTTCTGAAAAGACTTACCTGTTGTACACTTGATTAGTGAAAGTTTTGTATTCCCTCTGTGTTGGCTGATTAGTTGATATAGAACCTTTTTCCTCAACTTTCGTACTTGTTCTGGCTTTAAGGTTGCTGTTGTTCCATCACTGGAGTAGTGCTTCAGGTTCATGTACATGTAGAATGCGCGATCCATTCTGCATTTAGAGGAATGGTATTGGTAAGATTGTTCCATTCAAGAAACGGAAAGAAGAGAAAAGTTTGAGCAATGATAGTGGTAATTGTTGTATTGAAAAGACGAAAGGACAGAATTATTTCAGTAATTGTAGTATTGAATGTTGTATTGAAAAAAAAGAAATAAGTGAAGATGTTGGAAGTGCTTACGTGTCTTCTCCTTGAAGTGGCACTGCAGTCGACCTTTTTGTAATGGTCGATGCTTTTTTCTGAAAGTTGTAGCTCTGTGCCTATGTGCTTCCAGATTTTCATTAATTTGCTGGTTACATTGTTGAAGAATTCTATTGTGCCTGGATATGCAGTTGAAGAGTCGAGGAGTTCAAAACGCTATTTTTGCATGTTAACTGTGATGGTGAAGTAATGACTTATAGTTTCGTCTTGCTCAAACCCGCTCAACGAACATGGTAGAAGGAACTGCAAAACACAAAATAAAAAGAAAACATTTGGAAATCTTCTTATATTTAGAAACATAAAATAAAAAGAGAACTTTGCATAGCATATACGTAAATTGTTTTTTGTTTTTGAAACAGCTGATCTCCTTACCATGTTATAATCTTGCAGTTTTTATTCTTCTTTCATGTTGAAAAATGATATAAGCCTTGCAGGTAGTAATTTTTTTCTATTACATTGTTGATCATTATTTTCGTAGCACATTGGATCTTCGTAAATGGCTTCCCTTATTGAGTGCTACTTGTTTAAATCCTGAGATAGACAAAGGGAATTTGTCAGTTCAGCTATAGGGGAAGTTTATCTATTTATAAAGTCATATATAGTGTTTTAAACGTGATTCTTTTGCCATGATATTTACTTACAGTGTTGCTTAACGACAGAATCTTTCTCCGTGTGGCATTGAGTTGTTTTCTCAAGATTGTTAGCACGGGCTCTATTGCTTCGGTGCGTACTGATTTACCGACCTTGAAGCTTTCAAAGACATGTCCTAGATTTAGATCAAACTTGTCCGTTGTAATGAAAAGCCGATCCATGCAAAGTATATTTAGAAAAATGTTTTGGTTCACACATGATACAGTCGAAATGATCGTGTGTAAGAATGTTTTCCGTTTTAGTTGCATGAACTTACATTTCTCTCTTTGTCCATGGCTTGCATACAGCGTTGTACAGGTCTTCAATGGCTTTGTTGACGGAATCACTATCTTTGCCACCTTTCTCCACTGTGCCTGCGATGATTTTGAATTTAATATAAATAATTCCAAGTCACAAAGATCACAAGATAGCAATTATGTTTCTATTGTCTTGCCTGCTTCGATGCTGGAAGATATGTCCTGTCGAGTGTTGTTCCTTTCTTGTTCTCCTTCTGCTTCCTGCTGCATGTTTTGTTCTTCTTTTTGCGTTGTACCCTTTTGTTCAGTTTCTTCTCCAACCTTATTTGAGTAAATGCGTGCTTTTCTTGGCATCATGTTTTTCTTTGTCAACCGTTATGTCTTGCTGGTGGTTTTTTCCGTCTTGTTTTTCAGTCTCGACTTGGATGGCACTGACCTGTCTGCAAGCGGAATTGGCATCGTACGACGGAGTAGGGTTTTCTTCGATAGTTTCTGGTTCTTTCTCTGGAACAATTTGTGTGCTTGCTTCATTGGTTGTATCTCCGTGGTTGCCTTCTTCGTGTTTCTGCGTTGTCATTTAAAAAGAATTGAAATGATTTAACTTGCTAATTTATTTTAATTATATCACCTGTTATGGGAAAATAGCGAAGCGTTCGGTGCGTGCTTTGAGCTATTTTGATTGTGATTAAGTTGTCATTTTTTGGAAACATTTCATGCAACTTCACCTGTTGAGCTGTCGTTGGTGATCTTGTTGTTCCACCGGTTCTTCGTTGGGTGTTGTTTCTTGGGTACCGTCTTGTTCTTTGTTTTGGTGATCATCGTCCTTTGTCATGGTTTTTGTCTTGCAGCTGTTCAATCATAAAGGTGGTAAGTTTCAACCATGGAACTACTTTATATTTTCGTAGAATCAGCTTATGTAACTTTACCTTCTCAGTAGTTGTTGTTTCTGTTGTCTCTGCTGCTGTTCTTGTTGCTGCTGCTGACTGTTGTGCTTGTTCTTCGTTGAGTGGAGGTTTTTGTGCATCTCCACATTACGTCTTTTTGGAGTTCATCGCCGCTGCCGTTGTTTTTGTCTTGTAGCTTTTGAAACACACACGTGGCTAAGTGGCAGTGCATTTGAGCTTCAACAGAGCTATTTTATACTTTCAGAGGATCAGCTTATGTAATTTTACCTTTTCAGTCGTTGTCGCTGCTGTCGTCTCTGCTGCGGTTTTTTCGGCGAGTGAATATTTTGGCGCTTGGTCTTCTTTGACGTTGATGTCTGCCGTTTGAAGAACATTTTGCTCTTCTTCTTTGGCCTCCTTTTGCTCATCTGTCTCCTCTCTCTGTGATTGAGGAAAGTAGTGAAATGTGAAATGCGTATTTTTGAACTATAAGATAATTCATAGGTATTATGTGTTTTCACCTCTGTACTTGTTACTGCTGATTGTTCTACGTGTTCTTCGCGTGGTGTTTTTGGGTCCTTCTCTTGCTCTTTTTTTGCTGTTCATCGTCAGTGACCTTGTTTTTTTCTTGCAGCTTTTCAAATATAGAGGTGGCAAAGTGAGAGTGCATTGGAGTGAGTACAGGTGTGGTAGGTTGGAGTTTATTTAATTGTGCACGCGGCAATCTTATAATTTCATGCTTGCAAGTTTCGTAACTTCACCTTTTCAATCGTTGATTTGGCTGACTCTGGTAGCTGTTGTTTGGTGATTGAATTTTTGATGGCTTGGTCTTCAGTGGCATTATTGTCTACCGTTTGATGAACATGTTTGGCTTGTTCACTGGGCTCCTCTGGTTGTGTTTGATGGTCTTGATTGTTGGTGATCTCCTGAGCTTCTTGTGCCTGCACCAACAGAAAAAGTATTTAAGAAATGGGTGCATCTCTGATTGTTGAGTTACAATTTTTTCTTATAAGACCTCTTTCTCTGGATTTGCAGGACTGTCTCCTGCTAGAACTACGGCTTCTCCTTGTCTCGTTCTATGCTCTACTTTTTCTTGTTCAATGTTTATGCGAGTTCTTTTGCTTGCTTCCTCTTCCTGTTCAATAAAAAATTGAAATTATAGTTTGAAGTTCATTTGTGCCTCAACTTTGTAACCTCACCTCTTCAGATGTTGTTGTTTGAAGTTACGTGTGTTTTCCAGTTTCCTTTGGTTCTTGTTGCTTCTTGATCTTCGGATCAATGTACTTGTTTGTTTCTGCATTTGTTCGAGAGAAAAGGGTCGGACATGCCTTATAATTGTTGTATTGCGGTGGTGGGGTGTATTACATAGTTCGGACATCATAAATGGTTTGAAAAGGGTTTGTTGTTGATTTTTACCTCTGTGTTGATGACTGGGTTTTTGTGCCTGCATCATTTGTTTCTTTGCTGTATAATGATCTCTAGTTCCTCATTGGCTTGGATGTCTTGGGTTTTCTCCTTTGTACTCGTGATGGTGATACGCAATGTCGTGTAATCGAAATCTCTTGTGCACAAACTTCCTGCTCGTGACTCGTTAAATGCATTTGAGGTTCACTATGGGGTTCAATTCAAACACTTGGTTGTCTCTTGGTCTTGCAGTGATTGTGATACGGAGTTCAAACAATATGAGTTTGTGGTTCACTTTCTTTCCTGCCATTATGAGTTTCCGGTGTGGGGTGTAGTGGGCTGTGGAACTTTACCTCCTCTTCGTTGTTTTCTTCTTCTTTGTCGTTTGTTATGCTAACGGTTGATTGTGGGTGAGCCTCCTGCATTTGGTTGACGGGACTGCTGACTTGATTGTTCTCCAGCTGAGCCTATATTTTGTTGAAGGTTTGTCAGTTAACTTATAACTCTATCCAATTTTGAAAGGAAAAATGGATGTTCATACTGACCTCTTCACTGGTTCTGATGTCGATCGTATCTTGTGCTTGTGTTGGGGTAGTTGTTGTTGTAGCATGCATTTGTGAGGTTGCTTTGTTTGTTGCGTTCATTCTTGTTTTTGGGGTTGTTGACGCCATCCTGCTGTTGGAGTTCATCTTGGCCTGGCGTGCTATTGGTATGTTCCTGAAAGCATTGACACAACTCTTTTTAGTTGAGGTATGAAAACAGGGTTTTTCTTGCGGATGGCACCATGCATTACTATTTATTTACCTGTTTTTGCCGCTTTATCTTCTTCTTGTCAATGCCCATGTTCCTTGATTTGTTCTTCTCTTCCTCTCTTTGTCCTCTTCTTCTTTCTTACCTTTTCTCCTTTGTCATTGTTCTGTGGTGGCCACTATTTCATTCGTGCGGCTGGCATCGACTTGTCTACTTGATCTTCTTTGGGCCGCTTGCTCTAAGCGTCTGCAGGTCGCGTTGTCTGTGAGGTACCTTGTGCAAATTATGTCCTGAAATTGTCTGAGTTGTTCTAGAGAATCCATCAGGGCAATTGTTTGTTGGACGACTTTGTCCTTGTTTTTTTCATCCAATATCTCTTCTTTTTCGTTGCATCGGTGTTTAGCCCTTGTGGTTACTGCGGGTAACTGTTCTGCTTCATGGAGCACTTTTTCCAACAATTTGTTTGTCCTTTGGAATCTTTCTTCTGGTCATGTGCTGATGTTTTTCTTTGGTTCCGTGCTTCCACTGGTGCCGATACGTGGTTCATGCCGGCGCTTGGGTGGAGGTGGTAGCAGCTTGGTTGTGTGCTGGTGTTGCTGTTCTTTACGATGTTCTCCTGCTATCTGGTGAATTGAAGACGAAGTTGATTATTTGTCCGGTATAGAAGATCCTCTCTGCTGTTCCTTTCCATGTCTGCATCGTTTCGGTGGAATGCAGTTGATTAGAATGGAAACTATTTTCAAAAAGGGAAGTACTGATTTATGTACAACAGAGCTACCTGTATCTTGCCAAATTCATAGTCATCTGGTCGTGCTTTTTCGTCCGTTTTCATGTCTGCTCTAGCTATTTTCGCTAGGTCACTCTCTTTGAGATGGTTTGCTCGTGGTAATGAGATTTTGTCCATTGTCTTTGCAATCTTCCGCATTTCTTTTGTGTCGGTTGGCAGCAGCAGGGAGTCAAGGTACATGATTACTGGTACCTGTGCCAAACCATTGATGTGCTTTTTGTTCTTTTCCTCCTGAGGCAACATCCCGAGCTTACGCCATGTCTTGGCTCCTTCCCTAATACATTCGACGATTACCTTGCGTAAATCCATCTTTGCCATTTCGGATAGTCCATGTCCTTGACCATTATAGCTGTCAAGGCGAAGATAGCGGCGCTTGACCCGCAGACAACATTGTGGAAAAAAATAAGGAAAAATATTTTAACTGATTTTCTGTTTGATTCTTCATCATCTATTTCCACCAATATTTGTAGCTTCTCGAATAGTTGTTTTGGCGTGAATTTTGTATCTTTGAAGCCAAGCTCTGACATCAGTTCTTTCATTGAAGTTGGGCTAGTCTCTGGCCTTGGTGCTGACCTTTGCGTGCCGTTTGGGTATCCAAACACCTTGTGGGTAGCTTCCTTGGTAATCTTGATTTTTTTGTCTTCAGTAGCATCACCGAAGGTTATTGTCATGGTTTCTGTGTTGAGGTTGGCGTAGATGTGTGCTGCAAGCAGTCTGCAGATGGAGCCCGTTATTTTGCAGTTCTCTATGCTGCCAAATCCTGCCGTCCTAATATCTTTCTTGTAACGGTCTTTAAGTAAATTCCATGCTTTCTTGACATGGGCGAATGCTGCCCCGCCTTGATTTGGCATTTCTCTTCGTACATTTCTTGCTGTTCTTCGTCAACAGTTGGTACTACCAGTTCTTTCCCGCTTGTCTTTCTTCTCTTTCTGTCCTTCTTGCCTGATTTGGGTTGTTTCAGAAGAAAAAAGGAAAGGGTTTTGTTAGAAAGGAATGTTAGATCCCTAGTGGTATTCAAAATTAGTGCATAAGTGTGTTTTTACATCGTCGTCATGTTCTGTGTAGCTGTCGTGCTCTTCGGCATCATCGCCGTTTGTAGGAATGAAATCTGCATCATCTTTGTCATCATAAATAAATCGTCGTCATTGGTATCTCGAACCTTTGCTTTGTTGGTATCGTCTTGTTCATTTTCTACCCATTGCCGTTTGTTTTTTCTTCTTGCGTTCAGCTTGTTTCTTCGTCTTGCGGTTGGTTACATTGGCGGGAGTACCATTAGAGGTAATGGTTGATCCGCAAGGTACCCGATGTCGACGATGTTTTCAACATTTTCCTTTTTCTTTTGCCTTTTTGCTCCAGGAGTAAAAACAGTGCTGGTATCTGATTTTCTCTTTTTTTTGCTTGTTGCTAGGTGTTTACTCCAGTTGAGCCTCGTGTAAGTTACCATTTACGCGCGGTGGTTTGTTCCTCATGTTACATTACGTGTCCTTTTACGATGAATGAGGAGACATGGTTTGTGTTTGTGTCTTTGTCAATATCGCCGTCTTTGTGTCCTGCATAATGACCAGGTAACGAAAAACGATATTCTTGTGTCCGAAAATAATTTATATACATTTAAAATATATATCTTCAATGGTTATGCATAAGGAATGTGAAATTCCCAAAAGGGGATTTTTAGTTTTATTTTTTGGGTTAAGAAAGGTTATTTCTACTATTGCCGATTGAGCTAATAAGCGGATTGAATTTTTTTTATTAATTATGGTTATGAGTGGAGCTGGGTAAGTGAAGTTAGGGTGAAGCATTTTCTGAGACAAAAATGCACTCTGCAGATGATATTTCTACATGTTTGTCCAAAGTGGCAGGTAGTTTTATTTGTAGACATAGTTAAGTTATTGTTGTCAAGGATAGCAGTTAAGTTATTAATTTCTCAATACAGGTTTTTGCAGATAGGCAATGGACTCTTTTGGTCAAACCTTTGACAGGAGCTTGCTGGATTGCATGTTCTTCAGTAGGGTCTTCGTCAGTATTTTGCTGGGTTTTAGCTTCTTCGCGAGGATTTTCATTGCTGCATAAAAAAATGGGCAGGTGTTAGAAGCAGAGTTGAGTGTCGCAGAAAAAAAAGCTGCGTGGTGTGAAAACAAACTTGTATGTATAGAGAGGCACGGGTTGTTTTACACTAGAAGCACATGGTACAGGTATTCGTGTTCACGGTTCTTGGACGGAGGCACTTAATTTAAAAAACGGTTACATTGAAGGGACAAACATGTAGAAAATGTCGTACGGTTTTTAGGTTTTTGCCTCTCAGGATGCTTGCGGGGTTTGGATCTACCGACGTATTCTAGTTAGTGACGTTTCAGGTTTAGTAGCTTTAAGCACTTACCGTATGGCGAAAATTCCAGGGCGGAGAGCTGTAGCATTTCTATTAAATCTCATCTCTCCGGCAGTTCAATTTGTTAGACAAATTGATTTTAGGTTATTCGAAAACTCCTTGGTAGCGGTGGCTAGGGTTTCTACTCCTTGAAGTTGAAAAATCACTACGATCTACCCGGTGGAATGGAGTGGGATAGAATGATAATTAACTTCAATTAGTTGTGCGGTGTTCTTCGGTTCCATCCGCTTATTGTGTCGTTGCTCTTTTTTCGTTGCGATTTTCGCTTGTTGTCGAAGTTGTCGCCGTCGGTCGCCGCAACCGTGGGTTATTGGTGTTCTCATGAGCGGTGTGTGGCTGTGGTTATGTCGGATTGGAGGGTGGTTGGGGAACGCGGTGGCGGTTTGTTCGGCGGCGAATTCGATTCAATTTGTGTTTGTGTATTGAAGGAAGGAGGAGAGCGTAAGGGAGTGATGAAGGTTTTGAGATTTACTTTGCGGAAGGGGAAGCGGAAGCAAGGTAGTAGAAGAGGGAGGAGATATGGAAACCATCGAACCATCTCTAATCTTCAACCGTCCGTTTGAGCATCAAGATCCGTTTTTCGATGTTAGGCTCGGAGTGTGGGTCTCTGAGCACGTGAATCACGGAACCACGGGAAACGGCAGCGGTGTAGGTTCTACAAGCAGGTAGAGAACTACGGGACAGGCAACATTCGCGTGAGGCACGTGGATGTAAGCACAAGAGGCAGGGAAATGAAGGCAATACAGGCACGGACATGCTGCTTTTGGAGGCACGGGTATCAACAATGAGGATGTACAATAGTGCTGTGGCAGAGGCATGTGTTAGAAGTGTCGTTAAAGAGGCATGGTTGTGAACTCTCAGGAGCGACGCGGGCGTTGCAGTGGGGCCATTTAAGAGTCACGGCGTATGTTGTGTTAGGCACGTGAGGCACGTGGGTTCAGGCACGGAAGTGAGAAAAGGTGAATCCACAACAGGCACGTACGTGTGTTTTCTCAAGTCACTGGTGTGCAGTCTGTAGATGCAGAAAAGTGTGGCAGCAGAGGCATGGGTGTGACTACTCGGTTACAGAACCACAGTCGTGAAGTCACGTGGGTGTGGCACTACGGGACACGTAAGTGTCACCTTGTGGACGTGGGTGCAGGTACGTAAGGAGGCACGACATTCAAGGCAACGGAGGCACGGACTTGCGGCTTGTTGAGGCACGGGGTATCAACCCTGCGTATGCCAAAATAATGCAGTGGCGGGGCCTTGCGTGTCGGGGCGGCAGTTCTGGAGAACGCGGTTGTGAAGTATCAGGAGCCACGCATGTCAAGTTGTGCACGTGGGTGCAGGTACGTGCAGGCACAGAAATGTAGGCACCATAGGCACGCACGTGCAATCTGTGGATGCACAAAAGTGTGGCGGCAGAGGCATGGGTGCGAGTACTCGGTTATAGAACCATATTTGTGAACTCACGTGGGGTGTGGCACTACGGGGGACGTAAGAGTCTCGGCAAGTGTCATGTTGTGCACGTGGTTTCAGGTACGTAAGGCACAGAAAATGAATGCACCACAGCCACGTACGTGCATTCTCTGGATGCACAGAAAGTGTGGTGGCAGAGGCATGGGTCCGAGTACTCGGTTAGATAACCACGGTTGTGAAGTGACGTGGGTGTCGCACTACTTGGCTCATAAGAGTCTCAGCAAGTGTCGCGTGAGGCGGCGTGGGTGCAAGGGGCCAAGGCGAAATCAAGGCACCACGGTTGTGAAGTCACGCGGTAGTGATGAAGTGGAGCCTCTCTAGAGGCATGTGGATGCAGGCACGTACATTCAGGCATAGGAGGCACGGAAGTGTGGGTTCTATAGGCAGTTAGAGGACCACGGGACAGGCAAGAGTTGCGTGAGGCACGTGGATGTAAGCATAGGAGGCACTGAAATGAAGCAAATACAGGCACGGATATGCTGTTTTTGGAGGCACGGGTATCAACGCTGAGGATGTACAAGAGTGCGGTGGTAGAGGCATGTGTTAGAATGCTCGGTTAAATAGGCATGGTTGTGAAGTCTCGGGAGCGACGCAGGTGTGGCAGTGGGGCCATGTAAGAGTCATTGCGCATGTTATTACGTTAGGCACTTGAGGCATGTGGGTGCAGTTACGGAAGGCAGAATTGGTGAATCCACAGCGAGCGCGTGACGTGTGTTTTGTGCGATCCACGGTTGTGCACTCTCTGGATGCATGTAAGTGTGCGGCAGAGGCACAGGGTCCGACTACTGGTTAGAGAACCACGTTTGTGAAGTGGCGTGGGTGTGGCACGACGGGCCTGTAGGAGTCACCGCAAGTGTCACGCGAGAACGCGTGGATGTAGGCACTTGAGGCACGACATTAAAGGCACATGAGGCACGGATGTAGGTCTGGAGGCAATCAAGTCTTGAACCTAAGAGGAGACCTTTTGTGAGTGCGGAATGTTTCGAGATTTACTGTGGAAGAGAGGAAGCAAGAGAGTAGTGGAGGTGGGAGAGTTGGAAATGATGGAACCGTCTGTTAATTTCGACTGTCTGATTTTAGCATCAAGATTTGTGCCGGCTGGCTTTGTTTTTTTTTTGTTCGACATAGCGTCTTAATACACGTGTGAGACACGGAACACCAGGCTCTGCTGAGGCAAGCGTTGGAATTATAGAGGCACTGTTATCAACTCTGTGGATGCACAAATGTGTAGTGGCAGGGGCATGCATCTGAAGACTTACTCAGACAGTCACGGTTGGAATTATAGAGGCACTAGTATCAACTCTGTGGATGCACAAATGTGTAGTGGCAGGGGCATGCATCTGAAGACTTACTCAGAACGATCACGGTTGTGAAGTCTTTAGAGTTCTGGCGTGTGTCACCACGCGCACGTGAGAGTGATGCGTCGGGAAGTGTGGTAGTAGAGGCATCGGTGCGAATAGTAGTCGAGAGAACATTAAATGCGTTCAAAGAGTAGCGGCGTGCATCGGGAAAGGTGCGAGGAGTTCAACATAGTACGTGCTTAGTATCTGAACGCAGTGCACTCTATCTAAGTGTGCTAGTGCAGTGTGTTCTTGAATGGTTTAGGCAAGAACATTTGTTACGTGATTAATTGGACGATTTGACGGTTGCTTTTTCCCGGCAACCGCGAGCACTGCCACTCGGCGGTTTCCCCGGAGCACAGCAACCGCGAGCGCATGTCTACTGCCCTCATTACCACGATGAGGCCTCGTCCAACCGCCTCCTCCTCGACCGAAACCTTGGCACAAAAGGGCAACTGCGCTTCCATAGCCGATCAATTACGGAAACACTATTGCCGCTCCATCTCAACTAGCAACTCTCACAAACTCCGTGTCAAGGCCGCCATCGCTGGAGGAGCGTAATGGCGGATGAACTGTCTGCCAAGCGTCCGCGTGGTGAGACATCCGACCAGAGCACCGAGGTTGACAACGTTCAGGTCCCCGGTCAGAAGCACGACTACAAGGTGCACCTCAAGGAGGTTGGCATCCACGGCAAGGAAAAATTTGGATGTTGTATGCACCGCAATCCGACGAAGCCGACAAGATGATCGTGAGAATCTGAAGAGGGTGTGCGGCTTGTACCCTCGATTCATCGGCGTTGATGTCGACTATACCGGGGAAGACGAACCTACGCGCAGGGCAGCGGTTCTGCGATTATGCTCGGAGGAAGTCATGCGGTATACCACATCACCGCGGCAACTAAATGGTGAACCATCCTACATCTTCAACCTCTCCATGTTTCTGTTTAGTTAGCATTTCACCCTGAAATTTGATTAAATTTGTTTATTGAATTGATGTATCAGTGAAGTTTCTGAAGTAGTTAAAGCAGGATAGATTTTGAACTTGACTCACCAGATCAGTTTATGTATTTGATGCACTAGATTAATTTATGAATTTGATGTATGAGATTATTTTCTGAACTTGATGTTCTAGTGCACTTTCTGTTCTAGTGTAGTTTATATATTTGATGTTCTAGTGTAGTTCAGTTTCTTGAATTGATGTGTTAACGTGGGTAAGGAGTACATACGTCATTTATTCAAGTGTAACTACCAAAAATAAAAATGACATGCTGTGCTTGTGCTTGTGTTTGTGAACTGTGCATAGCAGTTTCAAATTTTTAGATCCACAAATTATACGTACCATATAAGTATTTACTTGATGGATACTTGATGGATCCACCTTAAATGTGTCATGCCCCTTGTAGGCCCAAGAGCATGCGCCTGTTCCTGAAGGAGGACAGGTTCTACACCTTTGCCGGCTTCAGTATTGAAGGTGACAAAGAGATGCTTCGAAGTTCTGGTTTGGAGATCAACCCCGACAAGTACATCGACATCCAGCACAAATGGAGAGTTCCGTGTTGGAAATATGCCCTAGAGGCAATAAATAAATTAGTTATTAGTATATTTCCTTGTTCATGATAATCGTTTATTATCCATGCTATAATTGTATTGAAAGGAAACTCAGATACATGTCTGGGTACATAGACAACACCATGTCCCTAGTAAGCCTCTAGTTGACTAACTCGTTGATCAACAGATAGTCATGGTTTCCTGACTATGGACATTGGATGTCATTGATAACGGGATCACATCATTAGGAGAATGATGTGATGGACAAGACCCAATCCTAAGCATAGCACAAGATCGTGTAGTTCGCTTTTGCTAGAGCTTTTGCAATGTCAAGTATCTCTTCCTTAGACCATGAGATCGTGTAACTCCCGGATACCGTAGGAGTGCTTTGGGTGTACCAAACGTCACAACGAATCGGGTGACTATAAAGGTGCATTACAGGTATCTCCAAAAGTGTACATTGGGTTGACACGGATCGAGGCGGGATTTGTCACTCCGTATGACGGAGAGGTATCACTGGGCCCACTTTCGGTAGTGCATCATCATAATGAGCTCAAAGTGACCAAGTGTTTGGTCACGGGATCATGCATTACTGATGAGTAAAGTGACTTGCCGGCAGCGAGATTGAGCGAGGTATTGGGATACCGACGATCGAATCTCGGGCAAGTAAAATACCGATTGACAAAGGGAATAGTATACGGGGTTGATTGAATCCTCGACATCGTGGTTCATACGATGATATCATCGAGGAGCATGTGGGAGCCAGCATGGGTATCCAAATCCCGCTGTTGGTTATTGCCCGAGAGCCATCTCGGCCATGTCTGCATGTCTCCCGAACCCGTAGGGTCTACACACTTAAGGTTCGGTGACGCTAGGGTTGTATGAATATGAGTATGTAGCAAACCGAATGTTGTTCAGAGTCCCGGATGAAATCCCGGACGTCACGAGGAGTTCTGGAATGGTCCGGAGGTAAAGATTTATATATGGGAAGTCTTATTTTGGTCGCCGGAAAAGTTTCGCACTTTATCGGTATTGTACCGGGAGTGCCGAAAGGGGTCCGGGGTCCACCGGGGTCCACCTGCCTGGGGCCACATGGGCTGTAGGGGTGCGCCTTGGCCTATATGGGCCAAGGGCACCAGCCCCAAGAGGCCCATGCTTTGGAGATAAGAGAGAGGAGAGTCCTAAAGGGGAAGGCACCTCAGGGTGCCTTGGGGAGGATGGACTCCTCCCCTCTTGGCCGCACCCCTTCCTTGGAGGAAGGGGCAAGGCTGCGCCCTCCCCTCTCTTGCACCTATATAAAGGGAGGGAGGGAGGGTGGCCGCACCACAAGCCCTTGGCGCCTCCCTCTCGCTACACCTCCTCCTCCTCCTCCTGTGGTTGCTTGAAGCCTGCTTGGGAGTTCTGCTGCATCCACCACCACGTCGTCGTGCTGCTGGATCATCATCAACCTCTCCTTCCCCCTTGCTGGATCAAGAAGGAGGAGACGTCATCCACTCCGTACTTGTGTTGAACGCGGAGGTGCTGTCCGTTCAACACTAGGTCATCGGTGATTTGGATCACGGCGAGTACGACTCCATCATCCCCGTTCCATTGAACGCGTCCGCACGCGATCTACAAGTGGTATGTAGATGCAATCTCTCTCCCATGACTCGTTGCTTAGATGAACTCATAGATGGATCTTGGTGAAACCGTAGGAAATTTTTTAATTTTACATAGCGTTCCCCATGATGGCATCATGAGCTAGGTCTATGCGTAGTTCTCTATTGCACGAGTAGAACACAATTTGTTGTGGGCGTAGATGTTGTCAACTTTCTTGCCGCTACTAGTCTTATCTTGCTTCAGCGGCATTGTGGGATGAAGCAGCCCGGACCGACCTTACACGTACGCTTACGTGAGACTGGTTCCACCGACTGACATGCACTAGTTGCATAAGTTGGCTAGCGGGTGTCTGTCTCTCCCACTTTAGTTGGAGCGGATTCGATGAAAAGGGTCCTTATGAAGGGTAAATAGAAGTTGACAAATCACGTTGTGGCTTTCACGTAGGTAAGAAAACGTTCTTGCTAGAACCCTATTGCAGCCACGTAAAACTTGCAACAACAATTAGAGGACGTCTAACTTGTTTTTGCAGCAAGTGCTTTGTGATATGATATGGCCAAAGTTGTGATGAATGATGAATAATATATGTGATGTATGAGATCATGTTCTTGTAA
The DNA here is from genome assembly GCA_021605145.1 of Aegilops bicornis. Classification (NCBI taxonomy): domain Eukaryota; kingdom Viridiplantae; phylum Streptophyta; class Magnoliopsida; order Poales; family Poaceae; genus Aegilops; species Aegilops bicornis. The sequence continues at coordinate 610,639,433 of CM038674.1, read as the reverse complement.
TAGGAATCACAACTTGCATGTCGATGAGTATGACAACCGGCAGGAGCCATAGGAGTTGTCTTTATTTTTGTATGACCTGCGTGTCATTGAAGAACGCCATGTAAATTACTTTACTTTATTGCTAAACGCGTTAGCCATAGAAGTAGAAGTAGTCGTTGGCGTGACAACTTCATGAAGACACGATGATAGAGATCATGATGATGGAGATCATGGTGTCATGCCGGTGACAGGATGATCATGGAGCCCCGAAGATGGAGATCAAAGGAGCTATATGATATTGGCCATATCATGTCACTACTATATATAATTGCATGTGATGTTTATTATGGTTATGCATCTTGTTTACTTAGAACGACGGTAGTAAATAAGATGATCCCTCATAACAATTTCAAGAAAGTGTTCTCCCTAACTGTGCACCGTTGCTAAAGTTAAATGCGTTCAAGCACCACGTGATGATCGGGTGTGATAGATCCTTACGTTCACATACAACGGGTGTAAGCCAGATTTACACACGCGAAACACTTAGGTTGACTTGACGAGCCTAGCATGTACAGACATGGCCTCGGAACACAAGAGACCGAAAGGTCGAGCATGAGTCGTATAGTAGATATGATCAACATGAAGCTGTTCACCGATGATGACTAGTCCGTCTCACGTGATGATCGGACACGGCCTAGTTGACTCGGATCATGTAATCACTTAGATGACTAGAGGGATGTCTATTCGAGTGGGAGTTCATGAGATGAACTTAATTATCCTGAACATAGTCAAAAGATCTTTGCAAATTATATCGAAAGCTCGCGCTTTCGTCCCCTTGCTTAGATATGTTCCTAGAGAAAATATAGTTGAAAGTTGATGATGGCGATTATGCGGACAGTAGAAAGCTTATGTCCTTAATGCACCACTCAGTGTGCTGAACCCCAAACGTCGTCTGTGGATGTTGCGAACATCAGACATACACGTTTTGATAACTACGTGATAGTTCAGTTAAATGGTTTAGAGTAGAGGCACCAAAGACATTTCTCGAAACATATAAGATGTTTCGAGGGCTGAAATTGGGATTTCAGGCTTGTGCCCACGTCAAAAGGTATAAGACCTCCGACGATTTTCTTAGCCTGCAAACTAAGGGAGAAAAGCTCAATCGTTGAGCTTGTGCTCAGATTGTCCGAGTGCAACAATCACTTGAATCGAGTGGGAGTTGATCTTCCAGATGAGATAGTGATGTTTCTCCAAAGTCATTGCCACCAAGCTGCTAGAGCTTCATGATGAACTATAACATATCAGGGATAGATATGATGATCCTTGAGGTATTCACAATGTTTGACACCGCGAAAGTAGAAATCAAGAAGGAGCATCAATTGTTGATGGTTGGTGAAACCACTAGTTTCAAGAAGGGCAAGGGCAAGAAGGGATACTTCATGAAACGACAAATCAAATTTCTTTGCTCTAGTGAAGAAACCCAAGGTTGAACTCAAACCCGAGACTAAGTGCTTCTGTAATAAGGGGAATAGTCACTGGAGCAGAATTACCCTAGATACTTGGTAGATGAGAAGGCTGGCAAGGTCGATAGAAGTATATTGGATATACATTATGTTAATGTGTACTTTACTAGTACTCCTAGTAGCACCTTGGTATTAAGATACCGGTTCGGTTGATAAGTGTTAGTAACTCGAAATAAAAGAGCTACTGAAATAAATGGAGACTAGCTAAAGGTGAGCTGACGATATGTGTTGGAAGTGTTTCCAAGTTTGATTTGATCAAACATTGCACGCTCCCTCTACCATCAAGATTAGTATTAAACCTGAATAATTGTCATTTGGTGATTGCGTTGAGCATAGACATGATTGGATTATGTCTATTGCAATACGGTTATTCATTTAAGGAGAATAATGGTTACTCTATTTATTTGAATAATACCTTCAATGGTCTTGCACCTAAAGGAATGGTTTATTGAATCTCGATCGTAGTGATACACATTTTCATGCCAAAAGATATAAGATAGCAATGATAGTACCATCTGCTTGTGGCACTGCCATTTGAGTCATATTGGTATAGAATGCATGAAGAAGCTCCATGTTGATGAATCTTTGGACTCACTCGTTTTTGCAAAGTTTGAGACATGCAAACCATGCCTATTGGTGTATATGCATGAAGAAACTCCATGCAAATGGACCGTTTGGACTCACTTTATTTTGAATCACTTGAGACATGCAAATCATACCACATGGGCAAGATGGTGAAAGCCTCGTTTTAGGTGAAATGGAACAAGAAAGCAACTTGTTGGAAGTAATACATTTTGATGTGTGCAGTCCAATGAATGCTTTGAGGCACTTGATGGATATCGTTATGTTCTTACTTCACAGATGATTTGAGTAGAATCTGAGTATATTTACTTGATGAAACACAAGTCTGAATTATTGAATGGTTCAAGTAATTTCAGAGTGAAGTTAAAGATCATCATGACAAGAGGATAAAATGTCTATGATATGATCATAGAGATGAGTATCTGAGTTCTGAGCTTTGTACGCTATTAAGACATAGTGGAAATTGTCTCACAATTAATACCGCCCGGAACACCATAGTGTGATGGTGTGTCCGAACATCATAGTTGCACCCTATTAGATATGGTGCGTACCATGATGTCTCTTATCGAATTACCACTATCGTTCATGGGTTAGGCATTAGAGACAACCGCACTCACTTTAATAGGGCACCACGTAATTTCGTTGAGGCGACCTGTTTGAACTATGGTTTGGAGAAACCTAAGTTGTCGTTTCTTAAAAGTTTGGGGTTGCGACGGTTATGTGAAAAAGTTTCAGGTTGATAAGCTCGAACCCAAAGCGGATAAAATGCATCTTCATAGGACACCCAAAACAGTTGGGTATACCTCCTAAATCAGATCCGAAAGCAATAGGGATTGTTTCTTGAATCAGGTCCTTTCTCGAGGAAAAGTTTGTCTCGAAAAGTTGAGTGGGAGGATGGTGGAGACTTGATATGGTTATTGAACCGTCACTACAACTAGTGTGTAGCAGGGCATAGGAAGTTGTTCCTGTGGCACCTACACCAATTGAAGTAGAAGCTTATGATAGTGATCATGAAACTTGGATCAAGTCACTACCGTACCTCGTGGGGTGACAAGGATGCGTCTTTGCTTGAGTGGTACAGTAATCCTGTCTTGAAGGTCATGTTGCTAGACAACAATGAACCCACGAGCTATGGAGAAGCGATGGTGGGCCCATATTCCGACAAATGGTTAGAGGCCATGAAATCCGAGATAGGATCCATGTATCAGAACAAAGCATGGACTTTGGTGGACTTGCCCGATGATCGGCAAGCTATTTAGATAAATGGATTTTTAAGAAGAAGACGGACGTGGACGGTAATGTCACCGTCTATGAAGCTCGACTTGTGGCAAAGAGTTTTTCACAAATTGACTACGATGAGATTTTCTCATCCATAGCGATGCTTAAGTCCGTCGGAATCATGTTAGCATTAGCTGCATTTATGAAATCTAGCAGATGGATGTCAAAACAAATTTCCTTACCAGTTTCCGTAAGGAAAGGTTGTATGAGATACAATCAGAAAGGTTTTGTCGATCCTCAGGATGCTGAAAGGTATGCTAGCTCCAATGATCCTTCCATGGACTGGAGTAAGCATCTCGGAGTTGGAATATACTCTTTGATAAGATGATCAAAGATTTTGGGTTTATACAAAGTTTATGAGAAACTTGTATTTCCAAAGAAGTGAGTGGGAGCACTATAGAATTTTTGATGAGTATATGTTGTTGACATATTGTTGATCGAAATGATGTAGAATTTCTGGAAAGCATATAGGGTAATTTGAAAAGTGTTTTCAAGTGAAAACCTGTATTAAGCTACTTGAACATTGAGCATCAAGATCTATAGGGATAGATCAAAACCGCTTAATGGTACTTTCAAATGAGCATATACCTTGACATGATCTTGAAGGTGTTCAAGATGGATCCCAAAGAAGGAGTTCTTGCACGAGATGTAAGGTATGAAGTTAAGACTTAAAGATCGACCACGGCAGAAAGAGAGAAAGGACGAAGGTCGTCCCCTATGCCTTAGACGTAGGCTCTACAAAGATGCTATGTTGTGTACCGCATCGAAGTGTGCCTTGCCATGAGTCAGTCAAGGGGTACAAGAATGATCCAGGAATGGATCATTGGACAGCGTTCAAAATTGTCCTTGGAGTAAATAAGGACATGTTTCTCGATTATGGAGGTGATAAAGAGTTCGGCGTAAAGGGTTACGTCGGTGCAAGCTTTAACACCTATCTGAGTGACTCTGAGTAGCAAACCGGATACATATAGTGGAGCAACCATTTGGAATAGCTCCAAGTGGAGCGTGGAAGCAGCGTTTACAATATGACCTAGAAATTTGCAAAGCACACACGGATCTGAAAGGTTCAGACCAGTTGACTAAAACCTCTCTCACAAGCAAAACATGATCAAACCTCAGAACTCATTGAGTCTTAATCACATGATGATGTGAACTAGTTTACACACATAGTAAACTCTTTGGATGTTGGTCACATGGCGATGTGACCTATCAGTGTTAATCACATGACGATGTGGACTAGATTATTGACTCTAGTGCAAGTGGGAGACTGTTGGAAATATGCCCTAGAGGCAATAAATAAATTAGTTATTAGTATATTTCCTTGTTCATGATAATCGTTTATTATCCATGCTATAATTGTATTGAAAGGAAACTCAGATACATATGCGGGTACATAGACAACACCATGTCCCTAGTAAGCCTCTAGTTGACTAGCTCGTTGATCAACAGATAGTCATGGTTTCCTGACTATGGACATTGGATGTCATTGATAACGGATCACATCATTAGGAGAATGATGTGATGGACAAGACCCAATCCTAAGCATAGCACAAGATCGTAGTTCGTTTTGCTAGAGCTTTTCCAATGTCAAGTATCTCTTCCTTAGACCATGAGATCGTGTAACTCCCGGATACCGTAGGAGTGCTTTGGGTGTACCAAACGTCACAACGAATCGGGTGACTATAAAGGTGCATTACAGGTATCTCCAAAAGTGTCTCATTGGGTTGACACGGATCGAGATCGGATTTGTCACTCCGCATGACGGAGAGGTATCACTGGGCCCACTCGGTAGTGCATCATCATAATGAGCTCAAAGTGACCAAGTGTTTGGTCACGGGATCATGCATTACTGATGCAGTAAAGTGACTTGCCGGCAACGAGATTGAACGAGGTATTGGGATACCGACGATCGAATCTCGGGCAAGTAAAATACCGATTGACAAAGGGAATAGTATACGGGGTTGATTGAATCCTCGACATCGTGGTTCATACGATGATATCATCGAGGAGCATGTGGGAGCCAGCATGGGTATCCAGATCCCGCTGTTGGTTATTGCCCGAGAGCCGTCTCGGCCATGTCTGCATGTCTCCCGAACCCGTAGGGTCTACACACTTAAGGTTCGGTGACGCTAGGGTTGTATGAATATGAGTATGTAGCAAACCGAATGTTGTTCGGAGTCCCGGATGAGATCTCGGACGTCACAAGGAGTTCCGGAATGGTCCGGAGGTAAAGATTTATATATGGGAAGTCTTATTTTGGTCGCCGGAAAAGTTTCGCACTTTATCGGTATTGTACCGGGAGTGCCGAAAGGGGCCCGGGGGTCCACCGGGGGGGTCCACCTGCCACGGGGGGCCACATGGGCTGTAGGGGGTGCGCCTTGGCCTATATGGGCCAAGGGCACCAGCCCCAAGAGGCCCATGCGCCTGGAGATAAGAGAGAGGGGAGAGTCCTAAAGGGGTAAGGCACCTCCGAGGTGCCTTGGGAGGATGGACTCCTCCCCCTCTTGGCCGCACCCTTCCTTGGAGGAAGGGGCAAGGCTGCGCCCTCCCCTCTCTTGCACCTATATAAAGGGAGGGAGGGAGGGTGGCCGCACCACAAGCCCTTGGTGCCTCCCCTCTGCTACACCTCCTCCTCCTCCCGTAGTTGCTTAACGAAGCCTCGCCGAGTTCTGCTGCATCCACCACCACGCCGTCGTCTGCTGGATCATCATCAACCTCTCCTTCCCCTTGCTTTGGATCATGAAGGAGGAGACGTCATCCGCTCCGTGCGTGTGTTGAACGCTGGAGGTGCTGTCCGTTCAGCACTAGGTCATCGGTGATTTGGATCACGGCAGTACGACTCCATCATCCCGTTCCATTGAACGCTTCCGCACACGATCTACAAGTGGTATGTAGATGCAATCACTCTCCCATGACTCGTTGCTTAGATGAACTCATAGATGGATCTTGGTGAAACCGTAGGAAATTTTTTAATTTTCTGCAACGTTCCCCAACATTCCGTTCAAGGGAAGAAAGAGGTACCACTCTTTGGCTGATGTTGCAGGGAGCGTGATCCATCCATTCTACAAACAGATGAAGGATAAGATTGACAGGGTTGAAGACCATAAACTGTGGGGGATCAGCCCACTGCCAAATTACCTCATTGAGTATGCAGCGATAGATGCGTACGCCACCTATGAGTCTTGAAAGAGAATTGAAAACATCAGAGAAGGACTGGAGAGTGCAAAAGAGGCAGAGAAGAATTATGACGATCCTTACTACGCCTACTAGTTATGACGAAAACATAGAAAACTGGTCGTGGAGTTGCTTGTGTTTCTGCTTGTCCTTTTTTTTCCAGGTTCGTAGTTTAGTTCTGTTAGGACGAAGCAGTTTCTAATGTCACATGTATCAGGTTAAACAAGTTTGCTTATGTGAAGTTTGTAGTTTGTTTATGTCATTGAACAAGTTGTCTGGCTTGCTAAGTACTATGTTTATTCTGCAATCTTGTGATTTTGAATCAGTAATGTTGCTTTTTAGTCTAAAAACAACTAAATACAAAGCAGTCTTTTTACGCTAAGTACAATTTAGTTGTTGTAGGACCTTGAAGTATGTCTAGAGGGGGGGGGGTGATTAGACTACTTGACCAATTAAAAGCTATGCCTTTTCCCAATTTTAGACTTTGGCAGATTTTAGCTATCTTTAAGCAAGTCAAGCAATCTTCACGCAATTCAAGCAAGCATGCAAAGAGTATATAGGCAGCGGAAAATAAAGCATGCAACTTGCAAGAATGTAAAGGGAAGGGTTTGGAGAATTCAAACGCAATTGGAGACACAGATGTTTTTGTTGTGGTTTCGATAGGTGGTGCTATCGTACATCCACGTTGATGGAGACTTCAACCCACGTAGGGTAACGGTTGCGCGAGTCCACGGAGGGCTCCCCCCACGAAGGGTCCACGAAGAAGCAACCTTGTCTATCCCACCATGGTCGTCGCCCACGAAGGACTTGCCTCACTAGCAGTAGATCTTCACGAAGTAGGCGATCTCCTTGCCCTTACAAACTCCTTGGGTCAACTCCACAATCTTGTCGGATGCTCCCAAGTGACACCTAGCCAATCTAGGAGACACCACTCTCCAAGAAGTAACAAATGGTGTGTTGATGATGAACTCCTTGCTCTTGTGCTTCAAATGATAGTCTCCCCAACACTCAACTCTCTCTCACAGGATATGGATTTGGTGGAAAGAAGATTTGAGTGGAAATCAACTTGGGGAAGGCTAGAGATCAAGATTCATATGGTTGGAATGGAATATCTTGGCCTCAACACATGAGTAGGTGGTTCTCTCTCGTAAGCTGGTAAGTTGGAAGTGTAGGTTTGTTCTGATGGCTCTCTCCACGAATGAAGAGGGGGTGGAGGGGTATATATAGCCTCCACACAAAATCTAACCGTTACACACAATTTACCAAACTCGATGGGACCGAATCATAAAACTCGGTCAGACCGATTCAGTAAACCTAGTGACCGTTAGGGTTTTCGGTGGGACTGACAAGCAACTCGGTAGGACCGATATGGTTAGAGTTAGGGCATAATGTAATCTCGGTGAGACCGATTACAAAAACTCGGTGAGACCGAATTTGGTCATTAGTGTTGGGTTCTACGGTAGGGTGCGTCGATTGCAAATTAAAAATTCCTACGCGCAGAACATCCAGGAACATGCTACGGGAGATGGATCACAGTTCGTTACCACTAGACGCGCAGTGCCGTGCCGCAATGGAAGAAGAGTTGGGGCAGCGTCGCATGGATCGTCTCCTCCTCGCTCGATCTCCCTCGAGCGGCGGTCGTCCGATCCCACGTGACGAGTTCGCCGGAGGCGCAAGTGCACCGCCTCTAACGGTATCCGTGCGTGCGGGAGGAACGTCGTGCGGCGGACTGCTAGGTCCGATCACACAGTCGGCGGCGAGTGGAGGTGGCTATTCGCAACACATGCAAACCCTAGTCGCAGCGCCGAAGCGATCAACTGCCTGAGTGTGCCGCACCTCCACTTTATATAGGCGTCCGTCGCGGGCTCAACACTTGGGCCTCGCACGGACCCTAAAGCCCAAAGTCTAATCGGTCACGTTCCTAGTCCAGTTCGGATCACATCCGACCAGTGTCATTTAATCGACCTCATAGGTTCCTTCCCTTAAGCCGCGACCCCTTAGGTTCAAGTCGGCTTGGTCACGATTCGGATCACCTCCGACCTGTACGGTTGGTAGCGACCTCTAGCAAGGCGTGCCGACCACCAAGCGACGATGAAGCTGGTTAGGCGAACACAGCATAACGTGTCACACTTCTGTTCCCTTTGCCGCACGATATATGTTGTTGGGCTCAAGGCGAGACTGTCATCCTTGTGCTAACCCGACCTCTTTCTCGTTCCAGTGATACCGACCACAATCCGGATTATCTCATAATCCTTGTCGCATGGCCATGCTATTCCTGGTCAGATCACACGAGGGGCCCAGAGTATATCTCTCTTGATCGGAGGGGCAATCCCATCTTGCTCGACCGTGTCTCATGACATGGGACCGGACAAACCCGAAACCTACCTTTGTAACTACCCGATCACGGAGTAGCGTTTGGTCGGCCCAACGCAAGTCTATCACCATCCAGAGTACATGTGTCATTTCGGGTCTTAGGACATAGAACGTATGTTGTACTAGAGACTCACATATGACATATCGCTGCGTCTCATAGTTGGGTGCATCCGACTCAGACCTTATCTCGACTCGGATCCGACTATGTCGAATCCGACCAGACCTTTCCAAGTCCATATTATCCGGTTAGCATACAATGCTCCATGGCTAGTGAGACCAAGCCATCGACCGTGTCATATGCCGCCTAGTCGGCTTGCGTCCACAGTCCTTTTGACTAGGGACCTTTTAGGACAGTCATCATACAATGCATAGTCCCACAAACAAGTCACATACTTGCTGATACACATCATTGATAATGTCCAAGGACTATCTTTATTCATAAACACATAGGAAATATCATCATACATGATTGCCTCTAGGGCATATCTCCAACAATTAGCTAACCAGAGAGTTGGTCAGGTAAACTCGGTGGGACCGATTTGCTCTTTCGGTGAGACCGATTTGCTCTTTCGGTGAGACCGAAAAGTTACGAAAGGGAAACAGAGAGTTTACATTGTAATCTCGGTGGGACCAATCGCTCACTTCGGTTAGACCGAAACGTTACGAAGGGAAACAGAGAGATTACAATCCCATCTCGGTGAGACCGAGATCCCTATCAGTGAGACCGATTTGCCTAGGGTTTGTGGAAGTGGCTATGACATTTGAACTCGGTGGCGCCGGATAGAAAGAATCGGTAGGGCCAAGTTTGACTTTAGGTTTAGGTCATATATGGATGTGAGAAAGTAGTGGAGGGTTTTGGAGAATATCATTAAGCACATGAAGAAAAAGGCTCATTAAGCAACACCTCATCCCTCCTTGATAGTATTGGCTTTTCCTATAGACTCAGTGTGATCTTGGATCACTAAAATGTAAAATGTAGAGTCTTGAGCTTTTGAGCTTGAGCCAATCCTTTGTCCTTGATATTTTGAGGGATCCACTTTCATCATCCATGCCATGCCATTCATTGAGCTTTCCTGAAATATTTGTCTTGGAATAGTATTAGCTCAATTAGCTATATGTTGTTATGAATTACCAAAACCACCTAGGGATAGTTGCACTTTCAATCTCCCCCTTTTTGGTAATTGATGACAACATATAGATCAAAGCTTCGACAAATGATAATAAAAATTTGAAAAAGATCATCGCTTTGAGAAGTATGGATAAGCAAGAGCTCCCCCTAAATTTGTGCATATTAAGATTTGCTTTGGACTGCAAATGCACAGGGAATTAGGCTCATGGGTTACTCTTCCATGTCACATACATCTTGGTGGAGCGCTCAAAATAACAAAGATTGAATACATGCACTCATCACCAAGCAAAGTGAATGATCATATAAGGATAAGCAAGATAATATCATAACGAGCATAAGTGTAGCTTATGATCAAACACATGATCATCAATGTCTCACAGGTAAAAGCATAGTATCTCAAGCAACCAAAAGAAAATAAAGTTCAACCAAAAAGACAAGAGAGAACAAAAGCAAATCTCTCTCTCTCTCGAAGCCTATGATCTATACATTTTTCTCCCCCATTGGCAACAAGTTACCAAAAAGTTCCTAGAAAATGCATATGACTATATCGTCTCTCAGGCTTGGTCTTCTGGTGGTGGTGGTGTCCGGAGAACTCCAAGAACGAAGGATTCAGTCGATGTAGAAGGAGCTGAAGGAGTTGGTGCTAGAGCTGGTGGTGCTGGAGCTGTAGCTGGAGCTGATGAAGTGACTCTGGTGTCTTGAACTGGCTCTGCAGCTGATCTCTGAGCTCGTGGCACTCTGGCAAATGCATTAGTCGTTGTTCTGCCCTTCCTATCCTGCATGTCATCCTGCAGCTGCTCCACATCTGACTGAATCTCAGTTACCTTGACATCAATATCATTGAATTTTTGTTCCATGATTCTTTCCAGGCTCTCCTGGTTTTGAGTTAGGGTGGCCAACCCCTTCTCAATCCGCAGAGTTGATGCTATCAAGTAACCAAGCTGCTCCTGCTTGTTCTTCAGAAAGTATTCAGATGCCTCTGCTTGAGTTGGCATCTTGGCAGCCTTCTCTTGCCTTGCCTGGTCCTTCTTCTCTTGCGCTTGCACTGATGATGGTTCATTCTCAGTCATGACAACTTGATTGTCCTCAAAGTCAGGATAGAGAACCATGTGGTCCTTATCCAACAGATACTTCCCTGTGCCCATCTTTGAGTTTATCAACTCCACGAATCAGGGGCATATCCACAGCTCCTCTTCTAGTCTGCTTTGTCCTCTTGATAGTTTCAACTATGAGGCTCATGACTTTGAATTTCTGAGGCACATAAAAAATGTGAAGCAAATTGATTGCATGCCCTCTGATCATGTTGTGATCACCTGATTTGGGCAAAAGAGTGTGCCTTAGGATCCAGTTGATTGTAGGTAGCCCTGACAGAAGAAAATGAACTGATCCAAACTTGAAGGACTCAAGTGCATCATCTGGTATTTCCTTGTACATCTGTGACATTGAGTTGTGACCCATCTTCTTCTTGGCATAAATGTCCAAGTCATCTTCATCTTCCTTTGGGGCATTGATCAGACTTGCCCATTCCTCTATGGTTGACTGGTATCTCGTTCCTTCCAACATCCAAACTATACTGCCATCTAGATAGAAATGTGCTGTGGAGTAGAATTGCATAATGAGCTCGTCATTCCAATTTGTGAGCTTCTGCCCAACAAAATCTGCAACTCCACAAGCATTGAAGCTGTCATACACTCCAGAATAGTGTTCTGCGTTCTCCTGAATGTATTCCAGTCGACCCACCTCATATCACAAACTATGGGCTTCTTATCTAATAAGATGGTCTCATAGAAGTCCTGCTGCTCCTTGGTGTGGAACCTGTAATCTACATCAGTCCTTCTCCTGGTGGCATATGGATCCGACTCTCTCCATAGCCTCAACCCTTGATCTCTCCTGATCTTCATGTTCTCAGCCACAGGATGAGCATAATTGTGGTCTGGGATCTTGGGCTTGAGCTTCCTTAGGACCTGCCCTTCTTCATCTTCCTCAGCATCAACTTCGGGCATTGGAGCCTTGTTCTTCTCAGTTGCTGGTATACTCCTGGTCTTCCTCTTTGGTGCACTCTTGGGCTTGGGGGCAGCTTTGGGCTTTGAAGTTGCAGCCCCTGACTTTATGGCATCACCCATCAGCTTTGTGCCTTGGGTGCAGGCTCAGAACCCTCTTCTTCTTCCTCTTCCTCCATCATAGAAGGCTTCCCAATCACTCTGGCCATGATCTTATTGACCCTTTCATTCCTCTTCTTTCCTTCAGCAGCAGCATGTTCTTTGGGTTGGGATTCCAAAGAAGCTTGAGTGGAGACTCTGGCTTTGTACATTGGTTGTCTACCTGCTGGCCTTTTGATGTTCATTCCAGGCTTAACTGCTGTTGAGTTGTACTCTTTCTTGAGCACCTTCTTGGAACTGGCCTCATCCTCAACTGCCACATAATCTTCATCCTCAGACTCTGAGGTCTTCTTCTTTCTTGTTCTTGTGGCAGCCTTGGGCAAATTACTGGGAGTGCTTCTGCTCCCCTCATCTGAGCTGCTAGAGGGACTAGTGCCCTCACTCATGTGAATCTGCTCTTGACCTATTTGTCACTTTGGTGCGACATGCTGCTTATAATCGATCGCTAACCACGTGAATAGTTATAGATGAGGTAGAGTGGATGAGCATCACAAAATGCAGAGATTTTTGCAAAAGAATGATTCAAAAAACTTAGTTTTAGTTTTCCACAGAAAGCATTTCGGATCTACCGATTTTTAAATTCGGTGATACCGAAGCAGTTTCGGAACCTAAACTAGTGAACTCGGTCAGACCGAGTCACAGTTCGGTGGCACCGAGACTGCTATGGTTTCACAAAGTTCTAAAATCGGTCACACCGATTTGTAATTCTCGGTCGGGGCCGAGACTTACTAGTGCAATGGCGTTAGCCAAATCGGTGGGACCGAGTTTTTCAACTCGGTGGGTCCGAGATGGTTTCAGCGGAAACCTAACCCTAAATTTTTGAATCATGCCTATTCTAAGGATTGTTTTGACTGGATAGAAGTGTTTCAATCGTGGCAAGATGCATTACGAACACAATGTGCTGAGAATTGGACGAGGATAGCACTGTGATCGAGTTCATACCCTAGTTCGGCGGTGAACTCGCTACGGCGGCAACGGCGGAGGAGAATTCCGTCGACGACGGCGGAGACCAGCGACAGGAGGCGGCTGGCGACGAAGTCGACGGTCCGTAGACCTGGTAGGCAGAGCAAGCTATGCGCGGGCGAGAAGTTTCGGAGAAAGTTTTCCAAATTTTTGCCCATGTGTATATATAGCCCGACACTGTCGGTGTGACCGAGTTGAACAACTCGGTGGCACCGAGATGCATAATCATATGATTCTGACAACTCGGTGTGACCGAAAAGTTAAAATCGGTTGCACTGAGATTGAAAACCTAGATCGACTTAGTAATCTCGGTATGACCGAAGTGGAGGAATCGGTCAGACCGAAAATCACAAAGAAGTTTTGGAAGTTTAAGTCTATGATGAATCGGGGACTCCGAGTGCTCCTCACACAGAGTGGTTCGAATCTGACTTTATCAAATTTTGTGATGTAGCATGAATAGAGTTTGAGACGAGAAAAGCATAGATAGCTAGAGAAGGTTCTTAGGCATTCTTGTCCATCCACTTGGCCGAATAGAAAGAAACCAATCAATCAAAAACAACAAGTGGATGTCCTCGAATGAGTAAACTATGCAACCAACATGCTCACACAATAAAATGACAAATGAAATATGTGCCAAAGCATGCACAACCAATTCTAGCATCTATCAAACAATTGGCGATGACTAGGTCATCTATATATGAGTATATTGACCTAGGAGTCAAAGGAGAACATTTGATCATAGGTCATACTCATCGTTTGAGCTCAAGTGGGGTTACCACTTTTACATAAAGCATTTATGTGTTCACATCATTAGAGTTGCTTTGACTCAATTCTTATAGTTAAGCTCCCCCTAGATGTGAGAAACCCCCATAGAGTGATAAACTAACCTTGGGTTTTGTCGATGATGACTTCATGTAGGTGTTGAAGATGTGGATGCTCAATGTTGATGTAGATCTTTTGGAGCAATCCTTTGGAGTGAGTTGCACTTTCAATACCTACACGTGTTAGTCCCACAAGGAACAAACAAGAATATCCATAGACATAGAGTGATGCACACACAAAATGATGTCCATGAAAACTTTAGGTTACCTTGTCCCTTGCCTTACCAACATGAGGGTTTGTGACTCCTTGAACTAGTGCAAGATATGGAAGTTGATTGCACTTGTCCTTGCCATAATGATATGAGTGAAAAATGTTGGCAGAGTCACCCTCAAGAACTCTCTAGTTCTTCTTCTTCGGGATACACATCATCTTGATGGGAATCCTTGGTGTAGTAGTTGTGCTTGATGAAGTAGAACTTGACGTAGTCTTGGGAACCCACTTGACCAAGGCCTTAGGTGTTTCTTCAAATGCATCAATCTCTTCTTGAATCTTGTCCTTGCCTTTGTTCTTGTGGTCTTGTGGTGGAAGATCATCTTGTGCTTGTGTTCCTTTGAAGGAAGTAGGATCATACTTATTTTGTTGAGGAACAAACTTTGTCTTGGGGTATTGATCTTCTTCCCACTCAACTCGATTGGCATTGAACTTTCGTTCAAAACCAACACCTTGATTCTTCCGGTGCCTTCCTTGCTTGCGTACAATTTCCTCAAATTGCTTACTCCCGCAAGGCTCTTGTATACACCTTTCTCTATAATTCCCTTCAATAAGCTGTTTTCTTGCTCAAGAGTAACTTGGCTAAGAGAATCATTAGTGGAATCAAGAGAACTACTAGAAGCAACAATATTGGGTTTAGCATTGTTATTGTTACTACTAGAAGAAGAATCTTTCTTGTTCTTGTTACTAGACTTGACTTGAGGCATGTAAGTAGATAAGAGTAAACTCTTGGCAATGTAAGAATAACTTTTCTTACGAAGATCATCATTGATCTCTTTTAGGAACTCATGCTCTTGCTCAAGATTGAGCTTTTCAAAGCGTAACTTCTCATGAGCCCTTAAAAGTTCTTGATGATCTTCAAAGATAGTTTCATGAGATAACTTAAGAGTGTTTAGTTCTTTAATTAGACGCTCAATTTTCTCCTTATCATTGTCATTCGTTTCATCTTGATTAGCATGATTAATTGACGTTTCATCATAGTATTCATCACTAGAGTTGTAAACAAGTAAATCATCATCACCTAGCAAGTCATCTTCATCACTATTAAAATCAACATACTCGGGGTGTGTTACCTTAGGACCTTTGGCCATGAAGCATCTTCCAATTCCTTCATTTGGTGATTCAAATATGTCGCAGGAGTTGGTTGACACGAGTGCTAAACCGATAACACCTTCATCTTGAGTGTATTCGGAGTCGGAGCGATAGCTTCTCTCGGAGTGATTGTCGGAGTCGGAGCCGGATACCCATTCACCAACATGAGCTTGATGTCTTCGTTTTGTGTAGCTCTTTGATGACTTATCCTTCCTTTCCGAATCCTTGCTTCTCCGTGAGGATCTTTGTTCATAACGATCATCTCTACTCCTTCTCTCTCTTGGTGGTGATTCTTCTATTCTACTTCTTCTCTTGGGAGAATCTTCTCTTCTTTTGTAGGGTGTCGTACACTCATTGGAATAGTGTCCGGGTCTCCCACAATTGTAGCAATTTCGCTCTCGACTAGAAGATCTTTTGTCATTGTAAGACCTTGACTTGGAGCTTCTTTCTTTGCTTCTACTCTTGTAGAATTTGTTGAAGTTTTTCACCATTAAGCTCAATTCTTCATTGAAGGTTTGTTTCTCACTTGATAATGTGGGGGATTCACATGAGGCTTTGTAAGCACCACTTGACTTGTTGTGAAGTTCCTCCTTATCCTTGAGTGACATCTCATGAGCAACAATTCTTCCAATGACTTCCGTTGGCTTGAGATCTTTGTAATTTGGCATCATTTGGATCAATGTGCACACGATATCATATTTTCCATCCAATGCTCTTAGGATCTTCTTGATGATGAATCTGTCGGTCCTCTCTTCACTTCCTAAGCCGGCAATCTCATTTGTGATAAGAGCAAGCCTAGAGTACATTTCAGCGATACCTTCACCATCCTTCATTTTGAACTTGTCAAGCTGACTTTGGAGCACATCCAACTTGGATTCCTTGACGAGTCGGTACTTCATGCATATCAATCAAAGTATCCCAAATTTCCTTTGCATTCTCAAGACGGCTGATTTTGTTGAATTCTTCGGGGCACAATCCATTGAAGAGGATATCACAAGCTTGAGCGTTGTATTGCAACATCTTAAACTCTTCTGCACTAGCTTCACGGTTCGGTTCTCTCCCATCAAAGAGATCACCTTGCAAGCCAATACACACAATAGCCCAAACGGCGGGGTTATGTCCGAGAATATGCATTTTCATCTTATGCTTCCAACTAGCAAAATTAGTGCCATCAAAGTAAGGACCTCTAGGGTGATAATTTCCCTCGCTAGACGCCATACTCTCCTAGGTTGTGAAACCAAGGCTATGACCACCAAAAGCTATGGAAATCAAAGCAAATGGAGACCAAAGCTCTGATACCACTTGTAGGACCTTGAAGTATGTCTAGAGGGGGTGATTAGACTACTTGACCAATTAAAAGCTATGCCTTTTCCCAATTTTAGACTTTGGCAGATTTTAGCTATCTTTAAGCAAGTCAAGCAATCTTCACGTAATTCAAGCAAGCATGAAAAGAGTATATAGGCAGCGGAAAATAAAGCATGCAACTTGCAAGAATGTAAAGGGAAGGGTTTGGATAATTCAAACGCAATTGTAGACACGGATGTTTTTGTCGTGGTTCCGATAGGTGGTGCTATCGTACATCCACGTTGATGGAGACTTCAACCCACGAGGGTAGCAGTTCTTGGCGAGTCCACGGAGAGCTCCACCCACAAAGGGTCCACGAAGAAGCAACCTTGTCTATCCCACCATGGTAGTCGCCCACGAAGGACTTGCCTCACTAGCGGTAGATCTTCACGAAGTAGGCAATCTCCTTGCCCTTACAAACTCCTTGGTTCAACTCCACAATCTTTTCGTAGGCTGCCAAGTGACACCTAGCCAATCTAGGAGACACCACTCTCCAAGAAGTAACAAATGGTGTGTTGATGATGAACTCCTTGCTCTTGTGCTTCAAATGATAGTCTCCCCAACACTCAACTCTCTATCACAGGACATGGATTTGGTGGAAAGAAGATTTGAGTGGAAAGCAACTTGGGGAAGGCTAGAGATCAAGATTCATATGGTTGGAATGGAATATCTTGGCCTCAACACATGAGTAGGTGGTTCTCTCTAAGGCTGGTAAGTTGGAAGCGTGGGTTTGTTCGATGGCTCTCTCCACGAACGAAGAGGGGGTGGAGGGGTACATATAGCCTCCACACAAAGTCTAACCGTTACACACAATTTACCAAACTCGGTGGGACCGAATCATAAAACTCGGTCAGACCGATTCAGTAAACCTAGTGACCGTTAGGGTTTTCGGTGGGACTGACAAGCAACTCGGTAGGACCGGTATGGTTAGGGTTAGGGCATAACGTAATCTCGGAGAGACCGATTACACAAACTTGGTGAGACCGAATTTGGTAATTAGCTAACCAGAAAGTTGGTCAGATAAACTCGGTGGGACTGATTCGCTCTTTCGGTGAGACCGAAAAGTTACGAAAGGGAAACAGAGAGTTTACATTGTAATCTCGGTGGGACCGATCGCTCACTTCGGTTAGACCGAAACGTTACGAAGGGGAAACAGAGAGATTACAATCCCATCTCGGTGAGAACGAGATCCCTATCGGTGAGACAGATTTGCCTAGGGTTTGTGGCAGTGGCTATGACATCTGAACTCGGTGGCGCCGGATAGAAAGAATCGGTAGGGCCGAGTTTGACTTTAGGTTTAGGTCATATGTGGATGTGAGAAAGTAGTGGAGGGTTTTGGAGCATATCATTAAGCACATGAAGCAAAAGGCTCATTAAGAAACACCTCATCCCTCCTTGATAGTATTGGCTTTTCCTATAGACTCAATGTGATCTTGGATCAAGAAATGTAAAATGTAGAGTCTTGAGATTTTGAGCTTGAGCCAATCCTTTGTCCTTGATATTTTGAGGGATCCACTTTCATCATCCATGCCATGCGATTCATTGAGCTTTCCTGAAATATTTATCTTGGAATAGTATTAGCTCAATGAGCTATACGTTGTTATGAATTACCAAAACCACCTAGGGATATTTGCACTTTTAGATGTGCACACAAGCGCAACTTGTTGAGGAGTGGCAGGAGTGGCATGGGTTCGAGTTCGCAGTTAGAGAAGCACAGGTTTGCAGTCTGTAGAGCCACCGGCGTGTGTGAAAGTACATGTAGTCCCCATGTGTGGTTTTGGTAATTAATGACAATCCTTATGGACTAATGTTTGCATTGAGATATACATTTGAAGGTTAGTCCCATTGGAATATGATTGAAGAATAATGGAAGACAACTCCTCTAAAGCAACAATTACATTGAGATGATCAAAATGAAGTTCATTGGAGTATCTTAAGGAGTGGCTCAAAGATATGATCAAAATGGACTCATGTGTGAGTCACGATTGATCAAGTATTCAAGCAAGCTATTAAAGTGAAGAATTCAATATACCCTTCAAGACGTCAAGATTAAACATGGAGTAGAGATATAGGTTTACCAAGATGAAGCTCAAAGATCAAACTCTAAATGGTCAACACACGGCGCAAATGATGCACCACATAGGATCTTGTGGTATGATAAGAAATTATCAATTGCACTCGTGTACTAACCCATACTATGTGTTGTCTATGTTTCTGAGGGTTAGGTGATTCTCATGGGCTCGCGTCGAGAAAGAGATTTCAAGTGTCTATGAGAGGATGACATCAAGTTTTTGGTGATCATGGTTGACAAGGGCAAGTTCAAGATAACCATCCTAAAGGATTACATGCTTGAAGCTTATGGATGATCACATGATGGACAAGTGAAGATGAATACAAAGCAAAGCTTCCCCACATTGTGTATGGGGGAGAGACTTGAAGACTTCACCAATGTCTTGCCTTCATCTCGAGCCAAGAAGAAACATCAACATCAAGCTCAAGTGAACGGCTCGTGTCAAAGGTATTAGTTCCTTTGACGTTAGTGTTGTGGAGTGATGACCACCAAAAAGAAACATATACACTCAAGAATGGATTCTCGATAGCTATGTAGTGTAGCTCTTTTATGATTCTTGAGTTATAAGGATCCCGCACTATTAAGAGGGGATCAAAGGGGTTTGTGATGGATTTGCTCAAGTCAACATCTTCTATACACAATTCCACTCATATCCTATATACCAAAGAAAAGCCAAAGCCAAATAGTTTCCCAAAATATATGATCTAACATTTTCATACTTTGCACCCTCCATTTTGTTTATTTTGGGTGGTTCTCTATCTGAGGACCTGGATCTTTTCCATAGCTTCAAAACGAGCCCAAGATCATCAAAATCGGAGTTCGTATGAAAAAGTTATGCATGTTTTACTTTCGGTATGCTGGCTGTTTTCTGCGGGGACGGAAGTTCCGGGCAGCCCGGAAGTTCCGGGCAAGTTCCGGGGAAAGTTCTGGGTTAACCAGAGAGTTTTCACATATGTATTCAATAGGGGGCCCGGAAGTTCCGGGCTTGCTCAGAAGTTCCGGGCTGCGTTTTTCTGTGCGTATCGGGCAGATTTGGTGGGGCACTATATAAGGCACCCTTCTTCCCCATCGATTGTGGCTTTTGGATCTGAGATTTCCCCATTCTTTTGAGCTCTATCCTCCTTCCCCAAGCCTCAAAACTCCAATCCATTTGGGGGGAAACTACCCCATGGATCTGGCGTTCATTGGTTGACCTCCTCCATTGTTCCTCTCCTCTCCCATCCCTCCATAGCATTAGTTGCTTTTGGTGGGATTTGAGAGAGAGGGATTTGAGCCTTCTCGTGCTACACCCCGAAGAGATTTTTGAGAGTTCTTGAGAGAGATTTCATCCAAGCATACAACCACTTCTCCTCTCTCTTTTGACCAAAGCAATTCGTGATTTGAGCAAGTCTTGAGCATTTCCCCCTTGATCTTGTTACTCCTGGAGGTTGGAGACTCCTA
Source organism: Aegilops bicornis (assembly GCA_021605145.1). Classification (NCBI taxonomy): domain Eukaryota; kingdom Viridiplantae; phylum Streptophyta; class Magnoliopsida; order Poales; family Poaceae; genus Aegilops; species Aegilops bicornis. The sequence continues at coordinate 610,619,234 of CM038674.1, read as the reverse complement.
GGCGGTAGGAGTGCTCCGGTGAGGAATCAACTTGTGATTTGTCCCCCGGAAAGTTTGTGAAGGTTTGGAGGCCACCTCAAGGTCTACCACTAGTGGTTGGGAAACGCCTTCGTGGTGATATCTCAAGGAGAATAGGGTGAGCCTTTGTGGCGTTGGTGTGCCTTCGTGGTAACATCCACCTCTCTAACGGTGACTAGCTTCCCTCCAAGGAAGTGAACATCGGGATACATCATCGTCTCCGTGACTTTGGTTATCCCTAACCCTAACTCCTTACTTGTGGTTTACCTTGGTCACTTGACTGCGCATTCACTATTCTTGTTGTCCTCATTATATTGTGTTGGTTACCATATCGTAGAGATTATTTAGGCCAACACTTTATAGTCCGCAATTCATACTTCCTACTATTGTTCTATCTTGTGTTTAGTGTGAATTGCTAGCTTGTAACATATCTTGTGTAAGCTTGTAGTGCTTACTTGAGTTTGCTTGTATCATTCAATTCCATATATTGTGATACAATTTGTGTAAGCTTGTATTGCCTACTTGTGGGTGTGTGTATTATTCATTTCCATATCTCGTGATATACATTAAGTAAGTTTGTGTAACTTACTTGTGCTTACTCATATCCTCGTTGTGCTCATCTTGTTTATGCTAAGTTGTTGGTGCACTTAGTGATCCTAGTATATTTATGATTTGTGCTTGAAAAGTATCCGCTTAGTTTATTCCCGCATTAGGATATAGCCAAATCCGTAAAAGATTTTAAAACGCCTATTCACCCCCCCCCCCCTCTAGGCGACATCGTGGTCCTTTCAGTGTGTTAGTGCAGGTGTCGGAGGCACGGAATTGAAGTCTTTACAGAAGTGAAGGCACCACAAGCATCCATCTAGAGGCACGTGGACGGAGTAGCAGAGGTGAGCTCCGAATACATAGTTACAGGGTCACGGTTTGGAAGTGTGCAGAGCCAAGGTTGTGCGACACGATGGGGCATGTAAGAGTCATCGCAAGTGTCATGTGATAGAGGCACCTGGATGCAGGTATGCAAGCCACGGGATGCACTGTCGTGACGTTTGTGAAGAGACACGGGCATGGTACCGCGAGCATGTAAGTGTCGCGGGGTGTGACATGTTAGGTACGTGGATGCAGGCACAGAAATCACGGAGGTGAAGACTCAACCGGCACGGAAGTTGGGTTTTTGTTGTTTCGAACAGCTATCAATACTGTGGATGTTCTAAAGTGTGGTACCAGAAGCATGTTTTCGAATACGCAGTTAGGGAGTCACGGTTGTCAAGTCTCTAGAAAGTCACGAGTGTTCTGGCATCACGGGCATGGAGTGGTGTGGGGCTTCGAGGGGCATGAGTGGCCCTCAACCCTGTGGATGCATGGTGGTCTGGTAGGAGAGGCACCATTGTGGATGCATAGGAGTGAGGCCTCTGACGGCGTGAGTGGGTGGCACCACGTGCAATTGTTTGAATACTCATTTAGAGAGTCACGCGTACTCAAGCCGGATGCATGCCGAGGGTTGGTGGCATTTGGCGGCCTGCGATTGCAGAGAGGAGGAATGTTTGCGAAACATCAAAGTCACCTGGCGGCCACGCGTGAGGAGTATGTAGAGTATCTGCGTGTCGACGTGACGCATGTATGTCTAGTGACGGACTTGGGGCACTGGCTTGTGTTCGAATGCTTGGTTAATGAAGAATCAAAGAACTACATCAATAAAAAAGAGTCTGCTGCTTCATTATCACACTATGATGTGCGGTTAAACCGTTTTCTGATGTTTTGACGGAGCTAGGCTTGTTCGCTTATCAACAACTTTTTATTCCTTTTCCTTGATGTCGTCGTAGATCTTTGTTATCTCGTCGCCCATTTTACTGGGTTCGATTGTATTCTGATCGCTAAATATTAGCCTGAACAGTTGTTGTGCTTTCCATTGTTCCGTGCCATCCTATAAAAAATTCAGTGAAAAATAAGGAGAAAAAACACACCAGTATTATGTCGTGCAGTTGTATGATATCTTGCAGATTTATAGCGAGTTTTAAGCGAAAACTTACATCGAAATTGTCTATCTCTTCGACAAAGTGGTTGCCATCAAAGAGATGCACGAACCTCAGAACATCAAACGGGGTTTCACCTTTGTTCACCTTTGGAACGTCCTTTAAAAATTGAACTTCCCATTTAGTCTTTTCCTTTTCGAATTTTTCACCGAGTAATATTTCGTATACTGCCTTGAACCTCGGCACCTGGGAATTCCATTTTGTTTTTGTTTTAGAGAGACATGTTCTGTAATTTGTAAAACCGAAAGACGCTGTTATTTACAATTCTTACCAGTCTGTCTTTATGGTTGTGGTATTTGTTATGCTCCTTTTCTTTGCTGGCTTCGTTGATTTCCATTTGAGCAATTTGCTTACTTAGTTTGCCATCATGCACGTGGAGATCACGTTGATTTTTCAGGCATTCTTTCCTCTTCAATTCTTCGACAGATGTTTCTTCAGGCTCAATGATTTGAAGCTTCCTTCTATATCTGTCGAGCACTAATAGTGTGTATCTATCTTCCTTTTCAAATGGCATGAATACCTGGCGGTACAAAAGTTTTATTGTTAGAGGAGAGTTTAGAATATAGTATTTCGTTTGAAATGCTTATTTTTATTTTTGTTAGAGGAGAGTTTCATTTCTATAGGAGAGTTTAGAATATAGTTTAACGGTATTACCATTTTTGCTGTTTTGAGCTTGTCTAATTGACATTTCTTAAGGAACAAAGGAACCAAGGAATCCTTCTCTCGTTCGAAATCATCTGTGAATTGTGTCATAGATTTTCTTTTATCCTTTAAACCCAGAATATTCTGCAGGCAACAAATAAAAAACCATTAAAACGGATTAGGAAGAACAGATCGGTACCAGGAGATTAAACAATCGTTGCAAAAAGACGAGTTTGTATGACCTTGTGGTTTTTTTTTGAAATTTACCTCTGCAAAGCTTGGGCCTAATAATAGTCTATGTCTTTTGTATTTAGTTTGCTTGCTTCCCTCCCATGCTTCTGCTAACTCATCGAGGACCTTCTTTTCCATTCCTTTACGTTTTTTCTTGTTCGCAGGCCCAAAAATTTCCTTTAGGTTTGATCCAGTGAGAGTTGCGCTGTTCCCCTGTGGTTGTTCTCCCGAGAATACTACTTCTGCCTTACAGGAAAAACAGTAGAAGAAAATTCTATTTAGAATGTCACTTACAAGCAAGCTGATAAGCAGGAATTCATTGTTCTTTCTAGTTTCTATCTTATTTGTGTGATTGCCACGTAACTTTAACTAATTTCAGTTGGAAAAGGAACCAACTCACCTTTTGAATTTTCCTGCCATGTGTCACTCATGACTATGTCGTAGAGCTCGTTTTCCTTACGCACGTGTATGAACGAATGCCGGTGTTGCGGGTATTTGTTGGTGCTCATTGATTGATCCTGGTTCTTTTCGTCTCGCTCTATCAAAACAGATAAAAAGTTATGGTTGTTGCTTCTAAAATATATATTTGAAGCTCCTCTCATGTTGAGTCGTGGTAAAAATGAAAATAGTTATATTACCTTTCATGGGGGAAAAAGGTTTGTAATCTCTGGTTTGAAAACTTTGATTTTTTTCAGGAAGTTGATGGTGCTTTATTTGGTTGGTTTTACCGAATATGAGTGTGTATACGTACTCTGGTTTCCATTCTGCATCCACCTTGCTTTGTCTGCAGGCATGTCAAAATGCATGGTTTATAGTTACGTGTTGTCCACCATTGTGAATAAACTAATTGCGGTAATAAAGAAATCAAGTAATTTGGCGTGTATGTACCGGTAACGCATACATGAAAATCCTCTCGTCCTTGACCATTCTTCTTTCCCATTCCAGTGTTTTGCAAATTGGGCCGTGAAGTGTCCGCATTGTGTTCCTTTTTGCTTTAGTGTGCAGATCCTCTGAGGCCTTTCTGCTATCCTTGCCCAGTCTGGTTCGTTCTTGTCTTTTAGTTGGTGGTACTTGTTCATCAACACCGACATCCTTCTCATCTGTGATTGCATTTATGTTTTGTTGTTTGGGTGCGGCATTGATAAAAGTAAGTGTATCATACTATCGCGAGGAAAAGAATAAATCAATGTACACAAAGTACGTTACCAGATTACGCTTTCGATGCACATGGTGTTTACTCCAAGACAAATCGGCGTAGTTTACATAGTTCAGTGAGTCAAGAATGTCGATGCTATCTCTGTACTTGTTCATTACATATAGCGTGTAGTGCTTGTCCGTGTGATGAGGTATCATGATCTACGTTGAGAGAGGAGATCATTGTTGATGTAAAAATTGAATTTCATTTAATTGTTGAAGCCCAAGGAGAATAAGTCGTGTGTTCAGTAATAGTTCCAAACTTACCATCTTCGAGTGCAGGATGTTTTTACCTCGCACGAGTTGTTCAAATGCTTGTAGTGCATCGTCTTCGTTGAATTCTGATAGCTCGCCTCTTTTATAATTGAGACCTAGCACCATCTTCAAGAAATAGAGTGTGTGGTATTAGTTAAACTAGATGACACTCCGCGCGTTGCTTCGGGAATTGTAACAATTAAAAAATTGGAAATTGGACAAATGAAAAGATAATTTGAATATACTTGTTAATTGTGTTGTCTCTCGGCTAAATTAAGACCATTTCATGAGACCGAGCAATACACAATACAAATATTTTCCATTTTCCTTTAAGAAATATCAACATTACTACTCTTTCAATTGTCCAGTGACTAAATATAGTGAGCATGAAATCATCTGTTCATCGAAAACATCTCACAAAAGGAGCAAATAAAAATAGAACAAATCAAATAGGCATCAATGATTGCCTTGGGAGGTGATAATGCTTCTTAGTCACCTACATTATACCCACTTCTTATCTTCAGTCGATGACAATAGCACAGTGTTGGCAATTGAAAACTGGAAAGGAAACAACGTGTGAGAAGAGGTGCATGATGTCAAGAACATAGGCATACCAATTCTGGTTGTGACACTATTACTGCCAAGTAATTCAACCTGTACTACATTGAGTGAAGGAAATATTAGACAACAATTAGCAAGAAATTAACAATATTAGAGCAATTTGCAAGAAAGGTAAGTTTCAGAAGGAAATAAAATAGTGAGGCAATCTAACATTTCAGTGGACAAAGAGTTAGCCCTCCATCTCAACTTGAAACCGCAATGCAATATTGGCAGGAAATGTCCCGATAGTAACTGAAAAGGGAATGAGAATGAATACAATACGTGAAAATAGAATGACATTAAAATATTAAGAATATATGCATCCTGATGCTAACAGAACTTAGAAGATTAAAAGAGAACAGTGTCTACGATTGCAAAGTATTGCGTCACCAGTCCACTGCAGTGCCTCCAATGGGTGGCTGCATCAAGGACGACCAAAATCCAATCTGCTTAAAATTGATGTCCACATTCTACTACTATGGGCTTGATTAGCCTTACAGACTTGAATTAAGGTGTTATGAAGATCTGCAGTTATGCCACACACATACATGTTCAGAAGATTTTTAAGGTCTGGGATGTAGGAACTGATAGTTGGAGCATGGCATGTTATAATAACGCGAGAAAAAACAACGCACCTGAAAATGAACTGGACTATTCTGATCCTCTGGTCCTACAAAACAATCATAATAGTTCAAACTGAATACAGATAAAATTTGTACTAATCAAATATGAGAGAGAGATATGCAGGTCTGTAGTTGAGCAAATATCAGAACATCCAAACAAGCTGACTAAAATATCCGCAGATCTCAGGAGACTGAGAGGGAGGAGAATCCTAACCTCTTATCCACGTGACATTGAAGGACGACGCCGGCCCCCGGCGGCAGCACATCTGGTTCAACGGGTGTCCGGGTCGACACCTGGGCGCAGGATTTGGGCCAGCAGAGCCGATGGCGGTGGCAAAATAGGGATTCAGGTTGGCAGCAACACAGAAATTCGGCAGCCCTCGAAGGCTTATGCTGCAGGGGAGTATGATAGAGACAATAAGAGAAGAAGAACGATGCACTTGGAAGACGAACTCCTTCCCCAACCACGGCATGCGTTTCGATCTCTTGGCGTGAGTGGAACCGATGAGCCCGGAAGAGAGAGGTTAATAACAGAGGACATCAACCGTGTGGTGGAGAAAATAACTTGGAGGATACCAAAGGGTGTCATTGAGACCATTATTTCTTAGGGAAAAGGCTGAAATATCATATATGTAATCTAGCAAAAAAATAATTAATTTGCTTATGTGGTGGTTTGCTGAGTTGGATAGGCTGTTTCTCCCTGAAGCTTCACCTTCCGCCACAAGACAGGAAGAGACGAGCTAAACGTTTGGGCTTCTTTTTGTTTTAGATGATTGGGCTTCGGTGCACAGTATATAAGACTGTAACCCGTTTTTTTTCCTGCATGGAGGATATGGCGGGCCAAAGAATGCATGTCTCACGGCTGCATGCGGACGCATTGCTATGATGAAGAATTGATGACATGGCCTAGTGCTGATGTGGACAGCTTGCATGTCTAGATAAATAAGGTAGTGGGGGTGAACTTCTTAGGTATATAGGATATTGTACCATAGTAATGACGGAGGTGTTTTTGTGGGTGAGGTATGCATACATTTGCGAATTCTGCAGGGAGTACAGTTGTGACGTCTGGGTTGAACTGTTTCTGTTCTGTCCATTCGTCCAGTAACGCGTTTAGCATGGAGCCCTCCATTTGTGCGTTTTCTTTCCCTGCTTGTTCCATGAAGGATTTTCCTGAAATGTAGCCTTCACTCTTTGAGGTTTTATATAGTTGTTCTCTGCAAGCAAGGAGGGTTTAGAATTAGGTGAGTGAATGGTTAGTTGGATGTTAGAGAATGTGCAGCTCTGTGTAATCGTTTCCATGGAACAAGGAGAATTGCGCTTCTTTATGCGCATTGTTTACATCCTTGTCGGCTCATCAGATATCTATAGAGTTGCATGGCCTTTTCTTTGTAAATGAAATCTCCTGGAACAAGTGCTGGAGCGTTGACTTTCTCAATTTCCTTGCTTTCTCGCTTGAATGGCCTCTTAGTTGAGATTATGTTTGCTGACTTGATCTCGTGTGATTGAATCGTCGAGGGTTTTGGGGAACTTGTCTGCACTCTTGCAAGATGCCTTCCCCTTTTCTTGTCGTGACCTAACTGTGCCTACTCGTTAAGCTACCCAGGTATTGGTGTGTCCTTTTGTGTGTTGTTGTTTTTGATGCTCGGTTCTATTGAGACTTCAGCATCGTGTTTCCTCTTTTGAAGTATCTTTTCTGATAAAAATCTTTCCTTTCTCCTTCTTTTCTTCTTGTGCATGTTCTGCCTCTGGTGATGTTCCTGGTATGCGATCTTCCCCAATAGGGTTCATGTCCTGTTTGGAAAGCTGTTGTTGGCGAGTTGGTACGCTCTTAGTCCTGTTATCCACTTCTAAAGGAGAGCATGTTATGCCTTCGTTGTTTTTATCTGGGTGTGGTCTGTCTTGTTCTATCGGCGGATCTTTCTGTTCGTCTTCCTTTTGTAAATCAGTGTCTGGCTGCGCGTGTTGTTCCCTCTATAAACCAGGATCTGTCTGGGATTGTTCTTCCGTGCGTGCTTCTTCGGACACCTTGGTGGTATCCTTGCCACTCACATGATAATCTTCTTTCTCCTCATCGCTGCTTGTGTCATTAATGTCAATAACTTTTATCTCTTGAGCGCTTGTCCCAATGTGCTCGGGAGTTGGAGGAATCTCTTGTTGAATTATGTCACAATGTATTCGTTCCATTTCACTGTCTTCCATATCGACCTCAGGTTTCAGCATATATGTTAAAATAAAAAAATAAAAACTTATTGGTGTGTCTTTTAAAATTAGATAAGTAGAATTTTACTTTGTTGTCTTCAGTAAGACAAACCTGCGGTGTAGTTGATTAATGACAGTGCGGCCGTATCTCTGTATTGGCTGAATATTTGATAGAGAATTTTCTTTCTCAACTCTGGGACTTGTTCCTCTGTTATTAACATTGTTTCTCCATCGTCGGTGTAGTGCTTTGTGTTCATGAACACATAGAACGCACAGTCGAGTCTGCAGGTAGAAGGATGATTGATTATTGTCGCTGTCCAAAGATGGCAGGGCAGTTTAGGTGAAGTTTTCCTAATGTCCTATGTTTTTAATGGATTGCATTAATAATTGTTACAATGAGTAAGGAAAAGGAGAAAGGTTTGTAGTGCTTACGTTTTCCCCTGGAGTGGCACCTTCATTTTGACCTTTTTGAAATGGTCAATATTACTTGGAGACAGTTGGAGCAATGGGCTTATTTGCTTCCATATCCTCTTTACTCTGCTTGTTACTGTGTTGAAGTAGTCCGTTGTGCCTGTGTATTCAATTGGTAAAGAGTCAAGGAGTTCAAAGCGCTCTTTTTTGATGTTAATTGTAACAACGAAGTAGTGGCCCACAATTCCTTGTTTTTGTTGAACATGCCCGCCTATGCAAACTGGTAGAAAGAACTGCAAAAATGCAAAATAAATAAATAAGGGGTCCTTTTTGGATTTAATCATGATTTTTTGATCGTTAGACGTAATTGTAGTGTCGAGATTGTATCTCTTGTCTGTAACATGAGATGTGCTTACCATGTCGAAATCTTGTAGTTGCTCTCCTTCTTCCAGATCAAGGAATCTTTTAAGCCTTTTAGGAATTGTCTTGTCTCTGACATGTGCTTCGTCTTTATTTTTCAACTCCAATGGATCTTCAAGGTTGGCCATGCATATTGATGCCTGCTTGTTTTGTCACATGTGCGTAGAAGAAATTTGTAAATTCAGTTATACAGAGAGGTTGATTGATCGATAGAGTGATATTAATTGTTGAAACTTAAGCTCTGCTTATGGTGTTGTATGTTGATAGAATCTTTCTCTTTGTACCCCTGAGTTGCTTTTTCAACATCTGTAGCATGACTGCCATGGTTTCGGTGCGCACTGGCTTTCCAATGTCGAAGCTTTGTGCCATGTGGTCGATCATATCTTGTCGCCAAATTGTATTTATTAAAATCTCGCGGCTCGCAACATATATATTTATAGGTATACATATAAAATGTTTAAGGTAGGAAATCATTGGAAGAAAATAATTCTTTGGTGTTGACATGAACTTACCCTTTGTCCTTATTCACCGTCATGACGTTGTTGTACAGTGTTCGATCCCTTTGTCTTTTGTCCCTTCTTCGATGGCCAGGTTTTGTATGATGAACGGTTCACGTTTTGTTTGAGTGCTGCCACAGGTTACCGCCGTGTTTGTGGCGGCAACATCTTTACAAAGCACAATGTTTCTTGTCCGATGGTGCGGCGTTTTCTCGTTCTGTCTGACTCTTTCACTGGAATGTTTGCCGCATGGTTTTCCAATGCACTGTGGCCCTTTGCTTCTTTACTTGTGTCTGCGTGCGTGTCCTGTTGAGGTTTCTGCGTTATCGTGCAAAAGCGTCGTTAAAAAATAAATGAATACGGCCGTTATTTTCACTATAGTTTATTGTCTGTTCCCTAAGAAAAATACTCAAATGTTTAGCGTGTCTTTCGAACTTTTCTTTATTGTAGCTTCACCTTTTCAGTCGTTTCCACGGTGCTGCCTCTTCGACCTTTTCTTCGGTGAGTTGAGCTTTTTGGACCTCCGTGGTGTCGTCGTTTTTGTCTTGTGGCTATTGAGCCATAGAGGTAGGTAAATGAGATTGCATTTGTGTCTTTGTTCACTCAAATTTCTAATTTCCTTAAAAGCAGGTTATCTCACTTCACCTTTTCGATGTTTTGCGTCGACGTTGCCATCTCTGTTATTTCTTGCCGGACAGTGAAGGTTTTCCGGCTTGGTCTCTGACGTTAGGCTGTGTGTTGTTGGAAGAACATCTTTTGCTTGTTCCATTCCACGTGTTCTTGTGTTTGTTTGCCTTGAATGTTGGTGCTCTCCCTGTTTCTTGCATCTGTCGGACGCATAAAAAGTAATTACAATGTGTACATCTTTTGTTTCTGGTGGATCCATTTTTTATATGCTATAGAAAGAGGTTTTGTAGCTTGACCTCTACGTTCAATCTCTCCGGTTCCGTGCCTGTCACTTCTTCTCTGTCTTGTGTAGTTTTTGTACATTGTCGAGCGGTAGCAGCACTTTCTATCGCTTCTTGAGGCACATCGCCTGCTTCATTTGTTTCTTTTTTCATTCAATCAAAAATGTAAATAAAGTTTGGATTTCATCTGTGCATGCATAACTTTTTTGTTTTAACGTTGTAGGAGCAGGTGCATGTGGCTTTACCTTGTTGGTCTTTGATGATGGTGTACTGGGTAGCGTTTTAGTCAGCATTTGCCCTTGTTTTTTGGTTTGTCCCATCTGTGCTCCTTGCTGTTCTTTGGCATGGTCGTCATCGTTTGTTTCCTGCGTTTCATGAAAAAGGAAAAGCATGATTCATTGCTTGTAATTCTTGTATTACTGTCACAGGTTGTCTTGGGCGATTGCATTTCTTATAAATTTTGGAAAAATGGTTCTTGTTGAATTTTACCTTGGCGCTGGTGGTTGGGATATCCGTTTGTGCGTCCACTTTTTCTTTGCTTTGTATGCCAGCCTTGGGTGTGTCACTGTGGAGTGTCTGAGGCTTTCTCCCCTGTATAGGTCATCTGAGATTCTCTTGTGCCGAAAAGCTCTTCTATATGAACTTTCTGACTTGCATGGGCATCCTCTTCTCTTTGTTGTGCTTGTAATACTTGGTAGTTGAAACAATATGAGTTGACGGTATTTGGGCAAAGTGGGTTTGGAAGTTTTACCTCTTCTTTGTTGTTTTCTTCTTGTTTTTCTGCCGTGCTGTCAACGGTCGATGCTAGATCAGCCCGTGGCTCATTTGCGGGAGCGTTGATATGATACTTGTCCGGCTAAGTGTATATTTTGTTGCAGATTTGTCAGTTAACTCAGGAGCGTTTTTAGTTTAGAGAGAAGATACTTTTTTAGAGAGAAGAGTTTGATTTTTTATACGCACGTCTTTGCTGCCTCCGATCCTATTTGTCTCTTTGTCGCTGCTCTGTCGACGCTCTTGAGGGAGCATTATCTGTTGTTGGGTTGCTTGTTCTATTGCTTCCATCCCCTTGCTCGGTGTTCTTGACGACATGATGTTGTTGGCCTTTATGTTTCGGTGGCGTTCTGTTGCCGTGTCCCTGACAGAATTGAAGGAAGATTTTGTAAGTTCAAGTTTGAAAGCATCACTTTCGAGTCACTTTTTTCATTTACCTATTTCTCATCTTGATTCTCTGCTTCTGCAGCTACTTTTCTACCTTGTTCTTGCTGTCCTTCGCCACTTGATGTGTTGGTTGAGACGTCCTCCTTGTTTTGCTCCTTTTGCACCTTGTTATGTTCTTCTGTCTCCCTCTGGCTAATTCTCGAGTTTCGTGTTCTTGATTTTGTCATTATTTTCTTCCCTTCATGTTTGTTTTGTTGGTCCTGTTCTTCATTCTTTCTTTTTCTCCTCCCTCCACGGTTCTCGTGCGGCTACGACTTCTTTCGTGTGGTTGCCATGTACAAGTGCATTTGTGTCTCTGCATCTGCTCGATCCTGCAGACTTCAGTCGTCTCTTCTTGAAAGCTCACTCTGTGAACAATGTCCCGGAATTCTCTAAGTTGTTCGAGAGAATCAATCACGGCCGTTGTTTGTCGCTGCTTGTGTTCCTCATGCTTTCATATAATTCCTTCTCTTGTTCGCTGCATTGGTGTCCAGCCCTGGTCGTTATTCCGGGTATCTGTTTTGTTTCGTCGAGTACTTGTTTCAACATTTCTTCTAAACTTCCGAATATTTCATATGATCCCGTCTTTGGTGCTCGTGGATCGGTTCCTTGCTTCCACTTTTCTTGACATGTGCTTAGATCTGCCGCTTGGTTGGAGGTGGTAGTAGCTTGGTCGTTCTTGGTGCTCTGTTGTTGTCTTTGGTATCATCTGTGTTGAATACGAAGGTGTTGCTGTGTTGGCATAAAAGATCCTCTCTGCTGTTCCTTTCCATGTCTGCATTGTTTCGGCATGATGGAATTGGTTAGACTGGAAGCCGTTTTTACAAGGGATAATGCATATATCTATTAAATAGGGCTATACCTGTATCTTGCCAAATTCATAATCATCTGATCGTGCTTTTCAAATGCACATTTTTCATATCCGCTCTAGCTATTTTCCTTAGGTCACTCTCTTTTAGGTGGTTTGCTCGTGGTAACGATGTCTTGTCCATTGTGTTGGCAATCTTCCGCATTTGTTTTCTGTCGGTCGGCAGCAGCAGGCAGTCGAGGTACATTATTACTAGTCCTTGCGCCAAACCATTGAGATGCTTTTTGTTCTTTTCTTCCTGTGGCAACAACCTGTGCTTCTTCCATGTCTTTGCTCCTTCCCTAATACTTTCGACGATTACCCTCGGCAGAATCCATCTTTGCCATTTCTGGATAGTCCAAGTCCTTGACCATAATGGCTTGTTTGCAGAAGGTAGGGGAGGTTGTTCCACAGACAATGTTGTGGAAAAAAATAAGGAAAATTATTTTAACTGATTTCCTGTTTGATTGTTCGTCATCTTGTTTCACCATTTTTTCTAGTTCTTTAAACAGATCGTCGTGATGGAAACCCATTTTCTTGAGGCCAAGTTCTGTGACCAGTTCGGTCATTGTCTCGGTGGAAATCTTTGGCCTTGGTGTTGTCTTTTCCGTACCGTTTGGGTATCCAAACACCTTTTGGATGCGTTCCTTTGTTATTGTGATTTCTTTTTGCTGATCAGCTTCACCGAACTTTATTTTCATGGTTTCTATGTCCAGTTTGTCGTAGATGTGTGCTGCAAGCGGTTTGCATATGGAGCGCTTTATTTGGCATCCCTCCATGCTTCCAAAGCCGGCTTCCCTAACATCTTGCCAGTGACGTTCCTCAAGTAATTTCCATGCTTTATTGACATTATCAAATGCTGCTCCTGCCTTGATCTCGCATTTGTCCTTATTTGTTGTTGCCTCCATTCATCATTCGTTGGTGCTGCCAATTCTTTTCCACTTGTCTTTCTTCTCTTTGTGCGCTTCTGCCTTGTTTTATCTGTTGAGAAAGAGAGGGTTTTGTTATAGAGGATGGTTTGGTGAAAAGCGGTAGCAAAAATCTGTAGAGAATATGGTTTTTACATCATCGTTTCTGTCCTCTGTGGCGCCACCGTTGTCCCCTGCGGCGCCATTGCCCTCTGTACAAATGACATCATCATCGTGTTTTGTGCCATCATCATCGTCGGGAATATCACGCTTTGACTCTTTGCTGGCATCATCCTCGTCTTCTTCCAACCGTTGTCTTTTTTTTTCTTCTTAGCTTTATTTACATCATTGTCGGCGCGTGGAACTGCTGGCGGGGTTATCATTAGAGGACTTGGCTCCTGCTGCTTCAAGCTACCACCGTCAGCCGATGAGTTGAGTTTGTCCTTTCTCTTTTGTCTTTTCCTCTAGGAGGAATGACAGTCTTAGTTTCGATTGCTCCTCTTTTCTGCTGCTAGTCACTTGCTTTTTGTTGCCCTCCTGCTGGAAGCTAGTGTCGCACTTTCTCGGGTGCTTCGCTGTCCATGGTCTGCTTCGTTCTTTTTCTGACGGGTGAGGAGAGATGTCTGGTTTTCCTGGATATGAACTATTAAGTTCAGACAAAATCGTTTCAATATCTACTTCTCCGTCACCTGCATGATGATTATGTAACAAAAGGATTACGAAGTAACATCGAAATAAATGGGATATAATTTTAGAAGTATGTCTTCCACGGCTGCACAAAAAAGATTCTGAAGGTTAATCTACATAGATTCATAAGATAGCCCTTTTCTTTCATTTCGTGACCTAAAAAGCGATCAATCCATTGTTTTCTTGTTATATCAAGTCTTCCCACTAACTCTTTGTTTCGCCAATCATTGATAGAAATTAGGGTCAGGTGTGAGCAGTATGTCTGCTGTCAGGTCCATATCAGTGAGGGGAAGTCTTTTTTCATAGGAAAAAATACACTACAAATGATAATCTGTAAATTGGAGCAATAACTGTATGGTTTAGAGTGTAAGACAAAATGTTCTCGGATGAATAATAATACACATAGTGTGCGAAAAATTTCATCGAAGTGCAATTTCCCAGGATTTTGTGGACGCAATTGGTTAACTTAATGCTGCTGCTACATAGTTTTACATTATATGGATTGTGTGAGCCTTTTATAGTACCTTCTTGCACGGCGAGCTGTTCCGCAGTACCTGCTTTTCCTTATTACCAGTCCTTGCTGCATAAAATGCCCATGCGTTAGCAGCGGTAGAACCATAATTGAATTTCACAGCAAAAGAGGAGATGCATCCCGTGGACAAAAAAATGGCATTGTCGGAGAGGCACAGGTTGTTTCACGCTATAAGCACACAGCTAGATCTATTATTGGTGCACGAACGTTAATACGAGAGAGGCACGTAATTTGAAAGAGGGGCAACCAACGGATATATAGAATCTCCTGTAAATACCAGGTTTTGAATTTAAGGATGCTCTCATGGTTTGAATCTAGAGCGGTGTTCTAGATAGTTCGGCATGCACAAGACGCGTTTTAGGAAAATTCCCTGCGAGCGGATTTCTGTGACGGGTAAGGGTAGCATCCCATTGCACGTGTGTCTACCTTAGTTCAATTTTGCTAGAAAAGTCTAGACAGACTTTTTGGAAACACGGTTTTGTGTGGCGGTTAGGGTTCATGACCGTCAAAAAGGGGGAAATCGCTTTGATCGACCTGTGGTAATGGAATGTAATGGATTAATATTTTTTTTACCTTCGATTGCTTGTGAGGGATTCGTCGCATCCATCGGCTTGTTTTTGTCCTTGCTCTCTGTTGGTATCTCCGCTTGTGAAAGCACGGGTAAATCCTTGTCGATCGCCACCGCCGAGAGAGGTTTTGATGCTTTTGCGGGCGATCGCTTGTATCTCGAAGTGGATGGCGGCTGGTGGGTGAGGCGAACGCGATTTCGATTTTTTGGTTGGTCTGCTGGATTGGATAATGGGGCAGAAGGAAAGACGAGGGTGTTCAAGAGAGGGGAACTGGTGAAGTGTTCGACATTTTCGGTGCGAAAGCAAAAGCAAGAAAGTAGTGGAGGGAGAGAGGGAAATGGTCGAACCGTCTCGAATCTTCGACCGTCCGTCTGGACATCAAGATTGGTGTAATTTTTTGTGGGCTTTGATGGTCTTGTTTTTTCCTTGCTTGCTCAACTGCCGGAACGTTTTTTATTTTAGTGTGGTGACATCCACGGTGGCATGGTTTGGTGTTACCCAGAGTCACGTTTGTTCCTGCGTGTGTTACAGACGTTTTCTATGATGTTCCATGGTGAGGTCGCATGGAAGTGAGGCCACCAGCGCCCATCCTCCTATGGAAAAAGGGGAAGCGTCTCGAATCTTAGACCGTAGGTTTGGACATCAAGACTGCTGCATCTTTCTGTGTACTTCGATGAGCTTGTTTTTTGCTTGGCTTTCTTAAGTCTTAGTCTGTGGGATGTTAGCATTTTTTGATTTTAGTGTTGTTGTGTGATGCACAGGGGCATGGTTTGGCGTTACTCAGAGTCACGTTTCATGGTTGTTTTGGAGAGGCATGGACATGAACTCAATGGAAGCATGCTAGCGCATTGGTGAGTCTCGTTGCCACGGGTGTATGCTTTTGGTATTTCCAAATGATTCCGTTCACTTGTTACATTGGAGAGGAATGGACGTGATCAAAACGCTCTGTTGGTACATGTAGGCTAGGGTCATGGATGTCGGCGTGTTAGCGGTAGGGAGCACGGTTGTTCTTCCACGAGGCATTTCGTTCCCCTGGGAAACACGTTTTGCCAAATCTTGCGTAGTTTTGGTTCAAATGATTCCGCTTACTCGTTCACTTGGATACGCACGGGCGTCGAGTCTATTGAGTCACGTTTTCCCATTAGGCTGAGTCACGTTAGGCACGCAGTCGCGTCGATGTAGAAGTCACGTTTTTCAAGCAAATAACGCACGTCACGGTAAGTGTAGTATTATGTAGAGTCACGGGCGTGAAACACGGGCCAGTGTGACTCTGTATATTCTGTGAGGCACATTGAGTGGAGAGGCATAGGCATGGTGTGGTATTATGTAGAGTCACGCTCGTCTGTGTTTGGTTCCAGAATAATTCCGTCGACTCGATCAGATGGAGAAGCACGGGCGTTAATCGCAGAAAGGCACAGTTTGGTTCGAAGTCATGGTGAACACCCACTATTTACTCTGTGAGGCACGGAATGGACTATTCGAGAGACGATGGTGTTGTATATTCTTCGCCCGGTCATGGGTCCCAGGAAGGCACGACATGGTATCCTGTATTTGTGTTCGAAATGATTTCGTTGACTCGTTGAGAAGAAGAGGCACGGGCATGAATGCCATGAGGGCATGGTTGGATGCAGCCGAGCATCACGTTTCATACGTTTATTATGGAAACAAAGCAGAATGGGTTTAGATGTTAACGCTAAAAGTTTACTTTGCACAGTCGAGGTGTTTAAAAGCGTAAGCTCCTTGTTTTAAAAAGCCACGGCTTCGTGCTGAGTTGCGTGGTGCTTCTTTTATTAGAAGCACGGACGTGAAGTGAATACAGCCACGGTTCTGTACCAGGTAGCGACATGACTTGTACAGTGGCGATGGCGTGGATGTTCGTGGCAGTGTTAAGGGTCACAGGCACGTGCGTGAAGCGCTAAAAGGCATGCTACCATATAATATAGAGCCACGCACCCGTGTGTTCGTGTTCTGAATAATTCCGTCGGCTCGATCAGACGGAGAGGCACGGGCATTCAGCCCACAAAGGCACCGTCAGGGTTCGTTCCTCAGTTGTTAGGCGCACAGACGCGTGGATGTAGAAGGCATGTTTTTCAAGCAAAGAACGCACATCACGATCCCACGTTTTTCAAGCAAAAGGCGGACCTGAAGTCCGTATAGCCATGGCTCTGTACTAAGTAGCGTCATGAACGAGTCACCTGGAGTTAGATTTTGATATAAATATCATTTCAAAATAAAAAATGTCAATGGAGAATGGTATGAATTCGACAGTAAGTTCTCTGGAATACAGACAGACGTACACAGTAAGTTAACTGTGTTTGAGATGTTTTCTGTTGAATATGTACAGACCATTGGAAAGTAGTTGAGTGGTTGTGGACGCACGGGAAGACGAAATGATAGTACTGGTGGCCGTGCAGAGTTCGAGGTATTTAAGATAGATTGGGAGAATTTGAGGCGCCGGTTACTCCGTTTTGACCATCTGGCTGGTTTGCATATGTTATAAAAAGCTACCTTCTCATTGAACACCCCACGTCCACAATTCTCCAGAGACAGGCACCTCTTTCTTCTTTGGTAGCTCCTTGCTTTCGCCATGGCGGTAAGAGGGTTACGGTTGTTCAAGCAACCAGCAGCGAGGACAAAAGCCGAAAGAAGGAGAGGTGCCGCCGCTACGCCGTGGCGGCGGCGAGAATATCTGCCCGTTGCCTGTGTGTCGAACGATCTCGCGTGGATGCGATTCCTCCCACAAGCGCATTCACCATGGAGACAATCTCGGCAAGATGGTAGTACAGAATTCCTTAGCCAGCGACAACTTGCTCGATGAGTTAATTAAGAAGCAGCAGTTCATCGCTCGTTTGGAGAAGTTGTTGCAGTAGAGCAATGCCTCTGTGAAGAAGTCCACTGGTCTCATAGCTCGATCTTTGTGTGAGAATGAGAAGCTTCTAAACAAGCTCGACCAGAAGGATCGGGAGGCCGCCTTCTTGAAGAATCTGTATGAGCAGAGCCATGCGTTGGTGCAGAAGCTGTCGGGCGAAGTGGGGCAGCTTATGGATGAGAATGTTGGGGTCCTCATCAAGTACAAGAGCCTGGTGGAGGATTCCTTTGCTGCTGTGGAGGAAAGTTATGAGGCGACGAAGAAGGAGATTGAAGATGTGTTTCGCCAAAGACCGATCAAGAACGTTCTTTGGAGTGTAGGCAGAGATCTTGTAGCGTGTTTTTCCGTTGCGTTGGGGCATGTGGCCTTTTGTACTGCCATGAATCTGTAAGGCATTTATCCGTTGCATTGTCGTCGTGTTGTTTCATTTGTTGGCACATGTAGATGAGTAGGCTAAGGTCATGGATGTCGCCTGTTAGCAGTTGGAGCACGGTTGTGTTTTCACCAGAGGCACTTTGTTTTCCCGCGGGGAGCACGTTTTGCCGAACCGTGCATAGTTTTGGTTCAAATGATTCCGCTTACTCGTTCACTTGGATATGCACAGGCGTCGAGTCTATTTTGAGTCTAGTTTTTGCATTAGGCTGGGTCATGCTAGGTCGCGTTTTTCAAGCAAATAACGCACGTCACGGTGCCAAAACATGAAGGTGAAAGCATGGTCGATTCGAGAGACACGAATATGAAAAACACGGACCTGAAGTCCATGTAGGGTCATGATTTGTACTGTTAAACTCGTCGACTTTCTGTTGAATGCTTCCGACTCGTTAGACGGAGAGGCACGGCCGGTTAGCTTCAATAGTGAACACCCATCGGTGTTTCGTCAAACACGGCGAGTGTAACTCTGTATACTCGTGATTCCGCTTACTCGTTCACTTGGATACGCACGCAGGCCGAGTCTATTGAGTCACGTTTTCCCATAAGGCTGAGTCACGTTAGGCACGCAATGATGCGTCGATGTAGAAGTCACGTTTTTTAAGCAAATAACGCACGTCACGGTAAGTGTAGTATTATGTAGAGTCACGGGCGTGAAACACGGGCCAGTGTGACTCTGTATATTCTGTGAGGCACATTGAGTGGAGAGGCATAGTCATGGTGTGGTACTATGTAGAGTCACGCTCGTCTGTATTTGATTTCAGAATAATTGCGTCGACTCGATCAAATGGAGAGGCACGGACATGAATGCCATGAGGGCATGGTTGGGTCTGTCGGAGCGTCATGTTTTGTACGTTTAATATTGAAACAAAGCGGAATGAGTTTAGATGTTAACGCTTAAAGTTTACTTTGCGAGTGGCCGGTTCGACAGTCGAGGTATTTAAAAGCGTAAGCTCCTTGTTTTTAAAAGGCACGGCTTTGTGTTGAGTTGCGTTGCGTTTCTTTTATTAGAAGCACGGGCGGGAAGTGAATACAACCACGGTTCTATACCAGGCAGCGACATGACTTGTGCACTGATGATGGCGTGGATGTTCGTGGCAGTGTTAAGGGTCACAGGCACGGACGTGCGGCAGTAAAAGGCATGTTGCCGCATAATATAGAGTCACGTTCCCATGTGTTTGTGTTCCGAATAATTCCATCGACTCAGTCTGACGGAGAGGCACGGGCGTTCAGCCCACAAAGGCACCGTCAGGGTTCGTTCCTTGCTTGTTAGGCACACAGACGCGTGGATGTAGAAGGCACGGTTTTCAAGAAAGAACGCACATCATGATGCCATGTTTTTCAAGCAAAACATGGGCCTGAAGTCCGTATAGCCTTGTTCTGTACTGTTGGGTTCTACGGTAGGGTGCGTCGACTGAAAATTAAATTTTCCTACGTGCAGAACATCCAGGAACATGCTACGGGAGATGGATCACAGTTCATTACCACTAGACGCCAGCGATGCCGCAGCGGAAGAAGAGTTGGGGCAGCGTCCGAGTGGATCGTCTCCTCCTCGTCCGATCTCCCTCGGCGGCGGTCGTCCGATCCCACGCACGAAGTTCGCGGAGCGGCGCAAGTGCACCGCCTCTAACGGTATCCGGCGTGCGGGAGGAACGTCGGCGGCGGACTGCTAGGTCCGATCACACACGGGCGGCGAGTGGAGGTGGCTATTCGCAACACATGCAAAACCTAGCCGTGGCGCCAAGCGATCAACCGCCCGAGTGTGCCGCACCTCCACTTTATATAGGCGTCCGTCGCGGGCTCAACACTTGGGCCTCGCCACGGACCCTAAAGCCCAAAGTCTATTCGGTCACGTTCCTAGTCGATTCGGATCACATCCGACCAAAGGTGTCCTCTGAATCGACCTCGTGAGGTTCCTTCCTTAAGCTGCGCGACCCCTTAGGTTCAAGTCGGCTTGGTCACGATTCGGATCACCTCCGACCAGACGGTTGGTAGCGACCTCTAGCAAGGCGTGCGGCCACCAAGCGACGATGAAGGCGGCTAGGCGAACTCGCATAACATGTCACACTTACATTCCCTTTGCCGACGATATATGTTGTCGGGCTCAAGGCGAGACTGTCATCCTTGTGCTAACCCGACCTCTTTCTCGTTCCAAAGTGATACCGACCACTATCCGGATTATCTCATAATCCTTGTCGCATGGCCATCTTGTTCTGGTCGGATCACACGAGGGGCCCAGAGTATATCTCTCGATCGGAGGGGCAAATCCCATCTTGCTCGACCATGTCTCGCAGCATGGGATTGGACAAACCTGAAACCTACCTTTGTAACTACCCAGTCACGGAGTAGCGTTTGGTCGGCCCAAAGCAAGTCTATCACCATCTCGAGTACATGCGTCAGCTCAGGTCTTAGGACATAGAACGTATGTTGTACTAGAGACTCACAGATGACATATCGCTGCGTCTCATAGTTGGGTCTGTCCGACTCGGACCTTATCTCGACTCGGATCCGACTATGTCGAATTCGACCAGACCTTTCCAAGTCCATATTATCCGGTTAGCATCCTATGCTCCATGGCTAGTGAGACCGAGCCATCGACCGTGTCATATGCTAGTCTAGTCGGCTGCGTGTCCACACAGCCCTTTCGACTAGGGACCTTTTAGGACAGTCATCATACAATGCATAGTCCCACAAACAAGTCACGTACTTGCTGATACACATCATTGATAATGTCCAAGGACTATCTTTATTCATAAACACATAGGAAATATCATCATACATTATTGCCCCTAGGGCATATCTCCAACATGTACTAAGTAGCGTCATGACTTGTACTCATAAACGCGTGGACTTTCGTGCCTCTTGGCAATATTTTGGGTCACAGGCACTGGCGTGCGTCCCACAAAGGCATGGTGATGTTTTATACAGAGGCACACTCGCCCTTGTTTCTGTTTCGAATGCTTCTGTCGATCGTTCAGACCGAGAGTCACGGCCGGTCAGCCGACAGAGGCATATGGTTGCATTACGCACAGTCAGAGTCACATTACCATCGGTGTATTCTTTTGGTATTTTGAAATGATCGCACTCACTCATTCTGTTGGAGAGGAATGGACGTGAATCCTGCGGAGGCAAGTCTTCTTATTAGCCGTAGTCACGCTCGCTTTTTTAGTTGGGGTAACCCAAATGGAATGGGTTGAATCTGAACACTCACCGTTGAAGCTGTTTTTGAAAGCTTCTTTCCTTGTTTTCAAAAGAACAGTCACGGTTCTTTGTTGTTGTTGTGTGTAGTACTCGATAAAGGCATTGACTCGATCTGATGGAGAGTCATGGGCATGGTGTGGTATTATATAGAGTCACGCTCGTTTGTGTTTGTGTACCTAGTATTGTAATGACGTACTGATGAAGGCGTGTATGTTCGTGGCTTTTCTGTGTTGGCAGTGTTTCGGGTCATAAACACGGGCTTGCATCCAACAGTTTCATGGTGTAGTTTTCTATGGAGTCACGTTCGCGTGTATTTGTGTTCGAAATGATTCCGTTGACTCTTTGATAAATATAGGCACGCACGTGAATCCCATGGGGGCATGGATTCATCTTTCCCATAGTCACGTTCGTACGTTTATCGTGGAATGAAGGCAGGATGGGTTTAGATGTTAATGCTAGTTGTTTACTTTGTGAGTGGCCGATTCGAGAGTCGAGTTGTTTAAAAGCGTAAGTTCCTTGTTTTCAAAAGCCACGGTTCTGTATTGAGTTACGTCATACTTCTTTTATTAGAGGCACGGGTGTGAAGTGAATATAGGCGCGGACGATGACTTATGCATTGACGATGGCGTGGACGTTCGTGCTAGTGTTAAGGGTCGTAGGCACGGGCGTGAAGCGCTAAAAGGCATGCTGACGTATAATATATAGTCACATTCCTGTGTGTTTGAGTTCCGAATGATTTCGTCGACTCGATCAGACGGAAAGGCACGAGCGTTCAGCCCACAAAGGCACCGTCAGGTTCTTTCCTTAATTGGGGAGTCCCAGCGGAACTGGTTCAGATGTGAACACCCACTGTTTACTCTGTGAGGCACGGAATGGCCTATTCGAGAGACGCTGGTGTGGTATATTCCTCGCACGGTCATGGGTCCCAGGAAGGCACGACGTGGCATTGTGTAGAGTGATGTTAGTTTGTCTTGGTGTTCCAAATGATTTTGTTGAATCGTTTGCACTGAAAGGCACAACTATGAAGCCAGGACAGGCACGCTGATGCGTTACCCAGTGTCACATTCGTGTGTTGATTGCAGAAACCCCACCGTTCGACGGGCGTCGTGTGAACACCGGCTGGACGCCGCTCCGAAAACCCAAGGGTCCGACGGGCGTTTCCTCTGGTGACGCCGCTCTGCAGGAGGTGGAGGTAGTATTTAATAGAGTGAACGCCACGTGTCGATGTTGTGGAATCCAAAAGGACCGATGGCCGCCTCATCCGCCGGGGAAGTGAATGCCGCGTGTCAGCGTTCCAGCTCCTCGCTCGAGGTCAAGGAGCAGTTATTTAAGCCGAGCGGCGTCCGCCACCACTAGACATCATCCTGCTTCTCCCTCTTTCGTCGGCAATCCTAGGAAATCATCCATCTTCCTCTTTTCGTTTGTGACGTTCCCCGCCATGGTTCGGCACAAGATAACTACTTACGCGATGCTTACTCCCGAGCGCCGCTTTCAGTTGCAGGAGGACATCCATTCGAGGCGCGCCGCTCGGGTCGCAGCGGGCATGTCTCCGGACTCACCGGGGCCGGAGGAGATTGGGGAGGTGGGGGAAGTGGAGGGGCGTGCGTCGGAGCTCATGCACGGAGTTGATCTAGTGGGGGGAGATGTCATGGAGGAAGAGGAGGGGGGTGATCCAGTTGGGGGAGATCTGATGGAGGAAGAGGAGGTGGGTGACGAGGTGGGTGACGAGGTTGAGGAGGACGACGAGGAAGGCGTGGACGAGGATGAGGAGGACGACGAGGAAGGCGTGGACGACGAGGATGAGGAGGACGACGAAGTTGAGCCAATTAATTTGTGACGGAAGGTGTATGTTTTATTACAAATTGCAGTTTCCAGTACAATATTTTTGTCGGAAGGCGCATGTTTTATTACACTGTATTGTTTTGTTATAGATTGTAGTTTCAAGTAGTACAAAATAAACGTCTCAACTGGGGCACATATTTTATTCTAGAGATTTCAGTGTGGTTAGATTTGAATATGGTTTCAACATGGTTAGATTCTATAGAGGCATTCAACAACATGCCCAAAAAAGCCACAGATGTGCTTCTGAGAACACGGACAGGGGGTACGGTTTTACTCGACGTAGAGGCACACACGTAACGAACTGGAGGCACGGACGTGATTCTAATGGAGGTACGAACGCAAAAGGATCGTGATGCAAGGATGTGAAGGTGTGCCTCTGCTTTAAAGCTGCCTCTGCTTTAAAGAAGTTGTCATTCACACGTTTTCATTGCGGGGGGCATGGACTATGAGTTGCATGTGTTTTCGAAGGCATTAGACCTCGTTAATGAACTTATTAGAGAGAAGGTGAATCTTTTGGTTGGCGTCTAGAATGTTGCGTAAAACTGCTTGAAGCCAAGTTACGCACGGTCTCCATGGTATAAGAGGCACATAGGCACATAAGTGCCTATGTGGTGCACTGGAAATAAACTTGTGCAAAAGACATGTAAACTGCAAGCAAAGTACAAGGTTAACTACGACACAAGCAAACCTAAATTTGTAACAAGAAAACGACAGTCTTGAGAGAAAGCAAATCTAATGAGAAATCGAGAATGGCGTGAGCAATGTTCTAGATACTTCTTTTGGCGGGACCACCTGCTTCAAGAGTCGAGTCGCCACAGGACCTAGCGCTTCCCGGTTCCGCTTCTTATCGAAGTTTTGCCCGACGAAGCCCTTCCCGGATGATGGTGAGGCGGCTCCATATCTCGTGACGCAGCGTAAGCGCCCTTTGTCGCTGCACCGATGTGCCTCATGGACAGGGGCATGCGCGCCCAGCGCTGCTTCTCTGCGTTGGTGAGCTCTACGTCGTGGACAAGGATGCCCGAGGCGTCCCCAAGGGAGTCCAGAGGCTTGGTAGCTGTAGGCACCCTCCATTCTTTCTGGATGTCGACGAAGTGGGCGATCTCCAATCCGACGCGACCGAGCATCTCTATGTCGCCGTCGATGGAGAAGCCAACAAACGTGTACCTGGGGTCGGCGAGGAAGTTGTCGAACCTGGTGCAGTTCTTGTCGGCGGCGCTCAGTTGAAAGAGCAGACCGGATGATCCATGCCGACGGAGAGCTGGACGAGGGCTGGTTTCTCGATCTTGGCCAACGCCGTCGTTGGTGTACTCCACATCAACTCCGACGATCTTGTGGCGCCCAATTCGAGGTGTCGCCAGATCGCTTTGGATGATGGTGGCCGCTTTGTGCAACTCGTTGGTGTGGATCACTTGCAACTTGGTGTTGCCGTGGCCTGCACCTCAATTCCTTGGTGAATCCCATGGCCTGGAGCAGTTCGTCCTCCTGCAACCTGGTATTTCATGGGGAACAGTGAGTGGGAGCGCAATGGCGATTTCTGTTGTTTGTGGGAGACAAGTCCGCAGCGCAAGTGTAAATTTAAGGGCAGGGAAGCGGCAAAGGAGTGCACAATCTCATTGTCGATGCGGTTGTGCACATTGTGGGTTCTGGATCGTGGTTTCGTCTCCCTTACGGTGCGGTTGTGCACATCCTGGGTTTTTGATCGTGGTTTTTCTATATAAAAATTTAAAATAAAATCAGCAGTTATGTTTTTAACAACCGTCGTATCTCCAGCAAGTCGTGGCGATGATATCTCTCTTGCGTGGTTTGCTGTCAAATGTTAACCTTTACAATTTATCTAGTGAGGCATGCAGGGGCATTATGTAGAGGCACAAGTCTCTGACCAAGAGAAACATGCTTGAAGTGGCTGGTTTAACTCTCAGACACACACACGTGCCTGTACTAACTTCAATTACATGCCTCCATTTCCTCAATCCACGTGCCTCACATGAAACCCACTGTAACTCTACGTGCTACACACACGCGTGCCTCTCGCATGAAACCCACAGTATCCCTCTGCGTGTTAGGCACCCGTCATCGCCCTTGTAACTTTGCTATTGCACACACATTCCTCTCAGTATACCCGTGTTCCAAACAACCGTGTCTCAGATCGACTGCAATTCCATGCCTCTGTTTGCTGAAACCACGTGCCTCACATGAAACCCATGGTAACTCTACGTGCCTCCACACAACCGTGCATGTTCTAACTTCAATTCCGTGCCTCAGTTTGCTGAATCCAGGTGCCTCTCACATAAAATAGATGCACAACCATGCCTCAGAGTAAACAACACACGTGCCTCTACTGTATTTATAACTTTGACCATAATTAAATAACATCCGTCCAAAACAGCCAATCCTCTTATACATCAAAATCCATTATGTTCAAAGGCTAAAACTAACATCACTGCGGCAGAAGATTGAAGATAACAACAAGCCTCCCAACAAGTTGTTTGAAAGTTATCAGCACCAAACTGTTTACTTCAATAGACGATGCCTGAAGAAAATCATCAAACCTTCCTGTTTGAACACCATTCTATTACCCAAACCAATGAAGTAGGAGCAAGGAGTGCTCACATATATATCATCATCACCAGATTCCAGAGTAACTTCAAGAGTTAAAACGCCAGTTCTAGGAAAAGTCACAAACTCCTTCAAACTCCTCACAACAATATCAGGAATAACCTGACAAAAAACATCAAGCTATCAAAAATAGAATAAAAATTCAAAACTATAAATAGAAGACGTAATAAAATAAATAAATAAACAGAAACAAAATAAACAATGGGAAAAATTTTTGACCATATGATGACCATTAACATTCATGGAATCAATCCTGTGAACAAAAGCACAACAGGGTATGTAGTCATCATCAAATAGTTGACACCTCATGAAATACATCTGCTGATAACTAAGAAAAACACCACGGGTGTAATAACAACTCCCAACAAGCTCCTTCTTGGAGTCGCTCAAACCATGTAGAGCTACAAAATATAATTACACAGGCTCAAGGGAACAGAAAAATTAAAATGTACAATAAAATAAGATAAAAATTCCTTAAAAATAAACCTTACCAACAGACGGTAAAGGAGACAACGCATCTCCACGACCAACACGATAAAAATCAATAGCAATCCAAGTTCCATAATGTTCAAGCCTAATGGTCATTATATCACGAGGACGAACACCATAATCATTGACCAATCGTTCCCAGGAAGGACCATGGAATCTGCTCCTCACACGACCATGACTAAACAGAACACCATATAAATAACCCTCATTGCACTGAAGAGCCAGATCATTATCTTCGTCACCCCTCCTTATGGCTAAAGCCCTACACTCCTCGATGTAACGAGCAAGATGAGCTCTAACACTGCACGGAACATACTGCACAACAAATCAAAACAAGGATCATAATCAAAATCTAAACAACATGGACAGCACCAAAAGAAATAAGCGTGTGAGCTAAAAATTGAACAACTATAAAATGATTTTCTTACAACACGCCTCCAACAACGTCGATCCAGGACCACACTGAACCCGTCCTACGTAAGAATCAACAGAAGAACACGCCACGGTGCATACGGCAAAAAGGACAAGCCATAGCGCAAGGAACACAATGGTTATCAACAACTAATCCCACAAAACCCAGTTGAAACTTGACATCCGATAGTGTTGGTAGTCCCCACTCAGAACTACCCCATAAATCTCCATATCCCGGAAATATAATGGGAACAAAAAGAGAAATGATAAAGGGAAACAGGGAACCCACGAAGGCAACCAGTAGGGAACGACGATATCGCGAACGGGGAAGCGCGGTCGACGCTAAAGAAGGACTACCGTAAGACCAAGCAACAAGCGCGGCGGCCGGA
Source organism: Aegilops bicornis (assembly GCA_021605145.1). NCBI lineage: Eukaryota > Viridiplantae > Streptophyta > Magnoliopsida > Poales > Poaceae > Aegilops > Aegilops bicornis. The sequence goes on along the minus strand of CM038674.1, from coordinate 610,592,220 downwards.
ATAACTGCCGCCATAACCACGCGACAAGAGCAGCGGCGGCGACGGGCGGAGACGACGGCAAAGAAAGAACAATGCGCGATGAGGGTTCGCCCACAACAGAGAGAAACAGATCTCAAAATAGATCAAAAGATATTACAAAATATTAGAAGTATAAGGACTAAAGTGAAAAAAGAAAAAACCACAAAAAAAAACCGGATATCACGGAAGAAGCCGTACACGCGCCAAGTGTCACACGCGGAGCGCTCCCCGACTAATCTTGCGGGGTGGGCTCTTCAATTAGTGATTTCGGTTTCCGATGGCCATTCTTGCTGTCGGGCGTGTCCCAGCAGCCGGTCCAGCTGACGCGACCAGGCCGCGCCGAACAGCAGACTCCCCTGGGCCACCTTCCTGTCCCGAGGCGCCGAAGGGCCTTGGGCCGCGCTCTCCCGCACAGGCAGCCGACCGCCTCCGGTTTTCAGACTTTCACCCACAGATCTGAGCTGAGAAGCTCCAGCCAATCACCGGGTGGAAAAAGGTCACACGGCGCGGTGCATGGTGGGCAGTGTGCGGCGTCGCAGCTCCCACCAATCGTACGCAGGCGAGCCAAGCCAGGGACGGGAGAGCCGGGGGTGGCCTTTCGGGCGCCCAACGGCCTACGGGGTTTGAGCGGCCGAACCAACGGACCAGCTGGTCGGCCTTCATCATCGAAAAAAAAAACTAGTCGGCTCGTGGCTCGTGTGGCCGTGCAAGGCAGAGACACCACGGTTCGTGAGTGGTAATAATTGACTTTCGCCAGTCACTTTTCTTTTAGTAAAAAACACCATGAGCATTTCATTTTTTTTTGCGGGTACATGAGCATTTCATTTCGGCTCGACAGATGGGCGCGTCGCTGTCAGCCTGTCACGGCTCGACGGATACCCAACAAGGAAAGGCGGGACAACGTATGCAGTGGCCGTGTTCATAGGGGTATTCGACCCTTGGGATTGTTTTCCAGCGTGTGGTGGCCCTGGTGGGTGCGTGCGGTGTTCATGAGATTATCATCGTGGGAGTAACGTAAATAGTAACATTATACATATTTAGATAAAATACTCTCTCCGTTTCAGTTTATAAGTCCTACGCGTATACCTAGGTTGTCAATTTTATCACGCTAATATAAACTATATAACATAAAAAAATAACGTCTGAAAATAGAACATCTGAAATTTATATTGATATATTTTTTATAATATATAACTTGTATCAGGTTGGTCAAATTGACGACCTCGGGATACGTGCACGCCCTATAAACTGACAGAGAGGGAGTAGATAATATGACAAACAATAAATAAAGAAAGAAAGGCATGTGGTAACATAGCTACTCCCTCCTTTCCGGTTTATAAGGCTGGCCATAGTAGGGTAACATAAGCAGTAACATGTACTTTGGACTCTTAAATATGCTTATGTGGCAGGCAATTAAAGAAGAGAGAGATGATTATGGTAACATACGTAGATACCGTAACATAATAAATGTTATACTACTACTCCCTCATTTTCGGTTTATAAGGCTCAATTTAAAAATCTCACCAACCAAGGTAGATGATGAGTGGTGCAATACTTTTTGTAGTTTGCAAAAGTACTCAATTAATACTCTTGTTTTTCTCAAAAAAGTATGTTTACCAATGCATTAATTGCAATGCATGTATAAATTACATGCATTGATCAATTTTCTCTTAATACTTGCATGCAATGATTTAATGCACCTTAAAATCTGAACATGTGATGGAAAACAACCAAATTAAGTCTTATAAAATGGAAAAACTAAAATTTTAATATAAGCCCTATAAACCGGAAAGGAGGGAGTATGTGTCATGCATGGCAATAAATGAGACTACCTATGATACTAATATATGATACTATGCACTATGAATGTACTATCATACACTAGTATCATATGCATGATACTAGTATATGATACTCCCCACTATGATCAGCCTAAGGCTTAATTCAAAAATCTCACCAGCCAAGGTAGATGGTGAGTGGTGGAATATTTTTTGTAGTTTGAAAAGTACCCAATTAATGCTCTTGTTTTCCTCAAAAAAGTATGTTTACCAATGCATTAATTGTAATGCATGTATGCATAAATTACATGCATTGATTAATTTTTTTTAATACTTGCATGCAATGATTTAATGCACCTTGAAATATAAACATGTGATGAGAAACAACCAAATTGAGCCTTATAAAATGAAAAAAGTAAAATTTTAAGATAAGACCTATAAACCGAAAAAGAGGGAGTAGTTACTACTAATATGAGTAATATCACACATATCAAGGCAAGATGAGTCTATAACTTAATAAATGAAGTGTTGCATATTATCACACATATGTTATTCCCCACTATAGAAGTAGTAACATATTATAGTAACATGGGCATGTTACTACTCTATGATACTACTCGTTGTGGATAGTCTGAGTTCTATGGTACCTGCGTCCACGTTTTGCCCGCGTGGCAGGTACGTGTCTCGCCGTAACTCTCATGTTGCCCCGCCGCGCCGCGGAGCACGGCGACGCCCGCGACGGCCAGACGGACGACACTGAACGACAACGCGCGCTTCATATCCTTGGCTGAGATTTCATTGGCGCGTCCAATTAGGCCGGGTCCGGCCTACACGCCCGACATGCTCCATTCCGAGCCTTGGGTTCAACGGGTTGGGTCACGCCACCAAGAGTCAGGAATTTTTGGTGGAGAGTTATAAGGGGTTTTGTCCCCTGTAAGTCTGTCCTGCTTACCAGACATGTTGAAAAGGCCCCATTCTGCGACCTATATGGCAAGGTGAAAACTATAACACATGCCTATTCGAATGCACTTGGGCGAGACTATTCTGGAAGGAGATGAAGACCATGATGCAGATTAAAATCCCAGTGTTACATCCGCATTCGTGGGCTTCAGATTTGATTGAAGGAAAAATGGGATCAGACCAATTTGTATGCATAGTACTATGTGGCTGCTGGGCGACATGGTCTGAAAGGAATGCTCGTACTCATGGTGAGAAGGGACGATCAGTTCAAGCTTCTGTTAGATGGGATCTTGATAATGCCGTTGACCTTACAACAGCAGGGGAGACTACCCGACCTGTGGTGACCAGGGAGGAAGATCGCTGGCAAGCACCGGAACAAGGAACTCTGAAAATTAATGTGGATGCGGCTTTTTTTGAGCAGGCAGGGTGTGAAAGTACAGGGTTGGTGGTCCGAGACTCAGAGGGCAGCCTAATTAGAGCGCAGGCCTTGTGGTATCATTTTGCATCAAGTGCCCAGACTATGGAGTTGTACGCTATTCGGGACGGGATTCAACTAGCCAGAGACATGGGTTACTCATGGATATGTGTTGAAAGTGATGCTCAACAGGTGGTTAGGCCGTGCAACTCTGGACTTTCAGAGAGAGCAGCGGATGCAGCTGTTTGTCATGAAATCAGAGAGCTTGTGGGAGGTTTTATGTGCTGTGGTCTAGTGTTTGTACATAGGGAAGCCAATGAAGCGGCCCATCGGTATGCACAGCAAGCTACAGAAGAGAGGAGGAGATGCTTGTGGATAAATTATATGCCTCCTTTCTTAGCTAGTTGTATTCAGCTCCCTTGTAATCCCCCCTAATTGAGTTATAAATCTCTTGATTCGCAAAAAAAAAAACGGGTTGGCTCACGCTGTATGTTCCGGCATGCATCGGTACCTGTGCTCCGGTCGTGTCCGTCCATTCCCCTGCTTGACCCGCGGTGGAGAAACAAACAATCATTCGAACATTCAGAGCCTCAGAGGTGAACATGCCGATGATTGATTAGATTAGCTCGGATGGATCACGAAACAGATCAGCTACTTGGATCCATATTTAAGCTGCGCTTTATCACTCTGGATGCCCTTTGCGGCGTGATCCCGGGCAGCTGCGGTTCACAGCCGCTCCGAGAGGCCGTAGTGCGTGCTCGACCGAGACGCCGCTTTCAGGGCTGCTCCAGTCCAGGTCCAGCCAGATCTATGATTCGTCCGGACGTCATCGCTCTTTTGTTCTCTTCAGAACTTTTCTGAATAGTGAAAAGAAGCGAGAATATTGTAGTCTTCTCCATAGTATAAAAGAGGAATCGACTAGACAAGTAGTAGTAGCAGCTCGGCGATGGCGATAGATGAAATAGGGGGTGCGTATCTATATATTGCGCCAAAGGGCAGGCCGTTTTGTTAAGCGACGCTGAGCTTTCCTGGTGCGAGTTGGTGAGTTGTGAACTTGTGATGGGGATGTTTCGCTTATTCTGAACTTCTGGCTCGAGTGGAATCGGTCAGTTGCGGACATCGGACGGACGTGCTGGATCAACAGTGAATGTGATGTACTGACTGGTGCATCTGTCCAGCCCAACAACAGTGATGCACGTATTCTTTTTTTTAGGATCGTGTCCGGGCTCGATTTGGCATGAGGCTCCGGAGACCCAACAATAACTATTAATTTTAACAGCGGCAGAAGCATTAGACAATGGCGCACGCTGCACGTTATCCGGCTGATCTTTTTGCAAAGATCGACCAGATCGGCAGCCGTTCGATCTAGTGTGTTGGAGTCGTTGCATCCGCCGTTGCCTTTCCTGCCCGTGGCACCAGACCCGAGGAGCGCAACACCGGTGATGTTGTGTTGGACTTGTCATTCACACAACAACATTGGATTTGTCATTGTCGACTCTGCCAGTTTCAACATTGGTGATGCTGTGACCCGAGGAGCGCAACACCAGTGATGTTGCGGCCCACCGGGAAAGTGTCCACGGATAGCACATCGTCAGCGCGTTACACCATACATCTATGAAAAAGCGTTGCCAGCCCTTCATTGCAGCATTAGTCGTGTTGCGCAAACATCGTGGTCCGCAATGTTGTCTCGCTCGTCGCAACCACAACATAGCTAGTCACGACAGAGATCAGTAGTGTCCCTCAGTGCAACACCCAGCTTTGTTCATACAACAGCGACCGGCGAGCCCCACGCAGCAGCAGCGTGCCGACCGGGAAGTGGCCTCCCCGGCGAGAGGCCACCCAACAACACCGCGCCGCTCGCGACCATGCAATATTTGTCCTTGGTGAGCACCGTGCAACAACATGGCTCTTTTTTCATAGCAGCACCAACAACAATTGCTACTTTCATTGGTGCGACGAAACACGTACAAAATGGTGGATGTGTGTGTGAGAGAGAGGAGAGAGATGGAGGAAAGAAGAGGAAGGGGATGAGATGCTACGAGACATTTCATGAAAAAGGAATGCATGGTGTGGGGCCCTTGGGGCCACGTATTGAAGGATGGAGGTGCCCGACGCGTTTGTATGATCAGTTGATGGATTACTAATGTTTTATTTATACAATTGCATTGACTAAGAAGAAAGTTTCCTGGTAAACTAGTGGAATATTAGGCGGAACTGATACAAACACCGACGACATCATGGAACAGGGCAGCCCCTAGGCATATCTGGTCGACCTAGATCACAACTCACAACAGATACACCATGAACCACTGAGAAGACACATCCTCTTGGGGTTGCAGACAAGCTCAGGGTCATCACTTTGGTACGTCCTAGACGTATCCTTTTTTTTTGCTTGTTTCATGCTATCAAGATATCATAATGGTATATAGTTTTGGCATCAATTATTATTATTAATATTCTAGACTAACCCATTAATCCAATGCCTAGAGTGAGTTGTTGTTTTGTGTTGTTTTTTAGACTTTTTAGAAAATTAACTTTCCAAAGATACAAAAAATCAAGAAAAATATGTCGTGAAGTTTCAGCACCAGAAGATTCCAAGAAGAACTCGAGGGACGGACGACATTGTCAAAGATGATGTCATGAAAGTCATACATCTATTTGAAGACTCTATCTCTATGGGGCAGCCTTCATTGGCTCAACTCCGCAAATGTCATGTTGTCAAAAAAGAAGGGGCGGAAGGGATCTCCGACTATAGGACTATAAGCCTCATCCATGCGATCCCAAAAATTATTGCAAAGGTTCTCGCCGTCTGTCTAAGCTCGCATATGGACACCCTTGTTACTTATACGTCTCCAACGTATCCATAATTTTTTATATGCATTTTTATGCTATTTTGGACTAACCTATTAACCCAGTGCCTAGTGCCAATTGCTGTTTTCTACTTGTTTTTGCTTTTCGAGAAAATCTGTACCAAACGGAGTCCAAACGCTACGAAACTTTTTGAATTTTTTTTCTGGACATAAGAGACCCTATAAGCTTTGGGAGTAGACCAGAGGACAAACGAGGAGAAGGCAAGGCAACAGGGCACGCCCAGGGGGGGCGCCCTGTTACCTTGTGGGCCCCACGTGGCTCCTTCTGACGTAATTCCACTTTTATAAATTCTCAAATATTGGTAAACCCCAAAGAGCCACCTGAAACACTTTTTCCGCCGCCGAAAGCTTCTGTTCTTTCACGATCCTATCTGGTGGCCTTTTTCGGTACTCTGCCGGAGGGGGAATCGATCACTGAGGGCTTCTACATCATCCTTGCCACCTTTCGATGATGCATGAGCAGTTTACCACACACCTATGGGTCCATAGCTAGTAGCTAGATGTCTTCTTCTCTCTCTCTTTGATCTTCAATACAATGTTCTCCTCGATCTTCTTGGAGTTCTATCCGATGTAATCTTCTTTTGCGATGTGTTTGTTGGGATCCAACGAATTGTGGGTTATGATCAGATTATTAATTAAAAGTAATTGAGACTTTTCTAAACTTTATTATGCATGATTATGATAGCTTTGTATTTCTCTTTGATCTATACGTTTGGTTCTGACAACTAGATTGATTTATCTTCAGTGGGAGAGGTGCTTTGTAGTGCGTTCAATCTTGCAGTGTCCTCACCTCGTGACAGAAGGGTTAGCGAGGAACGTATTGTATTGTTGCTACTAAGGATAAAACGATGGGGTTTATTCATATTGATTGGGTTTACTTTGTCTACATTATGTCATCTTGCTTAAGACGTTACTCTGTTTGTCATGAATGTAATACCATAGATGCCTGCTGGATAGTGCTCGATTGGTCGTAATAGTAGTAGATGCAGGCAGGAGTTGCTCTACTTATCACGGACGTGATGCCTATATGTGTGAGCACTGACACGAATAACGTCATAACTATGCGCTTTTCTATCAATTTCCCAACGGTAATTTGTTTACCCACCGTATGCTATGTGTTCGAGAGAGAACCCTCTAGTGAAAACTATGCCCCCCCCCCCCGGATCTACTTCTACATCTTATAAATACTAAAATATTTTTCTGCAATTTATTTACTTTTATTTTTCTTTGAAATTTATCTATCTACCTACACAAGATTTGATCCTTGCAAGTAACGAGTTCAAGGTGATTGACAACTCTCTTGCCCGTGTTGGGTGCAAGTATTTGCTTTTGTGTGTCCAGGTGCTCACGACGAGAGTTTGCTTGGTTCTCCTATTGGTTCGTGAAAGTGTGTTATATCGACTAGGGGGGGGGGGGGTGAATAGGTGATTTTTATGAATTCTTCACCGAGGAATTTGTCGGTGAGGAAATTCCTTAGCAAAGAACTACTTGCAGCGGAATAAGTACTCAGAAGTAAACATAACAGAAGACAAGCATAGTCATCATGATGAAATGAAGACAAGCACAGAGTACAGAAAGCGTAGTCACAGGATAGCACATGATGAAAACAAACAGACTGAAGAAATTGAACTGAGGAAATTGAGAAAGTCTTCAGTCAAAGTCTTGAAACACAGATATGACAAGCACACAACACAGTAATGAGGAAATGAAAGTGTTGAGGAAATAGTACCAGTTGGCTTGGTGAAGACAATGATTTGGTAGACCAGTTCCAACTGCTGTCTCAGTTGTACGTCTAGTTAGGGCGGCTAGGTATTTAAACCTGAGAACACACAGTCCCGGACACGCAGTCCTAAACACGCAGTCCAGGACACTTAGTCCTCACCGTTTTCCCCTTGAGCTAAGGTCACACAGACCTCGCCCAATCACTCGTGGTAAGTCTTCAGGTGACTTCCGAACCTTCACAAACTCGGTCACACGGCGATCCACAGTTCCTCTTGGATGCTCTAGACCATGACGCCTAACCGTCTGGAAGAAGCACAATCTTCAAACGTAACAAGAGTCGGATCCACGCAAGATCAATCTCTTCAGTGATGCTCAATCACTTTGGGTTTGTAGGTGTTTGGGTTTGGGTTTTTCCTCACTTTATGATTTTCGCTCAAAGTCCTCGGAGGATGGGATGCTCTCAAATGACAAGTGTCAGTTTCTCTCGGAGCAGCCAACCAGCTAATGGTTGTAGGGGGCGGCTATTTATAGCCTAGGGAGCAGCCCGACATGATAAGACATAAATGCCCTTAAATGATATGACCGTTAGGTGGGTAGATATTTTGGGACAGCTGGCGCATATCACAACAACGGTCGGAAATTTAAGGTTCAAATTCCTCAGGGCTATCATGTTCCTCATCGTAGGCAATCCAGACTGGCGAATTCCTAACACCTCGGTCGAACAAATTCTCAATGACCAGAAGAACTTCGTCTCTGTCACTGAAGAATATGACTGAACTGCATGAGATTTCCAATGGCTTCACTCGAAGGGATTGGTAGGTGTAGGATTTTGAATTGAGCATCACTTAGAAAAAATTTCCTTAGTATTCCTTCGACCCCCTTTAACAGTACGGTGTTTGATACGTCTCCAACGTATCTATAATTTTTTATTGCTCCATGCTATATTATCTATTGTTTTGGACTATATTGGGCTTTATTTTCCATTTTTATATTATTTTTGGGACTAACTATTAGCCGGAGGCCTAGCCCAGAATTGCTGTTTTTTGCCTATTTCAGTATTTCGAAGAAATGGAATATCAAACGGAGTCCAAACTGAATGAAACCTTCGGGAACGTGATTTTCTCATCAGATAAGATCCAGGAGACTTGGACCCTCAGCCAAGAAAGAAGGAAGGCGGCCACGAGGGTGGAGGGCGCCCCTTACCTCGTGGGCCCCTCGAAGCTCCACCGACGTACTCCTTCCTCCTATATATACCTACGTACCCCAACAGATCAGATACGGAGCCAAAAACCTAATTCCACCGCCGCAACTTCCTGTATCCACGAGATCCCATCTTGGGGCCTGTTCCGGAGCTCCGTCGGAAGGGGAATCCACCACAGTGGGCTTCTACATCATCATCATAGCCTCTTCGATGAAGTGTGAGTAGTTTACTTCAGACCTTCGGGTCCATAGTTAGTAGCTAGATGGCTTCTTCTCTATTTTTGGATCTCAATACAATGTTCTCCCCCTCTCTCGTGGAGATTTATTCGATGTAATCTTCTTTTTGCGGTGTGTTTGTTGAGACCGATAAATTGTGGATTTATGATCAAGATTATCTATGAGCAATATTTGAATCTTCTCTGAATTCTTTTATGCATGATTGGTTATCTTTGCAAGTCTCTTCGAATTATCCATTTGGTTTGGCCAACTAGATTGGTAGTTCTTGCAATGGGAGAAGTGTTTAGCTTTGGGTTCAATCTTGCGGTGTCCTTACCCAAAGGATGTAAAGGGTTGCAAGGCACGTATTGTATTGTTGCCATCGAGGATAACAAGATGGGGTATTTATCATATTGCATGAATTTATTCCTCTACATCATGTCATCTTGCTTAAGGCATTACTCTTTCATTAACTTAATACTCTAGATGCATCTTTGGATAGCGGTCGATGAGTGGAGTAATAGTAGTAGATGCAGCAGTGAGTCGGTCTACTTGTCTCGGACGTGATACCTATATACATGATCATATCTAGATACTCTCATAACTATGCTCAATTACGCCAATTGCTCAACATGAATTCGCTCACCCACCGTAAAATACTTATGCTCTTGAGAGAAGCCACTAGTGAAATCTATGGCCCAATCGGGTCTATTCTCATCATATTAATCTTCCTACGCTTTATCATTGCTTTGCTTTTTTACTTTGCCTTTTATTTTACTTTGCATCTTTATACCAAAAAATACAAAAAATATTATCTATCATCTCTATCAAATCTCACTCTCGTAAGTGACCGTGAAGGGATTGACAACCCCTATTCGCGTTGGTTGTGAGGAGTTATTTGCTTTGTGTAGGTACGAGGGACTCACGCGTGGCCTCCTACTGGATTGATACCTTGGTTCTAAAAAACTGAGGGAAATACTTACGCTACTCTGCTGCATCATCCTCCCCTCTTCGGGGAAAACCAACGCAAGCTCAAGACGTAGCAAGAAGGATTTATGGCGCCGTTGCCGGGGAGTCTACGCAAAAGTCAACATACCAAGTACCCATCACAATCCCTTATCTCTCGCATTACATTATTTTCCATTTGCCTCTCGTTTTCCTCTCCCCCACTTCACCCTTACCGTTTTATTCGCCCTCTCTTTTCCGTTTGACTTTTTCTTGTCCGCTTGTTTGCTCGTGTGTTGGATTGCTTGCTTGTCACTATGGCTCAAGATAATACCAAATTGTGTGACTTTACCAATACCAACAATAATGATTTCCTTAGCACTCTGATTGCTCCTCTTGCCAATACTGAATCTTGTGAAATCAATGCTGCTTTATTGAATATTGTTATGAAAGATCAATTCGCCGGCCTTCCTAGTGAAGATGTCGCTACTCATCTAAAAAGCTTCGTAGATTTGTGTGATATGCAAAAGAAGAAAGATGTTGACAATGATGTTGTTAAATTGAAGCTATTTCCTTTTTCGCTTAGAGATCGTGCTAAAGCTTGGTTTTCGTCTTCGCCTAAAAATAGTATTGATTCTTGGAACAAGTACAAAGATGCTTTTATCTCTAAGTATTTTCCTCCTGCTAAGATCATCTCTCTTAGGAACGATATTATGAATTTTAAGCAACTTGATCATGAACATGTTGCACAAGCTTGGGAGAGAATGAAATTAATGATACGTAATTGCCCTACTCATGGTTTAAATTTGTGGATGATTATACAAAATTTCTATGTCGGATTGAATTTTGCTTCTAGAAATTTTTTAGATTCGGCCGCGGGAGGCACTTTTATGGAAATCACTTTAGGAGATGCTACTAAACTCCTAGATAATATTATGGTTAATTATTCTCAATGGCACACTGAAAGATCTACTAATAAAAAGTGCATGCGATAGAAGAAATCAATGTTTTGAGTGGAAAGATGGATGAACTTATGAAATTATTTGCTGCTAAGAGTGTTTCTTCTGATCCTAATGATATGCCTTTGTCTACTTTGATTGAGAATAATAATGAATCTATGGATGTGAATTTTGTTGGTAGGAATAATTTCTGTAACAACGCATATAGAGGGAATTTTAATCCTAGGCCATATCCTAGTAATCCTTCTAATAATTATGGAAATTCCTACAACAACTCTTATGGAAATTTTAATAAGATGCCCTCTGAATTTGAGAATAGTGTTAAAGAGTTTATGAATTCTCAAAAGATTTTTAATGCTTTGCTTGAAGAGAAATTACTTAAAGTTGATGAATTGGCTAGGAACGTTGATAGAATTTCGCTTGATGTTGACTCTTTAAAGCTTAGATCTATTCCTCCTAAGCATGATATCAATGAGTCTCTCAAAGCCATGAGAATTTCCATTTATGAGTGCAAGGAAAGAACCGCTAGGATGTGTGCTATGCAAGATGCCTTTATTTAAAGCGTGTTCTTCCGATTCCCATGAAAATAAAGATGAAGATCTAAAAGTTATTGATGTGTCCCCTATCAAATCTTTGTTTTGCAATATGAATCTTGGTAATGATGAGATTGAATATGAGTCACCCTTACCTAGAAGGCGTTCTAAAAATTCAGAGTTTTTAGATTATGATGCTAAAATTGATAAAAGTGCGATTGAAGAAAGTAGAACCCTAGATGTTGCTAAGCCCACTATTTTGGATTTCAAGGAATTTAATTATGAAAGTTGCTCTTTAATTGATTGTATTTCCTTGTTGCAATCCGTGCTAAATTCTTCGCATGCTTATAGTCAAAATAAAGCTTTTACCAAACATATCGTTGATGCCTTGATGCAATCTTATGAGGAAAAACTTGAGTTGGAAGTCTCCATCCCTAGAAAACTTTACGATGAGTGGGAACCAACTATTAAAATTAAGATTAAGGATCATGAATTCTATGCTTTATGTGATTTGGGTGCTAGTGTTTCCACTATTCCCAAAACTTTGTGTGATTTGCTAGATTTCCGTGATTTTGATGATTGCTATCTAAACTTGCACCTTGCGGATTCCACTATTAAGAAACCTATGGGAAGAATCAATCGAAGGCAAGTAGCTGCAATGCTTCAGTGTATCAGCTTTGTAGTTGAGTGAAGACCTTGTCCAGATGAATCTCATAATCCAAGGTGCATAAGGCTTCAGCTCAAACGGTGACATAGCGATATTGGCCAGAGTCCTCATGAAGAAATCGTGGAAGTTGACGGGAACGCCATGAATGATATTGAAAATCATATTCTTCATGATGCCAACGACTTCTTCTTCATTCGAGTCGTGGCCCTTGATTGGACTCAATGTGTTTGTCAAAATGCGATAGACAGTCCGAGGCACATATAGTAATTCCTTCACGAGGAATTTGGTTCGTGGGGCCTGCCCTGGCTTCAATGGCTTCATCAGCACTTGCATGTAATGATCTGTAAGCTCAGGTTCACTATAGACGCAACGAGCAGCTTCAAGGGGAGGACTGAGTGGTAAGGCACGAAGCAATTCAGTAGCTGGTGCCTTGTAGTGAGTGTTTTCGGACATCCAGTCCAGCACCCATGAATTCACATCTTCAGAATCTCCTGTGATGTGCAGCGTTGCATAAAATTGAAGAATGAGTTCTTCATTCCAATCACATATGTCAGTGCAGAAATTTAACAGTCTAGCGTCGTGAAGAACACTGAGGACTGGCTCAAGACACGGCAGAGATTCCATATCCACGTGAGGAATGTGCGCATGATCGAAGACTTTGTCTTTGTTGAACAGCACTGAGGAATAGAAATTTGCCTGGCTGGCAGTCCAGAAATGCCTCTTCCTTATGCGGCGAGTCATAGGGGTTGTAGTCGGTGAAGAATACATGCTCGCTTGAAAAAGTCTTCAGCCTTGAGATTTTGCTTCCTTGAGAATGGATCCCTTGGCTTGGGCAGAGGAGTGTCAGTGAGTTGCATCAAAACCTCAGGAATCGCAATCTCAGGTTCCTCAGGCTGAGGAATTTCTGGTTCCTCTTCAGCAACAGTCTGCGTCTTCAGCTGTTCAGCAGCAGCAATTTCTTCAGCACTAGTGGCTGGAATTTCTTCACGTACAGACGAGGTGGGGTGAGTTTCTTCAGAGCCCATTTGAACGGTTGGTGCAGGGGACTGAGGTATTTGCTGTAAAGGTGTGAAGAGTGGAGAGTTGGGGTGCTGACTTTCCCAAAAGTCATCATTCATCACTGGTGTGGTACAGCCAATGTCCACATCTTCATCTTCCATTTCTTCAACGCCGGCCTCTTCATCTGTGAACTGAGGCATAGGCGAGGAAACAACAGGTGTTGAAGGGATCTTATCCACTTCAATTTCTTCATCCATCTGCTCGACGGCGAAGCGGAAGGATTCTCTTCATCAGATCCGCTAGGGATCACATATTCTTCATCAAAAGGAACAAGGTCCTTTGATGGCATGGTTGAGATCGGAACAACATCAATGGGATTTTCAAACGAACTTGTCACAGGCTTCATTTTCTTCGAAGCTGAAGAATCTGATGTAGCTGATGCTTTCCTCTTCGTCACTGCTGCATGCTCTGCAACCTTGGTCTTCTTCACATCTAATGCAGATGGAAGGATTGGAGTTGGTGTAGGCGCAGGAGGAGCAGAGGAATCTGGTTGATTTTCTTCAGGCACAACTGATGCAGTTGCCCTGACCTCTTCATTTTCTTTAGGCGCACCACTAGTGGATGCCCTGGCAATTTATTCAGCGGCTGGAATGCAGTCATCAGCCCTAGAACTCACATTTTCTTCAGCAGCCTGAAAGTCATCAGCGGTGCCGGCATGTTCTTCAGTTGGCTGAGCAGATGCTTCAGCCTGAGGAATTTCTTGTTGCGATGGAGCTGCAACATTGGAGGTGAACTTCTCAGTCAGTTAAACAAACCTGACTTTGGCTCCTTGCCAATCGGCATAGTAAGCATTGAAGTCATCGGAGGGCTTTGATTTTAATCGGATCTTTATAAGTTCATCAATTGTCATAGAGATAACGTTGTTCTTCGAAATTTTTCTTTCCTATCTTGTGCTTACTTGATCCGTCGGCCTTCTCATATTTCCATTTTCTTCTTGGATGAAATGGGTCAAGATGTGACTTTGGCGAGAGTCAAATTGAAATCGAGCAAAGGAGTGTTTGGGTCCTTGTGCGGAGATCAATATAGTCGAGGATCAACCTTGGATCCAAAAGCAGTGGCACATTTGTGCCTTTGGCTCTAGCGGCCCGGACTTGCCTATCTCTGATGATTTTAGCACGTTCTTCATCATCAGCTTCGTCTTCATCAGACGACACTTGGAAGGCGACCTGCTTCTTCTGAGGACTAGGGCGAGGACCTCGTCCAGCAGTGGCCTTTGTCTTCAGCTGAGAGGGTCTCGTTGAAGAGTTTGGTGCAGCTGAGGAACTAGCTGAGACACCAGAGGCAATGGAGATGCATGTAGTCCTTTGGCACGTGGCAAGATGCACAGGTGCAGAGGACTTTGACGGAGCAGCTGAGGACTCTGGAGGAGCTGAGGATTTTGGAGGAGCTGGAGCAGCATGAGGAATTGGCTTTGAGGACTTTGAAGATTCTGGCCGTGAGGGCATTGCTGAGGAACTTGGCCTTGAAGGAACTGTAGGTGAAGCATTTGGCTTACGTGCAGGCTTCTTTTCCATAGATTTCTTCGGCTTGACAGGGGCCTTCGCAGCAGCAGAGTCTTCGTTGAATTTCCTCACTGCTTCTTTGGCTTGTCTAGCCAACTTGGCCTGGCGCTTGGCCCATTCATCAAGATAGTCCTCACCGCGCTTGAGGCTGTTGGGATCTGCTTCTTGGCCAGGTGCCAATGGAGGTCTTGGGCATAGAGGATTTAGAGCGAATTTCTTCATGTACTTTGGAGTTACATACCTGTACTCCCTCCATTCTCTTGCCCATCTCCTTTCTATCCTCTGGATGCGCACTTTGCGCTGATTTTTGTTCTCCTTACCAAACTTGGCCTCATCAGGAGTGCAATATTCTTTGTACATGTCATCAGGGATCTCAAAGGCAGTCATGACCTCAGGCTTCTTTCCTCCTTTCTGTGGCTTCTTACCGTCTGCCATTTTCTTTAGTTGAGGAATTTGAACAATCAAATTCTCTGAAGAAGTATGCAACTTTTCTTTGAGGAACGCTGCAAATGAGTTAAGTTGATGAGAACCTAGTGATTCAAAGAATGGACATGAGTACCTGTGAGCAGAGTATAGTTGCGAGGAATTTGGAGAGGTCATATGCGTTTTGAAGGTTTTTCAAAAGAACAAGTTTGAGGAATTTGACGGATGAGTCTTGAACAATTTCACTAAGCGTTCTTTGTCTTAGGTTCGAGTTGTATAGATCGAAGATCCACACAATTGAGGAATCTTGAAAAAATGATGCTTAGAGAAACGAATCAAGAACTGATGACATGTGAGGTGTTTAGTGTGTGAGGATTTGAAGAATAAAACACCTTTGAGTATTTTGTAGAAATCATTTGAATCAAAGAGGGCAGTAAAAGTAACTTTTAATTACCTTGAACGAAGAACACGATGAACAGTGAGGTGGAGAAGTGAAGTTCATCTGTGCAGATCTTCCACGCCCTAACTCGGCGGAGGAAGACGGCTACGACGGCGTCGAAGTGAAGATTTCCGCGGCCGGCGCGAGTACGACGGCGACGAGGTCGAGGCAGTGAAGCTCTTCCTCACTGGTGACGATGGAGTAGCGGCGGCGCTAGGGTTTGAGGAGCTCGACCGGGAGAGAGAGGTCGAGCAGAGTAAAGGAAGTGAGGAAGGGGAGAGGGGGCATTTATAGTCACGATGAAAAACTGTTCGCCCGAAGATTTTGGACGAACGTGCCCAAGACCCTTCTCATTCGCATGACATGTGTCACCCACGTACTGAAAAGTGGAGATCGTGTTAGATCGTGGGTGAATAGATAAGTCTATCGTGGGAT
Organism: Aegilops bicornis; assembly: GCA_021605145.1. Classification (NCBI taxonomy): domain Eukaryota; kingdom Viridiplantae; phylum Streptophyta; class Magnoliopsida; order Poales; family Poaceae; genus Aegilops; species Aegilops bicornis. The sequence goes on along the minus strand of CM038674.1, from coordinate 610,576,079 downwards.
GCGGAACGGTTTGAGCGGCAAAGCCGAAAATTTGGATAAGATAAGTTAAAAGTTCCGTTCGCAAATTCTTCAGCTGGCAAGGACACAGTGAAGATTTTGAACGAGTTTCAAATAGAACACACATGAAGAATTTGTGAATAGATTGGGTTGAGTATAGCATAGAGGGGGACGGGTCCGATCACATTCACTTAGCAGAAAACGCAACTTGAAGAATTAGCCATAAGTGAATCTTTGTAGAGGACGTAAACTCATATATATATATATATATATATATATATATATATATATATATATTTATATATATATATATATATATATATATAGTCAAATGAAGAAAAACGACGGGAACAATGAAGATTTTGCAAAGTTGAAGAATTTGAACAACTGAGGAAAAACTCAAATTGAAGATTTTCAACTTTTGGTGGTGGCGTGACCCACCATATAAGAATGATGATTTCAGACACCGCGTACAATTGTCGTAGGGTTCTGAGAATCAAATTCTTCATTAATTTCTTCACACTTAGAGTGTTATTCTTCATCGATTGAAGAAAAAAAAAACCTTTCTTCATGTGTTGCACATCTAAGTCATCAATTTTGCATAAGTGTTAGGATGAGTGTGAAAGTGCGTTATATCGACTAGAGGGGGGGTGAATAGGCGATTTTTATGAATTCTTCACTGAGGAATTTGCCGGTGAGGAAATTCCTTAGCGGAGAACTAATTGCAGCGGAATAAGTACTCAGAAGTAAGCATAAGAGAATGCGGGCATGGTCATCATGATGAAAGGAAGACAAATAAAGAGTACAGAAAACGTAAGCACAGGATAGCACAAGATGAAGACAAAGCGGTGAAGATATTGAACGAGAAAATTGAGAAAGTCTTGATCAAAGTCTTCAAACACAGATATGAATAAACACTCAACACAAAGAATGAGGAAATGAAAGAGTTGAGGAAATAGAACCAGTAAGGTTGGTGAAGACAATGATTTGGTAGACCAGTTCCAACTGCTGTCTCAGTTGTACGTCTGGTTGGAGCGGCTGAGTATTTAAACTCGAGGACACACAGTCCCAGACACCCAGTCCTGAGCACGCAGCTCAGGACACCAAGTCCTCACCATATTCTCCTTGAACTAAGGACACACAGACCTCGTCCAATCACTCGAGGTAAGTCTTCAGGCGACTTCCAAACCTTCACAGACTTGGTCACTCGGCGATCCACAATTCCTCTTGGATGCTCTAGACCATGACGCCTAACCGTCTGGAAGAAGCACAGTCTTCAAAGGTAACAAGCGTCGGATCCACGCATGATCAATCTCTTGATGATGCTCAATCACTTTGGGTTTGTAGGGGTTTGGTTTTGGGTTTTCCTCACTCGATGATTTTCGCTCAAAGTCCTCGGAGGATGGGTTGCTCTCAAATGACAAGTGTCAAGTTTCTCTCGGAGCAGCCAACCAGCTAGTGGTTGTAGGGCGGCTATTTATAGCCTGAGGAGCAGCCCGACATGATAATACATAAATGCCCTTAAATGATATGACCGTTAGGTGGGTAGATATTTTGGGACAGGTGGCGCATAGGAAAGCAGTCGGAAATTTGAGGTTCAAATTCCTCGGGGCTATCATGTTCCTCCTTTGTGTAGGCAATCCGCTGGCGAATTCCTAACACCTCGGTCAGAACAAATTCCTCGTGACCGGAAGAACTTCGTCTACATCCTTTGAAGAATATGACTGAACTGCATGAGATTTCCAATGGCTTCACTCGAAGGGATTGGTAGGTGTAGGATTTTGAGTTGAGCATCACTTGGAAAAAAATTCCTTAGTATTTCCTCGACCCCCTTTAACAGTACGGTGTTTGATACGTCTCCAACGTATCTATAATTTTTGATTGCTCCATGCTATATTATCTATTGTTTTGGACTATATTGGGCTTTATTTTCCATTTTTCTATTATTTTTGGGACTAACTATTAGCCGGAGGCCTAGCCCAGAATTGCTGTTTTTTTGCCTATTTCAGTATTTCGAAGAAACGGAATATCAAACGGAGTCCAAACGGAATGAAACCTTCGGGAACGTGATTTTCTCATCAGATAAGATCCAGGAGACTTGGACCCTCAGCCAAGAAAGAAGGGAGTCGGCCAAGAGGGCGCCCCCCTAGGGCGCGCCCCCTACCTCGTGGGCCCCCCGAAGCTCCACCGACGTACTCCTTCCTCCTATATATACCTACGTACCCCAACAGATCAGATAAGGAGCCAAAAACCTAATTCCACCGCCGCAACTTCCTGTATCCACGAGATCCCATCTTGGGGCCTGTTCCGGAGCTCCGTCGGAAGGGGAATCCACCATGGTGGGCTTCTACATCATCATCATAGCCTCTCCGATGAAGTGTGAGTAGTTTACTTCAGACCTTCGGGTCCATAGTTAGTAGCTAGATGGCTTCTTCTCTATTTTTGGATCTCAATACAATGTTCTCCCCCTCTCTCATGGAGATTTATTCGATGTAATCTTGTTTTTGCGGTGTGTTTGTTGAGATCGATAAATTGCGGATTTATGATCAAGATTATCTATGAGCAATATTTGAATCTTCTCTGAATTCTTTTATGCATGATTGGTTATCTTTGCAAGTCTCTTCTAATTATCCGTTTGGTTTGGCCAACTAGATTGGTAGTTCTTGCAATGGGAGAAGTGTTTAGCTTTGGGTTCAATCTTGCGGTGTCCTTACCCAAAGGATGTAAAGGGTTGCAAGGCACGTATTGTATTGTTGCCATCGAGGATAACAAGATGGGGTATTTATCATATTGCATGAATTTATTCCTCTACATCATGTCATCTTGCTTAAGGCATTACTCTGTTTTCATTAACTTAATACTCTAGATGCATCTTTGGATAGCGGTCGATGAGTGGAGTAATAGTAGTAGATGCACGGCAGAGTCGGTCTACTTGTCTCGGACGTGATACCTATATACATGATCATATCTAGATACTCTCATAACTATGCTCAATTCTGTCAATTGCTCAACAGTAATTCGTTCACCCACCGTAAAATACTTATGCTCTTGAGAGAAGCCACTAGTGAAATCTATGGCCCACTGGTCTATTCTCATCATATTAATCTTCCTACGCTTTATCATTGCTTTGCTTTTTTACTTTGCCTTTTATTTTACTTTGCATCTTTATACCAAAAAATACAAAAAATATTATCTATCATCTCTATCAGATCTCACTCTCGTAAGTGACCGTGAAGGGATTGACAACCCCTATTCGCGTTGGTTGTGAGGAGTTATTTGCTTTGTGTAGGTACGAGGGACTCAAGGCGTGGCCTCCTCTTTGGATTGATACCTTGGTTCTAAAAAACTGAGGAAATACTTACGCTACTCTGCTGCATCATCCTCCCTCTTGGGGAAAACCAACGCATAAGCTCAAGGCGTAGCAAGAAGGATTTATGGCGCCCGTTGTCGGGAGTCTCATAAAATTCAACATACCAAGTACCCATCACAATCCCTTATCTCTCGCATTACATTATTTGCCATTTGCCTCTCGTTTTCCTCTCCCCCACTTCACCCTTACCGTTTTATTCGCCCTCTCTTTTCCGTTTGACTTTTTCTTGTCCGCTTGTTTGCTCGTGTGTTGGATTGCTTGCTTGTCACTATGGCTCAAGATAATACCAAATTGTGTGACTTTACCAATACCAACAATAATGATTTCCTTAGCACTCCGATTGCTCCTCTTGCCAATACTGAATCTTGTGAAATCAATGCTGCTTTATTGAATATTGTTATGAAAGATCAATTCGCCGGCCTTCCTAGTGAAGATGTCGCTACTCATCTAAATAGCTTCGTAGATTTGTGTGATATGCAAAAGAAGAAAGATGTTGACAATGATGTTGTTAAATTGGAGCTATTTCCTTTTTCGCTTAGAGATCGTGCTAAAGCTTGGTTTTCGTCTTCGCCTAAAAATAGTATTGATTCTTGGAACAAGTACAAAGATGCTTTTATCTTTAAGTATTTTCCTCCCGCTAAGATCATCTCTCTTAGGAACGATATTATGAATTTTAAGCAACTTGATCATGAACATGTTGCACAAGCTTGGGAGAGAATGAAATTAATGATACATAATTGCCCTACTCATGGTTTAAATTTGTGGATGATTATACAAAATTTCTATGTCGGATTGAATTTTGCTTCTAGAAATTTTTTTAGATTCGGCCGCGGGAGGCACTTTTATGGAAATCACTTTAGGAGATGCTACTAAACTCCTAGATAATATTATGGTTAATTATTCTCAATGGCACACTGAAAGATCTACTAATAAAAAAGTGCATGCGATAGAATAAATCAATGTTTTGAGTGGAAAGATGGATGAACTTATGAAATTATTTGCTGCTAAGAGTGTTTCTTCTGATCCTAATGATATGCCTTTGTCTACTTTGATTGAGAATAATAATGAATCTGTGGATGTGAATTTTGTTGGTAGGAATAATTTCTGTAACAACGCATATAGAGGGAATTTTAATCCTAGGCCATATCCTAGTAATCCTTCTAATAATTATGGAAATTCCTACAACAACTCTTATGGAAATTTTAATAAGATGCCCTCTGAATTTGAGAATAGTGTTAAAGAGTTTATGAATTCTCAAAAGATTTTTAATGCTTTGCTTGAAGAGAAATTACTTAAAGTTAATGAATTGGCTAGGAACGTTGATAGAATTTCGCTTGATGTTGACTCTTTAAAGCTTAGATCTATTCCTCCTAAGCATGATATCAATGAGTCTCTCAAAGCCATGAGAATTTCCATTTATGAGTGCAAGGAAAGAACCGCTAGGATGCGTGCTATGCAAGATGCCTTTATTTAAAGCGTGTTCTTCCGATTCCCATGAAAATAAAGATGAAGATCTAAAAGTTATTGATGTGTCCCCTATCAAATCTTTGTTTTGAAATATGAATCTTGATAATGATGAGATTGAATATGAGTCACCCTTACCTAGAAGGCGTTCTAAAAATTCAGAGTTTTTAGATTATGATGCTAAAATTGATAAAAGTGCGATTGAAGAAAGTAGAACCCTAGATGTTGCTAAGCCCACTATTTTGGATTTCAAGGAATTTAATTATGAAAGTTGCTCTTTAATTGATTGTATTTCCTTGTTGCAATCCGTGCTAAATTCTCCGCATGCTTATAGTCAAAATAAAGCTTTTACCAAACATATCGTTGATGCCTTGATGCAATCTTATGAGGAAAAACTTGAGTTGGAAGTCTCCATCCCTAGAAAACTTTACGATGAGTGGGAACCAACTATTAAAATTAAGATTAAGGATCATGAATTCTATGCTTTATGTGATTTGGGTGCTAGTGTTTCCACTATTCCAAAAACTTTGTGTGATTTGCTAGATTTCCATGATTTTGATGATTGCTCTCTAAACTTGCAACTTGCGGATTCCACTATTAAGAAACCTATGGGAAGAATCAATCGAAGGCAAGTAGCTGCAATGGTTCAGTGTATCAGCTTTGTAGTTGAGTGAAGACCTTGTCCAGATGAATCTCATAATCCAAGGTGCATAAGGCTTCAGCTCAAACGGTGACATAGCGATATTGGCCAGAGTCCTCATGAAGAAATCGTGGAAGTTGACGGGAACGCCATGAATGATATTGAAAATCATATTCTTCATGATGCCAATGACTTCTTCTTCATTCGAGTCGTGGCCCTTGATTGGACTCAATGTGTTTGTCAAAATGCGATAGAGCGGTCGAGGCACATATAGTAATTCCTTCACGAGGAATTTGGTTACGTGGGGCCTGCCACAGCTTCAATGGCTTCATCAACACTTGCATGTAATGATCTCGTAAGCTCAGGTTTACTATAGGCATAGCGAGCAGCTTCAAGGGAGGACTGAGTGGTAAGGCACGAAGCAATTCGATGGCTGGTGCCTTGTAGTGAGTGTTTTCAGACATCGATCCAGCACCCATGAATTCACATCTTGAGAATCTCTGTGATGTGCAGCGTCATATAAAATTGAAGAATGAGTTCTTCATTCCAATCACATATGTCGGTCTGCAGAAATTTAACAGTCTAGCGTCGTGAAGAACACTGAGGACTGGCTCAAGACACGGCAGAGATTCCATATCCACGTGAGGAATGTGCGCATGATCGAAGACTTTGTCTTTGTTGAACAACACTGATGAATAGAAATTTGCCTGGCTGGCAGTCCAGAAATGCCTCTTCCTTATGCGAGCAGAGTCATAGGGGTTGTAGTCAGTGAAGAATACATGCTCGCCGAAAAAGTCTTCAGCCTTGAGTTTTTGCTTCCTTGAGAATGGATCCCTTGGCTTGGGCAGAGGAGTGTCAGTGAGTTGCATCACAACCTCAGGAATCGCAATCTCAGGTTCCTCAGGCTGAGGAATTTCTGGTTCCTCTTCAGCAACAGTCTGCGTCTTCACTGTATTCGAAGACAATTTCTTGACACTAGTGGCTGGAATTTCTTCACGTCTGAAGACGAGGTGGGGTGAGTTTCTTGAGCCCATTTGAGCGGTTGGTGCAGGGGACCGAGGTATTTCTTTGTAAAGGTGTGAAGAGTGGAGAGTTGGGGTCTTGACTTTCCCAAAAGTCATCATTCATCACTTTGGTGTGGTACAGGCAATGTCCACATCTTCATCTTCCATTTCTTCAACGCCGGCCTCTTCATCTGTGAACTGAGGCATAGGCGAGGAAACAACAGGTGTTGAAGGGATCTTATCCACTTCAATTTCTTCATCCATCTGCTCTGACAAAGCAGCGGAAGGATTCTCTTCATCAGATCCGCTAGGGATCACATATTCTTCATCAAAAGGAACAAGGTCCTTTGATGGCATGGTTGAGATCGGAACAACATCAATGGGATTTTCAAACGAACTTGTCATGTGCTTCATTTTCTTGGTGAAGAATCTGATGTAGCTGATGCTTTCCTCTTAAATCCTTCGCATGCTGCAACCTTGGTCTTCTTCACATCTGATGCAGATGGAAGGATCGGAGTTGGGTTAGGCGCAGGAGGAGCAGAGGAATCTAGTTGATTTTCTTCAGGCACAACTAATGCAGTCGCCCTGACCACTTCATTTTCTTCAGGCGCACCACTGGTGGATGCCCTGGCAATTTCTTCGGCGGTTGGAATGCAGTCATCAGCCCTAGAACTCACATTTTCTTCAAAGTTTGAAAGTCATCGGTGGTGGGCATGTTCTTCAGTTGGCGGCGGATGCTTGACTGAGGAATTTCTTGTTGCGATGGAGCTGCAACATTGGAGGTGAACTTCTCAGTCAGTTAAACAAACCTGACTTTGGCTCCTTGCCAATCAGCATAGTAAGCATTGAAGTCATCGCTGAGGGCTTTGATTTCAGACTGGAACTTTATAAGTTCATCAATTGTCATAGAGATAACGTTGTTCTTCAGAAATTTTTCTTTCCTATACTGTGCTTTCTTGATCTTTCTGGCCTTCTCATATTTCCATTTTTCTTCTTGGATGAAATGGGTCAGCATGTGACTTTGGCCAGGAGTCAAATTGAAATCAGGCAAAGGAGTGTTTGGGTCCTTGTGCCAGAGATCAATATAGTCGAGGATCAACCTTGGATCCAAAAGCAGTGGCACATTTGTGCCTTTGGCTCTAGCGGCCCGGACTTGCCTATCTCTGATGATTTTAGCAAGTTCTTCATCATCAGCTTCGTCTTCATCAGACGGCACTTGGAAGGCGACCTGCTTCTTCTGAGGACTAGGGCGAGGACCTCGTCCAGCAGTGGCCTTTGTCTTCAGTTGAGAGGGTCTCGTTGAAGAGTTTGGTGCAGCTGAGGAACTAGCTGAGACACCAGAGGCAATGGAGATGCATGTAGTCCTTTGGCACGTGGCAAGATGCACAGGTGCAGAGGACTTTGACGGAGCAGCTGAGGACTTTGGAGGAGCTGAGGATTTTGGAGGAGCTGGAGCAGCATGAGGAATTGGCTTTGAGGACTTTGAAGATTCTGGCCGTGAGGGCATTGCTGAGGAACTTGGCCTTGAAGGAACTGTAGGTGAAGCATTTGGCTTACATGCAGGCTTCTTTGCCATAGATTTCTTCGGCTTGACAGGGGCCTCAGCAGCAGCAGAGTCTTCGTTGAATTTCCTCACTGCTTCTTTGGCTTGTCTAGCCAACTTGGCCTGGCACTTGGCCCATTCATCAAGATAGTCCTCACCGTGCTTGAGGCTGGTGGGATCTTCTTCTTGGCCAGGTGCCAATGGAGGTCTTGGGCATAGAGGATTTAGAGCGAATTTCTTCATGTACTTTGGAGTTACATACCTGTACTCCCTCCATTCTCTTGCCCATCTCCTTTCTATCCTCTGGATGCGCACTTTGCGCTGATTTTTGTTCTCCTTACCAAACTTGGCCTCATCAGGAGTGCAATATTCTTTGTATATGTCATCAGAGATCTCAAAGGCAGTCATGACCTCAGGCTTATTTCCTCCTTTCTGTGGCTTCTTACCGTCTGCCATTTTCTTTAGTTGAGGAATTTGAACAATCGAATTCTCTGAAGAAGTATGCAACTTTTCTTTGAGGAGCAGCTGCAAATGAGTTAAGTTGATGAGAACCTAGTGATTCAAAGACGGACATGAGTACACGTGGAGCAGAGTATAGTTGCGAGGAATTTGGAGAGGTCATATGCGTTTTCAGAAGGTTTTTCAAAAAGAACAAGTTTGAGGAATTTGACCAGATGAGTCTTGAAGAATTTCACTAAGAGTTCTTTGTCTTAGGTTCCAGAGTTGTATAGATCAAAGATCCACACAATTGAGGAATCTTGAAAAAAAATGATGCTTTGAGAAACGAATCAAGAACTGATGACATGTGAGGTGTTTAGTGTGTGAGGATTTGAAGAATAAAACACCTTTGAGTATTTTGTAGAAATCATTTGAATCAAAGAGGGCAGTAAAAGTAACTTTTAATTACCCTGAACGAATAACACGATGAACAGTGAGGTGGAGAAGTGAAGTTCATCTATGCAGATCTTCCACGCCCTAACTCGGCGGAGGAAGACGGCTACGACGGCGTCGGAGTGAAGATTTCATGCGGCAAGCAGAGTACGACGGCGACGAGGTCGAGGCAGTGAAGCTCTTCCTCACTGGTGACGATGGAGTAGCGGCGGCGCTAGGGTTTGAGGAGCTCGACCGGGAGAGAGAGGTCGAGCAGAGTAAAGGAAGTGAGGAAGGGGAGAGGGGGCATTTATAGTCACGATGAAAAACTGTTCGCCCGAAGATTTTGGACGAACGTGCCCAAGACCCTTCTCATTCGCATGACATGTGTCACCCACGTACTGAAAAGTGGAGATCGTGTTAGATCGTGGGTGAATAGATAAGTCTATCGTGGGGTGCGGAACGGTTTGAGCGGCAAAGCAGAAAATTTGGATAAGATAAGTTAAAAGTTCCGTTCGCAAATTCTTCAGCTGACAAGGACACGGTGAAGATTTTGAGCGAAGTTTCAAATAGAACACACATGAAGAATTTGTGAATAGATTGGGTTGAGTATAGCATAGAGGGGGACGGGTCCGATCACATTCACTTAGCAGAAAACGCAACTTGAAGAATTAGCCACAAGTGAATGCTGTAGAGGACGTAAACTCATATATATATATATATATATATATATATATATATATATATATATATATATATATATATATATATATATATATATAGTCAAATGAAGAAAAACGACGGAAACAATGAAGATTTTGCAAAGTTGAAGAATTTGAACAACTGAGGAAAAACTCAAATTGAAGATTTACAACTTTTGGTGGTGGCGTGACCCACCATATAAGAATGATGATTTCAGACACCGCGTACAATTGTCGTAGGGTTCTGAGAATCAAATTCTTCATTAATTTCTTCACACTTAGAGTGTTATTTTTCATCGATTGAAGAAAAAAAACCTTTCTTCATGTGTTGCACATCTAAGTCATCAATTTTGCATAAGTGTTAGGATGAGTGTGAAAGTGCGTTATATCGACTAGAGGGGGGTGAATAGGCGATTTTTATGAATTCTTCACTGAGAAATTTGCCGGTGAGGAAATTCCTTAGCGAAGAACTACTTGCAGCGGAATAAGTACTCAGAAGTAAGCATAAGAGAATGCGGGCATGGTCATCATGATGAAAGGAAGACAAATAAAGAGTACAGAAAGCGTAAGCACAGGATAGCACAAGATGAAGACAAAGCGGTGAAGAAATTGAACTGAGGAAATTGAGAAAGTCTTCAAACACAGATATGAATAAACACTCAACACAGTAATGAGGAAATGAAAGAGTTGAGGAAATAGAACCAGTTAGGTTGGTGAAGACAATGATTTGGTAGACCAGTTCCAACTGTTGTCTCGGTTGTACGTCTGGTTGGAGCGGCTGAGTATTTAAACTCGAGGACACACAGTCCCGGACACCCAGTCCTGAGCACGCAGCTCGGGACACCAAGTCCTCACCATATTCTCCTTGAACTAAGGTCACACAGACCTCGTCCAATCACTCGTGGTAAGTCTTCAGGCGACTTCCAAACCTTCACAAACTTGGTCACTCGGCGATCCACAATTCCTCTTGGATGCTCTAGACCATGACGCCTAACCGTCTGGAAGAAGCACAGTCTTCAAAGGTAACAAGCGTCGGATCCACGCAGGATCAATCTCTTGATGATGCTCGATCACTTTGGGTTTGTAGGGTTTGGTTTTGGGTTTTCCTCACTCGATGATTTTCGCTCAAAGTCCTCGGAGGATGGGTTGCTCTCAAATGACAAGTGTCAAGTTTCTCCCGGAGCAGCCAACCACCTAGTGGTTGTAGTGACTATTTATAGCCTAGGGAGCAGCCCGACATGATAAGACATAAAAGCCCTTCAATGATATGACCGTGAGGTGGATAAGATATTTTGGGAAAGTTGGCGCGCAGCACAGTAACGGTCGGAAAATTGACTCTCAAATTACTAAGGGCTATAATGTTACTCACTGTGTAGACAATCCGCCTTTGGCGAATTCCTAACTCCTCGGTCAGAACAAATTCCTCAAATAACAGCAGAACTTCGTCTCATCCTTTGAAGAAATTGACTGAAGCTGTATGAGATTTCCAAAGGCTTCACTCGAAGGGATTGGTAGGTGTAGGATTTTGAGTTGAGCATCACATGGAAATTTTTCCTTAGTATTTCCTCGACCCCTTTAACGATGACGGTGTTTCCTATGACTCAAGAAAGAGAAAAAGCGAAACTACGAAAACAAAAGTCTTCACGCTTCATGTTCCTCAAATGAATACCAAGTCTTCAAGGTCACACCAATTTCTTCACTTTCAAAGTCTTCAGAAAGTCTTCAGAATATCAAAGTCTTCAGTCGAAGAACTTCATTTTTAGGGGTCGACTTTCACTGTAAATATCAAACTCCTCATAGACTTATAGACATGTGTACACTAATAAACACGTTAGATCCTTAACCTATAAGTCTTCAATACACCAAAATCACTAAGGGGCACTAGATGCACTTACAATCTCCCCCTTTTTGGTGATTGATGACAATATAGGTTAAGTTTTCAACGGGGATAAACATATGAAGTGTAAATCTTGATGTTGAGGAATTTGATTGCAAGATATAGAAGAACTCCCCACGAAGATGTGCATAGTGAGGAATTTGCTTTTGAGGCAGTGCACATTTGAAGAGTTGAATCATGGAGATCTCTCCCTATATCTTGTAATTCATACACGCATTTGACATATAATATGAAGAATTTGAAATGCATGATGAAATATGGTGCTTGATGAAATTCAGCATGCGTGCGATAACTTTAATGAGGAACAAGCATGCAAAATAACACATCAAGAGTATCAGAGCTTAGTGCATCAAAAGTATCAGAGCACCATCGGGTTTAAGATTACAACTTGATCCAATAAAAGTTTCAGAAGAACGAGAGTTGTAACTTAACAAAGATTGCCCATATAATAGACCCGCTTGAAGACTAACTCACATTTCTCCCCCTTTGTCATCAAATGACTAAAAGGATCGAAACTGAGGACTAACGCCCCAGAAGAATTTCAAGTTGATGAAGGAGCGCCAGTGTTGTTTGGGTCGGTTGTCGTAGTGGGGCCTGCCGCGATGTCGTCCAAGTCTTCATTTTCATCGGTGTCTCGTGATGAAGAATAGGAGCTAGCCACCAAGGAAGGAACTTTTACCTTCTTGTATTTCTTGGAGGAGGTGCAGACCAGTCAAATTCTTCCTTGAGACCCATTGTCGTCAGTTCTTCCGTCTTTGTAGACATTTGAAAGAACAGCCAGTGCGTTTGAAGGTTTCATGGAGGTAGTAGTGGTTTTTCTTCACTGCATTGTGTGTAGAGGTCATGTTGTGAAGAATTGAACCAAACTGACGCTTGACCCATTTATGATTGCGATCAAGCTTTTGATGAAGACTGAGGAGTAACTCACGATCAGTCATCACCCTGGGTGTTGTGGCTTGAGGACTTTGCTTGGCTGAGGTATTTGCGGCAGAGTCATGTGTGGCAGAGTCATCATTGGTGGAGTAGGCTGCAGCTTTTGTAAACCATCCATCCAATGGACGCAGTGCCTTCATCGATCACTGTGATAGCCTTGCCCTTGTCATCACCGAGGTAAATGTCCGTTTGAGGACTTCAATCGAGGGCAAGTAGCTGCAGTGGTTCGAGTATCGACCTTGTAATTGAGTGAAGACCTTGTCTGATGAACCTCATAATCCATGGTGCATAAGGCTTGACTCAAAAGGTGACATAGCAATATTCGCGAGTCCTCATGAAGAAATCATGGAAGTTGGCCAGGAACGCCATGAATGATATTGAAAAGCATATTCTTCATGATGCCAACGACTTCTTCATCATTTGAGTCGTGGCCTTTGATAGGACTCATTGTCTTCGTCGAGAATCCGATAGACAGTCCGAGGCACATACAATAATTCCTTGACGAGGAATTTGGTTCTTGGGGCCTGCCCTGGCTTCAAAGTCTTCATCAGCACTTGCATATAGTGATTTGAAAGCTCAGGTTCGTTGTAGATACAACGGCACCATCAAGGGGAGGACTGAGTGGTAGAGCACGAAGCAATTGATTCTTGGTGCCTTGTAGTGAGTGTTTTCGGACATCGATCTAACACCCATGAGTTCACGTCTTGGCGTCTCCGGTGATGTGCAGCGTTGCATAGAATTGAAGAATGAGTTCTTCATTCCAATCACGCAGATGTCGGTCAGAAATTGAAGTCTGCATCGTGAAGAACACCGAGCGGCTCGAAGCTGGCAGAGACTCCATGTCCACATGAGGAATATGTGCATGATCGAAGACTTTGTCTTTGTTGAAGAGCACTCGAGGAATAGAAATTGGCTTGGTGGCAGTCCGTAAACGCCTCTTCCTTATGCAAGCGAGTCATATGGATTGTAATCGATGAAGAATACGTGCTGCATGAAGAAATCTTCAGCCTTGAACTTTTGCTTTGTTGAGAAGGGATTTTTGGCTTTGGCGGTGGAGTGTCGATGAGTTGCATCACAACCTCTGGAATCGCAATCTCGGGTTCTTCATTGAGGAATTTCTTGTTCCTCTGCTGAGTGCGATCGAGGATCGGCAGCAGAGTTCATCGGCGCTAGTGGCTGGAATTTCTTCATGGACAGATGAAGTGGGATGAGTTTCTTCAGAGACCATTTGAACTGTTGGAGCAGGGGACTGAGGAATCTGTTGAATTGGGGTGAAGAGTGGAGAATTTGGATGCTGACTTTCCCAAAAGTCATCATTCATCACTGGCGTTGTGCTTCCAATATCCACATCTTCTTCAATTTCCTCAACACTGGCCTCTTCAGCTGTGAACTGAGGCATATGCGAGGAAATGATTGGGGTTGAAGGGATTGCTTCCACTTTAATTTCTTCATCAATCTGCTCTGACGAAGCAGCAGAATGATCTTCTTCATCAGATCCGCTTGGGATCTCATAATCTTCACCAAAAGGAACAAGGTCCTTTGATGGAATTGAGGAAATTGGAACAACATCAATAGGATTTTCAAAGGAGCTGGTCATTGGCTTCATTTTCTTCGCATTAAGAATTTGACGCAGTGATGCTTTCCGTTTCTTCACCGCAGCTCGATTACGCAGCCTTGGTCTTCTTCACATCGAGGCGGATGGAAGAATTGGAGTTGGTGTTGGCACAGGAGGAGCCGAGGAATCTGGTTGATTTTCCTCAGCGCAATCGATGCTGATTGTTACGACTTGTTCGGTTTCTTGAGCGCACCACTAGTGGATGCCCCGGCAATTTCTTCGGCTGGAATGAGATCATCAGCCTGGAACTAGCATTGTCTTCAGCAGCTGAACTTCATCGGTCTTTGGCATGTTCTTCGATCACGAGGTGAGGCTCCAGCCTGAGGAATTTCATGTTGCATTGGGGCAACAACATTGGTGAACTTCTTCGTCAGGTTGACGAATCTGACTTTGGCTCCTTGCCAATCAACATAATAGGAGTTAAATTTATCGCCGAGGGCTTTGATGTCACCTGCATCTTGATAAGTTCTTGATTGTCATCTTGACAACGTTTTTCTTCATGATTTCTCCTTTCACATCTGCGATTTCTTGATCTCTCCGGCTGTATCAAATTTCCATTTCTCCTCTTGGATGAAATGAGTCAAGATGTGACTTTGGCCAGTGTGTCAACTTGAAGTCGGGCATAGGAGTGTTTTGGTCCTTGTGCCGGAGATCAATGTAGTCTAGGATCGCTCTTGGATCCAACGGCAGTGTACTGCAGGTGTGCCTTTGGCTCTAGCGGCCCTTTCTTGGCGGTCTCTGATGATTTCCGCAAGTTCATAATCATCAGCCTCATCATCTTCAGGTGGCTCTTGGAAGGCGACCTGTTTCTTCTTGGGACTTGGCCAAGGACCTCGTCCATTGTGGCCTTAGTCTTCAGCAGCAGAGTCGGGCGGATGAAGAATTTGGTGCGGTGAGGAACTTCTTTGAAACACCAGAGGCAATGGAGATGCTGCAGTCCTTTGGCACATGGCCAGATGCACAGTCTTTGAGGACTTTGTCGGAATCACGAGGACTTTGTAGGAGCAGCCGAGGACTTGGGAGGAGCAGGAGCAGCATGAGGAATTAGCCGTGAGGGCACAATCGAGGAACTTGGCCGTGAGGGCACCGTTGGTGAAGCACTTGGCTTGTGTGTGCGGGCTTCTTTGCCATAGATTTTCTTGGCTTGACAGAGGCCTCAATGGCAGCAGCAGAGCAGAGTCCTCATTAAGTTTCCTCACAGCCTCATTGGCTTGTCTTGCCAATTTGGCTTGGCGCTGGCCCATTCTTCAGAAAGTCCTCACCGACTTGATCTTTGGTGGGGTCGACTTTCTTGACCAGGTGCCAATGGAGCTCTTGGGCATGGAGGATTGAGAGCGAATTTCTTCATGTACTTTGGAGTTACATATCTGTACTCCCTCCATTCCCTTGCCCATCAACTTTCAATCCTTTGAATGCGCACCTTGCGCTGATTTTTGTTTTCTTTGCCGAACTCGGCTTCATCAGGTGTGCAATAATCAGCATATATTTCCTCAGGGATCTCAAACGCAGTCATGACCTCAGGCCTCTTTCCTCCTTTACGTGGCTTCTTTCCTTCGCCATATTCTTGGTGAGGAATTTGAACAAACGAATTCTCTAAAGAAGTATGCAACTTTTCTTGAGGAACGCTGCAGATGAGTTAAGTTGATGAGAACCTAGTGATTCAAAGAATGGACATGAGTACCGTGAGCAGAGTATAGTTGCGAGGAATTTGGAGAGGTCATATGCGTTCTCAGAAGGTTTTTTCAAAAAGAACTAGTTTGAGGAATTTGACCAGATGAGCCTTGAAGAATTTCACTAAGCGATCTTTGTCTTAGGTTTCAGAGTTGTATAGATCGAGGATCCACACAATTGAGGAATCTTGAAGAAAATCATTGCTTACAGAAACGAATCAAGAGCATATTTTGTTTGAGGTGTTCATATGTGTGAAGATTTGAAGAATAAACACCTTTGAAGATTTTCAGGAAGGTTTGAGAATCAAAGCAAGTAATAAAAGTAACTTTTAATTACCGAAGTGAAGAACACGATTTAACCGAGAAGAACATATGGGAAGTTCGTCGAGTTAGATCTTCCACGCCTAACTTGGCGGAGGAAGACAGCTACGGCGGCGGGCGGAGTGAAGATTTCATGTCGGTAGCGAGTACGTCGACGACAAGGTCGAGGCGGTGAAGCTTTTCCTCACCGCTGACGATGGAGTAGCGGCGGCGCTTAGGGTTTGAGAAGCTCGGCGAGAGAGAGCGGTCGGCGGAGTAAAGGAAGTGAGGAAGGGAGAGGGAGTATATATATAGCCACGGTGAAAAAATGTTCATCAAGATTTGGGACTTAACGTGCCTGACCCTTCTCATTCGCTTGACATGTGTCACCCACGCATCGAGAAGTGGAGATTGTGTTAGATCGTGGGTGAATAGATAAATCTATCGTGGAATGCGAAACGGTTTGAGCGGCAAAAACGAAAGTTTGGATAAGATCAGTTTTAAAGTTCCGTTCGCAATTTCTTCAGTTGACTAGGACACAGTGAAGATTTTGAACGAGTTTCAAATAGAACGCACATGAAGAATTTGTGAATAGATTGGATTGAGTATAGCATAGAGGCGGAAGGGTCCGATCACATTCACTTAGCAGAAAAAGCGACATGAAGAAATAGCCATAAGTGAATGCTGTAGAGGACATAAACCCATATATATATATAGCTAATGAAGAAAAACGACGGAAACAATGAAGATTTTGAAAAGTTGAAGAATTTGAAAAACTGAAGAATTTCAAAAACTGAGGAAAAACTCAAATTGAAGATTTTCAACTTTGGTGGTGGCGTGACCCAATCAGATAAGAATGATGATTTCAGACACCGCGTACAATTGTCGAGGGTTACGAGAATCAAATTCTTCATTAATTTCTTCACACTTAGAGTTTTATTCTTCATTGATTGAAGAAAATCGTTTCTTCATGTGTTGCACATCTAAGTCATCAATTTTGCATAAGTGCCAGGATGTGTGTCCTTTTCAAAGAACATTCGAAGATTCTAAGATATTTAGCTCACACCGCAACTTGCTAAATCTCTTCTCATCCAAGGGCTTTGTGAAGATATCGGCTAGTTGTTCTTCGGTCTTCACATGCTCGATGGAGATGTCGCCCTTCAACACATGATCACGAAGAAAATGATGACGAATTTGAATGTGCTTTGTCTTCGGTGCTGAACTAGGTTGTGAGCAATCTTGATGGCACTCTCATTGTCACTGATGAGAGGCACATTCTTCCGTTGATGCCGTAGTCCTTGAGAGTTTGCTTCATCCACAACAATTGAGCACAACAAGAGCCAGAGACAATGTATTCAGCTTCCGCGATGAAGCGGTGATATGCAGTTCGCTTTCTTCGAGGACCAACGGACCAAAGATAGTCCGAGGAAATGACAAGTACCAGATGTTGACTTGCGGTCCACACGATCACCAAAGATAGTCGAGTCAGAATATCCAATGAGATCAAAAGCAGAGCCCTTGGGGTACCATAATCCTAGTGTTGGTGTGTGAGCTAGATATCGAAGAATATGCTTCACAGCCTTATGGTGTGATTCCTTTGGTGTAGCTTGAAATTTGGCACACATACAAAAATTAAGCATTATATCTGGCCTAGATGCACATAAGTACAATAGAGAACCAATCATGGAGCGGTATACCTTGTGATCGAAGTCAATACCATTTTCATCAGTGCATAGATGGCCATTTGTGGGCATAGGAATTTTGACACCTTTGCAATCTTGCATGCGAATTTCTTCAGGACATCATTGAGGTATTTCTCTGAGATATGAATATGCCATTGTGTTGTTGATTTAATTTGAAGACCTAAGAAGAATTTCAACTCTCCCATCATAGACATTTGATATTCTTCACTCATCATATAGGCAAATTCATCACTATAACGTTGGTCAAGACGGCCAAAGATAATATCATCAACATATATTTGGCACACAAACAGTTCACCATCATATGATTTAGTAAAGAGAGTAGGGTCGAGTGAACTGGTGTGAAGCCATTCTTCACGAAGAATTCCTTCAATGTATCATACCACGCCTGTGGGGGCCTGTTTGAGACCATAGAGGGCCTTGTTGAGTCTCAAGACTTTTTCAGGATTCTTTGGATCTACAAAACCTGGGGTTGAGCAACATATACTTCTTCCTCAAGCTTACCATTGAGGAATGCACTTTTTACATCCATTTCATATAAAGTGATATTATGATGGTTAGCATAAGCAAGTAATATGCGAATAGCCTCAAATCTAGCAACAGGTGCAAAAGTTTCATCGAAATCAATTCCTTCAACCTGTGTGTAGCCTTGAGCTACAAGTCGTGCCTTATTCCTCACCACAAGGCCATTTTCATCTTGCTTGTTGCGGTAGATCCACTTTGTGCCAATGATATTGTGCTTGCGAGGATCTGGGCGTTTGACCAGTTCAGACATTGTTGACCTCGAACCGATGTAATTCTTCTTGCATGGCCTGAATCCACTCGGGCTCCGGAAATGCTTCATCTACCTTGGTGGGCTCGTGTGATAGAGACAAAAGCATAGTGCCCACAAAAGTTAGATAAATGTGAAGCTTTTGAGCGTGTGAGAGGACCTGGCGCTTCAATGTCATCGATGATCTTGTCAACTTGCACTTCTTTTGCAACGCGAGGATGAGCTGGTTGTCGTCGAGGAATTTGATCATTTTCCTCAGCACCATTGTCTTCAGCATTATCTTCAGGTGCATCAGCTCGACGTTCTTCGCGTACAGGAATGAATTCTTCAGCAGATTCTTCAGTAGGAATGACATCCTCAGTTGCCTTGAACTTGATAGATTCCTGTGAGCTGGTTCATCTAACACGAAGGTAGGTGCTCTCTTTGCGAGCCATTAGTTTCATCGAACCGCACATCTACAAGATCAACAATCTTGTGAAGAACGATGTTGAAGACTCTGTAGGTGTGCGAGTCCTTTCCGTAACCAAGCATAAAACCTTCATGTGCTTTGGTGCAAATTTAGAACTGTGATGAGGATCTCTAATCCAGCATTTAGCAATCAAGACTTTGAAATAACTCACATTGGGTTTCTTGTCGTTGAGGAGTTCATAAGCAGTCTTCTTGAAGAATTTGTGAAGATACACTGCTGATGATGTGGCACGCGGTATCAATTGCATCAATCCAAAAAGCGACTAGGCGTTTTGTATTCATCAAGCATAGTGCAAGCCATCTCAACAAGAGTTCTGTTCTTGCGCTCCACAGCGCCATTTTGTCGAGAGGAGTAAGGGAGCAGATAACTCATGAGTAATACCAAGTTCATCAAGATAGGCATCAAGACCGAATTCTTGAACTCGGTTCCCATTGTCACTCGTGATGTGTCCGATCTTCACACCAAAGTTAGTTGAAGCCCTCGAGGAAAATCGTTTGAAGACTTCCTGCACTTCATTTTTGTAAGTAACAATGTGTACCCATGTGTAACGAGACTAATCATCAACAATAACAAAGCCATATAGAGATGCATCATTAGTGACTCTGAGTAATGATTAGGACCAAAGAGGTCCATGTGAAGAAATTCAAGGGACGAGTAGTGGTCATGATAGTCTTCCTTTGGATGCTTGGCCTTGGTCATTTTTCCAGCTTCACAGGCTCCACACAAGTGATCCTTGAGGAATTTGACATTCTCAATGCCAATGACATGCTTCTTCTTTGCAAGCGTGTGCAAATTCCTCATGCTGCATGACCAAGTCGCCAATGCCATAGCCAGCCTTGAAGCTTTTGCAAGTAGACACACGGCTGGTTGTGGTCCCAGAGAGAAATCAACAATATACAAGTCTCCTCTCTTAAAGCCTTCAAGACTTTGGAATTGTCGACTTCCATAATCACAACACAACGATACTTGCCAAAGATAACAACCATACCAAGATCACAAAGCATTGAGACTGACATGAGGTTGTATCCTAAGGACTCAACAAGCATGACTCTGTCCATGTGTATGTCCTTAGAGATCGCAACCTTACCAAGACCCAATACCTGACTTTTGCCTTTGTCAAAGAAAGATGATATGGTTCAGATGTGACTGTGATAAGGGAGTATCCATCAATAGATTCTTGTCACCAGTCATGTGATTTGTACATCCACTATCGAGGACCCACTCATTGGCTTTGGGTTGATCATCCTGCAGATGAATTAGTGCAACTTACGATCGCATATACTTCATTAGTGAACAATATGATATCAAGTTCATCAGATGAATTTCATCAGACAGTATAATAGATAAGCGGTATGAGGACGTGTAAAATGAAAGTTCATTTCTTCATGATTAGCCTGCGTCCTTTCAGGCAATTTTGTCAGGCCCCTAGCAAATTCTTCAGATGTTTAAAGCACGTCTGGAGACCTGACCCTGCAGAAGAGGTTAGTTCTTTTTCTTCACCACCCACATCTGAAGGGGTGGCAAAGAGTTCATCACTCATGAAAGCACCATATGAGAATGGTGGCATAAAGGCCAATCCATTTCGCTTTCACATAAGAGGGGTTAGGGTAAGCATATGAATAAGGAGAAATTCTTCGAGGACTTATGAACATATTGGTTTGAAGAATAATGCACATATTCATAGCCCTTAGCTCTACCCTGCAAAACAGAGTTGTTAGCACGATGATAATCATATGAGGACTTTGATCCTTTTGAGGAATTTGATCCACGTGAGGAATTTGGTCCGTATGAGGACTTGGATCCATATGAAGAATTTGGTCCATATGAAGAGTTTGAACTGGGGTTCCTATTCTTCATGGTGGTGTCATGAGGACATTCACCAAGACTTTCAAGGCACTTCTTGGGAACCCAGATTTTCTTCATAGGGGAACCGTTCCTGCGATTAGTGCCAACATATCTAGGAAATACTTCACCATTCTGATTTTTAACAGTTTATAGTTGAGTCAAATGACTCATCGTAAGAATGAGGAGATTCGCATGTAAAGCCAGATAAGTTAGATGGATCAACTAGAGGTCCCTTTGCAAAGAACCCATGAGTTTTTGGGATACCGCTCAAAGCTTCCAATATGTTCCATCGGCATTGAGTTTCCTCTCAAAGGCAATACCCTCTTTCCTAGGATTTACTGTTGAGGATCTGCTTTTAAGCACATCACAAAGAGTCTGATGCCCTTTGAGGCTTTTTGTACATGCTTGTCATGTACAATTCCTTCACTACTGCATCGTCAAGTGATACTAGCAATGTCCTCGGATGAGGAATTAGTGATAGCAAGAGGCAAGCGAAGAATTTGTAATAGTTGAAGCATTTGAACATTCAGTGAAGAATTAGCGATTCACGTTCAATGCACTTTAAGCATGGAGGAACAAATTCTTCTTGAGAAGCGCTGATTTGTTGAGCAAGTAATGAATCGCGCCCTTACGAAAATCTTCATAACTCACTCTTAGCTTCTCAAGATCTTGCTTTCTTTGAAGAAATTCATAAGAAAGTTTCTCATGATCAGACAAGAGAGTGTTATGATGACCTTGAAGGCTGTCAAACCTAGACTGAAGTCTCTGAAGATTTTCAGTTAGGGCTTTAGTGCGATCCATTTCTTCACCTAACATATGATCACTTTTATCTAGCATGTTTTGAACCTTTCCCAAGGCATGTTGTTGTTTGGTGGCAATGCAAACAAGTTTGGTATAGTTAGGTTCAATATCATCATCAGATCCATCATCATCAGATTCATAGTCACTAAATTCTGATGAGGAACATTCGGTTACCTCGACACCCTTTGCCATGAGACATGATGCAGAAGATGATGATTCTGGTTCGAAAGTCATCGTTTTGAGAGATTCCTTGAAATCCTCAAACCAAGGATCATGACAGGTTCGATGACCTTCATATACGTCGGAGATTCGGTCCCAGATAAGCTTCGCATTGCAAAGATGCATAATGCACTTGAATTCATCTCTAGATAGGCAGGAACATATGATGTCCTTCGCCATGATATCAAGACGAGTGTACTTGTGAATATCATCTGCATTCGCCGTTTTGCAAAGATCAGTAAGACCAATTTCAGTGACGGTCCACAGCTCGCTGTCCATTGCCATGAGGCGCTTCCTCATCATGTCACTTTGTTCATACCTGCGGTCGACATAACTAAAACTCCAGGTGGTTAAACCAAAATCACACAGAACATGGGAGTACCTTGCTTTGATACCAATTGAAAGTGTGTTATATCGACTAGAGGGGGGGGTGAATAGGCGATTTTTATGAATTCTTCACTGAGAAATTTGCCGGTGAGGAACTTCCTTAGCGAAGAACTACTTGCAGCGGAATAAGTACTCAGAAGTAAGCATAAGAGAATGCGGGCATGGTCATCATGATGAAATGAAGACAAACAAAGAGTACAGAAAGCGTAAGCACAGGATAGCACAAGATGAAGACAAACAGACTGAAGAAATTGAACTGAGGAAATTGAGAAAGTCTTCAGTCAAAGTCTTCAAACAAAGATATGAATGAACACTCAACACAGTAATGAGGAAATGAAAGAGTTGAGGAAATAGAACCAGTTAGGTTGGTGAAGACAATGATTTGGTAGACCAGTTCCAACTGTTGTCTCAATTGTACGTCTGGTTGGAGCGGTGAGTATTTAAACTCGAGGACACACGATCCGGACACCCGGCCGAAAGCACGCAGCTCAGGACACCAAGTCCTCACCGTATTCTCCTTGAACTAAGGTCACATGCACCTCGTCCAATCACTCATGGTAAGTCTTCAGCGACTTCCAAACCTTCACAGACTTGGTCACTCGGCGATCCACAATTCCTCTTGGATGCTCTAGACCATGACGCCTAACCGTCTGGAAGAAGCACAGTCTTCAAAGGTAACAAGCGTCGGATCCACGCATGATCAATCTCTTGATGATGCTCAATCACTTTGGGTTTTTAGGGGTTTGGTGTTTGGGTTTTCCTCACTCGATGATTTTCGCTCAAAGTCCTCGGAGGATGGGTTGCTCTCAAATGACAAGCGTCAAGTTTCTCTCGGAGCAGCCAACCAGCTAGTGGTTGTAGGGGGCGGCTATTTATAGCCTAGGGAGCAGCCCGACATGATAAGACATAAATGCCCTTCAATGATATGACCGTTAGGTGGATAAGATATTTTGGGACAGTCATGCCAAGAAGAAGAACGATCGGAAATTTGACTCTCAAATTCCTCGTGGCTATCATGTTCCTCATCGTGTAGGCAATCCTGACTTTGGCGAATTCCTAACTCCTCGGGGAACAAATTCTTCAATGTAACGGAAGAACTTCGTCTACATCCATCAAGAAATTGACTGAATCGTATGAGATTTCCAAAGGCTTCACTCGAAGGGTTTGGTAGGTTTAGGTTTTTGAGTTGAGCATCATATTGAAATTTTTCCTTAGTATTTCCTCGACCCCCTTTAACAGTTCGGTGTTTCCTATGACTCAAGAAAGAGAAAATGAAACTACGAAAACAAAAGTCTTCACGCTTCATGTTCCTCAAATGAATACCAAGTCTTCAAGGTCACACCAATTTCTTCACTTTCAAAGTCTTGAAAGTCTTCGAATATCAAAGTCTTCATCGAAGAACTTCATTTTTAGGGTCGACTTTCCCGTAAATATCAAACTCCTCATAGACTTATAGACCTGTGTACACTCATAAACACATTAGTCCCTTAACCTACAAGTCTTCAATACACCAAAATCACTAAGGGGCACTAGATGCACTTACAGAGTGTTCTTTTCAAAGAACATTCGAAGATTCTAAGATATTTAGCTCACACCGCAACTTGCTAAATCTCTTCTCATCCAAGGGCTTTGTGAAGATATCGGCTAGCTATTCTTCAGTCTTCACATGCTCAATAGAAATGTCGCCCTTCAACACATGATCACGAAGAAAATGATGACGAATCTGAATGTGCTTTGTCTTCGAGTGCCGAATCGGGTTGTGAGCAATCTTGATGGCACTCTCATTGTCACAAAGGAGAGGCACATTCTTCACATTGACGCCGTAGTCCTTGAGAGTTTGCTTCATCCATAGCAGTTGAGCACAACAAGAACCAGCTGCAATGTACTCAGCTTCAGCAGTAGACAGTGATACGCAGTTCTGTTTCTTCAAGGACCAACAGACCAAGGATCGTCCGAGGAAATGGCATGTACCAGATGTTGACTTGCGGTCCACACGATCACCAGCATAGTCAGAGTCAGAATATCCAATGAGATCAAAAGCCGAGCCCTTGGGGTACCATAATCCAAGTGTTGGTGTGTGAGCTAGATATCAAAGAATATGCTTCACTGACCTTATGGTGTGATTCCTTCAAAGGTAGCTTGAAATCGGGCACATATGCAAACACTAAGCATTATATCTGGCCTAGATGCACATAAGTACAATAACGAACCAATCATGGAGCGGTATACCTTATGATCAAGTCAATACCATTTTCATCGCTGCATAGATGGCCATTTGTGGGCATAGGAATTTTGACGCCTTTGCAATCTTGCATGCCAAATTTCCTCAGTACATCCTTGAGGTATTTCTCCTGAGATATGAATATGCCATTGCGCTATTGACGAATTTGAAGACCTAAGAAGAATTTCAACTCTCCCATCATAGACATTTGATATTCTTCACTCATCATATAGGCAAATTCATCACATGCCCGAGGGGCCTTCTTGGGGCCATAGAGGGCCTTGTTGAGTCTGAAGACTTTGTCAGGATGCTTAGGATCTTCAAAACCTGGGGGTTGAGCAACATATACTTCTTGCTCAAGCTTACCATTGAGGAATGCACTTTTCACATCCATTTGATATAAAGTAATATCATGATGGTTAGCATAAGCAAATGTCTGTGAATAGCCTCAAGTCTAGCAACAGTGCAAAAGTTTCATCGAAATCAATTCCTTCAACCAGTGTGTAGCCTTGAGCTACGAGCCGTGCCTTATTCCTCACCACAAGGCCATTTTTATCTTGCTTGTTGCGGTAGATCCACTTTGTGCCAATGATATTGTGCTTGCGAGGATCTGGACGTTTGACCAGTTCCCAGATGTTGTTGAGCTCGAATTGATGTAATTCTTCTTGCATAGCCTGAATCCACTCAGGCTCCAGAAATGCTTCATCTACCTTAGTGGGCTCTGTAATAGAGACAAAAGCATAGTGCCCACAAAAGTTAGATAAATGTGAAGCTTTTGAGCGTGTGAGAGGACCTGGTGCTCTAATGTCATTGATGATCTTCTCCACTTGCACTTCTTTTGCAACACGAGGATGAGCTGGTTGTAGTCGAGGAATTTGATCATAATTTTCTTCAGCACCATTTTCTTCAGCATTTTCCTCAGGTGCATCAGCTCGACGTTCTTCACGTTCTGGAATGAATTCTTCAGCAGATTCTTCGGTAGGAATGACATCCTCAGTTGCCTTGAACTTGATAGAATCCTCAAGTGCTGGTTCATCTATCACAGAAGGTAGGTGCTCTCTTTGCGAGCCATTAGTTTCATCGAACCACACATCTACCGTTTCAACAACCTTGTGAAGAACGTTGTTGAAGACTCTGTAGGTGTGCGAGTCCTTTCCGTAACCAAGCATAAAACCTTCATGTGCTTTCAGTGCAAATTTAGCATTGTGATGGGGATCTCTAATCCAACATTTTGCACCGAAGACTTTGAAATAACTCACATTGGGTTTCTTGTCAGTGAGGAGTTCATAAGCAGTCTTCTTGAAGAATTTGTGAAGATATACCCTGTTGATGATGTGGCACGCAGTGTAAATTGCCTCAATCCAGAAGTGACGAGGCATCTTGTACTCGTCAAGCATAGTGCGATCCATCTCAACAAGAGTTCTGTTCTTGAGCTCCACGACGCCATTTTGCTGATGAGTATAAGGAGCAGATAACTCATGAGTAATACCAAGTTCATCAAGATAGTCATCGAGACCAGAATTCTTGAACTCAGTTCCATTGTCACTTCTGATGTGCTTGATCTTCACACCAAAGTTGATTGAAGCCCTCGAGGAAAATTGTTTGAGGACTTCCTGCACTTTATGTTTGTAAGTAACAATGTGTACCCATGTGTAACGATAGTAATCATCAACAATAACAAGACCATATAGAGATGCATCATTAGTGACTGCTGAGTTGTGATTAGGACCGAAGAGATCCATATGAAGCAATTCAAATGGTCGAGTGGTGGTCATGATAGTCTTTGCTGGATGCTTAGCCTTGGTCATCTTTCCAGCTTCACCGGCTCCACATAAGTGATCCTTGAGGAATTTGACATTCTCAATGCCAATGACATGCTTCTTCTTTGCAAGCATGTGCAAATTCCTCATGCCTGCATGACCAAGTCGTCGATGCCATAGCCAGCCTTCTGAAGCTTTTGCAAGTAGGCACACGGCTGGTTGCGGTCCTCAGAGAGAAATCAACAATATACAAGTCTCCTCTCCTAAAGCCTTCGAAGACTTTGGAATTGTCCGCTTACATAACCACAACACAACGATACTTGCCAAAGACAACAACCATATCAAGATCACAAAGCATTGAGACAGCCATAAGGTTGTATCCTAAGGACTCGACAAGCATGACTTTGTCCATGTGTCTATCCTTTGTGATCGCAACCTTAACTAGACCCAATACCTGACTTTTGCCTTTGTCAGCGAAGATGATATGCTTCAGATGCGATGGAGATAAGGGAGCATCAATCAATAGATTCTTGTCACCAGTCATGTGATTTGTACATCCACTATCGAGGACCCACTCAGTGGCTTTGGGTTGATCATCCTACAGATGAATTAGTGCAGCTTACGAACTCGTATACTTCATCAATGAAAAATATGATATCAAATTCATCAGATGAATTTCATCAAGAAGTAAGACAGATATAGCAGTATGATGACGTGATAAATGAAAGCTCATTTCTTCATGATTAGCCTGCGTCCTATCAGGCACTTTTTCAGGTCTCGAGCAAATTCTTCAGACGTTCACGCACGTCTGGAGACCTGACCCTGCAGAAGAGATTAGTTCTTTTTCTTCACCACCCACATCTGAAGGGGTGGCAAAGAGTTCATCACTCCGCGAGCTCCATATGAGAAAGGTGGCATAGAAGCCAATCCATTTCGTTTCACATAAGAGGATTTAGGGTAAGCATATGAATAAGCAGAGAAATTCTTCGAGGACTTGTGAACATATTGTTTAGAAGAATAATGCTCATATTCATAACCCTGAGCTCTTCCCTGCGAAACAGAGTTGTTAGCACAATGATAAACATATGAGGACTTTGATCCTTTTGAGGAATTTGATCCACGTGAGGAATTTGGTCCGTATGAGGACTTGGATCCATATGAAGAATTTGGTCGATATGAAAAATTTGATCTGGGGTTCCTATTCTTCACAGGTGGTGTCATGAGGACATTCACCTAAAGACTTTCAAGGCACCTTTTGGGAACCCAGATTTTCTTCATAGGGGAACCGTTCCTGCAGTTAGTGCCAACATATCTAGCAAATACTTCACCATTACGATTTTTGAGCAGGTTTATAGTCGGAGTCAAATGACTCATCGGAAGAATGAGAAGATTCACATGTAAAGCCAGATAGATTAGATGGATCAACTGGAGGTCCCTTTGCAAAGAACCCATGAGGTTTTGGGGTCTTGCTCAAAGCTTCCAATATGTACCATCGGCATTGAGTTTCCTCTCAAAGGCAATACCCTCTTTCCTAGGGTTCTGTTGAGGATCTCGCTTTTAAGCACATCACAAAGAGTCTGATGCCCTTTGAGGCTTTTGTACATGCCTGTCATGTACAATTCCTTCAGCCATGCATCGTCAGTGATACTAGCAATGTCCTCAGATGAGGAATTAGTGATAGCAGAGGCAGGTGGAGAATTTGTAACATTAGAAGCATTTGAACATTCAGGTGAAGAATCAGCAGATTCATGTTCAATGCATTTCAAACATGGAGGAACAAATTCTTCCTGAGAAGCGCTGATTTGTTGAGCAAGTAATGAATCACGCTCCTTCTGAAGATCTTCATAACTCACTCTTAGCTTTTCAAGATCTTGCTTTCTTTGAAGAAATTCATAACAAAGCTTCTCATGATCAGATAAGAGAGTGTTATGATGACCTTGAAGATTGTCAAACCTGGTCTGAAGTCTCTGAAGATTTTCATTCAAGGTTTTAGTGCGATCCATTTCTTCACCCAACATATCATCACTTTTGTCTAGCATGTTTTGAACCTTTTCTGAAGCCCTTTGTTGTTTCACAGCAATCTTAGCAAGTTTAGAATAGCTGGGCTTAAGATTTTCATCAGATTCATTCTCACTTGATTCAGAGGAGGTATATTTGAGTACCTTGGCACCCTTTTCCATGAAGCAATAGGTGGGAGCGTAGTCATCATTGCCTTCATCAGCCTTGTTGGTGAAGCCATTTTCTTCAGATTTGAAGATAGACTTGCTGACGAATGCATTAGTGAGAGCTAGACTCGCTACTCTAGACTCGGACTCCTCAGATGCCTCCTCTTCCTCTTGTTCCTCAGATTCAGCTTCAGAGTCCATTTCCTTGCCAATGAATGCCCGAGCTTTCTTGGTGCTGCTCTTCTTGTGAGATGAAGACTTTGAGGATTTTGATGATGAAGATTTTGAAGATTTCTTCTTTTTCTTTGCATCATCAGAATTGTAATCCTTGTATTTCTTCTTCTTTGATTCCTTTTCCCACTGAGGACAATCTTGAATGTAATGTCCAGTTTTCTTGCATTTGTGACAAAGCCTCTTCTTGTAGTCCTTTGGATGAGGAATCATTACTCCTTGAGGGTCTTCCAAAGCGGCCACGTCTTGAGAACTTAGGAATTTCTTCACGAGCAAAGTGCTAGTTCATGGCTCGATTCTTCAGGATCACCAAGGCTGCTGCCAGAGTCTTCATCTTCGCACTCGAAGCGCCTTGGCCTTGAGCACGTGATCTGCCATAGCTCGAACCATAGAGATCTCTCTTTCAAAGAATTTGGAACTCATGAGTATTTAGCCTCTCGAGGATATCGGTAGGATCAAGTGACTTGTAATCATCTCGTTCTTGTATCATCAATGCGGAGTATCAAATGAGGAATCAAGCAATCTCAACAATTTCTTCACCACCTCATGGTCGGTGATGTCAAGGCACCAAGCGCTTGAAGCTTATTTGAGATGTCGATGAGGCGATCGAAGGTTTGTTGAACATTTTCATTGTCGAGTCTTTTGAAGCGGTTGAAGAGATTGCGAAGAACATCAACTCGAGAGTCACGCTGAGTTGAGACTCCTTCATTCACTTTGGACAGCCTGTCCCATATAAGCTTAGCAGTTTCCAAAGCACTCACTCTTCCATACTATCCTTTGGCCACATATGACATTCTTCGCTTGAGAGTCGAGTTGCTTGAATCTCTTCACATCAGCAGCATTCAGAGAAGTTGTGACTAAGGGAACACCATTTTCCACAACATACCAGAGATCATTATCAATTGCCTCAAGATGCATTCGCATCTTATTCTTCCAAAGAGGGGTAGTCCGTCCCATCGAAGGTAGGACACCCAGCGGAGACCTTGATCATACCTGCGGTCGACATAACTAAAACTCCAGGCGGTTAAACCAAAATTACACAGAACAAGGGAGTATCTTGCTCTAATACCAATTGAAAGTGTGTTATATCGACTAGAGGGGGGTGAATAGGCGATTTTTATGAATTCTTCACTGAGGAATTTGCCGGTGAGGAAATTCCTTAGCGAAGAACTACTTGCAGCAGAATAAGTACTCAGAAGTAAACATAACAGAAGACAAGCATAGTCATCATGATGAAATCAAGACAAGCACAGAGTACAGAAAGCGTAGTCACAGGATAGCACATGATTAAGATAAACAGACTGAAGAAATTGAACTGAGGAAATTGAGAAAGTCTTCAGTCAAAGTCTTCAAACACAGATATGACAAGCACACAACACAGTAATGAGGAAATGAAAGTGTTGAGGAAATAGAACCAGTTGGCTTGGTGAAGACAATGCTTTGGTAGACCAGTTCCAACTGTTGTCTCAGTTGTACGTCTGGTTAGGGCGGCTAGGTATTTAAACCTGAGGACACACAGTCCCGGACACGCAATCCTGAACATGTAGTCCAGGACACTTAGTCATCACCGTTTTCCCCTTGAGCTAAGGTCACATAGACCTCGCCCAATCACTCGTGGTAAGTCTTCAGGTGACTTCCGAACCTTCACAAACTTCGATCCACTTTCGTCGATCCACAATTCCTCTTGGATGCTCTAGACCATGACGCCTAACTGTCTAGAAGAAGCACAGTCTTCAAAGGTAACAAGCGTCGGATCCACGCAGGATCAATCTCTTTAGTGATGCTCAATCACTTTGGGTTTGTAGGTGTTTGGGTTTGGGTTTTTCCTCACTTGATGATTTTCGCTCAAAGTCCTCGAAGGATGGGATGCTCTCAAATGACAAGTGCCGGTTTCTCTCGGAGCAGCCAACCAGCTAGTGGTTGTAAGGGGCGGCTATTTATAGCCTAGGGAGCAGCCCGACATGATAAGACAAAATGCCCTTCAATGATATGACCGTTAGGTGGGTACATATTTTGGGACAGCTGGCGCATAGCACAACAATGGTCGGAAATTTGAGGCTCAAATTCCTCAGGGCTATCATGTTCCTCACTGTGTAGGCAATTCGCACTGGCGAATTCCTAACTCCTCAGTTAGAACAAATTCCTTAGCGACCAGAAGAACTTCGTCTCTGTCACTGAAGAATATGACTGAACTGCATGAGATTTCCAATAGGTTCACTCGAAGGGATTGGTAGGTGTAGGATTTTGAGTTGAGCATCACTTGGAAATTTTTTCCTTAGTATTTCCTCGACCCCCTTTAACAGTACGATGTTCCCTATGACTCAAGAAAGAGAAAATGAAACTATGAAAACAAAAGTCTTCACGCTTCATGTTCCTCGAATGAATACCAAGTCTTCAAGGTCACACCAATTTCTTCACTTTCAAAGTCTTCAGAAATCCAAATTCTTCAGTCGAACTTCATTTTTAGGGGTCGAATTTCTCTGTAAATATCAAACTCCTCATAGACTTATAGACCTGTGTACACTCATAAACACATTAGTCCCTTAACCTATAAGTCTTCAATACACCAAAATCACTAAGGGGCACTAAATGCACTTACAGTTCGATAACCTTGGTTCCGACTGAGAGAAATATTTATGTCTACTGTGCTGCATCTCCTCTCCTCTTCGGGGAAAATCCCAACACAATTTACAAGTAGAAGTTACCAACGCCCAAAGTGCCTCCACCAAGGAAGTAGTATCCATGAAAACTTTATGGATGTGAGGAATCTCGCATGCCGACTCAATAAGAGCAAAACTTCATCCCTCCTTTTCAAGCTTGACATTCACAAAGCATTCAACTTGGTGAAGTGGGATGACATCATCGATCCTCTCCAAAAAAGAGGAGCTTCCCAAGCAAGGTTAGAAATTGGATCACCACCCCTTCTTTGCACTTCAACATCTCGGATTCTTTTAAACAGTGTGGCCCCCATCGAGCATGGGGATGGTCCCCCATCAAGGGTACCCCCTTTCACCCCTTCTGTTGTCATTGTGATTGACCCGCTCCAGAAACTTATTAAGTTGGCCACAAGAAGCGCCTCCTGCACAATATTAGAGGTTGTGGCACCCTTGTGAGAACATCCTTATACGCGGATGGTGCATGGCGCCCATCAAGAGAGACATTGGCAATCTTGTTGGCGTCCTCAAATGTTTTGGGGAGATCAAAGGTCTCTCTGCGAACTTTCATAAAAGCTCGATCGTTGCTATTAGGTGTGCTCACCTCAACCTTGGACCTATCCTCCAAAATTTGCTCCCTGATGAAATATTTGGGCATCGAACTTTCGGTATGGAAACTAAATAAAGTGAATTTTCAATTCCTTGAAGGTAAGGTGGCAACCAAGCTTGTCCTTTGGGAGGGAAATAACATCACCGCCATTGGGCGCACCGCTCTTGTCAAAACCGTCCTTTCCTCCCAGGCGGTGTGCTACATGATTCCGCTCATTGTTCCACCGAGCACTCTCCACAACACCAACAAGCTTGAGCGAGCCTTTCTTTGGTCCATTTCGACAAGACTACCGGGGTGAAATGCAAAGTAAATTGGGATATGATGTGCTGGCCCTATGAGCATGTGGGTTTTTGGTGTGGTCAACACTGAGAATTTTGCGAGAGCTCTGAGATTGAGAATGCCATGGTATGAACGGTACGAGCAAACAAAGTTGTGGGTTGGCATGGGAAATCATTATGATGAGAAGGACCTTGAGCCCTTATATGCCTCCACTACCATCACCGTGGGAACGGTGCCAAGACCCCCTTTTGGGATGCACCTTGGGCAAATGACCGGAAACCCAAGGAGAACACACCCCTCTTCTATGAGGTGCCCAAAAGGAAATATTTAAAGATGAAGGAGCCCCTCCATGCGGATGCTTGGGTTTCCAAAATCAAGATTTCCGTCAACTTATCCATGACCCACCTTCGTCAATTCATTGTTGTTTGGATTCTCATATGTGGTTTCCACCTTGATGAGCATGTCGGGGATGACATACGTTCAAAGCACAGGGACAATGTTCATTACTCGACGACCTCCGCTTGTTTGACACAATTCATGGGAACTTTCTACTCTCTCGATGGAGCTGACGATTTGGAAGGCTTGGACTCATTCAAAGGTTAAGTTCTTTACTTGGCTGGTCATTCAAGATAGGATTTGGACCGCCGACCATTTGGCCAAGCGAGGATGGTCAAATTACGGTCTTTGCCCCAAATGCATGAGGGCGCAAGAGTATGGGATGCACCTCTTTTCAAGTGCCCCTTTGCACTTCGTTTATGGAATTCGGCTAACAAGTTGCTTCACCTCAAACACAGTGACACTTCCTCTTGGCACCTCGAGTGATCCATCAAAGAGTGGTGGGCCAATTTTTCCGGCATCATCACCCCCAATAGGAAGGCCATGACATCTCTCACAACGCCCATTAGCTGGACCATTTTTTCGATAAGGGGCACATTATTACTTAAAAGATTTAAGTATTACACCATTCTCTGCATAAGTAAAGTGCACACCGCCAAACAATGTCCTCTCATAAAAAAACGAAAAATAAAAAGCCAAAATACAAAGAAACATGTAGAGTTTGTATAATGCCTAACCCGAGGGGGGGCCAATCCTAAGATCATGTTGCCACACATGTTGCGTAAAAGTATCCCCACTGTAGTCTCCAATCATGTACACACCTTCGTAAACATGTCTTGATTATTTAAAATACAAGGAATGGCCAGGTGTTCGGACATAAGAGCACGTCGTCACCAATCTTGCTCACTAGCATAAATACGAGGCTAAGTTATGGGTTAATCACGGGCGCCAAGAAATTGGGAAATATTTTACCAAGAGAGTAACACTATTATGTAGCTTGGGGTCATGTAATGATGTAAAACAGACTCTATTCTCTTATTAACTAATGAATGAGATAAATCTGCTGTCTTCATTTCGGAAAATGCGACAAGAACTCAGCTGGAACGTTTTCTCTGTGCTTGAACGACGTGTTCTCTGAAGTGCCAAGCAGATTCCACGAATACCACGACACGATTCCGCGCAGCATGTAGCAATCACACTGATCGCTCGCCCGAAGTTCTCAGCCGCACAGGCAAAACCACGACCGGCACCACGTTTCTGGATGGTGATGGCGAGAGCTGACATGAAGGTCAGCCTCAGGGGCAGGACCCGGCCGGGAGATGCGGTTGTTGCAGCAAGCTAGCTAGCCAGGAAAACAACAAGAAAAGGCGTGCATGAAAAGCTCGAGATCTGGCAACGCGAGGCAGTGGCCAACTGGGGAAGGCTGGAGCTCCGGAAGCAGCCATCGGTCCATCGGTCGCGAGCGCACAGTACTGCTCGCTCGCTGCATGCGACGCATCGCGCGCGTACGTGCTACCCTTGGCCATCCCCGGCCCTGGCCCTTGGCGACGGCGAGGGTCGGCCCTCCCGGCTCTGGGATCCTGAGAAGATGCGTGCGGACCAAGAGCTGGCCACTATTCAAGTGTCGATCAGCTGCTGCTGCATGCTGCATGCTGGACCCCTGCCTTCAGGGAGGGGAGAGGAGAGTGGAGCATCCCTCCTGGCTCCTCGCGGCCGGTTGCTACCTGGCCATTGGAAAATGCCATGCGCCAGCGACTTGTTAACAATTTACCGCTGGCCCTCTGCTGCTGTTATGCTGGACTAGTAGTACGAGTACTCATTAACTTGCTTTCCGTGCTTAGTCAATTAATCATACTTTGGGAGTGGGAAGTATCCTGCTAATATCCTATGCTTTGCGATAAGATACGTTTTGCATCATGCTTAAATTAGCCAGGGCATTGGTGTAAGTAATGCTGTTTGTTGCCAGGTTGTCGATGGAGTACTGATGTGCCTATGAGCTTTCTCTGTGAGGGAAAATATGACTTTGTGGTTTGACTTTCCACTTCATTTTTTTGTTTTTCTCGATGGGAGAAAAGTATATACACATATAGATGGATGCTGCCCTTACGGTTGTTTAAAAGGATAGATGGTGTCTGCTCTGTAGAGCCTAGAGGTCACTTGACTCGAGACGCGATCGCCATGGAAACATCCAGGGCGTCGCCGTACGTGTAGACGTAACGAGTTGCACGTACGCTTGGCACTGCTAACGCGCCAACACGCAGAGCAGCAGCTGTCGTTTACGTGCCATATATAATCATGAACTCCACCAATCATGCATTTTTCTTCTTATTTTCATTTCAACGGGAAAGTCCATCAAACATCGTAGCTAATGGTGGTCGGCTGGTTGGATCCGCCCATCTACGTTGCGTCCACCATGGAACCAGTGCTGCAGATTAGCCGAATATATTACTGGTATGATCATTGGAAGAAGGGAAAAGGAAGCAGAGGAGAAGCCACACGAGAGAGCGAGAGGCCGACACTTTGCGTGCATGGTGTCGGGCCCGTGCATATGGATTCACCCGGGCAAGGTCACTTCCAGGGCGAGCTGCATTCGGGGACGGGGGGTGGCTCTTCAGCCCAGCTGCACCTACCCGACACCGTCTCGGTCCTCTTCTTGCACCCAAAGCAGGGACCATGGGGGAGGCTATTTTTCCACGCCAAAAGTAGTACAATGCAATAGTGGACTCACAGCCCGTTTACATGGCAATTTTACCTATATGAAGAAGAGAAACATAAAAAAGTAAGGGTAGTTGGTTCTCATGCAAAAGTCTAGCCATATGCGCGCTTCTAGATAGATACAATAAATGTGAAAAAAGAGATAGAAAGAAGGTAAAGAGATAATGTCACTTGACTTTGAGCTAGTTGGGGCTGAAACTTACCCTTAAAGTATCCAAACACATGTGCTAGTTTGAGTTAGTTGGAACTAACCCACCAAAAAAACTATCCCTGTGGAGAGGTGCTAACTGGAGCTAGTTGTGGTGGGGCCTAAAAAAATTTCTCTTTCTGCCGCATGCAACTGCACCGGATCCTATCCATTCGTCCCTCACGCCTCCTCGTTCTCCTCCTCGGCGGCCCACAATAGCCTGCGTCGCTCGTCACTTGCCCTCCTCCCGCCTTGCCGCCGCCTTCATCCCGCACCGATCCGTCCAGCATCCTATCGCCCCATCCATCTCCATCCATCGCATCACGCCCCGCCCGCCCCGTCCGCCTCCATCTCGTCACCCCTCCCGTTCCCATCCATCCGCCCCATCTCCGACGCGACCTTCGCCGACCACGGCACCGGTCACCTCCACGCCCCCACCATGCGATGGACGGAGACGACTTCGACGTGTATGGACAAAATAAAATTTATCATATTTTAGATACTTGATTTGCAAAAATGATTTCTTTATGTCATTTGTGAGCGGACAGAGGCCACATAAGAGCCGGCCACAACAAATCCTGGTTAAAAGAGTCAAATGATTAAAAAAAAGTGCATTTATTGTCAAACTTACACTCTCATCCAAACACCACCAAAAACTAAAGTTAGTTTAAGATTAGTTTATAGTTAGAAACTAACTCTAATCTCTAATCAAGTTAGAGTATCCAAACAGGGCCGAGCCTTGAACAGGCGTTTTGTTTGGAGTACGGATCAGGAAATAGAAATGCCCCATGCAAGCGAAGATCCAGAGGAAATCCTGGCTGCGTTTCGCCTGCGCGTGTGGTGACGTCAACTCGTGTTGATTGATGCATAGATTACTTAGGGTCTGTTTGGTTCCAAATAAGTTACCAACTTATAAGTCGAAAAGTGAAAAAAAATGACTTATTTTGCCAAACAGACCTGACTTATAAGTCATCCCAACTTATAAGTCATAAGTTGCTCCACCCCAACTTAAAACTTATAAGTCACCCCTTTTGCTTGGGTCCCATCACATGCATGATGTTGATTGGTGTGAAAAAATGTGTCAAATGACTTATAAGTCAGATGACAACCAAACAGGCATGACTTATAAGTTACTGGTTTTAAGTCACCTGACTTATAAGTCATGTGACTTATTGGAACCAAACATGCCCTTACTCTTGTTGCACCCAGTACCAGTACGCGTGCATGCCTCAGCACTGGCAATTTCAATTTGGCACCACATGTGAAAAAAATCCTTGCAATTTGGCACCACGCAACGCAGTAGTAGTATGAGTACTATACTCGAACGGAACGCCTCTTCCCTCCCGTTTCCGTCCCTATATAAGCCGCGCGCCACCACTCCACAGCTTCCAAGAGCGCAACGCCACCGCCACCGCCAGCCATCCTGAGCTTCTGAGCTTGTCTTCGACCCGCACACCGATCCCGAGACTTGTGCCACCTCGCCTGTCTGCAACCAATTAACAATGGCGGCCTCCGTCGAGTACAACCGTCAGGTGTCCGCCCACCCGTGGCCGACCAATGCGCAGCCCCAGGCCGCCTTCGACCTCTTCTCCTCCTCGGGCGGCAACGGCGGCAGGCGCCGCTCGGGCGCGGACTCCGACTCGGACGACGAGGACGGCATCCCGCCGGACTGGCGGTCGCTCTACAGCCCGCGGCTCGACGTGGAGCCGTCGGTCAAGGACCCCCGCGACGAGGCCACGTCCGACGCCTGGGTCAAGCGCCACCCGGCGCTCGTCCGCCTCACCGGCAAGCACCCGTTCAACTCCGAGCCCCGCTGCCGCGCCTCATGTCCCACGGCTTCATCACCCCGGTCCCGCTCCACTACGTGCGCAACCACGGCGCCGTGCCCAAGGCCGACTGGTCCACCTGGACCGTCGAGGTCACCGGCCTCGTCAAGCGCCCCGTGAAGCTCACCATGGAGGAGCTCGTCACGGGGTTCCAGGCCGTGGAGTTCCCCGTCACGCTCGTGTGCGCCGGCAACCGCCGCAAGGAGCAGAACATGGTGCGCCAGTCCTCGGGCTTCAACTGGGGGCCCGGGGCCGTCTCCACCACCGTCTGGCGCGGCGTGCGGCTCCGCGACGTGCTGCGCCGGTGCGGCGTCATGGGGGCCGGCGTTGCCTCGAACGTGTGCTTCGAGGGCGCCGAGGACCTCCCCGGCGGCGGCGGGTGCAAGTACGGCACCAGCCTCCGGCGGTCCGTGGCCATGGACCCGGCCCGCGACGTCATCCTCGCCTACATGCAGAACGGCGAGCCGCTGGCGCCCGACCACGGCTTCCCCGTGCGCGTCATCGTGCCGGGCTTCATCGGCGGGCGCATGGTCAAGTGGCTGAAGCGCATCGTCGTGGCCTGCAACGAGTCGGAGAGCTACTACCACTACCGCGACAACCGCGTGCTCCCGTCACACGTCGACGCCGAGCTTGCCAATGCCGAAGGTACTTTCGATTTGCCTTCTCTCCTACTCCTACCTAGCTAGCGGCCTATGTAGTACGTCGCGTACATGCCGACATGAGAGGTGACGACGGCGAGCCTGACGGTATGCGTGTTGTCTGGACGTTTCAGCTTGGTGGTACAAGCCGGAGTGCATGATCAACGAGCTCAACATCAACTCGGTGATCACCACGCCCGGACACGACGAGGTGCTGCCCATCAACGCGCTGACGACGCAGAAGCCGTATACGATGAAGGGATATGCCTACTCCGGTGAGTCCCCCCTCCGACCCACATCTCATCTCCGTCGTCACCCAACTGACATCACTCACCCCTGTCGTATAATTCTCGGGCCTGTCTGATAGTACATGTCTCGTGTCGGGATTCATTTTGGGCTTGGGCCTGCTCGATACAGACAAGCCTCGTAACTTCCAGCCTGTTCGTTGTATTTGGGCCTGGGTTGACTATTCTAACATTGGCGGTGTTGTTCTTTTTAACAGGCGGCGGCCGGAAAGTTACCCGGGTGGAGGTGACCCTGGATGGCGGCGAGACATGGCAGGTGTGCGAGCTGGAGCACCCGGAGCGGCCGACCAAGTACGGCAAGTACTGGTGCTGGTGCTTCTGGTCTGTCGACGTCGAGGTGCTCGACCTGCTGGGCGCCAAGGAGATCGCCGTCCGCGCCTGGGACGAGGCCCTCAACACCCAGCCCGAGCGCCTCATATGGAACCTCATGGGCATGATGAACAACTGCTGGTTCCGGGTGAAGATCAACGTGTGCCGCCCGCACAAGGGCGAGATCGGCCTCGTCTTCGACCACCCCACGCAGCCGGGCAACCAGTCCGGCGGCTGGATGGCGCGGCAGAAGCACATCGAGACGTCCGAGACCACGCAGGGCACGCTCAAGCGGAGCACCTCCACGCCCTTCATGTCCACCGCCTCCGCCCAGTTCACCATGTCCGAGGTGCGCCGCCACGCCTCCAAGGACTCGGCCTGGATCGTCGTGCACGGCCACGTCTACGACTGCACGGGATTCCTCAAGGACCACCCCGGCGGCGCCGACAGCATCCTCATCAACGCCGGCTCCGACTGCACCGAGGAGTTCGATGCCATCCACTCCGCCAAGGCCCGCGGCCTCCTCGAGATGTACCGCGTCGGCGAGCTCATCGCCACCGGCACCGACTACTCCTCTCCGCAGAGCAGCAGCGCCGACCTCGCCGCCATCGTCGAGGCCCCTGCTGCTGGTGTTGAGCCCTTGGTGCTGCCGCCGGTCTCGACGACCGTTGCGCTCGCCAACCCGCGGGAGAAGGTGCGCTGCCGGCTCGTCGACAAGAAGAGCATGTCCGACAACGTGCGCCTCTTCCGCTTCGCGCTGCCGTCGCCTGACCAGAAGCTCGGGCTGCCCGTCGGCAAGCACGTGTACGTGTGCGCGTCCACCGGCGGCAAGCTCTGCATGCGCGCGTACACGCCCACGAGCTCCGCCGAGGAGGTCGGCCACGTGGAGCTCCTCATCAAGATATACTTCAAGGACGAGGACCCCAAGTTCCCCGCCGGCGGGCTCATGTCGCAGTACCTCGACTCGCTGCCGCTCGGTGCACCCGTCGAGATCAAGGGCCCCGTGGGCCACATCGAGTACGCCGGCCGCGGCGCGTTCACGGTGGGCGGCGAGCGCCGGTTCGCGCGCCGGCTCGCCATGGTGGCCGGCGGGACGGGGATCACGCCAGTGTACCAGGTGATACAGGCCGTGCTGAGGGACCAGCCCGATGACACCACGGAGATGCACCTGGTGTACGCGAACCGCACGGAGGACGACATGCTCCTGCGGGAGGAGATCGACCGGTGGGCGGCCGCGCACCCGGCGCGGCTCAAGGTGTGGTACGTGGTGAGCAAGGTGGCGAGGCCGGAGGACGCGTGGGAGTACGGCGTGGGTAGGGTCGATGAACAGGTGCTCAGGGAGCACCTGCCTCCAGGCGGGGACGGCGAGACGCTCGCGCTCGTCTGCGGGCCGCCGGCGATGCTGGAGTGCACGGTGCGCCCGGGGCTGGAGAAGATGGGGTACGACCACGACAAGGATTGCCTCGTCTTCTAAGCAGAGGCCGCCGCGCGCGATAATGCTCGGCTGCACATAGCACGTAGTAGACACGTAGTTGCATCATCCTGCAACTTATTAGGATAGTAGAATCGCGGGAGTCGGAATTCTCTTGAATTCTGGTACATAATACTAGTGGAGGTGGTCGACCGGATGGTGATGGCCAAATCGGCCATGGGAGTGCAGCTCGTTGTCCTTTTCATGAATTGATGACACTATTAGAGCAATCAAAATGAAGAATCATTTGCAGAAAAGAATCTTCAGTGAGTAGCTTGTGCCTGAAATTTGGATGAAACGAATCTTCAACCGGTGCTTGCTTCTGCCGTCACCGGCAGGTGCATGGACTACGGCCAGGGACAGTGGTGGTTAATGGCCTCGGGCGGCTCTCCTCTTCGTGCCTTGTCGTCATGGTGCTCGGCCGTGGCGGAGCTTCCAGCCCAAAGGTGGGCGGGCCAAATAAAAAAATAACCCGTGGGCTGAAGTATATATCTACTTTTGGACCTTAAAAGTAGATATATAATTCCATAGGCTGGGCGGGCCAGGGCCCATTCAGCCTTGCTGAAGCTCCGCTGGTGGTGCTCGCTATGGCGCAGTGGCTCGTGCTTCGTCTGGTGGTCCTGCTTCGATGGTTCTGCTGACCTACGTGGCAGGAGGGCCGCCGGCAGCCTCCATGAGGTGCGGGTGGCTGCGTTGGTCGCGATGTGGCATGTCTGGTGGTGGTGGCATGGGTGGTGTGGTGGGCCCTCGTGTTGGAGGATGACCATCGATGGGCTCCGTGAGGTGCGGTTGGTTGCAATGGTATCGGTGCCTCTTCAGCGATGGGCAATTTTGATGGTGGTGGCGGTTGGTGGGCTTGCTGACGCCGGTGAGGGATGATGTGTGATCAAGGTGGTGTGGGAGCTTGGGTGAAGACCATGTCTATGCCTTTTGCCGCGACAAGAGATGGTGGCGGATGTGGCTGTTGTTGACCTCGTTGGGAGCATCGTTGATTTGTTGCCGCACCCCTCTTGCACGGATCCGGCCATCATGACCTCTCCAAGGGAAACCATTGATCTTGTGATCGGACAATAGCGGCACTTCGGTATGTCATTTTCCCTCTTGGGGACCTCGTCTCGGATCACGGCATTGGCAAGCGGGACCGGTGGTTTGCGGAGGTTGTGGCGTCCAGGCTTCTATGGCAACGATGATGGTGGGAGCAATATCGGCAACGTGACAATGGTTGCGGTAATCGGTTCTTCTCCGGCCCGCCCGCGATATTGCCTCGGTTTGTTTGTTTCTGTGGAATTGAAGCTGCGACGACGGGGCCCTGTGGTGTACAATGACTGGTTGCAGGTGGCCAGTTTGGTGATCTTCTGCGGTGCTAGTTGTGCCTGGATTTGTCCTTCGGAGTTCTCCATCAGAGTCGGAGCTGCGCTTTCTGGACGCAGGTGGCTGAGCTTTGGCGTAGATCTTAATGCAGCTTCACGCATCCGCTAGGGTGTGGGTTAAGTCGAGGATCGGTGCCGAAGAAGTCTAAGTCGTTTGCTCATAGTTTAGGGATGTTGAGGATGCCTCTAGGGGAGGAATATTGACGATGACACATGCGTGTTGTCTCGACAAGGCCCTCTTTAGAGTGGTGTGCATGAGGTTTCTTATGTGTGTTGATTAACGAATATGATGATTTTAGCCCATTTCTTTGTAATTAACTGAGCAATCCGGTTTTCGCTCAGTTTTCTCTAATTAACTGAGCAACTCTTTTCTTCTCAATAGATGCAGGAATCCTGCCATTTAAAAAATCATTAAATTTAGATACAACCTCTAAAAAACAATGCATTGGGCTAGTTATCTCTTAAGTTTTTATATCTTCTAGAGTAACGTGTTAAGAGACGGTGTATTGTGAGATACAAATAGTAGGTTTTCACCCAGTCAACAATTAGTGGTAGTTATGAGATCACTATATTAGTATTCTAAACGCTCTTATATTAGTTTAGGAGGGAGTAGCATTTAAGAAAGGTCGTAGTTAAGCCAAAAAAACGATTTAGGCATTTCCTTCAGAAAATTTGTAATGTTATTTGCACCCGTGATGATAGCGGATCTTCTAGATCACTTCCTCAGCATAACAATGTAGCCCACAAATCAGCTGTTATCAACATTTGTAATGATGTCGGCAAGCACACCATGCCAAATTACTTTTAAAACCTACTGCTTATACTTACCTTTTAAGTCTCTTATAGTTTATAACTGTGTAGGACCTTCACACCGTCGCATGAAAACCAAGAAAAAAGAAAAATGAGCACACGTCACATGGTACAAAACCATCTACCATTACCATTGTATTGTCATTATACATAATTTTGATTTGTCTTCATGTACATAGTAATCTCTCAAACTCTCTTCATGATTATCATCATACTCACCTACAATTGAATCCATCAAACAGAAGAAGGCTGAACACAAAGACCTACATAACCCTTACAGGCAAACGATGTTTTCGTTTGCTCTTCTAATACCAGTACATGCATATGCTGACACCAACCATTTTATATACCATTGCATAGGGGCACCCGGCACTACCTACTTTAGAAGTTTTGATGGTCATTGCAAATGCGGAAACAAAGTGACGCTATACAAGAAAGAACTCATAAATTTGAGGCGTCTCGTTGCTACAAGGAAGCCACGTATGCATCTGTTACACTCAAAGAATGTGAAGACCCTGTGCACATCACCTGCAATTTTATATACAATTCTTCTTAGCGTTGTTTGTAATACAATCCACATTACATTATTTTTCCATTTAGATATTCTACTTACTCACTACTAACATCACTTCTAACTGGCTTCTTGCGCCATCGGCACAACAGGGTAATCTAGTAGGGTAAAGCGCACTCTACTCACACGAAAGGAATTAATCGATACGGTATAGTCTGCTATTTAGTCAAACTGCAATTATTTAGCGTCTGACCACCATGTGCAAGTTAATCATAATATAAATTGAACAAGACCTAAATATCATTCCCATTTTCAGGGCAGGTAGTCTACGTTGGCATCTCATTTGATGACATAGTCAGCAAATGGAATGCGACCTGAATAAACCTAACAAGATCAATGTCAGTTACTCCCTTTCCCCGTACGGTACATCGGATAATTTCCAAACAAATTTATAGTTCATAAGTGATAAACATCACCAAAATGAAAATCTCCACTCACTTGAGAAAAAGAATACCTCTATACCATGCGATATATTGCTCCGATTGATTTAGGAGAAGCAAGCCATGGGATAAAGAATAATAACCAGTGGTCAAACATTTACAAAGCATCATGTCGCCCTAGCAGCATGCAATTCCAACTCTCCTCCACTAAGTTGTACAAAAATCTATTGAAAACTTTGCCTATCAAGAAAATGCACAAACAATCCAACAAACATGGTCGGTGCTAAAGCTCACCCATCCTATTTGACTGCACGTGCTCAACTACGTCCTCCTAAAGTATGGTCCCCCATAGCAGAGATCACAAAGATCTGAAAAACAATAGGCTATATAAATGTAAAAATGGTGTGAAAAATTGGTGTTGACTGAATAGATGAGAAAGCGAACACGTAGGATGCATAAGTAGAGAAATAGACAGCTTACCAAATCAGGTGATGAGCCATGGACCATGGTTGCACGAACAGAGAAACCACGCTATCAGTACTACGACCTATTGATCAGAGGATACCAAGAATCAAAAGAAGCTCGAAGTGGCCTGTTAACAAATTGGTGCACCAAAAGTTGTGATGCGGAAAGTTGCTCGTCTGCATCGACTCTTACACACCGGCGCATGAAATCTTGAGCTTCTATAGACAAATAGCTGGGAATGGGAGGTTGTTCTCCTTTTCCAATCATAAAGAAAGCATTTATCTATAAGTAGCAGAGAAACATTAGTTCGGAGCCGGCGATTAACACCAAGTAGGCTAAATTTCGAACGAGTTACATAGAATATTATTTTGTAAGAAGAACTCCCATAGAAAAATAATCACACTTTTTTAAGAAACAAAATCGTCACAGTAATAATGTGCCATTTTCACCGTTATAATAAAATAATAGAAAAAAGAAGAGAAGAACACAATTTTTTGAAAGCATAGTATATGTGTACTGAATACGGATTAGAAGAGCTATATCTGATAAATTATTTTTTACTCATCTGATAAAAAAAACTCAGGCTTGGAAGGGTGATTTCAGGGTTGGAGGAGGGGGGGGGGGGGGTGATGATTTCCCCATGTTATGCCTCAGCAAGTACATGGAT
The DNA here is from genome assembly GCA_021605145.1 of Aegilops bicornis. NCBI lineage: Eukaryota > Viridiplantae > Streptophyta > Magnoliopsida > Poales > Poaceae > Aegilops > Aegilops bicornis. Next base: position 610,531,909 of record CM038674.1, on the reverse strand, counting down.
AGTTCCAATATTACAATCTCGATTAGTTTAAAGAAAAAGGACAATATATGTTGGCATCTTATCACATCTTTATTACAAAGTCAAATAGGCAATATCCTAGATAACAAAGGTGTAATGCATAATAAATTTAACATGCAACATACTTAATTTTTCGTGTGGCAAGTCAATACCAGAGAACTAAAACACGTGAAGTTGAAAATATGACTTACGCAAGGAAAAAAATTGCCACTCTAGATTTTGCCAATGTTCCTTATGCCATTCTAGATTTTGACATTTCACTTTTGCCACTCTTTGGTTTTGACAAGTATCACAATTGCCATTCCGTAGTAAAAGCAAAACAATTTTATTTCATTTTTGCCAATCTTAGGTTTTGAAAATCACAATTGCCACTCTGAAAATTTTGCTTTTGTCACGGGAATGGCAATTGTGATAATTGTCAAAAACTAAGAGTGGCAAAAGTGAAATGTCAAATTTAGAGTGGCATAAGGGAAATTGGCAAAACTAGAGTGGCAAAAACTAAATTTCCCCCTCGACATTCGGATATGGTATTTGACGGGTTAGCATTTCCAACACGGTACAACCCAAGCTCCACATATCAGCTGCATGCTCATATGTTTTTCTATGATTATCAACCTGAAAGTGGGAATGTGCACTTAGATCTTGGGCGCTTATTAAAAGTTACCACAATATTCATGAAATATTGCGAAATAACATCAAAGTCGAATAGTTTGAACCTGATTAGCATGGGCTAAACTGCTAAAGTATGACTATTACCTCAGGTGCCATCCAGTAAACATTTCCTTTGCATGATCTCAGCATATTAATTTTAGACACTTGAAATTAAAAGAAAGTACCAATCTGCCATTTGAAGACGTGCAAATAACGTCGAAGAAGTAGCAAGGATCACCTCCTTCATAAACCCAAAATCTGTAAGTTTTACCGATCCATTTGCATGAACCAATATATTGGCGCATTTGATACCTCTCGGTAGAAAGAAATGTCTCAATTAAAGGCTAAGGCTAAATTTTCCCACCTAAACCCTCTCATGAATAAATTCTTCATAGATTGGTTCAAACAAGAGAGGGGGCAATGGTCCTCTCAGCTAAATAGCCTAGCCTCCGTGACCGATTATTGGCTCATAAGCACTGATATTTTCAAGATAAATCATAAGAGAAGTAAATTATACCCGTGGACCACATTCCTCTCATAGTGATAAACCAATCCATTGATAATCTGCCGTGGGTACGCACAGACTTGTGAGTCTTGCAGTTTATACTTTGGATAGAGAGATGAAAGAGAACCCTGTGTAACAAGCTTAATAAAAATGTAGAGTTTAGAATCTCCCCGCATTTAAGGTGTGAACATCATTATACATAAATAAATCAATTTTTCTAGTGACATAAGGATTGCTTAAACAAAACAAAAGATCTTGAATCGCAATGCATAACCTAGGAACATGAAAAAGAGTGTGGAATATTGTTTCAATAAAAAGGAGTGTGGAATACCTTGTCAGTTCCATAATACTGGACTATATTTTGATGTTCAAAATGACTAAGGAGAGGAATTTCCTAAGAAACAAAAAGAACATAAAACTAGGCAATGAAAATTGAAGAATATAGCTTTAGAAGATGTTAGAGCATGTGAAATGTGCATAGACAATAGTTGATATCACAAAAGTAATCAAGAGCAACAGTTAACCTATTCAAGTGAAAGAATAGATTGATGTGAATTGTGTCCTTGGTCAAGCAAAGATACTTCCTTACCAGAAAAGAACACACCTTCATTGCAGAAATATTCAATAACAACAGGATAATATGGACTCACTAGCATGTAGCATTGGATGCTAGCCGGATAAAATGGACTCGAAAAGATTTGGTTAGATCGACATAATCGGATCCAAGTCCAGATAAGGTCTAAGTCGGACATACCCAACTATGAGACGCAGCGATAGGTCATCTATGAGTCTCTAGTACAACATAAGTTCTATGTCTAAGACCTGAGCTGGCGCATGTACTCTGGATGGTGACATACCTGCTTTGGGCGCACCAAACTCTACTATGTAACTGGGTAGTTATAAAGGTAGGTTTTGGACTTGTCCGGACCCATGTTGCGAGACACGGTCGAGCAAGATGGGATTTGCCCCTCCGATCAGGAGAGATATACTCTAGGGCCCTCGTGTAATTCGACCAAGATAAGCATGTTCATGCGACAAGGATTATGAGATAATACGGTTTGTGGGGCATCACTAGAACCAGAAAGAGGTTGGGCTAGCACAAGGATGACAGACTCACCTTGAGCCCGAAGTGTGAAATGTTGTACAGATTCGCCAACCAGCTTCATTGTCTACATGGTGGTCGGCACGCCTTGCTATAGGCCCTACTAACTGAGCAGGCCGGATGTGATCCGACCTACGACTAAGCTGACTTCAACCTAAGGGGTCGCGTGCTTAAGGGAAGGAACCTGTGAGGTCGGATTTTACTGCACGAGTCACATGATCCTACTCGGACTCGGATCCATGCCGAACAGACTTTGGGCTTTAGGATTGGTGCGAGGCCCACATGTTGAGCCCATGGCGGATGCCTATATATGGTAGAGGTGCGGCATACGGTTTCAGTTGACACTACTGCAGGATACTGCTAACGCGACACTACGATCAGAGACCTTTTGACAAAACTGGGCGCGATGCAAGAATCGCAAATGGTGGTGTAAAAAACCCGTAAAAAAGATGCAAAACATTTGCGATGGCGGAGCCATCAAACACAGTTCAGATTTTAGTTGCGTGTGCGATGCAGGGCACACGGATAATCCATTCGAACTGTTTGCAATAGGCAGAACAACAGAAATGGGCAGCCACATCTATGTGTGTGTGATATACGACATACGGTTCACTCGAACGAACTGTTTTTGATCAGGGAACACAACAGAAACGGTTCAACTTAACAAGATGTGTGTGATAAGCGGCATACAGTTCATATGGATGAACTGTTTGCGATGAGTCAAAAGAACACAAACGAGTCGTGTAAACAAGATGTGTGTGATACATGGCAAACAGCCGATTCGGATAAATTGTTTGCAATGAGAAATTACAACATAGACAGTTGATACATTTAGTTCGTGTGCGATTCTGTGTGTGCAAAAAACTTAAAAAAATGCAAACTAGTTGCTTGCGATGGCTAGGAGTATCGCGCACGATGCGCCCGCGAGTACTCGTGTGTGACAATTAGTAAGTTACATATACGTTTCCTTATGTTAACATGTGTGTGAATTTGCAATATGGACAGTTAATATGCAAATGCCTTCTGGACATCGGGCACACGCTTTAACTCAATGAACTGTGTAGGATACTAATACTTTCCATGAAAATTTAAGAACTTGGATAACAACATTTGAGTAACATATATATAGTGGTTACACTATTCGACAAAAGGAGGGTCTTCGTAACACAGTTTTGACAACCATATAGTCCATATCTACATACTTAACATAGTAACAATTATCACATTTTAAGAGGCTAAGGGCCAACAACCATATCATATCTACATACTTAACATAGTAACAGCTAGCACACTTTAAGAGGCCGAAGGTCAACAACCATAACTATCCGCTGGAAGCAGCTTGATCACGGCGACTCAAAGATCTCATCAATGAAAAGGAAGAGCCCTCATGTGCCTTGGTAGAGCATGAGTAGAACAATATCTCAAATTTTCCAATATGTATGCATTGCCACGACTAGCGAGACCTTGTTAATTTGAATGGTTCCATTCCTGCGGGAAATGCAGTACCTTGCAATCACGTTGGCGTTATTAGCGTGAACAAGTGTAATTCGACCACGCCGGGAAATCGATCCAGGAACTGCTACAGCGAGCAATTTCTGTTGACATGTAGAATAAAAACCAATTGTAACATATCGTTGAAGATACATATAGTTTATGAGCATCAGCATTAAAATAAGACTGTTTACCAGTGTTTTGTGCACACAATTGGTCTCGTTCAATATGTGCACCATAGGTCTAATTAATCCCATTCAAAATCCAGCTGCTCATACATTGTGCTATCTCTGCGGATTATCAACAAAGTTTATGACATGCTTCAAGTCCTTCCATTGAAATTTGGTACGCTTAGTAACATACAGATCATTTACTATGCATCCAACATATCCTGCTTAAAAGATGGAAATGTATTATTTATTCAGAACATAGCAGAAGAATATATAGTGCGCATAAATTGGTAAATAGAATTTGTTACTGCCTAGGAACGGAGTCAAAATTTGAAATCACAATTGGTTGCTTAAATAGTGATCAATTAGTCAGAACAAATACCCCGATTTTGCTAAGTAGTATGACAGCATGGAGAAAGTTGAAAGGACACTAACCTCGATCGGACTTTAATCGGCTGATGACGTTGGGGAAGTAAACATACATGTTAACTAGACCAGGCTGTGGTGCACGCACTAGAATTTTATTGCCAGCTTTCAGTTCATAACGCTTAGACATTTTTCTCCAAAGGTCCGCATTAAAATAGGAGTGACCATCTTTATCAAGTTTTACGCTAACCATCATTGTATATCCATGTTGCGTTGTCAATATGACATCCTGGGAGTCATCAACAAAGTAAAGCCCAAGATTTCCTTCTACTCCTGTTCTTACAAAACAAGGGATGTACTGCTTGAAATAAAAATTAAGATCGTAAATTAGATATATTGAAATAACAGAGCAAGATGCAAATATGGGAGTAACTGAGAGAGCAAATCAATATATAGATGAAAGCAAAGTACAAAAAATATAGAATTAAAAATAGATAATGTAACAAAGATTTCATGCAAATATTAGTGTAACCCGGTAGGAAGTGCCTTGTCGCACTGTGACTGTCCAAGATAATGATCCAGCGTCTACTGTTTCTTCAGGGAAGGATTAGTCCGGTACAAAGAATCAAAATCCATTACAAAGTTAAATATGGTTTAGTAGAAAACATAAAATTTAGTACAAAGAGCATATGGTCCAATACAATGCTGATGGATATTTCACTCACACAAAAGGTGACACACACACGCACGCACGCGCGCGCGCACACACACACACACACACACACACACACACACACACACACACTTTTTTCAGAGGGAGATTGCCTAACCCATAATAAAATAGGTATGTGCATGATTTGGGTAAATCAGCAAGAGAAGGCAAGTATCAGCAACACTATGAACTGAGCACATTGAGTATCCATTCATAAACTATGCAAAAAGATTAACCGGTAAACGCCACCAAATGGTATCTCTTTCAGGAGCAACAGCTGGGCAAATGGGATGCAAGAAAGCCACATCACAAGATATTATTCTTGCATCATAAAAGCAATACAATTAGATAATTATGATGGAATGTCTCAAAAATTTGCTGAGCAAATGGAAATAGTAAACTCTTTGATACAATGAGAGGCAAACCTCTACTGGGTGCTTAACTGAATAGTTATTGTTGACCCTTATTTAAGATAAGATGCTTAAGATAAACCCGCAAGCCCCCTTCAGTGAAGACGTGCAAAAAGATTAACTTGTGACCACAACAACTAATTCAGCACAAAGATATTAGATTTTAGAAACATATATTATAAAAAAGCACCATAAACAATTGCAATTTGATAAGAAAAGCCTACAGTACTAAGAAACTCCAACTCTGGAAATTATTTTCTATTCATTTGTTGCATTTAGTTTTCCCTTTGTTAATCAAGGACAATAAGGAGTCCACATACACAATGGAAGGAAGTGCTCGAGAATTATTTTGCACTTAATCAAGTATAGCTTGCATTGACAATAAAAGGGAAGGCATGCATTAAAATCAATGCAACTGAAGTGAATCACAAAGATATCACTCAAGCTTGAGCAATAAGGCCTGAGGAAAACAAAAACTAAAAACAAAAATATATTGAATGGCAATCAAGAAGGGCAAGGAAGTAACTAATGGACCAACTGAGCAAATGTAGCTGAATTTTACTATAGATAGTTAGCTATCTTGTTATCGATTTACGCTCATATTCAGAAGCTCTTTGGTTGTTATCGACAATGTTGAAGAGCGGCTTGCCGCTTGTTACCTGTTCCAGACATGTCCAAAAAGCAGTAACACAAACGAAGAGTGGACAATAGCAGTAGAAACATAATCTGAAGCAAGATTTATCGGGTTGGCTTTTTCTAACTGATTAAGATCTGCTGCCATTTAAGCTGGCAATGCATGGTTAACATTGTAGTCAACAGGGACTAGTAATGAAAATGAAGAAATAACTATACTGGCAGAGGTAGCTCGTAACTAGCAGGGAAACTGCAAGAAAAGTATGTACATGAAAAAATAGGAACCACAATAACTCTATATATCAATTGCTTCCTCTGAATCTCTATCAATCATCTACTTCCTCTGGATGAACAGACGGAAATCACAGCAAAGTTCACCCTGGAAGAACAGAGTACAAAAAAAATATAGTCAACAATCTAAAGGTACCAGCGACGGTAAACATCGTAGCAATAAACACCATACAAAAGCATGACCTTTTGATTTTCTTCCTATATCTGGGGCTTCTACCATAGCTAAGAATCATGAAAAGCAAATAGAAAATTCAATGGAAGGGATTGACCATCTATAGGGCACTAAGTGGAAAATCATAATATATAGATGCATATTAATACATGAAAAGTACAGATGATGCAGCTTTACATCACTGATTCAGCAGTTCACACATTAATCGCGTAGTCTTTTTCTTTTTTGAAAATGAGGATAACCACCGGCCTCTCCATCGGTCTTTGGAGTAGATGAATGTGTTAGTCTTTTATATTTGCACTACAAGAAATATGTCAACTAATGACCACCACTATTGGTCACTGAATGGTCACAAATTTCCATTTATGACCTTTTTGTGACCAAAAACATAAGGTCAAAAGCTGGGCGTCGTAAACTGACTATAGCGACCTTTCTTCTGGAATAGTCGCAAACGTTTATGACAAAAAAAAAAGGTCGTAGATTTAACGACCAACTGTTTTGGTCACTAGCAATCTGACCACACCACGTCAGATCCACCGTGGCAAGCTGATGTGGCAGACTTACGACCAAATGAAAAGGTCGTAAAATAGAATCAGCCCGGTCCATTTCACTGGCCTTGATGGGCCAAGCCCAATAATTCAGCCCATTTAATTTTTTTCTCTTTATTTTGCTTATCTGCATGGGCCTGGCCCAATAATTTGGCCTTTTATTTTCTGGGAATGGAGCCTTTTTCTGATGATTTTTTTATATTCCACTATTGTTTTGGGCCACATCCTTTTTAGTCTAGTTCGAATTTGGGCCTCGGCCTTTTTATTTTCTGTTATGCATCCTTTTATATTTTTTTCTTCATCACATTTCTTTTTTAGGCCCAAGCCTTTTTGGTCTAATTCTTGTTTGGGCCTTGGCCTTTTAGAGCCTGTGTTCTCATTTTGCATAACTATAAACAGAAAGGCCTGTGCACAAGTGACCCACAAGCCCAGGTGCACAAGTGATCGACATAACTTCACAAAAAATAAACAAAATGATCCACATAACTTCACAGAAAGGCCCAGGTTCACAAGTGATCACATAACTTCACATGATCCATGTGCTCTAGTTTAAACAGCAAAATGCAACAAAATGCAACAGCTCTCAAATTTTCCTGTGTTCACAGGTGTTCAAAATGCAACAACTACCTTAGCTCAAAGACAAAGAGGTTCATAGCACAACCATCAAACTACCTTAGCTCCAAAGAGAGCCATCAAGTGGGCTAACTTCTCTTCCTGTTCTTGAGACTTCTTGCGCAACAGCTCAAGTTCCTTGTTGCGTGCAGCTTCAGATTCTTCCAACTTCATCTTGATTGCCGCCAATTCTTCTTGCACCAGTTCACTTGAAGTTCGGACCTCTCCAAATTTCCGCTCAAGGTCACTTAACATGAGCAAAGAACTTTGCCGAGTTGTTCCTAGATGATCGGAGCCCAACATTCCCGAGGAATGTGCTTTCCTTGGCTTTGGTCTTGAGGACTTGTTCGACAATTTCAACAAAGCAGACTTTGGCTCTTCACCTTACGATGCAAGCACTTCCTTCATTTTTTCCATCTCAAGCTAGCATATGGAGGAAAATGATAGGCATTAGTGGGAGATCTATTTCACATTTTGCAAACCAAACCAAGCAAGAGAAACCAAAACAAGACACAAATGGATTATTTGAAGTAATCAAACCAAAGACACAAAATCTATACAAGAAGATGATGACTAGTGACCCGGAGACATGCAATTGGAACAATATGATCACTTCATTAAGCCTAGAATGGTGGTTCTATATAAGATGGCTTCCCGAGTGAGACGATCATCAAACTAACATTCAGATCAAATTTCATCATATCATAAAAAATGCATCAAATAGCTACTGAGAAGTTCGATATCTTTGTTGAACTATCAAACAACATCAAAGCATGGAACATAGCATGTGTTCTTGATCGCTCGAGTCAAACAACATCAAATCATCAAAGCTTCAAAGCTGGTTGTGAATCAAACAGGCAAAGCATGGAGTGACTTACTATAGCAGTCTTGGTGGCTTCAAAACCCGTGCTTCTTCTTTGTTGTGGGTGGCCTTAAACAAGTCAATCGCAGACAGCTCCTCACCCTTACGCTCTTCTTTCTGAAATGTTTTTCAACAAAAATCAAAATGTTATTCAGCAAGAACCAGAAATGTTATTCAATGAGGAACCAAAGGTAAGGTCTCTAGAGAAGAGTTCTCACAGTGGCAAAAATGTGTGATGTGTAGTGCCTGGAACCAGTTCTTTGATTGTACACGACTTTTTGTCGATTCATCTTGTTTGACAAACAGGTTTTCTACAAAAAAGCATACTGTCAGCATGATCTAGCACTAGCATATCATGTGCAGAACATAAAGCATCAAACAAAGCAGAGACAAACCTTGTGTCTTGGGGTAGACCACATCTCCACCGTAGCTTGCCATTCACCATCCGTTAGATCAGGCACCGGAGACTTAATGCTGACTTTATTTGTGGCTACGGTATCAAAATACTTCTTCTTGATCTGATGGCGTCTGTTCTTTGAATATTTCTGCAGAATATCTTTGCACGAGGTCTTGATGGTCTCCGAGTCCGTGTTCATCTCAAAATTTGCCTACCAAGATAGCAAACAAGGTAGGAACAATATTAGTGATCATGCATAGGTGTAATGAGAAAATAGATAGCACATTAACTATGAAACAAGTAGCTTACAACAACTTTTCCAATGTAGTTCTCCAATAGACTAGCATTTTTTTGTATAGCTTGAAGTGAGGAAGAACGGAAGATGGCTTTTTGCAACGAGTCCACACTCGAAGCAAGCTTTTGCCGCAGAGGCTTCTCTCGATCTAATCATCCTTCGGCAATTTGGATAGGCACCTTGCTACCAAGCGACTTGGTGATCCTCTCTAGCCCTCCCCTTTCTAAGTCTAGTCTTGGGAGTCATTGCATCCGAAAATGAAACCGAACTCATAAATTAGAATAGAAATCGACAAATGCGTGAATCAACAAAAGCATACATGATCATTCCATTTGGAAAATGCACTAGTAAAATATAGCATTGCAAAGGTCAACTTGCCCGATTGAAGCACAAGTCTTTGTTCTTCTTCATTGATGACAGCGTTGCCTGTCAATAGAAGGTGCTGTGAGGCTGAGGTCTATGTGGACAGTGCCTGCTTCATCAATGCAGATGGTTCCTGCTTCATCTAGGCAGATAGTGCCATTTCCATCCATGCTGAGAGTGGTTCCTTCATCGATGGGCGGCAACTCATCACCCGTTTGCACCGAGGTCTGAGAGTCCATGAGCAGATACTTTCACGATGGTCCGTCATAGCCGCCATCCTTTCTTTCTGCCTTGTGACTCTATCAAGGGCAGGTTCATCGTGTTCCAGGATCCTCTTTTTTGTCCCGGAGCTGGGGCCATCACCCTTCTGGAGGCATTGCAGAGATGTTTCGAGCTCTTGTGCTTCTTGTCGATCGCCTTCTTAACACCGTGCCTCTTTGTCCTAGATTCCTTGATTGCCTCGTATAAACAAAGACGAAAAAAAGCATTAGATCACAAGAGAAATATGTGAGCACAAGGAATAACATAGAATAACAGAACCCCAACCCTCCAAGCAAGACAGAGTTTGCACCTTAACAATCCTGTTGACTACAACATCATCCACTTCCTCTCCATCAATAACTTCATCCTCCTTAGGATTGTACTGGGTCATCATTGATAACTCCACTACCCTCTTGAACCTCATCACTTCTACCTTCTTGTACACCATTTGTTTTCCTAACCATCGACGCTTATTGCACCGATGCCAAGGGACTGGAACATCCGATTGTTCCTCATGATATTTCTAGCCCTAACCTTCTCGTGACTCGGTGAGAGGCTCTTCTTTGCATGATACAGAAACATAACTATTAGGTGAATGTTTGGAATGCATGGACAGGCAGCCAAACATATCTTATGAAATTTTATTATCATTTAATCCTAGTTATTCGTAAGGAAGACTAACAAAGACATGTGCACAATTAAGCCAGACTTATTCAGATTGCGACAATACATTTAACTTAGCATATTAAGACACAGATTTTATGAACCGGCCACAAGGAGCAAGTTGCATACCAACAGTTGGCCTCATGCTTGACCTTGTCCTCCTTGCCATGGATGATCTTGAGGTGGTGCTTGCAAAATAGAATAAACAACAATCGAGATACAACAGGATAAAGTAAAATGATGCACTTGTATCAATAAAGGAAAGCATTTGGACCATCATGCACATACATGTAATACATGTGAAACAAACTTGATGGATAAACAATACGGTGATCTAGTGTTATTAATTAAGAAAACATGTAAGTGCACCAAACAAGCATGCATGTACACTAGGAGCAAGTAAGCAAAGTGCATAAGTGCTACTAATACAAGCAAGCAAGCAAAGTGCTCTTGATAGAAACAAGCAAGCAAAGTGCTCTTGATAGAAACAAGCAAGCAATGAAGGAAAATGAAGAGAAGGAAGCAAGTACTATTGATACAAACCCTAATTAATAAGCAAGCAAGTAGATTCTTCTCCAAGTGCTAGTGATACAAGCAAGTAATGCTGATGGAAACCCTAATTAAGCATGTATGCTGACCAAGCAACATGTATGCTAGCAAGCAAGCAACATGAACTAGTGAATTGGTGTCATGTACACATGCTTAGACAGTCTGACAGAAGCTAGATGAGTATATCATGAGGACCTTCAAAACAACTAGATGTTGCCACTAGTAAAGCATGAAACAACTATACTTGGCAAAGGTACAAAAGCGTATGAAAAAAATATACTCAAATATTGATTATGCTGTCTCTACACACCAAAAATGGCTACAGACTAGATGACACAAGTTAAGACATTTTGAGAATTAGAATCAACCTTGTATATTACAGCAATCAAAATTATCTACCAATCTAGTATATATTAAAACTAGTCATACTACCTTAACACAGCAGGAATTCCAATACCACAATAAGTACTAAGCATTCCCGTGTTCACTGGAAAGAAGAACACAAGCTTCATGCACATATCGTGAAAGAAGAACACTGCTACAAACCCCAGTGAGTGCTACTGATAGCAAAGTGCTACAAGCAATCAAGTACATGTTCATACTAACCCAAGTTGCAAGCAAGCAAAGTGCATAATACAAGCAAGCAAGCATGGAAAGTGCTCGATAGAAACAAGCATAGTGTTACCGACAAAGAATAAGCAAACAAGGAAGGAAATTGAAGGGCAACAAACAAGAAAGTACTGTTGATACAAACAAGGAAGCAAGTAGCTTCTTTTTCAAGTCTTGTTGGAAACCTAATTCACCATCTATGCTAATGAGTAATTGAACCATACACAAGGCATCTTGATACAAGCACCATCAACCAGACATCATCCACTTCCCCATCCATCCCCATCTGCAGCCTCGCCGTGAGGGAGGGGAGATCCGCCGAAACCCCGGCAGAATCACACCTTGCTTGTCTCCCCTGCAGCCTCGTTGGCTCCGCCCAGCTCTTCTTCTCCGACCCACCCAACCCTCTTCTCCACTCCAAGGCTGCTGTTGATCCCCTAAAATCATTCACTTCCCCATCCATCCCCATCCCTAAAATCATGAACCCTAAACCATGAAGCGGACCAAACGAACCACCAGGAGGTCCATGAACTAGAGGGAGATCATGAACTAGAGGACCAAACGAATCACGAACCACCCTGACCCCATGAACCCTAACCCTAACCCCATGAGCTAGAGGGAGATCATCCCCACGCAACAATACACGAACCACCCAAACCCTAGAATATCCTAACCCATGAGGGGGATCTACTAGAGGGGAGATGGATCCACCAGAGGGGAGGTGGATCCACAAGAGGAGGGGAGATGGATCAAGGGGAGAAGTACCTAGGGGAGATGATGTTGACGATGCAGCGGTGGTCGTTGCCGATCGCGTCGTCGTCGATGTAGCCGCCGTCGTCGTTGATGTAGTCGATGTGGCCGCCGTCGTCGATGTAGTCCGCATGACGGAGGAGGAGGGAGGGAGCGGGAGCGTGGAAAGGTGGAGGTGCGGGGCGGAGCAGAGGAGGGCGGCGCTATGGTGGAGAGGAGGGCGGCGCTATGGTGGGGAGGTGGGAGGTGGAGGGAGAAGCTAGGGTTCGTCGGGGAGAGGGGAGGGGAATGGGGAAATTTTGGGAGGGGATCCCGCGTGTTAGTGGGAGAGGGAGTGGTGGGTCCTGCCTGGTAGTGGGAGAGGGAGTGGAGGGAAATTTTGGGAGAGGGAAATTTTGGTGGAGGGAAAATTTTGGTGTGGGAGGGAAATCCTTTTGGGTTTGGGTGTAGAAAAAATAGGGCTTTTTTTTTGTAAACTTTGTAGAAATCATGGTTAAAATCATACCGAGTAGCTCAAGAAAACGCTGGTATTGCAATTTTAGTATTTTTGCTAGTTGGTAGGCCACATTTGATGATGTGACGCGGAGGTCTCCCATTTTTTTGATTTTTTTTTGAATTTTTTACGGTGTTTTCAAAAACCGGCTGATTTCGTCGCGACGACCGTTCGTGGCTAGGGTTTGAGCCGTGCAAATCTGTTGTCGATTCTGTGATGGAATGCCTACCCGTGAAGCTAAAAAGCATTTTTAGTGAAAATAACGGGCAAGCTATGGAGGACCCGCAGTTCAAATTCCAGCCGGTTCCAATTTGAATCGGTCGAAGGTGGTCCTAATTGCCGGGAGTAGCTACGAGGGTCGGAAATGCATGCTTTTGGCGACCGTCTGTAAAATAGGGTCTACTTTGAGATAGACATGGAATGGCGCCGCTTGGGGTGCCCTCCTTGTAGCCGCTTCACGAAAAAACGCATGTCTTTTGCATTCAAAAATGAAAACGGTTTTTTTTGTTAAACAAGTTGGAACCTCGCTTTAACATTGTTTGCCATCACAAGATGGAGGCATGCGCCCAATTTGGGCATATTATCAGAAACTATTCAACGGATGCGGCCATATCTTTGCTAGTTTGGCTTGAAAGGCATGAATCTTCGTTCGTGGTAGGTCGTTTTTTAGAACACTTTTTCAAGAAAACGCCGGTATTGCAAGTTTAGTATTTTTGCTAGTTGGTAGGCCATATTTGATGATGTGACGCGGAGGTCTCCCATTTTTTTGATTTTTTTTGAATTTTTACGGTGTTTTCAAAAACCGGCCGATTTCGTCGCGGCGACCGTCCGTGGCTAGGGTTTGAGCCGTGCAAATCTGTTGTCGATTCTGTATGGAATGCCTACCTGTGAAGCTAAAAAGCATTTTTAGTGAAAATAACGGGCAAGCTATGGAGGACCCAAGTTCAAATTCCAGGTTCCAAATTTGAATCGGTCAAGGTGGTCCGAATTGCCGGAGTAGCTACGAGGGTCGGAAATGCATGCTTTTTGGCGACCGTCAGTAAAATAGGGTCTACTTTGAGATAGACATGGAATGGCGCCGCTTGGGGTGCCCCTCCTTGTAGCCGCTTCACTTAAAAACGCATGTCTTTTGCATTCAAAAATGAAAACGGTTTTTTGTTAAACAAGTTGGAACCTCGCTTTGGCAACATTGTTTGCCATCACAAGATGGAGGCATGCGCTCAATTTGGGCATATTATCGTAAACTATTCAACGGATGCGCCATATCTTTGCTAGTTTGGCTTGAAAGGCATGAATCTTCGCTCGTGGTAGGTCGCTTTTTAGAACACTTTTTCAAGAAAACGCCGGTATTGCAAGTTTAGTATTTTTGCTAGTTGGTAGGCCATATTTGATGATGTGACGCGAGGTCTCCCATTTTTTGATTTTTTTGAATTTTTACGGTGTTTTCAAAAACCGCCGATTTCGTCATGGCGACCGTCTGTAGGCTAGGGTTTGAGCTGCAAATCTGTTGTCGATTCTGTATGGAATGCCTACCTGTGAAGCTAAAAAGCATTTTAGTGAAAATAACGGGCAAGCTATGGAGGACCCGCAGTTCAAATTCCAAATGGTTCCAAATTTGAATCGGCCAAGGTGGTCCGAATTGCCGGGAGTAGCTACGAGGGTCGGAAATGCATGCTTTTTGGCGACCGTCCATAAAATAGGGTCTACTTTGAGATAGACGTGGAATGGCGCCGTTTGGGGTGCCCCTCCTTGTAGCCGCTTCACGAAAAACGCATGTCTTTTGCATTTAAAAAATGAAAAACAGTTTTTGAATTTTTACGGTGTTTTCAAACACCGGCGGATTTAGTCACGGCGGTCGTCCGTGGCTAGGGTTTGAGTCATGTTTTTAGCATTCAAAAAATGAAACTTATATTGTTTCATACAGGAGCATACACAAAAACCCATAATTTTATCTTTCATCCATGAGCATGCATAAAAAATTTCAATTCCCATCAATTACCAAACTGAATATTAATTGTTAAAAACATGACTTGTTTAGATGACACTGTCATACAAAGATCCATGAGCATGCACAAAATTAAACCTCGACATACTTAACATTGACATGTTCATATTACACTAACAAGCTTAAACCTAACATGTCAACACCTTCTTAACATCTTCACTCCTCCTTCTTCTCCTTCATCAACCTCGATGCGCCAGAGTGGCGAATCCCAACGCGGATGTACTCCTCTACCACAATTGGCATGGTCCTGTCGCCAAGCTGTGGGATTGCAGGCGCCACCACCATCGCGAGGTTGTCGTCCGCCACCACCATAGCAAGGTCGTCGTCCGCCACCACCATAGCAAGGTCGTCGTCCGCCACCACCATAGCAAGGTCGTCATCCGCCACCACCATAGTAGGGTCGTTGTCAGCCACCATCATAGCATGTTAAATGCCGTCACCGAATAGGCTGCTCCTCATCATCCCCGCTCTGCTCGTCATCCCTGCTCTGCTCCTCGTCGTCATCCCCGCTCTGCTCCTCGTCATCCCCGCTGTTGCTCCCATTGCCTGGCCAAATGCAACAAAGTGTGAACATGGTGTTGTCGTCGTGCAGGTAAAGGAAGCCAAAAGGACAGGAAGAAGAGAGGCAGAGAGCTTACTGGCATCGCTGCTGGCCGGGTAGTACATGCGGCACATGGTGTTGTCGAACATCTTCACGGTGAACATGGCGTCGCCGTCAGAAGCGGAAGACAAGGAAGTACCCGAGCTGTAGCTCATGGGCGCGGGCGAAATGCTCCCAGCCGGGCCCTAGGTACATGTGGCCCTCACCATCAAACACCACCAACACTTCCCACAGCCTGTGCAGCTCACGCCGCCTCCCGCAGCTTCACTTTGTGGGGCTCACGACCAAGCAGCATCTTTGCAAACTTGTCAGCAGCCTCAATGAGGGTCAAGCAGTGGTTAATTGTGGCAATCAAGCACTAGACAACAGAGTGATGATAAAGAAATGAGTGATGATAAACATACCGCCTACCGCAAGATTTCTCAATTATGATCTCAAGAACTCAAACCTTCCAAGCCAGCCATCTCACTTATCCGAAAAGCAGCATTGTAAATTAAACAAGCACATCAACATCAATAGCATAGTAAACTAACACTAAAACAAGCACATCAACATCAACAAAGAATCAAGAACATCATCAGTGACCACCAACGGCAACAACACTAAAATCTACTATAAATTGACCGAACCATATCTACTATAAATTGACCGTAACCATATCTATTATAAATGGACCAATAGTGTACAACAAAACAACAGTTTCAATATTACACAAGAAAGAAGTCTCAGTTTATCAAGCACAAAGAAAACAACAAGCAGGATCAAGAAAATTATAGCAGGAAATACTTCATGCATCATCAATAGAACCATACAGAATTTTTATGATGCCTCCAGCTTCTCAAGATAAAACTAGCAAAGATCCAACATGCTTTGGCATTCATCTCTTGGTCGCCAAAATAAACCATACAGAATTCCACAAAAAAATTTCAGAGACCACAGCCCATGATTCTAGGCAAAAGAAACAACAATGTGTACAGAGACAAGCTTCTTTTCCACTTAATATTCAGAATATGCCAGATACACCCAAGGACAAACATGCATTACAACTTATCTTAAGAGAATTAACTATCAGACAAATGCAGTTCATACTAGATCCACCAACAGAGCATACCTAGTACGCATAACAAATACTAGATTCTCAAACCCTAGAGCAGAAGAGAAAGGAGAGAGGATATGAAGCGGATGGCTTACCGCGGCGGAGTCCGAGAAGAAGTGGTCGTCGGCGGCGTAGGGCAAGCTGCGCGGGAGGCGTCGGACCAGCAGAGGCGCCGGGGAGGCGTCGCCGTCACCCTAAAAAACATCCTAATCAAACCCTAATCCGGCGGCAAGAACCCTAATCTATCATAACAGTAGATAGGAAGAGGAAGAGGAAGCGGATTCATACCCACGGTGACGGAGAGTCGGCGACGGAGAGAAAGAAGCCGGTGGCGGCGGAGAGGAGGAGTGGATAGGAGGAGTGGAGAGGGGGAGCGGGGAAAAGAGTGGATAGGAGGAGGAGCGGGCCCAATTGTCAGCGAGTTGTTTGATACATTGAAAAGGCTGGGCATAGAGTACAAAACCAGCAACCTCTTCCTAGCCCAGTGGTAGAAACATAGTGAAACAAGCGTATGGTCGTGGGTTCGAGTCCGCCGGCGCCGTATCTTTTGCTCACAATGAAATGGGTTAAAATAAGCGCAAAATTCAGTTAAAATTCAGTTAAAATAGCGCAAAATTCAGTTAAAATTCAGTTGAAGCAAACTGGTCCACTTGTCGAAAGTGGGTCGAGTGGCCCACTTGTCGCCGAGGTATGTGTTAAATACTTGCCTGGTTTAACAATTTGAAAAGAGATGGCATAGAGTAGATGATCGTAGCCTCTTCCTAGCCCAAAGGGTACAAACACGATTGAAACGAGCGACGGTCGTGGGTTCGAGTCCTCGTCACAGCATATTTTTTTTGCAAAATTCATTGTTCGACCAAAACATCTTCGATTCAAAAAACATGAATTAAACATCTTCGCTCAAACTTGAACAAAACATCGACAGTTCAAAACTACTAAATGATCACAAAAACAACCAAAAACTACATCTGCTACAACATGTGCTAAACAAAACTTGAACTAAACATATTCTGTCTGATCATTTTGCAATGCTTTGCATCACAACCAAAAACAGCATCTGCTACAACCATAAGTCTCATTGATATCCAAAATGCACAACCATCAGGATCACATCCAAAATGTGTTTTGCATCCAAAATGTGTTTTGCATCCAAAATGCTTACAAAATACTACAACCATCAGGATCACATCAAATGCTTACACAAGGAAATCAAATGTTTTGCATTTTGCATCAACATTTTGTCACAGGATCACACCACTACAACCATCAGGATCTTCAAGCATTTTGCTACTGGAGATAATTGTAGTACATCAGGATCATCATGCATATGCACAAGAAGGAAAACTACAGAGAGTTAAAAGGATCACCAAGGAGACCAAATTTACCTTCATGTCCATTCGCTACTCATCGCCGACACGAAAACAAGGAACTCTATGCCCACTCTGTTTTCCTCATCATCACTACAATATTGCAGCATAGTATGATCAGTCCGGTTTTCCTCATCCTCGCTTTCATGTCCATCCTGTACCACCTTTCTTCTTTTCTTGATCTGCAGCACCAACGATCACATCGCTCCGGCCCCTTCGACTCTGCTTTGCAGAACTTCCATAGAGTCATCATCAGCTTGCAACGGAACTTCCGTGAGAGTCATCATCTTGGTATGTTAGTCCACCATCACCGGGGCCCTTTTCCACTTCAGGCCAGTCACACTCCACAAGTGTATGTCTTTGAAAGTTTTGCACAACTCGCCATTTTCCGTGCAAAAGAGTGTCCGGCAGATAAAACACCATTGTTGCTTGTGTTGTTAGAATAAAGGGATCACTCTTATACCAGCACCTTGCGGTGTTGATGCTTTTGAAGTGGCCATCATATTTGACAAAAGAGTCTCTCCTCTTCTTGCTACCAAGCTCAAACCACCACAACAAATAAGACAACCGAGCGATGGATGCCTCCACTAGAGTTGTCTGCAACTCTCACGATGCTTCTCAACTGACCATAGAAGTCAATGATCTCACCATCATGTGACCCTCAAAGGACGATTCCACTATTCTGTGTCTTCCTTTTTTCTGGCGGTCAACGGTGTGGTACGGACACCGTCAGCAATGCATGCTGAATACACTCTCACTCGCTTATCCGGTAAGCATGCCAAAGCAAATAGATCATCACTGACCTTCTTCTCCTCATGCAACTTTCTAATTTGCACAAATAAACCATTTAGCAAACAATGGTATTTAACAATGGGTGAATAACACAGAAAACATAAAACATGTGGCTAAAGATCTCACATGATTCTTAAACCAATTAGCAAACACCTTGGCAACCCTTTTATCAACATTGATATTGCTTTCTTCCTGATTTAACTCTTCCTAGAATTTCCTACAATGCCAACAAAACATGTGAATTAAAACATTAGGCTGGTGCCAACCCAAGCAATATATATATATATATATATATATATATATATATATATATATATAAATAATGAGTGCACAAGATATAACGGACTCGATATATGGTAGAACCTCGGTAGCGATTCTTTGAGCACAAACCAAACCATCGTGTCATACTCATCACCAGCCTCCAAGTATTGTGAGGCTCCAAGAAATTTCACACCATGGTTGAAAACAGAGACATCACCACTTT
Organism: Aegilops bicornis; assembly: GCA_021605145.1. Lineage (NCBI taxonomy): Eukaryota > Viridiplantae > Streptophyta > Magnoliopsida > Poales > Poaceae > Aegilops > Aegilops bicornis. The sequence goes on along the minus strand of CM038674.1, from coordinate 610,512,641 downwards.
GCGAATCAGACCGCTCTCTATTTCTGCCCGCCGCTTCCATCTTGTTTCCACATCACCAAAGTATCTAGAGCAAAAATTCAAGCACTCTGTCAGCGACATATGCTTCAAAGAATAGAACCTTCTGTGTCTTGTCAGAGCCAGACATAACGCTTACAAGTAAGCAGCCTTCTTTCGATTGGGTACATCCAACCGTATTGCACAGAGGCCTCTAAGCATTGCCTCTTTGGGTAAGTGCACCGCCAAATGGACCATCACGGTGAAGAAAGCTGGAGGGAAAATCTTCTCGAGCTTGCAAAGAATAATTGGGATTTCTTTTTCAAGTCTTTCCAAGACAGTTAACTTGAGGGTTTTGCAGCACAGTTCTCTAAAGAAATTTCCCAGCTCAACAACCGCTTCATATATATCCTTGTGCATGATTCCTCGGAGGCCCGTCGGTAAAATCCTTTGGAGGAGGATGTGACAATCATGGGTTTTCAGTACTGAAAGCTTGAATCCATCAGAAGTAACACACTTTGCTAGGTTAGCAGCATAACCATCCGGAAATTTCACCGCTCTTAGGAATTCACAGAATGCAAGCTTTTGTTCTTTATTCATTGTATACCATGCTCGTGGAATTTCAAATGAATCTTCATCTTCATTGTGTCAGATGCAAATCTTCTCTTATGCCCATGTCCTCCAAATCAAGCCTAGAACTAACCGTGTCCTTTGTCTTCCCTTCAATGTTCGTAAACGTCCCTAGCAGATTCTCGCATATGTTTTTCTCAATGTGCATTACATCGAGATTATGCCTTAATTTCAGATCAGCCCAAGTATGGCAGGTCCCACAAACAAGACCTCCGGTCCCAACATTGACCTTCCTCACGCTTTCTTTTTCTTCGCCACTTTCCCGGTCTCACATCTTTCACCTTTTCAAGTTGTCGCCCAGCTCTTCTTTAGTGAATTCAAATGGCTTGTCACGGGTTTCATTCTCACCATTAAAATCTTTGCTTCTTCGCCAAATGATGGTTTCGGGAAGAAAGCGGCGGTGCCTAATATAGCATATCTTGCTCCTTATTCTCTTTGAGCAAGGGTCTTTGTCACAATGGACACAAGCTCGATAACCCGCTGTGATCCTCCCAGACAGAGTGTGCAGAGCCGGAAATCATGGATGGACCATATGATCGCAAAGACGTAGATTGAACTTTTCTTCCGGACTCAAGGCATCGTATGTAGGTACACCAGTCCAGTGGAGCAGTTCATCTACGAGGGGCTCCATAAAGACATCAAAATCCTTTCCTGTAGAATCTGGACCCGGGATAAGCAATGACATCATGAAGTTGGACTGATCCATGCATGCCCATGGTGGCAGGTTGTACGGCACCACAAAAACTGGCCACATGCTATAAGACGTGCTCATGTTCCCAAACGGATTAAACCCATCTGTTGCAATGCCAAGTTTTATGTTCCTTGGATCCGCAGCAAAATCAAAATGTATACGGTCAAACTCTTTCCATGCCTCTCCATCCGGTGGATGGCTCAGCTCATTGTCCACAGGTTGTCGCTTCAGCTTGTGCCACTGTACCTCACGCGATGATTTCTTCGAGATGAACATACGCTGCAGCCTTGGTATCAAGGGAAAGTGCCTCAGTACCTTCTCCGGTATTGACTTCTTCCCATCAAGATCTTTCCACCTAGATGCATTGCATTTTGGACAGCTTGTCATGCTTTGCTAAATCCTTCCAAACAAGACACGCTTATTTGGGCACACATGTATTGACACATAACCTAACCTCACTGCGGATTATGCTCAATGCTTCATCATAAGATCCGGGAACACAACTGCCGTGGAATTGCAAGCTCAAAAGACGGAGTATTATGCGTTGAATGCGGCATTGCTAATCCGGTAGAAAGACTTGATGTGGAGTAACTTCACGGTGAAGGTAAATCTTGAAAATTTACCCCTTCATGAGATGCGCGTCGCCTCCTATAACACCTCAAAGAAACAACGATTTCGGCCCATCAAGACAATCTTCAAAGATCGTACAAATCCTTCAATAGGTCAGGAATCCTATCATCTTCATGCCCATTCTCTTCCTCCAAAACAGCATTATCTCGCAAAACCTTTTCCATGAAATCAATGCCAGCATCACCACCACCCATCATATGAGGGGCCTCTGTATGAGCTTCAAAATGTTGAGGTTGTCTGTCTAAAGGTTCTCCATGATATATCCATCTATCATATGTGCTGGACATCCCATTAAGAAGTAGATGATCTTCCACTCTTCCTTGAGCCATTCTTGGATGGTTGAGGCATTTACAACATGGGCAAAGAATGTGAGCATCGTTGGCAAAATTTGCCCGAACAAATGCCATGAAATCATCAACTCCTTTCATATGTTCTTTCGAAAACTTTCTAACTCCTTGTCTAATCCAGCTTCTATCCATCTGCCAAAGACAACAAATTGTTGCAACTTAGCAAATCAATCTAAGTGCATCAACATTAATTAATGAAAATGGATGGAAGTAATGGAAGCTAAAATTCCAGAAAATAAGGTAGGCACCCAAGTTAATATGCTAACAGCCTAAGCACAACATTCAGCTATTTCCAATTCCTCACTACTTTAGTCCAGTTCACATGGTTTCTGATTTCACATGGGAGCAATAAAAAGTAGTTCAAATTGAAATACAGATTTCACATGGGAGAAAATAAAAGCTAACTAAAACATGATGGTTCACAAAAACAGAGGTGGTTAAACAACCAACAATAACAATATATGTCATGACTAAGAACTATTTTGGTTAAACCACCAACAATAACACCACTGTCCAATTTACATGAATGCCATTTCCAAGATTGCATCAAATCTACATCAATGAGAGTTTTCCTAGTTTACATCTAATCTACATCAATATTCAGGTCCTTTCACGGATTTGAGGCTGAAATTTCAGAGGTGTAGCATCAAATCTACATCAACCCTGTGATCTGCTTTGTGGAAAGACCAACTCGAGCTCTGTTCTATTGATTGTCGACAACATAATTTACCAAAGAATAATTGACTGAATTCCAAAAGAATTCTTAACAATTTCATCAACAACAATTCTCCTAATAATTTCATCAATGTAAATTCTCTTCACAATTTCTACCAAATTCATCAATGACATTTCCAAGAGATTTTTCCAAGCTTACAACAAACCTACATCAAATCACTCAAGATTCTCCTAACAAATCTACATCAAATCATTGACATCAACAGAGAGGAGAGGGGGAAGAGGAGGGGAAGGAGAGGTGCATACGGGCGAGGTCTGCATGGCGGTGGCGACCCCATGCTCGGGCCGCGGCGAGTCCCCCATGCGTGGCGACGCGAGCGGCGAGGTCGCTGCCTCTGTCGTGGGCCCCGCCCCGCCCCGCCTCCGCCTCGCTGGTTGCTTCCGCCATGAGGCCGTGGGCGAGGTCACCTGAACGAGGTCGTGGGCAAGGCGAGCGGCCCCTCTTGGGTTGCTTCGCCGCCCACGCCACTGCCCCGCCTCGTCCGAAAGCGACGCTATTGGTTGCTTCCGCCGCCTCACGCCACTGGTCGGAAGACCTAGAAAACGCTAAGTGTTGCTCTGCTCGATGCCACCCGCCGCCACCTGGTCGGAAGGTCCCACTTGTCAATGATACGAGAGAGAGCCGTAGTTCTATATAATGTATAGATAAACTCCCGATGTGAGCAACTGTCCCTCTCTAGCCCAGCCAGTAGCATGCGAGCCAACCAAGCGAGGTCGTGGGTTCGAGTCCCGCCTCGTGCATCTTTTTTGGGCGAATTAAGCGCCGCCCCATCTGTCAAAATGGGTCCCTTTGTCGGTGTATCCCCGTCATGCATTGAATATTAAAACTCAAGAAAAATGACACCTAGACAAAGGACACATAAGCGAGGTTCTTTGAGGTGGCTGCCTAATCATCCTAATTCATTCAAACTCAAGTGTAGTGACCATTTTATATTGGTCGTTATCACCACGCATGAGGCAAAGGGACAAGGTGCTACTAGCTTTATGAACATTTCCTCTAATGAAATTATGACATTTCTGACCAAAATGGTCGTTATGGTTTAGGGTTTAGAGCCCCCCAGACAGCTTTTTACCAATTGGTCTAAAATGGTCATAAATTTATGACCAATTCTTCGAGGGTCACTGACAGAAGGTCATAAGTTGACATATTTCTTGTAGTGTTGTGAAAGGAAAAACCATGTAAAGCTTTGGAGGCCCACCCCCTATTCTTGGCAAGGATGGAACATTGCTTTGCTTTGTCTTGCATAACTTTAATAAAGATGACTGTATGCGTCACAATGATGCAAAGACCATGGATTGTAACCTACTTTTTGAAAGAAAAAAAAGGCGGTGCAATGCACACAAGATGACACGCATGTAGTGATGAGCAGGGCAAACCGGCAATGGCATGCTACATGGGCTTGTGAAATGGGCAAATTAGCTTTCTAACAACCAGGCAAGTACAGATTACATGCCACTAGCAGGCGATCAAGTAATAAGTTGATGAATGGTTCTCAAGCTCGATCTAGTCAGAACCTAATCCATGGTCAGCAGCGTAATACGTAGCAATGTAACCCGAAGGTGAGGCCGCGAACGTAAAATTAATAAATGAACCAAATGATGCACCTGCCTGACTAAAATGCTGGACAGAGCACCGGTATTCAGAGTTGGGTATGGGTGTTGGGGCAAGCAACTCCACTACCGCCAACGGAATGGCCTTGGCCCATGGGGTAGCTGGAATCAGCAGCTAGGTTTTTACTGCGATATATACATGTCCTATGTGTGTGAGTGTGTTGAGCTTCACTCACATCACATGCCTGTACGTACACCCGATTGCGAGGAAAATTGAGCATCGCCAAAGATGGTATATATGCGAGCTCCCGGACGCTACCGAGATGGTCACCGGTCGTCGATGGAGGACGCATGGCGGTCATGCATCACACTTGCAAAGAAATTAAGGAACGGTATGCCGCAGCACACTGGTCATGAACCACACCACACCAACCTGCATTGGTTTGGTTAATTTCTTCGGGGGGTACGTAATTCAGATGAGATAGACGATGGCTGTGGCTGCTAGCTAGATGCCTAGGCATCAACTGTCAAGCTAGATGCCTTGTAGACTTTCCGATCCGATCATCACACGCCAAACTGCCCATCTGCGTTCAGGCTTCCTTCATCCTGCCATGCGTCAGGGTGAAGGCCGCGGCGGCCGCCGAGTGGAGGGCCCTCTGGCTCGCCATGGTCTGCTGCGCGGTGCTCGAGGTGACCGTCGCGGCGCTGGCGCTGCGGCACCCACGCCGCGCCCTAGCCCTCGCCTACCTCCAGCTCGCGCTCACCATCGTCCGCCACTACATGTACGTCCGGGCCCTCCGCATCCTCCTCGTCGCCGACCCAGGATACAACCTCACCTTGATCTGCATCGCGAGCATCTCCTGCTTCGTAGCGCGCGACGCCACCAGCTTCATGTTCATGGACCTTCTCCTCGGAGGCGAGGAGTGAGGAGTTCAGCTAGCTGCACTGCACTGCAGGGGATCATACCCATGCCCATCAATCAGCTCAGGAGGTACTGCGAGTAGTTCTAACTTCCAAGGGATAATAAGTACTGTATGTGTGAATCGACCTAGTACTCTAGTATGCATTATGATCGAGTGCCGTATGTGTGGTGTTAATTGGACCGATTGATTATACCAGCTGGTTACTCCATTGCTGGGGCTGTATAATTAGCCTTGATGATCCTGGTCAGTCCTGGATGTACTGTATGAGACATCAGTTATCTGCATGCATGCTGTTTCTTCCGATCTTGAGTCAGTCCGTGAGCCATTGTTTTGCATTCATTCTGGCAGCCAACCAGTCTCTCTCGCTCAAAGCTGGGAGAGGCCACTCGTTCGGGTCGAGCCTGTGCACATGCTGCTGAACCCCTACCGAGCCGGTGTTTCAGATTGCACTGGTTCATTGACACGTTCTATGCGTAAAAATGACGAATGGACCAACCCTGGGCCAAAACAACTTTTCTTACCACTGGAGTCCTGCTTGCCACGTCTTGGATCGAACACATACGTCGACCGTGCAAGTGTGCACAAGTGCAACGCAACACACGAGGAATGGAATGCTACGTACGGTAGATAGAAACGGCCAGTAAAATGGAAGCCAACTACTTCATGGTCATCATCTACTCCAGAACCGAAATGGCTGGCATGGCAAAGCTGTTGAGCGCATTTGTGCAGGAGACGCCGCCAAATCGAGTTTCCAGACGAGCGAAAGCATCCACGGCTGGCGTGGCAAAGCTGTTGAGCGCATTTGTAGAAACGCCATTGAATCAAAGGGGAGAGAGGGGCGGTCTGGGGGAGATGCATCACCGGCATTTCTACTTCTCTGCGTTAAATGAAATAAGACCCTTTTGGTGGTCTCGGTGAGGTGCAACATCACGATCGATGGTTGATTGATTTATTTGTTTTCGTTTTGTAATAAATACTTACTATCTATATATGACGAGCTGACAAGAAGGGCCCTTCTGGTTTTGGAGCGCCACGTCCAACTGCCGCTGATAAGCGAGAAATGCCTAATTCGTGAGAGGGCATGGCGGTCCTGACCTCTCTACCCTCTCCCTCCCCTCATGCCGGCCATGGCCGCCGATCGACGGCGACGTGCGCTGATGCCGTCACGCCGGAGATGATGGTTGTGGGGCGTGTTCGTGTACCGCTCGGTGCGTCCCGTGTACCGCAGCGGACCGCGGACCCCGGGCTTCTCGGGCCTGCGCCCGACACGCGCGCCATGGCGGGACCGGGGGGCGGGGTGAACCCGGGCCAGGTGGGGTCGACAGCTACAGGGCACACGGCTAGGGTTGTGGAGGGGATAAATCCCATACGGCCTCCACACCCACCGCAGTCCATTCCAGATCTCGATCTACTCCTTCTCCACTTCTGGGAGGCGCCTAGGGTTTCGGTGCCTAGGGTTTCCCCGTCGTTTGGCTGGTGGGAGGGGAAGGCGGGGGCGACCGCAGATCCTTCGCCCAGGTCGCTGCATCTCCACCAAGATCCATGGCGGATCGAGGAGCGGAGAATCGCGGACACCGGCTCGATGGCTTCGGAGCGGGCCGGGCCGGACGCGGTGCTGGTCGCTTCGGACGGGGAGCCGGGCGTGGGGGCGGCGGTGGCGGCCGCAACATGGTGTGGACACGCGACATCGAGGAGGGTGGCCGGGTCTCCACCAACATGAAGCAGGGCGCGCGGGCGTCAGATCGTGCAAGGTGGGAGGCGACGGCCATGGAGACGCAGAGCGACGACCGCCGGGTCGAGAGATGGGGGGACAACAACCAAGGAAAGGCGGCCACGGGAGATCCAGGACAGCGCGACCCTCGTCCCCAACAAGATGCACGTCTGCAACAAGATCGTCGTCAAGCAACACCAGGAAGAAGGAATGCTGCCCCACTAGTGGGCGGCGCTGAGATTTGCTTTACCTGCAAAGAATCAGGGCATGTTCCTATGTGCTGTCCTTGGGCTGTGTGTGGTAGATGCGGTACTAGTGGACATCTTGCTCCGATTTGCAACACTGTTCTTCCTTGGGAATGTGTGGCTCCTATGTGTGGATTTCAAGCCAAAGGGATTGGGTTCTTCTATATTCATGATGCTAGCACGCCTAAGCAGAACACTGATAGGAACAGATTCATTGTGATCACTGTTATTGAGGGGCAGGCTAGTGGTAGACAGTTGGAGGAATTTTTAATGCTTACATTAACACAAACTAGAAATGTTCGGCCAGATCAATTGGGCTCAATACTTTTGTTATGAGATTTCCCTCGCCCAGGGATGTAGACAAGGCATGCTTTGCTGAAACCATGAATATAAAAAGTTGTGGGGCTATGATAAGTCTTAAGAAGTGGTCTGAATCTGTTGGTGCCAAGGGTGTACTTAACATTGCTTGGGTCAATGTTAGCAACATCCCTCTGGACAAAAGACATGAGAAGAACATTGCATATGTTGGATCTCTGGTGGGTGTAACCTTAGAAATTGACAAATCCACTGTAAACAGACCTGAATCGGTTAGAATTAAGTTGGGTTGCAGGGATGCTGAAAATATTCCAGAAAAAGCTGAGGGAGTACTGGGTGACCACTTCTATGATTTCTTCTACTTTGTTGACAAAATTCTGGTTAAAAATCCTCCAAAAGGAAGTGTTATTGTGGCACAGGAGTCTGACAAAGGCGTGTCACCAAAAAGAGCTAGGATTAATGAGAATATTCGAAATGCTGGGCAGGGGGAATCCTCTTCTACTATGGGGAACCTCTCTGCTCCACCCAACTCTGTTGGAAAAGGGGGTAACATGACTACTGTAACTGAAAGAGTGGAAGGAGAGGAAGAAGATGGTTTGAAACAAAAAGAGAGTGAGGAACATTTCTCTGAAGAAGAAAGCGAAGAGGTTGATAATGAACTACTCATTGATACCATAGCTGCTGAGAATATGAAGGAGCAGGTGGAAGAAGTGGAATCACCTGGAAATCAGTATTGTGATAATATTGTGGTCAACTCCTTGCAGATCATACCCAGTGTTCCACTGATAAGGAAGTCTCTATCATATCTTGATGCTGTGCTTGGGCAACCTATGGTTACTGAAATATCAGTTGATGAGGTGACATGCCAGCAAGTCCCTGCGTTGTACTCTGTACAATCTCCTGCTGATTCGGGGGAAGAAAATATGGAGGTTATTCCTACCCCACCTGTGATGAATGAGATTCAAACCAGACTGAGCCAGAGGACAGCTGGTGGCAATTTTGAGCATGTGGGGGTTCGAGCAGAGAAAATGACCAGGAAGAGAAACCTTCAAGGTAATGAAAAAAACCCAAACTCCAATTCCTTTGAGATTCTTACAAACCTAGAGATTGTTGATACTGCTGCTAAAATGGGAGTTGATATTCCTGACAACAACTTTACTTTTGTTGATGTGATTAGGGAATTGGAAAAATCTAGAGCTAATTTAGCTGAGAAAACTGAAACAAATGCTCAACAACATGAAAAAGTGTTGTTTATAACTAATGGTGCTGGAGATACATCTCCTTTAAACATTGAATGGTTGAAGGATGGGGAGATTGAGGAGGATGGTTTTACTATTGTTAGATCTAGACGGAAAGAAAAAAAGAAAGTTAATGTAGTCATATCTAAACCTGTGACTAGAAGTCAAAAGAACAAAGTGTGTTCTGATGATGGTTCAACCATGGCCCCTGGTAAACCTAGCAACAAGAACCGCTCCCCCAAAAACAAGAAAAAATGATTAGTCTATTTTGGAATTGTAGAGGTGTGGGGAAGAGAGGTATGGAAACCTATATACTAGACTTGATTAGAGATCACTGTTTGGACTTTGTTGGTATTCAGGAAACTATGAAAAATGATTTTTCCTCTAAATTCTTGAGGAAAATTGATCCTGGGGAATGCTTTGAGTGGAAATGGATTCCCTCAGTGGGCAAATCTGGGGGGATTTTATGTGGCACTAAGAAAGACACTTTTGATGTTAAAAATTGTGATGTGGGCAAATACATCATGAAAATGGAGGTGTGGGATAAGAGTAAGAAGTTGAACTATTGTTTACTAGTGGTATATGGATCTTCCCATGAGGAGCATAAGGTGGAATTCCTAACTGAGCTCGCTGACATGTGTAACAATATTGCTTGCCCTTACATTGTGGGCGAGGACTTTAATATTTTGAGATATGCTAGGGAGAAGAATAAGAAAACCAGAACAAGTCATGCTTCTGATCTGTTTAACACCTTCTGTCTTAGGGAGGTTGATATGAATGGTGGTCTGTATACTTGGTCGAATAAGCAGCAAAACCCTACCCTAGAAAATTTGGACCGAGTACTCATGTCCAGTTCTTGGGAGAGGCAGTTTCCCTTAACTTTTATTAGAAAGCTAGTCAAGGAGATTTCGGATCACAGCCCCTTGATCTTGAATACTGATGACTTTTTGCCTAATCCAGTCCGTAAGAGAGATTTCAGATTCGATCTTAACTGGCTCAAAAACCCGGAGTTTATAACCCTAGTTGCTAAGGTCTGGTTGAAACCTGTCAACTCTAAAAATACCATTGATGTACTGAACATTAAGTTGAAGAGATTCAAAAAATTCTTTAAAGGATGGGGTGCAAATCTTTTTGTCAAATCAAGAAAGAGGAGAAGGGACCATAGAGAGGAGTTAGAGCATCTAGAAAAAATGGAAGAAACAGATGTGTTGTCTCCTGAATTATATGAGAGGAAAGTTGATATATTGGCAGAATTATATAATCTATTCGTTGAGGAGGAGGTGGCTTGGATGCAAAAATCACACGAAAATTGGCTCTTGAAAGGGGATATAAACACTGACTACTTCCACAGAATTGTGAATGGGAGGAGGCGGAGAAACACTATTTTTTCTCTTAGCTGTGGGGATGTGATAATTGAAGGGTATAATAATCTCTTGGAACATGCCACAAATTTCTATAAAGACCTTTTTGGGCCAGCAGTTGGAAACTTATGTAAAATGAAGGAAGATATGTGGGAATCTCAAGAGAAATTGTCAGACATTGACAACTTTATCCTTACTAGACCCTTTTCTGAAACTGAAGTCAAGAATGCATTGTTCTCTATGAAACCAAATAAAGCTCCTGGTCCAGATAATATTCCTATTGAGTTTTTCCAACATTGTTGGGAAATAGTGAAAAATGAAGTGATGATGTTATTTGACTGGTTCCATGATAACAAACTGGATGTGCAGCGTCTCAACTATGGGATCATAACTCTGCTACCTAAGGTTGTGGGGGCAAACAAAATTCGGCAATTTAGGCCTATATGCTTGCTTAGGTGTATATATAAGCTGATCACCAAAGTACTGACTATTAGGCTGGAACCTTTTGTGGATATTCTTTTCAGTAGACATCAGAATGCTTTCATTAAAAAGCGTGACATCATGGATGGGATCATGTCCGTGCATGAAATCCTGCACCACACTTATAATAAGAAGAAAACCGGTATTGTGTTGAAACTTGACTTCGAAAAGGCTTATGATAAAGTCAACTGGGACTTCCTGTTAGATTGCCACAGAATGAGAGAATTCCATCTGAAATGGATCGAGTGGGTCAGTAAAATTTTAGTGGGGGGTACAGTTAGTGTGAAGTTGAATGATGAGGTGGGCCCCTACTTTCAAAGCTCGAAAGGGGTGCGCCAAGGGGATCCTTTCTCACCCTTTCTTTTCAATTTAGCTGTTGATTGTTTGACAAAGATGGTTATTAATGCTCAGCAAAACGGCTTGTTCAAGGATCTGGCCTCGGACCTAATACCAAATGGAGTAGCTATTCTCCAGTACGCGGATGACACAATTTTGTGCTTCGAGGATGATATTAGAAATGCTTTGAATATTAAGTTGCTTTTATACCTCTTTGAGGTCATGTCAGGTTTGAAAATTAACTTCCTGAAGAGCGAGATCTTCTCTGTCCGTGCGGACGATGAGACTATGCATAAGTATGCTGAGATGTTTAACTGCCAGATAGGTAATTTCCCTATGAAATACCTAGGCATGCCTGTGAGCTATGCTGGTTTGAAATGTGGTGATTGGAGTTTTGTGGAGGACAAATTCACCGTTCATGGTGAAAACTGGATTAGTGAAGCACTGTCTATGGGAGGGAGGCTTATTAAAGTGAATGCGGTACTGTCTCATATGCCAACATTCTACATGTCCATGCTCCTTCTAAACAAGACTACTTTAGAGAGGTGGGACAAGCCGAGGAGGAAATTCTTCTGGCATAGGAAAGGAAAGAAAAGAGGATATCATATGGTCAAATGGGACCGCGTTTGTCGGTCTAAAAAGAAAGGGGGCCTAGGGGTTAAGGACCTGAGAAAATAAAATATAAGTTTACTGGTGAAATGGTGGTGGAAACTAGATAAAAATAAGGGCCTCTGGCAGGATATAGTTAAGGCTAAGTACCTTAAGAAAACCTCAGTGGCCATGGTGGAGGCAAAGAACAATGATTCCCCGTGTTGGAAATCCCTCTTGAGAGTGAAAAAATTATATATGAATGGCAGGGGAGTCAAACTGAATAAAGGGAATGTGGCCAGGCTATGGCTTGATGAACTGGAAGGAAGGATACCATTTAAAGAAAAGTTCCCAGTACTATATGAAATATGTGTTGAACAAAACTGTACGGTTGATAGAATAGAATCTCTAAATCATATTACCTCCTTTAGGAGGAGGATGTCTCCTGAGATGAGGAAACAATGGGATGAAATGAAAAAGGAGGTACTGACTCTCAAACAAAATGATTTACCTGATGAAATTTACTGGAAGTTTGATAACTCTGGTATATATTCAACCAAATCGATGTATAGATGGTTAGAAAAAGATATTGCTGGATCCAATTTCAAATGGATTTGGGATGCTAAAATCCCCTTGAAAATACAAATCTTCTTATGGCAAGTGGGGCAAAATGCCATTTTGACTAGAGATAATATGAAAAAGAGATCTTGGCCTGGAAACCCCTGTTGCTCCTTTTGCAATCAACTGGAAACAGCCTCGCACTTGTTGTTCCTGTGTCCGGTGTCTACAGTAATTTGGAGAACTGTAGGGGCTCTTCTTGGGATGGATTGCTGCCCTAATTCCATCTGGGAGTATTACACTTGGATGTACAGCTTCCTACCTGGTTTTGAAAAAAATTATACTGTTGGCTTGGCAGCGATATGCTGGGCCATATGGCTAGCCCGGAACAGAGCTACTTTCGAACACAAGTGGATTAATTCTCCTTTCGAGATCGTGTTCACAGCTTGTGCCTTTCTAACATATTGGGCAGGTCTTCAGAAACCTGAGATGGAAGAGATGGTGAAGAAGGGCGCGGAGATGCTGAAAGTGAATACTACCCAGATGATGTTGCTGTGTGGACCTCCTCCGGCGCCAAACATGGACGGGCGCGACTGGAGCTGAAGATGGGTGACAGTTTGGGCTCGGCATCGTCTGCGGAGGATGTTCTGCTGGATCTTTGCTTGCGGGGGATGCTGTAGTTTCTTTTGGTAATTGGTGGTACTTTGGCTTTCTCTTGGTGATGTGCGGTTGTAATATGTGCGATACTTCTCTAGTTCCTGTAGGCAGTTTCGGGTGATAACAGGTTTTCGCCCCATGATCTGTTGTTCCTGATGACAGGCGCAGATGGTGGGTTTCATGTTATTGCCCCGAACTCGCTTTTCTTCTTTCCCTAGCCCTTTTAGTTTCAGTTTCCTGAGACATTGTATTTCCGTTATGAGAAGTAATGGAAAGGGAAAAAGCCCGGTTCGAAAAACATCCAACTGCCGTTGTTTTTTTTCTCTTTTGATCTTTATTAGGCTTTGAAATGTGTTGCTTTCGTATTGCAAAGAAACTCCGTTCCCCTATGGACCCGGCTCCCAAGTTTGGCATGTAGAGCTTTGAAGCCCTACTCCCTATTGTTGGCAAAGATAGAACAATGCATTGCTTGTCTTACATCAACTTTAATAAGGATGGATGTGTGGATAGCAATGATGCAAAGACCAAGGGTTGTAGCCTCTCTTAAAAAATAAACCGGTGCATTGCTCTTTGAAGTAGATGAATGTGTGTAGTCCATTATCCTTGTGAAAGCGATTACCATGTATTCGCGAAAGAAAAAAAGCGATTACCGTGTAGAGCTTTGGAGCCCCACCTCCTATTCTTGACAAGAATAGAACGGTGCATTGCTTGTCTTGCATCATAACGATGCAAAGACCGAGGGTTGTAACCTGCTTTTCGAAAGAAAAAAAATGTTGATGCAATGCATAGATGATGAGACGCATGTAGTCATTAGCATAGAAAACCGGCAATGGCATGCTACATGGGCTTGAAAGTGCATCTCCAGCCGTTCGCCTCCCCCGGGGCCGGGCTTGAAATAGCGCCGCCTGGGGGCACGCCGGCGAAAAAATCGGCGTGGGGGCGGTCGGTTTCTCAACCGCCACCCCAAGCTCGTCCCAGACGCCGTTTTTTAAAAACCGAACTCAGCCAAAATTCGCCAAACACGACACAAATTTGAAGAAAATTTAGCAGTTCCATTGATATTTGTACAAATTGAAAACATAAATTTAAAAGCAAACTAAAAACTACTATGACTAACCGCCGCCCGCCCGCCTTCTATACGCCGAGGAGCCTGCAGAAGTTGGTATAGTCGCCGCCGTCGTCGTCGCCGCCGTCCTTGCTGCATCCCTGGCCTGCGTCGCCGATTCGTGGGGGTTGGACGGCCCGGGCGCCTCCTCGTCGCTGTCGTCGAGGATGACGATGCTGCCCTCCTCGTGGCCGTGGCGCCGGGCGGCAATCTCCTCGAGGACGCGGCGCTGGCATTCCATCTACTGCCGGATGTAGTCATCCCGCGCCCATTTTAGGCCGGTCTCCTCGTCGGCGGCCATGGCCTCGTGCTCCTTCTTCACGGCGACGAGCCCCGGCTCGGTTTTCGGCCTGACGAGGCTGGAAGAGTGAGGAGAGGGCCACGGCCGCCCTCGTTGATGATGAGGGCGCCGCCGCGGGTGCGCCGCCCAAGCGGCGTCTCCTGTGGCTCCGGCTTGACGGGGCAGAGAGATGGCGATCCGGAGGAAAGGGAGCCCGGCGAGGAGGAGGACGTCGTCTTCATTCGCCGCGTCGTCCAGGAGCGCCGCGGCGGCAAGAGAAGTAGGGGGCGCCGAGTACTTCAGGCGCGGTGTGTTGCTGGCCTCGATGTGCTCGAGGACGGCTTCAAGGGTGCGGCCGGGTACGCCCCACCATTGGCGTCGCCCCTCGGAGTTGAGGCGGCCTCGAGGCTCGATGCCGTTGGTGGAGGCGAGCTGCTCCTCGTGGCGGCGGTCGAAATACGTTGTCCAAAGTGTGTTGCTGTCGGGGGCGTACCTCGGCTGGTTCCACGCCTGCTCCGGCGGCGACGACCGGCGCGCCGATCAGCGCCTGTGGACGCTAGAGGCACCGGATGCCGCCGGCGCTGAGCCTCCAGGAGCCCGGCACCCGCATGTCCGGCGGGGCCGAGTAGTCCGCCTCGTAGAGGAGGCGGGCCTCGTCCTCGTGCAGGTGGCGGCTGCCGAAGCCATTGGCCGCCGCTCCGTCGCCGGGGTAGCGCTCGGCCCTGGTCGCCGGAGGAGGAGCGTCGGCTGGGAGAGAGGGGGCATCGGCGGCAAGAGGGCGAGAGGGTCGTCTTCGGCGAGGAGGGAGAGGAGTGTGTGCGGCCACCGGCGAGGGAGAGGCGTATTTTATAGCGGCGGATGGGCGTGTGTACGCGTGGTGAGAGGAGGCGGGAAGCGCGTCGGCACGCCTTCACTGCGCCGCCCGTGAGGAATCAATGGAAGGCTGACCAGCGGCAGCCTTGGCATTGATTCCTCGCGGGAAACCGAGGCGATGAGGACGACGAACGCGCCTGGTCGTTGACTCGGCGGGTCCACCAGGCTTTCGTGCCAAAAATGTTTCCCCCGGCGGCCCCCAACACGCCGGGTTCGGCCTGGTTCCGCAGGCGCCAAATTTGGCCCGAACCGGCAAAAAGTGGGCTTCTAGGGGTGCGATTGGCCCCTTCTTTAGCACCGGTAATAAAAAAGAGCCTTGGGAGCTTGTTTGGGGGGGGGGGGGGCGGCGGCGGCGGCGGCGAGTGGAGATCCTATAAAATGGGCAAGGTGGTGCCCTAACTTTCTAACAACCAGGTAAGTAGATTACTGGCCACTGGCAGGCGATCAAGTAATAAGTCGATGAATAGTTCTCAGTTAGAACCTAATCCATGATTAGCAACGTAATACACAATAATGTACTCCCTCCGTGAGCAAATGTAAAACATTTTAGATTTTACTACTAAAGTAGTGGTCTCCAACGTCTTAGATTTGTTTACAGAGGAGTAACTCAAAGCCGAGGCCGCTAAGGTAAAGTAATAACCGTCTCGCTAAGCCTCAGTATGCTATATTCGTGAGATCTTGTATTAAGATCCATGCAATTGTTTTTTAGATTTTCTTTTTTCTCTTTCACATGTTATGTCATTTAATTAAGACTTCTTTAAATCTCTCGACTAAGATCTAGCCAGTAGCCACGCCTAATAAATAAATGAACCGGATTGATGCAAGTCAAGATATTGTACTGGCTACCTGCCTGACCAAAATGCTGGACAGAGCACCGGTCATCATAGCCGTATGGGTGTTGGGGAAGCAACTCGATCTACTACCGCCAATGGAATGGCCTTGGCCCGTGGGGTAGCTGGCAACTGGCATCAGCAGCTAGCTATTTACTGCGATTTATACATGCACTATATGCCTGTACGTACAAAGATGGTATGTATGCGGACTCCCCGGACGCGGCTGAGATCGTCACCGGTCGTCGATGGAGGACGCACGGCAGGCACTCATGCATCGCACCTCACCTGCAGCAAACTATGGAACGCTATGCCGCAGCACCCTGATCATGGAACCACACCGCACACACCAACATGTTGTACCATAGCCACGACACCCTCCTCCTGAACAGTTCGGTATATGTTTGCATTGGTTTGGTTAATTTCTTCCGGGGTAATTAAGGTGAGATAGACGATGGCGACGTACGTGCTACAATTCAGAGTTAGATATTTTCAGTTTGACGTGACCATCTATTCTACTTTCATTAGTGTAGCCCGTACCCCCGCGTCGCCCCGCTAGTGCGACACGGGGGCGATCTCGCGCCGCCGCCCCTCGTCGTCACACGTTTCTCCTGTCCTCGCCGCTGCCAGAGGCTAGCGCCGGGCAGGCCCTGGGCGCAGCCAAGGACGGTGACGGCGGGGAGCTTCTCGCGCTCGGGCAGGCACATGGATCGGATCCGCCAGATCCGTCCGCCCGGCTCGGGTTTGAGGCGGCGGCCTTCACAGGAGGGCGGCGTCGTCCGGGAGGCGGGCGGCGCCGTCGGAGTTGTGGATCGCGTCTTCGCCGCGGCTGGCGGCGAAGTTGGCGGTGGATGCGGGCGCCACGTGGAGGATCCCGCTGCTCTCCTTCGCCAGATTTGAAGACGGCGCCCCGTGCTGCTTCCTCCTCGTCAATCCGCCGGATCTCGTGGCGGACTGCGTGGTTGTGGGGTTGGGATCTACGGATCGAGTAATTTCTTGGCGGCTGCGCGGCCACGACGCCGGGCGGCGCCTCAGCGCTGTTTCCTTCTTGAAGGCGGCTTCGAGATCCAGCTCCCTCCCCCTCGTCCTCCCCCTGCACCCGGGTGAAAACCCACAACTTTGGTTGGGCGGCGGCGATGCCCGGCTCCGTCACCTTCTTGAAGGCGCTGCTTTGGGTCCACGGGGAGGTGGGACAGCTGCAGCGCGTTCTTGGCGTTCCTAATGGCGGCGGTTCTCTTTAGTGGTGTCGTTTCGCCATGGCAGTCGGCTGATCCGGCTCTCGTGGTGATTGTGGTGCCCAACTCTTCGCCATGTCTTCCTGGGGTGCTCCCGTCCCGTTCAGAGAGGCTGGAGGTGGAGCGGCTTCATCTTGCACGGAGCTTCGGTGGAGATGTCAAGTCATGCCTGACCGACAGGTGCTACGCTTTGTCATGCCTAGTCGGCAGGTGCTACACACGACAGATCTTCCAAAGACTTCAAGCTGTGTCGGCTGGTGGTACTTGGCAGCATGGTGCTGAGGTGTATCAGTGGCGACCCCGACGTCCTCAGATGTTTGCGCGCAGGGAGGAGGTGCCATTGGGCGCCGTGGTGGCGTCGACGATAGCTGGACGGAGCAAGGTTGATGGATTAGTACAGTTCTGAAGATGGAGCGGTGAAGTTGGTGGTGGCGGCCTCTGAGTGCACGCCGGACCGGTGAGACCCATGCCCGGCAGGCGTCCTGGATGGGATCTCAGGTCTTAGATGTTAGGTTTGGCTGCGATGCCTTTTTGGTATTAGGCCCAGGTTATCTACGCCCCTTCATCAACTGGTAGAGTGGCTTAGACGGCGGCTTTAGTCTTATTGTTGTATTACTTTGTAAGGTCTTGTGAGAATAATTAATAAAGTGGCCGTATGCGTCGCCCAGATGCAGAGGACGGGGGTCATTCTCCTTTTCTAAAAGAAAACGTGCTACAATTCCATTGTTCATCGTCGGCCTTTTCTTCTTTTCTCACACGCGCCTTTGGAGTTTGGAGTGTGTGCATGCTTTGTTTTTGTTTGTGGAAGGCAAAACAGTGTAGTAGGGAATTGGAGCCCCACCTTCCATTCTTGTGCATGCATTCACGTGTGTGCTGAAGGAAATATGCCCTAAAGGCAATAATAAAGTTATTATTTATTTCCTTATTTCATGATAAATGTTTATTATTCATGCTAGAATTATATTAACCGGAAACATAATACATGTGTGAATACATAGACAAACAGAGTGTCACTAGTATGCCTCTACTTGACTAGCTCGTTAATTAAAGATGGTTATGTTTACTAGCCATAGACAAAGAGTTGTTATTTGATTAACGGGATCACATCATTAGGAGAATGATGTGATTGACTTGACCCATTCCGTTAGCTTAGCACTCGACCGTTTAGTATGTTGCTATTGCTTTCTTCATGACTTATACATGTTCCTATAACTATGAGATTATGCAACTCCCGTTTACCGGAGGAACACTTTGTGTGCTACCAAACGTCACAACGAATCGGGTGATTATAAAGGAGCTCTACAGGTGTCTCCAAAGGTACATGTTGGGTTGGCGTATTTCGAGATTAAGATTTGTCACTCCGATTGTCGAAGAGGTATCTCTGGGCCCTCTCGGTAATGCACATCACTATAAGCCTTGCAAGCAATGTAACTAATGAGTTAGTTACGGGATGATGCATTACATAACGAGTAAAGAGACTTGCCGGTAACGAGATTGAACTAGGTATTGAGATACCGACGATCGAATCTCGGGCAAATAACATACCGATGACAAAGGGGAACAACGTATGTTGTTATGCGGTTTGACTGATAAAGATCTTCGTAGAATATGTAGAAGCCAATATGAGCATCCAGGTTCCGCTATTGGTTATTGACCTAAAACGTGTCTCGGTCATGTCTACATAGTTCTCGAACCCGTAGGGTCCGCACGCTAAGGTTTCGATGGCGATGCTTATATTATGAGTTTATGAGTTTTGATGTACCGAAGGAGTTCGGAGTCCCGGATGAGATCGCGGACATGACGAGGAGTCTCGAAATGGTCGAGACATAAAGATCGATATATTGGACGACTATATTCGGACATCGGAAAGGTTCCGAGTGATTCGGGTATTTTTTGAAGTACCAGAGAGTTACGGGAATTCGTATTGGGCCTTAATGGGCCATACGGGAAAGGAGAGAAAGGCCCCAAAGGGTGGCCGCACCCCTTCCCATTGACTAGTCCGAATTGGACTAGGGAGGGGGGGGGGGCGCACCCTTCCTTCCTTCTCCTTCTCCCTTCCCTTTCCTTCCCTCCTACTCCTTCTACTTGGAAGGGCTCCTAGTTCTACTAAAAAAGGGGGAATCCTACTCCCGGTGGGAGTAGGACTCCCCTAGGGCGCGCCATAGAGAGGGTCGGCCCTCCCCCTCCTCCACTCCTTTATATACGGGGAGGGGGGCACCCCTTGGAGACACAACAATTGATCCTTGAGATCTCTTAGCCGTGTGCGGTGCCCCCCTCCACCATAGTTCTCCATGATAATATTGTAGCGGTGCTTAGGCGAAGCCCTGCGACAGTAGAACATCAAGATCGTCACCACGCCGTCGTGCTGACGGAACTCTTCCCCGACACTTTGCTGGATCGTAGTCCGGGGATCGTCATCGAGCTGAACGTGTGCAAGAACTCGGAGGTGCCGTAGTTTCGGTGCTTGATCGGTCGGGCCGTGAAGACGTACAATTACATCAACCGTGTTGTGCTAACGCTTCCGCTTTCGGTCTACGAGGGTACGTGGACACACTCTCCCCTCTCGTTGCTATGCATCACCATGATCTTGCGTGTGCGTAGGAAATTTTTGAAATTACTACGTTCCCCAACATGTGCCTGTATGGAGCTACACTCGTCTGTACGTACATCCAGTTGAAAGGTCGACGCGTGCACGCAGCTTCCCATGGCCATGCATGCCAGCGGCTGAGATTGTCTCATCACCGGCGGTCCACTGTCCTGCTCGACACGTAGGTCGTTTCCCCGTGTATCTTCGCTTTAATTTGCATCACGGCCTCACGGGCTCGCTCTACTTAAACAGCCCCACCCAGCGTGAGCCATTGCCCTCCACCTCGCCTCGACCCTGCCTGCCTTAACGTAGAAGCACACCAAGAACAAGCTATCTATCGTTCGTCCTCGGTTCCGACCGATCACGACGGGAAAAGGTGAGTCCCCTCCCGCTCCGGCCGTCTCCCCCAAGCCTCCGGCACGGCAGTCAATCGTTTCTTTATCATCTCGCCGGAACTAGCTAGTTGTAGCGTGCGCTTTATCATCTCGCTGGAATATTTCTTCTTCTGCTTCCTTCCGGTTGGAATTAAGCTAGTGTCGATCGTTCCTTTCTCCAACGTGGAGTTAAACAGGCGAATCAACTAACCTGCGTTGTTGTTGATCTCGTCACAGCTCCGCCCACCATGGGGATTGCTGTCGAGCGCCAACAGAACGGCGCTCGTCACCGCCTGCATCACCGTCGTCGCCTACGCCTTGGCCGCAGCGGCCCAGTACGCACTCGGCCGCTACCACCTCTGCAGCCAGGTACTACCAACCAAATAACCCGTCTACTCTGCTGTTAAGCTAGATGCATGCTAGACTTTCCGATCGCTCATCAGATCACACGCCAAACTGGCAACCCGGCGTCTGAGTGCAGGCCTCCTTCATCCTGCGATGTGTCAGGGTGACGGCCGCGGCGGCCGCCGAGTGGAGGACCATCTGGCTCGCCATGCTCTGCTGCGCGGTGCTCGAGGCGGCCGTGGCGGCGCTTGCGCTGCGGCTCCCATGCCGCCGACGCCCTCGCCCCGCCTCCATTCGCGGTCACCATGGTCCGCCATCGCATGTGCGCCAGCGCCGGCCTCCTCCTCCTCGCCGCCAACCTGTGATACCTCTACGGCAGGATTCGCGGGTTCGCTTTTCCGCTTAGCAGCGCACGACGTCGCCAACTTCGTGCACTTTCTCCGTGGAGGTTACAACTGACAAGTGAGGATTATGCTCATGAAGTACTGCGATTAGTTCTAAGTGATAATAAGTACCATATGTGTGAATCGACATTACGCGTACGCTTACGCGAGACTGGTTCTACCGACGTGCTTTGCACACAGGTGGCTGGCGGGTGTCAGTTTCTCCAACTTTAGTTGAACCGAGTGGCATACGCCCGTCCTTGCGAAGGTTAAAACAGCACCAACTTGACAAACTATCGTTGTGGTTTTGATGCGTAGGTAAGAACGGTTCTTGCTAAGCTCGTAGCAGCCACGTAAAATTTGCAACAACAAAGTAGAGGACGTCTAACTTGTTTTTGCAGGGCATGTTATGATGTGATATGGTCAAGACATGATGAGATATAAGTTGTTGTATGAGATGATCATGTTTTGTTGAAGTTATCGACAACTGGCAGAAGCCCTATGGTTGTCTCTTTGTTGCATAAGATGCAAGTGCCAAATAATTGCTTTACTTTATCGCTATGCGATAGCAATAGTTGCAAGAGCAATAGTTGGCGAGACGACCATGTGACGAGACATTGATATAGATCAAGATGATAAAGATCATGGTGTCGTGCCGGTGACGATAGAGATCATGACAGTACTTTGGAGATGGAGATCAAAGGCACAAGATGATCATGGCCATATCATGTCACATATTTTGATTACATATGGTGTTTATCTGTTATACATCTTATCTTGCTTTGATTGACGGTAGCATTTTAAGATGATCTCTCACTAATTATCAAGAAGTGTTCTCCCTGAGTATGCACCGTTGCCAAAGTTCGTCGTGCCCAGACACCACGTGATGATCGGGTGTGATAAGCTCTACGTCCATCTACAACGGGTGCAAGCCTGTTTTGCACAAGCGGAATACTTAGGTTAAACTTGACGAGCCTAGCATATGCAGATATGGCCTCGGAACACGGAGACCGAAAGGTCGAGCGTGAATCATATAGTAGATATGATCAACATATTGATGTTCACCATTGAAAACTACTCCATCTCACGTGATGATCGGTTATGGTTTAGTTGATTTGGATCACGTGATCACTTAGATGACTAGAGAGATGTCTCGTCTAAGTGGGAGTTCTTAAGTAATATGATTAATTGAACTTAAATTTATCATGAACTTAGTCCTGGTAGTATTTTGCAAATTATGTTGTAAATCAATAGCTTGCGTTGTTGCTTTCATATGTTTATTTTGATATGTTCCTAGAGAAAATCGTGTTGAAAGATGTTAGTAGCAATGATGCGGATTGGATCCGTGATCTGAGGTTTATCCTCATTGTCGCACGTAAGAATTATGTCCTTAATGCATTGCTAGGTGACAGACCTATTGCAGGAGCGTATGCACGGGCGTTATGAACGTTTGGCTAGCTCAATATGATGACTACTTGATAGTTTAGTGCACCATGCTTAACGGCTTAGAATCGGGACTTCAAAGACGTTTTGAACGTCATGGACCATATGAGATGTTCCAGGAGTTGAAGTTAATATTTCAAGCAAATACCCGAGTTGAGAGATATGAAGTCTCCAACAAGTTCTATGGCTAAAAGATGGAGGAGGATCGCTCAACTAGTGAGCATGTCCTCAGATTGTCTGGGTACTACAATCGCTTGAATCAAGTGGGAGTTAATCTTCCAGATAAGATAGTGATTGACAGAATTCTCTAGTCACCATCACCAAGTTAGTAGAACTTTGTGATAAACTACAGTATGCAAGGGATGACGAAAAAGATTCCCAAGCTCTTCGTGATGCTGAAATCGACGAAGGTAGAAATCAAGAAAAGAGTATCAAGTGTTGATGATTGACAAAACCACTAGTTTCAAGAAAAGGGCAAAAGAAAAGAAAGGGAACTTCAAGTAGAA
Source organism: Aegilops bicornis (assembly GCA_021605145.1). NCBI lineage: Eukaryota > Viridiplantae > Streptophyta > Magnoliopsida > Poales > Poaceae > Aegilops > Aegilops bicornis. Next base: position 610,489,690 of record CM038674.1, on the reverse strand, counting down.
TGGCAAGCAAGTTGTCACTCCTGCAAAGAAGCCCAAAGCTGGACCAAAGCCTGAAACTGAGTGATTACACTGCAAAGGAAATGGTCACTGGAAGCGGAAATGCCCTGAATATTTGGTGGATAAGAAGGATGGCAAAGTGAACAAGGGTATATTTGATATTGAGTTATTGATGTGTGCCTTACTAGTGTTTATAGTAGCCCCTGAGTATTTGATACTTGTTCGGTTGCTAAGATTAGTAACTCGAAACAGGAGTTATATAATAAACAGAGACTAATTGAAGGGGAAGTGACGATGAGTGTTGGAAGTGGTTCCAAGATTGGTATGATCATCATCGCACACTCCCTATACTTTCGGGATTAGTGTTAAACCTAAATAAATGTTATTTGGCGTTTGCGTTGAGCATGAATATGATTTGATCATGTTTATTGCAATACAGTTATTCATTTGAAGTCGAGAATAATTGTTGTTACATTTTACATGAATAAAACCTTCAATGGTCATACACCCAATGAAAATAGTTTGTTGGATCTCGATCATAGTGGTACACATATTCATAATATTGATGCCAAAAGATGCAAAGTTAATAATGATAGTGCAACTTATTTGTGGCACTGCCGTTTGGGTCATATCGGTGTAAAGCGCATGAAGAAACTCCATGAAAGATGGATTTTCGGAATCACTTGGTTATGAATGCGAACCGTGCCTTTTGGGCAAGATGACTAAAACTCCGTTCTCCGGAACAATGGAACGAGCTACTGACTTATTGAAAATAATACATACCAATGTATGCGATCCAATGATGATGATGCTCTTGGCAAGTATCGTTATTTTCTGACCTTCACAAGATGGTTTGAGCAGATATGGGTATATGTACTTGATGAAACATAAGTCTGAAATAATTGAAAGGTTCAAAGAATTTCAGAGTGAAGTGAAAAAATCATCGTAACAAGAAAATAAAGTTTCTATGATCTAATCGTAGAAATGAATATTTGAGCTACGAGTTTGGCCTTCATTTTAAATAAAGTGGAATAGTTTCACAGCTCACGCCACATGGAACACCACAGCGTAATGGTATGTCCGAACGTCATAACCATACTTTATTAGATATGGTGCAATCTATGATGTCTCTTACCAATCTACCACTATTGTTTTGGGGTTATGCATTAGAGACAGCTGCATTCACGTTAAAAAGGGCACCATCTAAATCCGTTGAGATGACACCTTATGAACTGTGGTTTGGCAAGAAACCCAAGTTGTCGTTTCTTAAAGTTTGGGGTTGCGATGCTTATGTGAAAAAGTTTCATCCTGATAAGCTCAAACCCAAATCGGAGAAGTGCGTCTTCATAGAATACTCAAAGGAAACTGTTGGGTACACCTTCTATCACAGATCCAAAGGCAAGATATTCGTTGCTAAAAATGGATCCTTTCTAGAGAAGGAATTTCTCTCAAAAGAAGTGAGTGGGAGAAAAGTAGAACTTGATAAGGTAATTGTACCTTCTCCCTTATAAGAAAGTAGTTCATCATAGAAATCTGTTCCTGTGACTACTACACCAATTAGTGAGGAAGCTAATGATGACGATCATGTAACTTCAGATCAAGTTACTACCGAATCTCGTAGGTAAACCAGAGTGAGATCCGCACCAGAGTGGTACGGTAATCCTGTTCTGGAGGTCATGCTACTTAACCATGACGAACCAATGAACTATGAGGAAGCGATGATGAGCCCAGATTCCGCAAAATGGCTTGAGTCCATGAAATCTGAGATGGGATCCATGTATGAGAACAAAGTATGGACTTTGGTTGACTTGTCCGATGATAGGCAAGCCATAGAAAATAAATGGATCTTCAAGAGGAAGACGGACTCTGATAGTAGTGTTACTATCTACAAAGCTAGAATTGTCGCAAAAAGGTTTTCGACAAGTTCAAGGTGTTGACTACGATGAGATTTTGTCACTCGTATCTATGCTTAAGTCTGTCCGAATCATGTTAGCAATTGCCGCATTTTATGAAATCTGGCAAACGGATAAACAAAACTGCATTCCTTAATGGATTTATTAAAGGAGAGTTGTATATGATGCAACTAGAAGGTTTTTTCAATCCTAAAGGTGCTAACAAAATATGCAAGCTCCAGCGATCCATCTATGGACTGGTGCAACCATCTTGGAGTTGGAATATACGCTTTGATAAGTTGATCAAAGCATATAGTTTTATACAGACTCGCGGTGAAGCTTGTATTTACTAGAAAGTGAGTGGGAGCACTACAAAGATTTCCGATAAGTATATGTGAATGACATATTGTTGATCGGAAATAATGTAGAATTATTCTGCAAAGCATAAAGGAGAGTTTGAAAGGAGTTTTTTCAAAGAAATACCTCGGTGAAGCTGCTTACATATTGAGCATCAAGATCTATAGAGATAGATCAAGACGCTTGATAAGTTTTTCAATGAGTACATACCTTGAGAAGATTTTGAAGATTCAAAATGGAACAGTCAAAGAAAGAGTTCTTGCCTGTGTTACAAGGTATGAAATTGAGTAAGACTCAAAACCCGACCACGGCAGAAGATAGAAATAGAATGAAAGTCATTCCCTATGCTTTGGCTATAGGTTCTATAAAGTATGCCATGTTGTGTACCAGATCTATTGTATACCCCACCACTGAGTTTGGCAAGGGAGTACAATAGTGATCTAGGAGTAGATCACTGGACAGCGGTCAAAATTATCCTTAGTGAAATAAGGATATGTTTCTCGATTATGGAAGTGACAAAAGGTTCGTCGTAAAGGGTTACGTCGATGAAAGTTTTGAAACTGATCCAGATGACTCTAAGTCTCAATCTGGATACATATTGAAAGTGGGAGCAATTAGCTAGAGTAGCTTCGTGCAGAGCATTGTAGACATAGAATATTTGCAAAATACATACGGCTCACGAATGTGATGAGACCCGTTGACTAAACTTCTCTCACAAGCAAAACATGATCACACCGTATTACTCTTCGGGTTTTAATCACATAGCAATGTGAACTAGATTATTAACTCTAGTAAACCCTTTGGGTGTTGGTCACATTACGATGTGAACTGATGTTAAATCACATGGTGATGTGAACTAGATTATTGACTCTAGTGCAAGTGGGAGGCTGAAGGAAATATGCCCTAGAGGCAATAATAAAGTTATTATTTATTTCCTTATTTCATGATAAATGTTTATTATTCATGCTAAAATTGTATTAACCGGAAACATAATACATGTGTGAATACATAGACAAACAGAGTGTCACTAGTATGCCTCTACTTGACTAGCTCGTTAATCAAAGATGGTTAATTATGTTTCCTAACCATAGACAAAGAGTTGTTATTTGATTAACGGGATCACATCATTAGGAGAATGATGTGATTGACTTGACCCATTCCGTTAGCTTAGACTCGATCGTTTAGTATGTTGCTATTGCTTTCTTCATGACTTATACATGTTCCTATAACTATGAGATTATGCAACTCCGTTTACTGGAGGAACACTTTGTGTGCTACCAAACGTCACAACGAATCGGGTGATTATAAAGGAGCTCTACAGGTGTCTCCAAAGGTACATGTTGGGTTGGCGTATTTCGAGATTAGGATTTGTCACTCCGATTGTCGGAGAGGTATCTCTGGGCCCTCTCGGTAATGCACATCACTATAAGCCTTGCAAGCAATGTAACTAATGAGTTAGTTACGGGATGATGCATTACATAACGAGTAAAGAGACTTGCCAGTAACGAGATTGAACTAGGTATTGAGATACCGACGATCGAATCTCGGGCAAGTAACATACCGATGACAAAGGGAACAACGTATGTTGTTATGCGGTTTGACCGATAAAGATCTTCGTAGAATATGTAGGAGCCAATATGAGCATCCAGGTTCCGCTATTCTGAAAACACAAGTTTTCTTGAAGCCTCTTGCTCATATCTCTCATCAAAAACGCTGCTGCATTCGAAAAGGCGAACCGCGCGGACCCGACTGACGACTGTTTCAAGCCATACAAAGATTTCTTGAGCCTACACACCTTCCCATCAGTCTGTTTGTTCCAAAACCTGATCTGATGATAGCCAGATCTTAAGTCAATCTTGCTGTAATATTTAGCACCACTCATCCAATAGGGCATCCTGAAAGATATCATGCCAACAAAAAGATCTCATTCCCGTAGATTCCGTTCGTTCCAGCAATCATGCCGGAACTCACTGATCCATTCAAAGGATTTCTTTACCACTGCTCCCGATGGCCAAAGGACCGATATCTTCGTTATTGACCGGAAACGTGTCTCGGTCATGTCTACATAGTTCTCGAACCCGTAGGGTCCGCACGCCTAAGGTTTCGATGACAGTTATATTATGAGTTTATGAGTTTTGATGTACCGAAGGAGTTCGAGTCCCGGATGAGATCGGGGACATGACGAGGAGACTTCGAAATGGTCGAGACGTAAAGATCGATATATTGGACAACTATATTCGGACATCGAAAAGGTTCCGAGTGATTCGGGTATTTTTCGGAGTACCGAAGAGTTATGGGAATTCGTATTGGGCCTTAATGGGCCATACGGGAAAGGAGAGAAAGGCCCCAAAGGGTGGCCGCACCCCTCCCCATTGACTAGTCCGAATTGGACTAGGAGGGGGCGCCTTCCTTCCTTCTCCTTCTCCCTTCCCGTTCCTTCCCTCCTACTCCTTCTACTTGGAAGGGCTCCTAGTTCTACTAAAAGAGGGAATCCTACTCCCGGTGGGAGTAGGACTCCCCTAGGGCGCGCCATAGAGAGGGCCGGCCCTCCCCCTCCTCCACTCCTTTATATACGGGGAGGGGGGCACCCCTTGGAGACACAACAATTGATCCTTGAGATCTCTTAGCCGTGTGCGGTGCCCCCCTCCACCATAGTTCTCCTCGATAATATTGTAGCGGTGTTTAGGCGAAGCTTTGCAACAGTAGAACATTAAGATCGTCACCACGCCGTCGTGCTGACGGAACTCTTCCCCGACACTTTGCTGGATCGGAGTCCGGTGATCGTCATCGAGCTGAACGTGTGTAAGAACTCAGAGGTGCCGTAGTTTCGGTGCTTGATCGATCGGGCCGTGAAGACGTACGATTACATCAACCGCGTTGTGCTAACACTTCCGCTTTCGATCGAGGATACGTGGACACACTCTCCCCTCTCGTTGCTATGCATCAACATGATCTTGCGTGTGCGTAGAAATTTTTTGAAATTACTACGTTCCCTAACATGTGCCTGTATGGAGCTACACTCGTCTGTACGTACATCCAGTTGAAAGGTCGACGCGTGCACGCAGCTTCCATGGCCATGCATGCCAGCGGCTGAGATCGTCTCATCACCGGCGGTCCACTGTCCTGCTCGACACGTACGTCGTTTCCCCGTGTATCTTCGCTTTAATTTGCATCACGGCCTCACGGGCTCGCTCTACTTAAACAGCCCCACCCAGCGTGAGCCATTGCCCTCCACCTCGCCTCGACCCTGCCTGCCTTCACGTAGAAGCACACCAAGACCAAGCTATCTATCGTTCGTCCTCGGATCCGACCGATCACGACGGGAGAAGGTGAGTCCCCTCCCGCTCCGGCCGTCTCCCCCAAGCCTACGGCACGGCAGTCAATCGTTTCTTTATCATCTCGCCGGAACTAGCTAGTTGTAGCGTGCGCTTTATCATCTCGCTGGAATATTTCTTCTTCTTCTTCCTTCCGGTTGGAATTAAGCTAGTGTCGATCGTTCCTTTCTCCGACGGGGAGTTAAACAGGCGAATCAACTAACCTGCGTTGTTGTTGATCTCGTCACAGCTCCGCCCACCATGGGGATTGCTGTCAGGCGCGCCAGCGTAACGGCGCTCGTCACCGCCTGCATCACCGTCGTCGCCTACGCCTTGGCCGCAGCGGCCCAGTACGCACTCGACGCTACCACCTCTGCAGCCAGGTACTACCAACCTAATAACCCGTCTACTCTGCTGTTCGGCTAGATGCATGCTAGACTTTCCGGCCGATCATCAGATCACACGCCAAACTGGCATCCCGGCCGTCTGAGTGCAGGCTTTCTTCCTCCTGCGCTGCGTCAGGGTGACGGCCGCGGCGGCCGCCGAGTGGAGGGCCCTCTGGCTCGCCATGCTCTGCTGCGCGGTGCTCGAGGCGGCCGTGGCGGCGCAGCTGGCGCTGCGGCTCCCATGCCGCCGCCGCGCTCTCGCCTGCCTCCAGCTCGCGGTCACCATGGTCCGCCACTGCATGTGCGCCCGCGCTGGCCTCCTCCTCCTCGCCGCCAACCCAGGATATCTCTTCGGCAGGATCTGCATCGGGTTCACCTTCTGCTTAGCAGCGAACGACGTCGCCAACTTCGTGCACTTTCTCCGTGGAGGTGACAACTGACAAGTGAGGATCATGCCCATGAAGTATTGCGAGTAGTTCTAAGTGATAATAAGCACAGTATGTGTGAATCGATTTCGTAGTATGCATTATGATCGAGTGCCATATGTGTGAATCGATCTGCTAGCAGCAGTGTGGTCTGTGGTGTTAATTATATTGGACCGATCGACTATACTAGTTACTCTATTTGGGCTGTATATTTAATTAGCCTGGATCCTGGTCAGTATTGGATGTATGAGACATCAGTTATACCATATGTCATGCATGTTGTTTATGAAGAGATGCTTCAGATTGATCAATTATAGTTTCAGATGGATATACATCTCAGTTATAGTTTCAGATTGATCAGTTATATGCATTCCATTCCTTGGGCCAAATTAAAACAACTCTTCCTTACCACTGGAGTCCTGCTTGCCACGTCTAAGCTGGAGCAGATACGATCGACCGTGCAAGTGTGCAAGTGCAAGCGCAACGCAACACACGAGGAATGGAATGCTACGGCAGATAGAAACGGCTAGTAGAATCCAATGCAAGCACACTACATGGTCATCATCTGTTCAACCCGGCTCCCAAGTATGAGAGGCGCATGGAAGAAGAAAAAAATAGCAACAGCAGTCCGAACCTCGAAGCTACACCAATGATTTTGATCCCATGACCATGTGAAAAAAGACGTGTGACAAACCACCATGTCAAAAAGAAGTGTGACAAACCAATGTAATGCAAGTACAGAAATTTCCCAATCCAATTCAGTACTACGGAGCTGTACTGAATTGGCACCGTTTTCACATATATTTATTTGGGGCGCAATTCAGCTCAGCACTGCACGCGTTCCCAGACTCCAGTATGAACAGTCAGTCACTCAGAAACCAAGCCGGACTCTTTATTTAAGGTTTATTTTCTCACGTTACAGATGTAGTACTATAATAGACAAGCCGACTGCTTTGCACCTATACAACAGGGTCACCACCACTATGCACATTCCGAGCCCTTGGAACCCTACGTCAGACGATCACCTCCACAAAAATTTCGCGCCCTAGGCTGGAGATCAATATGCCTCCACTTCCCACTTCGGGACATATAATGGCACAACAATGAAACGACGGGATACATAGGATATACAAGCTAGCTACAGATCTCCCCTCATCGCGTCAAGGGGCGAGCACGAGAACTTTAATGGTCCCCTGGCTGTTAGCAGTTAGCATAGTAGGGCTATCGCTCTTCCAGCAGACAGCGCTAATGAAATAAGACCCGGGATCATCTTCGGCGTCGTCTGGGTCTGTGGATAGAAACCTATGGCTGGAAGCAGGTTTTGAGATAGCCTGCAATTGGTGCGGAGTGGCTTCAAGTTAGACCGAGAGAAAGAATGATCTAGCTGCTCAGTTAAGCAATAGCGCAGCATATGAAGCACGTGACAGGAAAAAAGTAACATGTCAGAAGCTCGCAATTACCTTGTGGTAAACAAAAACCTCATTTGTTTCACTCCCGCAAGCAATATATTCGTTATTTACAGAAAGTCCTACGAAGTTCTTCTCATTTTTGTGCCCTCTGAAAGTCCTTAGCTGCAAGATATTACCAGTTTAACATCAAGGTCAACTACGACATACTCCCTCCGTCAAATGGATGTATCTAGATGTATTTTAGTGGTAGATACATCCATTTTGATGACAAGTAATTCCGGACATAGTACTCCCTCTGTAAACAAATATTAGACGTTTTAAGTCACTACTTTACAGAGGGAGTAACATTTTCTTTCAAGCCAAGCACGAAATAATAGCTGAACAAGGCCATTGGACAAAGCTAAGAGACAACAGTGAAGACACATACTATGATCAATCACTCGACAAATGAATTCACTTTAAAATGGGGCCAATGAGAACACAGCAAGCTAATTGCAAATCCAAAGAAAAATGCCCCGATGTCACATGAAAATTCAATTTGCAAAGTTGACATTTCCTATGCATGTCACTGATATTCTTTTATCATTTCCCCAGAGCAAAGATAATACGACTATAATTCTGGATTTGACCCATGAGCTATGGAGAAGTTCAAAATACTATATATCTCCACTTTTATTACTTCTAAGACAAAAGAGTACTACATCCAAACATGGAACTATCCCTATGCTATACAACCGCCAAAGGCAATAATATAATAAAAGCAAGGCTAGGATGATCTCACTTACTGGGCAATTGTCCTTGACATCCCATAACCGTAACGTGCTATCAGTCGATGCAGATGCAAGCTCATTATTAGATAAGAATTTCACATAAGAAACAGCTTTCTTGTGCCCACCAAAAACATGGAGAGGTGCACTTGGATTTCGTAAATCAAAATAATGAATATGGTGATCAGCAGATCCGACCTGAAATATTGTAGCATCCTATGAGTAAAGAGATCTTTCTATTTTACTATAATACAAATCAAGGAGATGGATGCAACATACTGCGACATAGTAGCTCGATCCAGGATTATATTTAACAGAGCAAATATTTGCCTTCATATCAATGTTAATGGCACTCGCTTCCTGATTTGTGCACCACACTTTGACCTGGCATACACAGTAGTAGATTCCGGTCAGTTATTGCAGAACCACTATAGAACTGCAGTGCAGATATGCAACATTCAGAGGTTTCAACCTGATGACAAAATATCCCATTATTACCCAACCAAGGAAGGTTACAATCAAGCTTTCTTCCTTATGGGAATAGAAAAATAACTGAACCATTTTGGCTCTGAAATACCTTGCAATCATCACTACCAGATACTAGCATCTTGGGCTCTGTACGTGAAAAATCAACACTCCATGCTCTTTTCTCATGCTCTTCATACTCCATTACACTCTGTCAAAAGCAGTACGCAGATAGCATAAATTACTGAGAACTACACAGCATTTTACAAAATAAACTGTGGAGCGGAGCAAGGTTACCTGGCGGGTTTGAACATCCCAAACAGTAACTATGCCTTCATAATCACTACTTGCTATAACATTTTTTGAGTACTTGTTCCAGCTAAGGCAGCTGAGTTTAGATCTGGTAGCCATTTCAACAACTGGACAGTGGACATCTGATGGCTCATTAACAACCTAAGAAGCAGGATAAATCAAATTTGACTAACTCCAAATTCTGGCTACATGCTTATGGTGAACACAAGTACCCTGCAAAAGTTTGCTTACTGTAGAAAATTCGAAGACTTTAATACGCTTCGAGACTCCAGCAGTAGCGAATAGCTCATCATCACGATCAAATTCGATACTGCGTTTAAAGAATATCAATATTGTCTTCATTTTTCATGTAAAGCAGGCGAATGCATAACATTAAGTACTACAGTGATAACAAATGCAGTGACTTGTGGATCCTTAAGCCAGAAAAATACTCAAATGATGTCAGCAATCAATTTTTTGGTAGATGTGTCCCTTGTTGTACACTGTAATGATCAGCAATAAACTTTGGTAGATGATTATTTATTTATTTTGCTAACTGAACACCCTTCAAGTTGATGAATAGGAGCCTATAAATCCCTCACTCTACCCCTATGCCGGCTTTGGAGCTCTGCTACAGCACTACCTGCCTCAGATAAAATTATACAAAGAAAATTATACGCTGATAAAATTACCGATGCTGAATTTTTTTAAAACACTCACCTGGATACAATATTTGCTGAGTGGAACAGATCTCCATGTCTAAGTTCCGCAATTACACGTAAGCGACTGAAACATACATGAAACAGGACAAAAACATGATAAGCTCGATGAACACCATAAAAATTACTCTGAGCATATTATGTTACTAAGAACAAATAATCAGCAAACCTATATCGAGTGAATGTTGTAAGCACAGACTGAAAATCTTCAAGACCTTCATGATAACCTTCTCTATTCATCGTAACAGCATCCTCCTGCCTGTGAGACTGCGCTCCAGTACGCCGTCTTTGCAAATAGTATTCTTGAAGCTCGTTAAACTGCAATTTTAAGTCATTGCATTAGATAATAACAAATAGCATGGGATTAGCACGCATCATTTCATCTAACACGTTACAAAAAGAATGTGCCTACTACTAGTCTATGTTCTCGACTACTATTTTGCATATAGTAATAACCTACTTGGTGTGTGCAACAAACAACAATAATGTTTAGACACAGAAGAGTACACATTTTCTTAAATAAAGAGACAAACCTGCGCTTGAACTCGCCTCTTCCGAGCAATAACATTACCCGACTGTAGAGGGGGATTGGGAGGGTCTGAGCTAGCAAGGGCATCTCTTCTTTGATGTCCTTGATGGCTTGCCGGAGCTCTCAAGTCAAACCTCCTATTATTTAACCCCCCTGGAGATGATGTGCTAGGTGGTGCCCGAGAGTTGGGAACAAAGGGACTACTAGGTTTGTCCATAGGCAAAGGCCACATCTTTGATGCAGCAGGTTCATCCAAAAGCATGCGCAGCCTCATGGAGTACCTTTCTTTTGTTCGATACAGATCTAACCTATGTCTCTCCACACTGCTTATATCATCTTTGATGTACTGCAGGTCAGTTTGAATCTGTTTAAAAGGAGCCAACATTATTAACAAGAATATACTTCATGTAAAAAAACTACACCAAAAAGTAAGTAGGCATTTTTCAATAAATAGCAAGATGAAAAAAAAACTGTGATATAAAATTTAATTAGCATGTACTCCCTCCGTCCCAAAATATAAGACGTTTTTGCAGCTCAAATTGAACTACAAAAACGTCTTATATTTCGGTATGGAAGGAGTATGAAGAACCAGAAAATAAACGCTTATATCTATATTATCAGTAGTCAGGACAAACCTCATTCAACTCTTCAAGCTTTTGCTTTCTAAGGCAGTGCAAGAAGACTAGCAATATTTGCATATTTGTCTCTGACTCTTGTTGTTCCATTTGCCTCTTCTTCTCAGCAATCAAAGTCATAAGGCTGTCTAGCTCTTTAACTGTCATGTCATTTCCCTGTAAATAAGATGAATTAAAACTCAACTCAACATACTAGTGATATGTCATGATTCGTCGGTAACTTCTTTTTAGTGCATGTGTATAAATAAGCGCGTGATAAGGGGTTTAAAAGTTATGGAAGTCATGTTGATAAGGGAAAATGGAGTGTTGCACAATGCAAAAGCCAGAAAATAAAAGCATGAATATATGACGCTCCTATGCCAAAAGTTTAGAACTAACTAACTTGATCGAGTTCTTAGTATGTGATAACAGAGAACCAGCAAGGCACATTGATAACTAACTAATTTGCAATTTTGTTGCTAATTTTTTGTTACATATGCCATTTCGATCATGTTAGTACAAATTCATCTTTCGTGATGCTTGGTTTATCATCTGAAGATTTTCTTGTACCAGTGAGGAGAAAGATAGATAGGTGCCCCTGAAGGGGAACAGATGACTGTATGGCAGGTACAATTTGTTTGCTAACTTTCCTTGAAGTATATTTCTTTAATCAAAAGGGGCCTAACCCCCAGCTGCATTTCATCCTTGGTATATACTTAGACATGGATTGGTGGTTACATAGATTCGGCAGTGGCAAAACATGCAACGAGGAAAGTTTGTTAAGATACTTAGATATGGATTGCATTGCAGCTACTTAGATTCGAGCATTTGATAGTGGACGCAGGAAGATAGCCTGTTCACCTCAAAAGTAGTTGCAACACGAAGATACAGCTAAAAGCGCATACAAGGCGAACATTCTAATAACTATATTTGCTCAGAACAATGCATATAGTCATTATCTGCATACTGCAATGAACATTAAAGAAGCTGAAATTTGCAACTATATGTCAGGAGTGGACAAACATTACACAGGAAAGCAACACATGTGGAGTGACTGACCTGTTGCACAACATGTCGGAATTGATCAATGGGAGATGCTGTTTTTGCAACTTGCCGGGCCGACATTTTCTTCACGACCTATGTAGCCATAAGTTAAAAAAAAACAGAACTTAGTGATTTTCTATGTGATGGCAGTTTCAATAAGCATGAACAGGCATAACATGATTGATAGCTTGAATGTACCTAGGGAATCATACAGAGAGAAATATTCAATTTCCCACGGAAAAAAGAGACATACTATTCAACTGTAACAAAACTAGAAAACCATCAAAGCCATACCAAGCGTACATAACAAGCATTGTTGACAAGCAGAGCAAACCCAAGTAATGCACACGCACATTTACTACTGATCAAACCTGACATCTACAATAAACTGCAATCCATCACACAAGTCAAATAAACAGTACTATCTGACGGCTCTTACCAATACCTGCAGAAGTACCAGCAAGTTTAGTTTTAAAAAATGCATCACACTTGAGATCCAGTGACTTGCACAAAACTAAGAGGGCATTTTATGGAGCAATCACCAAATAGTAAGTGTCACACTTGGGCAAGTCACTGGATCTCAGTCACACGCACTTTACTGTTTGATGATGCGTTTGATACTGTTTGTCGATTGCTCCAGACACAGCTAAAACCTTGTGATTTACACAAAACTCAAACAGGGCATTATATTGAAAAAATTAAACCCAACTGTCCTCACAGCCCAAATCACATCCAAATGTAAGGACATAAGAACCCTAACATTTCTAAATTACACACACAAAGGATGTGCCACACTTGGGAACCGAAGGACGCAGCCCAAATCGGTCGCGACAACATCACAAGCACGGCCAGTACCGCAGGCCTCCGGAAGAAACAGAGTGAAGCATCAAGCAACTCACCTTGTCGAGTAGGAAGTTGGGGTAGAGCTGCGCCTTGGTGAGGTAGTTGGCGCAGCAGGGGCAGTCGCTCTTGTGGTTGAGGTGCGTGACGATGCACATGTAGCAGAAGCTGTGGCCGCAGGCGGTGAGGAAGGCGTCCTTGATGAGCGCCATGCAGATCGGGCAGAGCAGGTCCCTGTCCCCCGCTGCATCCGCCTCCGGCGACGACGACGGCGAGGCGCCCGCGCACGCGTCGTCCGCCGCCGCCGCCGCCAGGGCCTGGAGCTGGTCCCCCGCGGACGGCGCGTGCTCCGGCTTGGGCACCGACGGCACGAGCGCGCCGGCGGGGGCCACCGAGGAGTCGCCCATCGGGGAGAAGGAAGACGATGTGGTGGTGGTGCCGCGGCCAAGTGTGTGTGAGGGGGGAATAATTGCGTACGGATGGAGGGAGGATGGTGGTGGTGAGATGTGTGATGGGGGAGGGAGGAGCGCGAGCGAGGGAGGGAGGAGGTGGTGGAGGGAATTTGGTTCTGTGGGCGGCGAGACCCGAGAGTGGGAGCCGGGCGTATGGGTGGGAGGAGACCACGTCGGGGAAGAGAAGACCGACCCACCCCCCACCCCGCCGCTTCCTCCTCCCTCCCCGCCTGCACGCAAGGCCCACGACGACAGACAGGACGGCGACCCAACCCAACCAAATCAAAATCGCTCACGCTCGCGGGCAAGGGGAGGAACGGCCCACACGCGACGAACGTGGTGGCACGCTGGAGCGGTGTGGAGTCTAGACCAGCCACGATGCGCAGCACAGGTGCAGCTGCATCAACCCCTGTCTCAAAAAAAAAAAAAAAGGTGCAGCTGCATCAGGGTGAAAGATGTTAGGTGGACGGCGGGTGGACACGGCATGTCCCCGTTGACGTGACCGCGTGTGCGTGTGCGTGTGCTGGCCGGCCTAGGTAGGTGTGTGTATCTGCATGCATGACCAGATGCTCCTCCGTTGTTGTCACGAAATGAATACTGCTGTGTGCTGCTAGTGCTCGGTGGACAGGCACGTCGCCACGTCCGACCTCTCCCGATGGACGGCCACTGCTCGGGTTCGGCTGAGGGTAAAATAACTGTGGTTCGGTATCCGGTCGCCAAGTTGGGGCAAAGCAGTCACGCAAGAGTATAAATAAAAAGGTTGTTTAAATTGAAGAGGCAAGAACATCTACAGTCAGATTTGACAAATCCGACCATCAAACGCCCGCAGACAGTGATCGGTCACGTCTTAAAATTTTTGTTCAACAACCATACACCTCAAATTCATATTATTAAATGCAACGTGAAACCTACTCTAAGCGAAGCTCGCTCGGTTCCATCGTGTCCGGCGGCCGGCTGCGCTCCCTAGTGTGTTGGTCCAGTCGCCAACAAGGTAGAGTAGGGCATGAGACGCGAGCCGGCTCATGCGACTCAAGGCGCCGCCGTCTCCCATGCTCTATTCTTTCTCGCCGGAGCCCGAAACACGAACAATGCTGGTGGACGTCAGATCGGTGACGGATCTGTCCTGGGATGAGCCGACGACATCCACCACGACGCGGTTGCGGCGCCCGGACTGGTGCATCATACAGGGCGCCGAAGAATGCGACTTCGCGTCGACGACGTCCAACGCCGCGAGGGCTGCCGCCGCCTCGCACGACGGGCACGCTGCACCATGTTTGCATCGGACAACACCCCTGGTGCGTTCATGGTCTTGGCACGCGAACAAAGGGGTTGCGCGTCCTCCACCGCATCCGGATGCCGGACGAACCGCACCGCCTCCGGTGAGACAGCGATGGCACACCTAGCGCAAGATTCATGCGCCATTTGGACGGACGCAATGAATTACCGACGAAAGAAGTTCGAGCGATGCCTCGCACAGATCTTCTCCCGGGATATGAGGGGTGCCGGTCAGCCCAGACGTTTCGGACCCGTTTGAGGCGCCCGTCTGGGTCGCATTTTCGTGACCGGACCGTCCACCTTGTTTAAGGCGTGTTTGGAGCGTCCGGCTGAACTTCTGGATGTTCATGTTAGTGCATGCAGTAGCGAAATAAAAAGAAAAATGGTTCTAAAACCTTGCACGTGAGAATACGATGCTAATTCTATTCCGTAGACGTAAAATGTGCTAACGTGGCACCGTACTTTAGTTGGTGCGCAGTGTGGCATGGAGCCTTGCTTGCAGCGGCGGAATGGGATAGCTCAACATCTCTAGGACCAGTGAGTCCGAGCTACCAGTACAAAGGGAAAAATCGCATGAAAAATGGTGGCCTGCTAGCGAGCAGGCGGTGCTAGCAACTCCGCCCTTCACGTTTTGAATTTTTTTTAGAAGACCTTCACGTTTTGATGTTAGTAAGGAAATCTAACAATAATTTCATGTAAACGAACACGCTCGTGGGGCTTAAATGGGTTGTAGTCAGTGCAGCTCATTTCGCCCATGTTATTTTTTCGTTTCTAAAATTTGAAAAAATAAAAGTTATAATCATAGTAATAAAGTTACCTTTGAATACTCATGTATTACAAATAATAACATAAAATAAAATAAAAAATCATGTCAATTTTGAAAATATGCACTTATTATGTTTTAAAATACTATTTTGAATTTATGCCACTAGTGTATAAAAATGTCTACTAAATGCAAACACTTAAAATATACGCTCATGTATTATATTAGAAAATGTTTAGTAAAGACAAACAATTCAAATGTTTAGTGAATACAAAAATTATACCCTCATGGCATATATTTAAATTATACAAAATTGTGAATACAAACTTTTAATAAATATTTATGAATATTCAATTGTGTATGTTTTTACTCTTGGCTTATATTCATACAGTTTATACATTTAGAATATAAGCCACGAATGAATGCTCACAAAAAACATTTTTAATCGTAAAATATAGATATTTTATAATTATATAAATATATTTACTTAAACAGAATACTTATGATTATAAAAATGTGCATATAATTAATAAAATGTTTGTATAATAAAATAAAAATTATGAGATGTGATTTTATAAATGTTTGTATTATTTTATATTATATAAAAATATAATTCATAAATACTATTTAAATTATATTTTTTTAAAATTACATGACTATTTTTAATGTACTAAGTTACTTTAATTGTATGTATAATATTTGTAACACATGAATATTAAACTTTACTTTTGTTATTGTGGTTATAATTTACATATTTTTACAAACCACTCCCTCCGTTCCTAAATATAAGTCTTTTTAGACATTTCAAATGGACTACAACATACGAATGTATGTAGACATATTTTAGAGTATAGATTCATTCATTTTGCTCCGCATGTAATCACTTGTTGGAATCTCTAGAAAGACTATTTGGAAACGGAAGGAGTAAAAAAAACACCATGTGCTAAATGGACACACTGACTGCTACACTTCATCTTTTTTTTTTGCGGGTAAACTGCAGCCCACTTAAACCGCATGAGAGTCTTCGTTTACAATACATTAAAGCTTTCTATGCATTGTATACATCAAACTTCATCTGGTCAGGTCTCGAGGTTGGGTGAAAATGAACAAAACTGGTCCTTTTTTGAAACTTCAACACGAAATGGCCCCAATCCAAAAACATTTCACAAAATGGCCCTCTTTTGCATGACACCCGGGGCTAGGGCGCCATGCTAGAGAGCATGACGCCCCGGGCTAGGGTGCATGTAGCATGACGCCTCGGGCGTCATGCAAAAAGGCCACTTTGTGAAATATTTGCAGATTAGGGCCATTTCATGTTGAAGTTTCAAAAAAGGGCCAGTTTTGTCCATTTTCACCAGAGGTTGGCACTGTCAGCTCATTTTAAGCTTAGGCGCATGTCAAGTTTTGAAACCACTTGCAACTACAAGCACTAAAATAAACATCCATGACAAGTTCAAGCACCAGCGGTGCAATTACCTCTAAATTAAACATCAGAAAAGTAGCATGTACAACGTTTTTGCAGTTTAAATTAAACTGCAAAAACATCTTATATTTGTGTACAAAGGGCAGTAGTATGTATAACCCAGCGCCATGCCCTGGTAACATTCATCTAATCCTGCACAGAAAGACTGAAAGTCACGCAAGTATAAAAGGCTGGTTAAATTAAACAGCAGAAAAGTAGAGGAGTATAACCCAGCGCCATGCCCTGGTAACATTCATCTAATTCAGACTCAAGCTCCAGCCTGCACCCAAACCAACAGCCAAAACAGCAACGAGCCTCTGCATAAACGAGCTGTCAAAACTAAGAACAGAAATGCTTTACTGAACCAACTACAAATTCAGCGACCGTTTCATACATAACCTCACACAATCGATGGAACCAGTGGCAAGAAAGGTTCGCGCAACAACAGCACAATTTGCCAGTTCTAGCGCACTTCTCTAGCCACACAGGAAAACATTCTTAATCCACCAGCACAACTTGCAGTTCCAGCACATGTCTCATCATCCTTACACTATAAAGACACCCCTAATTTGCTAATTCTAGCATGCTCTGGCCACAGGAAAAAAGCATTCTTACAAACAGGAGGCACAATTTGCATGTTCCACCGCATGTCTATGCATCGAGCCAGCCCAACCTGCAGATTCTAGCTCATAGTTTCAGAAACATTCTTGCTCCACCAAAACGCCGCATTTCATCGCACCAACTTCAGGTGATCACAGATACAGTTTCAGTTTGTAACTTGTAAGCCCATGACGCTCCGATCAGTCGACCAGGTCGATGATCGCCTTGGTCACCTCCCTGGCCAGGTCGTGGCGGCGCAGCTCCACCTTCATCTGCGCCACCCTCTGCCTCTTGATCTTCTCGTCCATGGCGCGCGCCTTGTCGTCGTCCATCATCCCGAACTGCCTCTTGAAGATGCCCGGGTTCGCCGCATCCAGCTCCTTCACCTGCTCCGCTAGGTAAGGATACAGCTCGCACATCTCCTCAAACCCCTTTGGCTCCTGGCCATTTGCCGCCTTCGCAGGGGCAGCTGCGGCCGTGTCACCGCCTTCCCAGACCATCTTGGAAAGTTCCAGCACCCGGCGGTCATGCTCCTTGCTCGGGGGCTCGCCCTTCTTGCTGAGGAGGAGGTACCGACGCCTCAGGGCCAAGACCTTCCCCTGGAGCTCCTTGCTTCCGTAGGCACGGTTGTCGAGCTTTCCTGCAAGGGCGTCCACGAGGGCGTCCGGCTGCGGCAGCGTGCCGTGCTGCTTTTGGTGAGCAGCGAGGGCCTCGAGGATACGCACCTCGTCGTCGGTGGACCAGATGCGGTTGAAAGCGGCCGGCTTCTTGGTCTCCGCCGCTGCCTGGGGCTTCCGGCCCTCTGGCGCCTGCTTTGGAGCAAGCTTCGGCGGCGGCGGCGGCGCCTCCTCCTCGGACTCACCCTCCTCTTCTTCCTCGTCGGAGGCGTCCGATTCCTCGCTCTGCCGCGGCGGCGGCGGCGGCGGCGGGGGTTGTTTCTTCAGGGCGGAGGGAGGGGCCGCCTTGGTGGGCTCCTCCTCCTCCTCCTCCTCCTCCTCGTCGGAAGAATCGGAGTCGCCTCCCTGTTGCGGCGGCGGAGGCTTGTTCTTGGGAGTGGCGGCGGCGGCTGGGGCCGCGTGGGCGGGCTCCTCATCAGACTCCTCCTCGTCTTCCTCTTCAGACTCCTCCTCCTCCTCCTCTCCCTCCTGCGGGGGCGCCGGCGTGCTCTTGGGAGCCGGGGTGGGGGCGGGGGGAGGGGACTCGGCGTCTTCGCCCTCCGACTCCTCGGAGCGCGAGCGGGATTCGCTCTCCCCGGAGGAGGCAGCCGGAGGCGGAGGCGGAGGCGGGGGTGCCGCCTTCTTCGCGGCGCGCTTGGGGGCCATCGCCGGAGACTAGCTAGGGTTTGGGAGAAGAAGAAAGGTGGGCGGCGGCGGACTCGGTGGTTTGCTCTCGCAATTTGGGGGGTTTATTAGGGGAAGAAAAGTATCAGCGTACTCCCTACGATAACCCTTCCTCTCCTGCGAGGCACTCGGGCTTACCAGGCCCATGTCCATTTGGGCCTCATGGCTTTATTCAGTCCATGTCCATTCTGGCTAGACACACTCACAGCTCTAAAAAAAAACTGTTTCTAAAAAAACTAGACTCATTTTTTTCTTAGGCAAAAAGAAAAAACACTAGGCTCACTCACAAGCAGGAGAAGTAGTTAGTTGTCAAATGGCATCAGTAAACAATAAACATTTAGTCCATACCAGCATTTTCAAAATAACATCTCGGAAATCCTATCAGATCGATCATTCAATGGTGTTCTACCATTTTTTGCGGGAATATCGATACTGTGCTATACACTTTGAAAAATATTTTTTTGAGCATTCAAGGAGTACATCTCTCATTGGTCCCCTTGTATCTCTCATAGATATGGCCCATGATTGTTCTAGTAACATTATTCTCTGTAAATCGCCGCGGGAAAACACAGGTCGTCGCAGCCGCATGGTGGCAGGATCGGGACAGGCCAAAAGAGAAACGAAAAACGCTCGATCGCTCTCATCAACACTGCGAGGCCAACAGATGCACCAAGCTTGACGTGTCGAAGAGCTCCATGAACCTCTGGTCGGTTTTCCTGGCCTTGGCCGCGGCGAAGTGCAGGTACTCGTCGAAGACGGAGGACAGGCGCCACTTCTGCAGCTTCCTCAGGCAGCCCACCACGCAGCCGGTACGGTGCTGAAAGAAGCACATGGTTATGATTTTCGTTACAAAGTGTTGTATGAGGTGTAGGGTGCAGAATATATGGATGATCAACGGAGGCCTACCTTGCCTCTCTTGCAGTGGATGAGCACCGGGTGGTTTCTTACGTCTGAATCCATGGAAACAGGGAGAAATGTTAGTTGGAGAATGAGAGATTTCAAGTGGTCATGTGTGATTTTGCGGCCTTCGATCAGTGAAGATGTTTGTAAGTAAAATGTATGAAATAGTACCGAGGATGACTTTGAGTGCGTCGCAGATCATTTCTTCGGGGATGTCGACAAACGGTTCCTGCATCATGCAATAAGGTATGCAGGTTTCAGTTATTTGTTGGCACTTGGCACACATGTTCTTGACTACTCTTTCAGTGTAGGTTTTCAAAAGGGAGTTTGCATTGCAGTTGCAGTGCACACATGGATGATTCTGAACTAAAGTTGGCGAGCTCGACCGTAGGATGCATTGCTAATCGCCGACAGAATAAGCTGTGACCGAACGTCAACTTGCCAGCGTCGACGGCCTTTAGCGTTCCACTAACTAGCAGGTCGTAGCTTGGTGAGCAAAGAGCCGACAGTGGAATATGTTCTCGTCGAGTCACCGTTGCAGTAGATACTAGATAAAAACTAGAGCTGTTGATAGGCAAGCACCAAGCAGTAGCAACATCCGTTTTTCCATGTGTATGCAGACATGTACTCCCTCCCCTCCGTCTCATAATATAAGACATTTTTTCACTCTAGTGTAGTGTTAAAAAAACGTCTTACATTACGAGACAGAGGGAGTATATAGTAGAGTAATGATGCAGAGAGTAACATGGCAGGTAAAAGGGGGAGATGATCGATCATGTAATGCCTCTAATGGAAAACATGAAAGTGAAAAGTGTCGGGTAAATGACTTTGCAAAGAGCCAGTAAGCCAGTTGCCCAAGCAAAGTACAGCATGCTGTAGAAAAGGCAAGTGCTGCCGAAAGCAAGTTATTCATCCACGCCACAGCCCACGGCTACTCTGAACCAAAAGATTATTTACTGCCACACTTATACGCGGAGCGCACCAAAATGCAGTTGGATGCAAATATGGTTTCGCCGTCCTCGGAAATGCGACTGAATTGTTCATCGACGTGCGTGCGTGCGTACGTACCTTGCGGCCCTGGATTCCGAAGTGGTGGAGCTTGATCCCGCTGCGCCCCAGGAACCGCGCGTTCTGCTCCGGGTACGGCTCCGGGCACAGGTACCTGAAGCATGGTGCTTAAGAACAGAGAAGTTTGGGTGCATGGTGGCCAAAGATTTTCAGCATGGTACGGTAGGGAAGGGGACTCACACGACGGAGCGCAGGTTGAGGGACGCGAGGAACCGGAAGTTGGCCGCGTCGGGGAACCCCGACCGGAAGACGCCGTCGTCCACCATGCCGAAGTTGAGCGGCGGCACCAGCCGTGTCACCTCCTCCGCCTCCTCGTACCCCAGACTAGCGCAGAGCTGCTTCGGGTGCTTCCATGCCTCAAGGCCCTCGTTCTGCTCTGCTTCTTGGGTCCTCTGCCTCGGCGACACCTCCAGCTTCATGGCTCGTGGTGTCTCGCAGGCGCAGCCCGCGGGAAGTGTCACTCTGCCGTCGAGTGCGAGAGTGTGCTGTGTATTGTGTGCGTGTGGAAGGAGACCGCGATACGGCAGGTTACTTATAGAGGGCGAGGAGCAGGGCTGCCATGTGATCGACGGTGATTTGATTTGGCGAGGAGAAATTTTAGGCGAAAGCGACACGGATCCATCCATCGATGATCTAGCGCTTGCTGACGGCAGGGCACCCGTCCGATGCGCGATGATAGTTGGTGGCCGGAGCCAGATTTTCACCGGATGAGACGAAGCTGGACGTAAACGTTTGTTTGACTGTCAGCGGGGCTGTGCTCAAAGCTCAGTCCAGACTCCAAAATATCAGAAAATGTAGTAGGATCTATTGCATGGAGTGACACTCGATACTTCTGCCCATCATGCATGCCGCCGTGGCGTGGTCGATCCGGGGCTCTGGATCCCGTTGTAGCGTGGTCGATCGGGATTCCGGGCCATCTCGCTGCCGGCTGGTCGTGGTTTGGTACCGACAGGAAAGCGACATACGTGCCCTGCGGGTGTAACGGGGAGCACGTATAGCCGTATAGGAAATGATCCTGTCCAGCAGGTCAATGTTCTCGGTGTGCAAGCCAAGAACTTCCGGTTTCGTTCTTGGATAAGGTCCGGTTCAACGATGGCGGCCGGCAAGAGCAGCCAAGAGGATGACGGGGGAGGCAATGTTAAACTTCTCAAAGTCTATTGCCAATAGATCCAGGCTTTTTTTTTACTAACTTGATGGTAAGAATCCGGTGACTTAGAAATTCAAGGCATCGATGGGAAGAGTATAAGTTTACCATGCGAGCTGAAAATCATGTACACACCAAGAAAACCCAAAGCTGAGAGGAGCCATTGACCACAGGGCGAGAGAAAGACGACACCATCGGAAATCTCACCGTGGAGATGATCCGGGAATCCCACACTTGCGTCACAAGTGTCTGTGAGTGGTAAATCTGAGCACCCCGGACAAAACACCCCGTGTTGTCAGTGTCCCCGAAGGCTGCGGTTATCACCGGCAAATTGCCACACACCATCTAACGCGACGTCACAATGGAGGATCGTCGGCACCCCCCCGCCATGCTCCGCCTTGATGCCTCGGCCACCCAATACATGGTACCAGCGAGACATGGAAGCATCAGTTGCTGTGAGAACCTTCCATCATCCAGTTGTCCCCTAACAAATGCAACTCCAAAACAATGCTCCCAAGAAAGAGAAATGACACCATTGACGATATCACCCGATCCGATATCACTCGGACCTAGGGTTTTCGCCATAGCAATAGGCAGGTAGGTGAGAACGACATCGACGACTTATTTAACAAAGTAGCAACACCCAAAGGCGTCGCCATCATCGGCCCAGATAACCCGAGCACGATCTTCGTCGTCTATCCCGCCACATCCGAACAATGTGTTTGCGACCGAGACGAACCACACCACCGCATCATGCGGCGGCCAAGCCACAATCTCCGCCGAATGCGCGAGACCGCCGCTCGTTGAGCCCAGCCTCTTCACGCATCAGAGCACCGATGGTCGCCACCGAGATCTGTCGCCCGCATGTCCTTAGGTGTCACGAGAAAGGTCCCCGCCGTCACCTTCAGCTGCACGAGCTTCGCCTAGAAGCTTCCTCTGATGGTGGCATGAGGCAGGGAGGGCTGGGGCGGCGGTGCGTAGGTTTGAGGGGGAACCCCGAGCCACCCTTGTTGGCTATATCATAGCGGTCGTTTGTCGAATCCATTAACAAAAATTGATGTAATTCCTCATTTTTTTCCTGCATGCAACCCTGATAGGTCCTCAGTATGCGGGCCCCTCAGTATGCCTACCATAGTTGAGCCGGAATTGGCAAATGCATTGCTTTGAGAGCCTAACTTCATTTGGACCTTGAGTAAGAAGGTGCCAAAGCTCTGATATTTCTGCTGCGATCCCTTCAAGTTGGACAAATCAAAACCTCCGTGGGCCTCTTTGATTTGCATGATTTAAAAAAAAGTAGGAATAGGACAAACCTAGGATTGTAATGTCATGGCCATTTGAATCCTACACAATTTTGGTTTGTTTGACAGAATCCAAAAAATACATGATTTTTCCAAGAGGTTTGAGTGAATGCTAAAATTTCTGTGAAATGCAGTACAAGGGAATCTTTAGAAAAAAATCTGTTCAATCCGACGAATTAAGCAATCAACATAGGAAAAATTCCTAAGGATTTTGATCCTTCAAAATTCTTATTAAAATTCTTTGAATCAAAGATGCCCTAAAACAACTACAGATATTCAAGAAAATTAGGGTACTTTTGCCTGCTCGCTGAACCGTCGTTTCATGGGTTAATTTTTTTCCAGATAAATCACGAGTAGATGTATGCACATTGAGAAATTCATTTTGCTGCATTTCTTCTTCGACTAGTTTGGGTATGACTACGGCCCACATGTGTTTGCGGGGGTAGTTCTTGAAGACAGACATAAAACCTTAGCAGCTAAGGTTGTGATCAGAAGCAATAAAAATGTGTGTGATCAGAACCAATCAATTCACTTGAATTGAGAGCACATAATTCCACTATTTTTTTCCTACAAAGCTCGTGCATTTCAAAACGAAACATTATTGTGCCAAAACCTATGGCAAGAGAAAGCTTTTCTGTGCGGCACTGCTGTTACAAGTTCCACCAGCCAAAATTCTAGGACACAATAATACAATATCTTATGACGACTGGCAGAGCATGATTTTCTTTGGTGTGTTGTCTCATCTCTTTACGGCATATGGAACCCACTTCCAGAAAAGGGCATCTGCAATTTGCATACCATAATCAGGCAAAGCAACGGGCTAAACATGCATTATTGCACGGCTCCTTCTAATAAGTACTAAGCTATTGCACGGCCAATCAAAGTTTCCCGTTTGTTAGGTTAGGTTTAGGCCAAGTGAGGAGGATGAGTGTGTTGCCAGTGGCGTTCCAGTATAGGGCACAGCAGATAGAACCGACCTCCATGAAAACTTCTGGCTAGGGCAAAGGGATTCCTCTTTGCTGAAACCCTATTTGCCCTCTTGTTGTGCTCTGCAATCTGCAATCTGCATGGTTGAATGTTAAATATAGGACCCTGATAAGTACCGAACGTCAGGTACGAGCACATGGCAACTTTGAACGTTTTTGACGACAAATTTAGTTACGCGAGGATGACAACTTAAGTTGTCAAGCATGGCAAGTTTCGTGCTTCAGTATATTTTTTACAGAAACTTGTCGTGTGTCATTGAAAATTACCATCCTCGCGTGACTGAAATTAATCAAAAAAAGCCAGGGCCGGAGTGCCACGCACCTGACGTGTGGCATTTATCATTTGGATAAATATAAACATGATCGAGTGTCAGCAAACATAACGTTTGAAGCAGTGTAACCAAGACAACTGATCAAGCATGTCAAAACCCACAAGCTTACATGCTTGAGGATGCTAAATAGATTTGCATTGATTCCTTGGTCAATTGATGACACTTCTTTGACAGCAAAGAAAAAGCCATCACTATAAGAGCCGTGTTAAAATCAATCAGCCAAACATTTTATTCATAAACACGAGGGCATTCTTTATAGTTCTACACCAAACACTACAAAAAGAAGAAATATCCGTGATATTTTGGGCTGAACAAATTTTTTTATGTCATACTTATGACACTTCTATGACGATAATTGTGACAAAACCCGGTATCATCATAGATGTGGTAGGCTCCTATTTCTATGACAAAAAGTCATGACAGAAAATGGGCTTTTCGTCCTGGGCGGGCCGGAGACGCAGTTCCATTACATACTTTGGGCAGTCCGTGACGTAAAAAAACGTGGTAGAAGCGAGGCCGAGAAAAATATCGGGGTGTTCGGTTACGGTGGGTGGTCGGGGCGGCGATGCACGGAGGTTTGCAGCGTTTCTCGTACACTTTCGCGGCTGCGTGGAGTGCGGCGTTGGGCTCTAACTGAACCCGAGCGAGGCGTTCGCCTACTAAACCCGAGCGATTGCACTGCAGGCTACACGTTACTGAACCCGAGCGATCGATCGATGGCTGTTAACTAAACCCGATCGAGCGATTCCTTCGCTACTGCTGCTAACTAAAACCGATCGTTGCTGCCTCAGGATGAATAGTGATGCTACCTCATGACAGAAAAATTCTAGAGTATACAATAATACAATATCTTATGATGACTGGCAGAGTATGATTTGTCTTTGGTGTGTTGTCTCGTCTCTTTACGGCATATGGAAACCACTTCCAGAAAAAGGGCATCTGCAATTTGCCTACCATAATCAGGCAAAGCAATGGGCTAAACATGCATTATTGCACGGCTTCTTCTAATAAGCGCTAAGCTATTGCACGACCAATCAAAGTTTCCCGTTTGTTAGGTTAGGTTTAGGCCAAGTGAGGAGGATGGGTTTGTTGCCAGTGGCGTTCCAGTATAGTGCACAACAGATAGAACCAACCTCCATGAAAACTTCTGGCTAGGGCAAAGGAATTCCTCTTTGCTGAAACCCTATTTGTCCTCTTGTTGTGCTCTGCAATCTGCATGGCTGAATGCTAAATATAGGAACCTGATAAGTACCGAACATCACGTACAAGCACATGGCAACTTCGAACGTTTTCGACAGCAAGTTTAGTTACACAAGGATGACAACTTTAGTTGTCAAGGATGGCAAGTTTCGTGCTTCAGTATATTTTTTACAGAAACTTGTCGCGTGTCACTGAAAATTGCCATCCTCGCGTGACTGAAATTATCATCAAAAAACGTCAGGGCCGGAGTGCCATGCACCTGACGTGCGGCACTTATCATTTGGGTAAATATAAACATGACTGAGTGTCAGCAAACATTAGAGCAGTGTTAAAACAATCAGCGAAACATTTTGTTCATAAACATGATGGCATTATTTATAGTTCTACACCAAATGCACAACATCTGAAGTTACATTATCAACAACAGATGATACCCATCCATTCAAGTGTTATAGTAGAGTTATGTAGAGGTTCATTCAATTAATTCAATTTCCCAATATGAAGGTAAGAGTAGTGTAACTATTTTACTTGAGGCCGCGAACAAATATGATGTAGTTCACTCAACCTGGCCTATAATTAATAATCCAAGATTCTAACTAGCTGGTGTTAGTGGATGCCTACATCGAGACAAGTGCAGTGCACACAACTAATTATGAAACATTGTCAAACATGCATGCTTCCCAAAGTGATAATCGATAGCTCCAAACACATAAACACTAAAATGA
Source organism: Aegilops bicornis (assembly GCA_021605145.1). Lineage (NCBI taxonomy): Eukaryota > Viridiplantae > Streptophyta > Magnoliopsida > Poales > Poaceae > Aegilops > Aegilops bicornis. The sequence goes on along the minus strand of CM038674.1, from coordinate 610,463,096 downwards.
AATATGCAATCTTCATGAAGTAGGCAGGGCCGGCCATAGCATTATGGAGGCCCTAGTGCAATTGAGACACAATAAACCTTAACTGAATAATGTAAAGGCGTAAACATTAAAAAAACATGATTTTAGTTAGCAAATAAAGTCTGAGTACACCGTCTATATATGATTATATGATACATGTACTCAATTATAAATAACTATTAAATAAATGCAACGTGGTAAAGTGCGTCGGGGGGGGGGGGTCAATTGCCCCCTATCCGCGTTGATTTTATGTTCTTTTGTAATTTATTTAAGTCTGTAGATATATTGGTCCCTTATTTAAGATAGGCCCTAGGCCACCACACCTTTTGCCATGCCCTAGGGCTGGCTCGGCCACCTGGCGCCACTTGTTGTAACTTTTGCAAGTATTGGACTAAAGCATCACATTTTGTGCAAGTTCTAGGAGTAGTGGTGAGGGGCGAAGCCAGCAATTTGGCAAGGTTTGGCCCTGCCCTGACATGCCTAAACTTTGATGCAAATACTAGTTATATATTCCGGGAGCTCCTATCTGCCGCTCTTTACGGTAGATTGTCGGCTGAATGCAGAGGCTAATACTTCAGCGATGAAAGGTAGAGCGAGTGAGGCTAGTACGTTAGCGATCCAAGAAAACATATTGCAACCCCGACGGATTGAACCTACGACGCCTCGCTAAAGAGGCCGACCACCCGGCCAGTTGAACTAAAGAGTGATGTTGAACATAGAGCAGCGGAAAGCCTTAATGATCAACTAAAATGCAGATCCAATTTTTTATTTTTGAAATTTCAATGGAAAAGGAGGATAACCCCCTCCACTGCATCCAAAGATGCACACATTCACATATCATTAAACAAAATCCATCAACTAAACAAAATTGACCCCCCAAAAAAATCCTCAAGTCGTGTGCCTTGCAACAGTAGGTCCACCAGCCAACCGCGAACTAAGCATAGCTCAGATGGTTAGTTACCTTGTGGTGGAACCAAACCCACCAGGGTTCGCGTCCTAGACATGGCATTTGTGATCGCAATTTTTGATTTATTTCAGGATTTCTGACGATGTGCATACAGTGTGAGAAGATGTACACGTCAACTACGAAGGCATCTGTGGTGGCTCTATCAATTCATGATGATGTGCATGCTCAGTCTCTCAAAGGTGCTCATAGGGATAGGATGTGTGTACATGCGTTCACTGGGGTGAGTGTATGTGCGTATGTATGAGCGTCCACATCTATACTGTGTTAAAAAAAGATACTCCCTCCGGCCCTATAAGCCAACCATTAACAATATGGTAGAAGACAAAAACAAACGAAAAGCACACATCTCCTAGGCTAGACCTTCAATAAAGAATTGTTGCATGCAGATAGTGACAAGTCCAATCATAGGCCAGTCTCGGGATTTTCATCATCAAAGTCAAGTTTCGATCAACCACCTTTGAAAGTGCAACTATCACTAGGTGGTTTTGGTAATTACTAACAACATATAGCTGATTGAGCTAATGCTATTTCAAGATAAATATTTCAGGAAAGCTCAATGATTGGCATGGCATGGATGAGAAAAGTGGATCCCTCAAAATGCTAAGGACAAAAGGATTGGCTCAAGCTCAAAGCTCAAGACTCTACATTTTATATTTTAGTGATCCAAGATCACATTGAGTATAGGAAAAGCCAATACTATCAAGGAGGGATGAGGTGTTGCTTAATGGCTTACTTGCTCAAAGTGCTTAGTGATATGCTCCAAAGCCCTCAACTACTTTCTCACATCCACATATGACCTAAACCAAATGTCAAACTCGGCCTTACCGATTCTTTCTATCCGGCGCCACCGAGTTCAGATGTCATAGCCACTGCCACAAACCCTAGGCAAATCGGTTTCACCGATAGGGATCTCGGTCTCACCGAGATGGGATTCTAATCTCTCTGTTTCCCTTCATAACGTTTCAGTACCACCGAGATGAGCGATCGGTCCCACCGAGATTGCAATGTAAACTCTCTGTTTCCTTTTCGTAACATTTCAGGCTTACCGAAATGAGCGAACCGGTCCCACCGAGTTTACCTGACCAACTCTCTGGTTAGCCTATTACCAGAATCGGTCCCACCGAGTTTGTGTAATTGGTCTCACCGAGATTACATTATGCCCTAACCCTAATTATATCGGTCCTACCGAGTTGCATGTCGGTCCCACCAAAAATCCTAACGGTCACTAGATTTGCTGAATCGGTCCGACCGAGTTTCTCAATTCGGTCCCATCGAGTTTGGTAAGTTGTGTGTAACGGTTAGATTTTGTGTGGAGGCTATATATAACCCTCCACCTCCTCTTCATTCATGGAGAGAGCCATCAGAACGAACCTACACTTCCAGCATACATTTTTTGAGAGAGAACCACCTACACTTGTGTTGAGGCCAAGATATTCCATTCCTACCATATGAATCTTGATCTCTAGCCTTCCCCAAGTTGCTTTCCACTCAAATCTTCTTTCCACCAAATCCAAATCCTGTGAGAGAGAGTTGAATGTTGGCGAGACTATCATTTGAAGCACAAGAGCAAGGAGTTCATCATCAACACACCATTTGTTACTTCTTGGAGAGTGGTGTCTCCTAGATTGGCTAGGTGTCACTTGGGAGCCTCCGACAAGATTGTGGAGTTGAACCAAGGAGTTTGTAAGGGCAAGGAGATCGCCTACTTCGTGAAGATCTACCGCTAGTGAGGCAAGTCCTTCGTGGGCGGCGACCATGGTGGGATATACAAGGTTGCTTCTTCGTGGACCCTTCGTGGGTGGAGCCCTCCGTGGACTCATGCAACCGTTACCCTTCATGGGTTGAAGTCTCCATCAACGTGGATGTCACGATAGCACCACCTATCGGAACCACGACAAAAACATCCGTGTCTCCAATTGCGTTTGAATTCTCCAAACCCTTCCCTTTACATTCTTGCAAGTTGCATGCTTTAATTTCCGCTGCTCATATACTCTTTGCATGCTTGCTTGAATTGTATTAAGATTGCTTGACTTGTGCTAAGTTAGTTAAAATCTGCCAAAGACTAAAATTGGGAAAATGATAAGTTTTATTTGGTCAAGTAGGCTAATCACCCCCCTCTAGACATACTTTCGACCTACAAGTGGTATCAGAGCTTTGATCTCCATTTGCTTTTATTTCCATAGCTTTTGGTGGTCATAGCCTTGGTTTCACAACCTAGGAGAGTATGGCGTCTAGCGAGTGAAATTATCATCGTAGAGGTCCTTACTTTGATGGTACTAATTTTGCTAGTTGGAAGCATAAGATGAAAATGCATATTCTTGGACATAACCCCGCCGTTTGGGCTATTGTGTGTATTGGCTTGCAAGTTGAATTCTTTGATGGGAGAGAACCGAACCGTGAAGCTAGCGCGGAAGAGTTGAAGATGTTGCAATACAACGCTCAAGCTTGTGATATCCTCTTCAACGGATTGTGCCCCGAAGAATTCAACAAAATCAGCCGTCTTGAGAATGCAAAGGAAAATTGGGATACATTGATTGATATGCACGAAGGTACCGACTCCGTCAAGGAATCCAAGTTGGATGTGCTTCAAAGTCAGCTTGACAAGTTCAAAATGAAGGATGGTGAAGGTGTCGCTGAAATATACTCTAGGCTTGCTCTTATCACTGCCAGCTTAGGAAGTGAAGAGATGATCGACAAGTTCATCATCAAGAAGATCCTAAGAGCTTTGGACGGAAAATACGATACCATGTGCACATTGATCCAAATGATGCCCAATTACAAAGATCTCAAGCCAACGGAAGTCATTGGAAGAATTGTTGCTCATGAAATGTCACTCAAGGATAAGGAGGAGCTCCACAACAAGTCAAGTGGTGCTTACAAAGCCTCATGTGAAGCTCCCACATCATCAAGTGAGAAACAAACCTTCAATGAAGAATTGAGCCTACTGGTGAAGAACTTCAACAAATTCTACAAGAGTAGAAGCAAAGAAAGAAGCTCCAAGTCAAGGTCCTACAATGACAAAAGATCTTCTAGTCGAGAGCGTAATTGCTACAATTGTGGAAGACCGGACACTATTCCAATGAGTGTACGACACCCTACAAAAGAAGAGAAGAATCACCTAAGAGGAGAAGTAGAAAGAAGAATCACCACCAAGAGAGGAGGAGTAGAGATGATCGTTATGAACGAAGAACATCCCGGAGAAGCAAGGATTCAGAAAGGAAGGACAAGTCATCAAGGAGCTACACAAAACTAAGACATCAAGCTCATGTTGGTGAATGGGTATCCGTCTCCGTCTCCGACAATCACTCCGAGAGAAGCTATCACTCCGACTCCGAATATACTCAAGATGAAGGTGTTGCCGGTCTAGCACTTGTGTCAACCAACTCCTACGACATATTTGATTCACCAAATGAAGGACTTGGAAGATGATTCATGGCTAAAGGCCCAAAGGTATCACACCCGAGTATGTTGATTTCAATAGTGATGAAGATGACTTGTTAGGTGATGATGATTTACTTGTTGACAACTCTAGTGATGAATACTATGATGAAACGTCAATTAATCATGCTAATCAAGATAGAATGACAATGGTAAGGAGAAGATTGAGCTTCTAACTAAAGAACTAAACACTCTTAAGTTAGCTCATGAAACTATCTTAGAAGATCATAGAGAACTTTTAAGGACTCATGAGAAGTTACGCTTTGAAAAGCTCAACATTGAGCAAGAGCATGAGTTCTTAAAGGCAATCAATGATGATCTTCATAAGAAAAGTTCTTCTTACATTGCCAAGCGTTTACTCTTATCTACTTATTACATGCCTCAAGTCAAGTCTAGTAACAAGAACAAGAAATATTCTTCCTCTAGTAGTAACAATAATCATGCCAAATCCAATATTGTTGCTTCTAGTAGTTCTCTTGATTCCACTAATGATTCTCTTAGCCAAGTTACACTTGAGCAAGAAAATAGCTTATTGAAGGGAATTATAGAGAAGGGTGTTTACAAGAGCCTTGTCGGGAGTAAGCAATTCGAGGAAATTATGCATAAGCAAGGAAGGCCTGCCGGAAGAACCAAGGTGTTGGTTTTGAACGAAAGTTCAATGCCACTGGAGTTGAGTGGGAAGAAGATCAATACCCCAAGACGAAGTTTGTTCCTCAACAAGAGAAGTATGATCCTACTTCCTTCAAAGGGACACAAGCCCAAGATGATCTTTCACCACAAGACCACAAGCAAAAAGGCAAGGACAAGCTTCAAGAGGAGATTGATGCATTTGAAGAAGCTCCTAAGGCCTTGGTAAAGTGGGTTCCTAAGACTACATCAAGTTCTACTTCATCAAGTACAACTACAACTCCAAGGATCCCCATCAAGATGATGTGGATCCCGAAGAAGAAGAACTAGAGAGTTCTTGAGGGTGACTCCGCCAACATATTTCACTCATATCATTTTGGCAATAACAAGTGCAATCAACTTCCACATCTTGCACTAGTTCAAGGAGTCACAAACCCTCTTGTTGGTAAGACAAGGGACAAGGTAACCTAATGCTTTCATAGACATCATCTTGTGTGTGCATCACTCTATGTCTATGGATATCCTTGTTTGTTCCTTGTGGGACTAACCCGTGTAGGTATTGAAAGTGCAACTCACTCCAAAGGATTGCTCCAAATGATCTACATCAACTTTGAGCATCCACATCTTCAACATCTACATGAAGTCATCATCGACAAAACCCAAGGTTAGTTCATCCCTATTAAGGGGGGGTCTCACATCTAGGGGGAGCTTTACTCTAAGAATTGAGTCAAAGCAACTCTAATGGTGTGAACACATCAATGCATTATGTAAAAGTGGTAACGCCACTTGAGCTTAAACGATGAGTATGACCTATGATCAAATGTTCTCATTTGACTCCTAAGTCAATATACTCATATATAGATGACCTAGTCATCGCCAATTGCTAGATAGATGCTAGAATTGGTTGTGCATGCTTTGCCACATATTTCATTTGCCATTTTATTGTGTGAGCATGTTGGTTGCATATTCTACTCATTCGAGGACATCCACTTGTTGTTTTGATTGAATGGTATCTTTTCTTTTGCCAAGTGGATGGACAAGAATGCCTAAGAATCTTCTCTAGCTATCTATGCTTTTCTTGTCTCAAACTCTATTCATGCTACATCACAAAATTTGATCAAGTCAGATTCGAACCACTCTGTGTGAGGATCACTCGGAGTCCCCGATTCGTCATAGACTTAAACTTCCAAAACTTCTTTGTGCGTTTCGGTCTGACCGATTTCCCCATTTCGGTCATACCGAGATCACTAAGTCGATCTAGGTTTTCAATCTCGGTGCAACCGATTTGAACTTTTCGGTCACACCGAGTTGTTCCACTCGGTCACACCGACGGGGTCAGGCTATATATATCCACGGGCCAAAATTTGGAAATTTCTCTGAACTCTTTCGCCCGCGCTCAGCCTGCTCTGCCTCCCTTGGGTCTCCGGATTGTCTTCCTCGTCGCCAGCTGCCTCCTGCTACTGGTCTCCGTCGCCGTCAACGGAATTTGACTCCGCCGTTGCCGCCGTAGCAAGTCCATCGCCGAACTAGGGTATGGACTTGATCTTTGTGCTACTCCGAACTCCAAATCTCTAGCACATTGTGTTGTCATTAATCTTGCCATGATTGAGATCATCTTATCCACCGAAAACACTCCGTAGATTAGAGATGAATTGAAAATTTAGGGTTAGGTTTCCGCTGAAACCATCTCAGACCAACCGAGTTGTAGAACTCGGTACCACCGATTCGGCTAAGGCCATTGCACATGTGATTCTCGGTCTGACCGAGAATTGCAAATCGGTGTGACTGAGTTCAGGACTTTGTGAAACCCTAGCAGTCTCGGTGCCACCGAACCGTGACTCGGTCTGACCGAGTTCACTAGTTTAGGATCCAAAAGCTGCTTCGGTATCACCGAGTTTACAAATCGGTAGATCCGAAATGCTTTCCGTGGAAAAATAAAACTAAGTTTTTGACTCATTCTTTTGCCAAAATCTCTGTATTTTGTCATGCTCATCTATTCTACCTCATCTATATCTATTCACAGGGTCTGCTGTCAGTGTTTGCAATATGTCTGATCAGAGTGACAGTCAAAACAAGTCAGAGGAGCAGGTTCAGGTGCATGAGGGCACTAGTCCCTCTAGCAGCTATGATGAGGGTAGCAGGAGCACACCCAACAACTTACCCAAGGCAGCCACCAGAGCAAGAAACAAGAAAACCTCAGACTCTGAGGATGAAGACTATGTGGCTATTGAGGATGAGGCCACTTCCAAGAAGAAGGTGCTCAAGAAAGAGTATGGCACGATTCTTGCCACTAAGCCGAGAATGCGAAGAAGGCACCTGCAAGAAGGATTCCCACTTCCAAACCCAGAAAGGTTGCCATTGGAGAAACCATGAAATTCACCCTTGAGTCAGAAGATGATGCTGTTGGCCAAGACAAGAAGAAGAAGAGAGTTAGAACCATTACTGCCAAGGTACTTGGCAAGCCCTCTATGAGGAGAGACTCAGAAGAGGAAGAAGAGGAAGAGATTGCTACACCAGCACCCAAAGCTCAAAAGCTTATGGGTGATGCCATCAGGTCAGGGGCTGCTTCATCAAAGCCCAAAGAAGCTCCCAAAGCAGCAGCTCCAAAGCCCAAATCTGCACCCAAGAGGAACACCAGGAGCATTCCTGCTGCAGAGAAGAACAAGGCCCCAATGCACAAGTCATTGAAGAAGAAGAAGAAGATGAGGAACATGTCTTGAGAAAGCTGAAGCCCAAAATTCCAGATCACAATGATGTTCATCCTGTAGCTGAGGATATGAAGCTGAGGAAGGATGCAGGTCTCAGGCAATGGAGGATGACTGATCCCTATGCAGTCACGAGGAGAAGCTACTTTGTGGACTCTGAGTTCCATAAAAAGGAACAACATGACTTCTATGAGACAGTGCTGCTTGACAAGAAGCCAATTGTTTGTGACATGAGATGGGTGGACTGGAAATACATCAGGGCCAATGAAGAACATTATCCAGGAGTCAATGACAGTTTCCATGCTTGTGGAGTAGATGACTTTGTTGGGCAGAAGCTCACAAAGTGGAACGATGAGCTTATTATGCAGTTCTACTCCAACAGCTCACTTCTACCCAGATGGAAGGATCATCTGGATGTCTGAAGGTACAAGGTACCAATCATCAGTTGAAGAATGGGCAAAGTTGATCAATGAACCTAAGGAAAATGAGGATGACTTGGATGTCTATGCCAAGAAGAAGAAGGATCATAACTCCATGGCACACATGTACAGAGAGATCCCAGAGGCTGCTATTGAGACACACAAGTTTGGCTCAGTACATTACCTTCTATCATGACTGCCAACAATCAACTGGATCCTCAGGCACACTCTTTTGCCTAAATATGGAGATCACAAGATGATCAGAGGCCATGCCATCAACCTACTTCACATATTTGATGTGCCTCAAAAGTTCAAGGTGATGAGCCTCATAGTGGAAACTATCAAGAGGACTGCTGCAGACCAGAAGAGAACTTGTGGATATGCCCCATAGATCCAGCAGCTCATCAACTCCAAGATGGGCACAGGCACATACCACTTGGACAAGGATCACATGCCTATATATCCAGATTTTGAGGACAACACAGTGGTCATGGATGAAGATGAACCATCTTCTGTGCAGGCACAAGCAAAGAGGGAGAAGGCTAGAACTGAAAAGGCTACCAAGATGCCAACCATTGATGAGGCATCTCAGTACTTCTTGAAGAGCAAGCAGGATCAGCTTGGCTACTTGATTGCCTCCACTCTGAGGATTGAGAAGGGACTGTCCACCCTGACTCAAAACCAGGAGAGCCTGGAGAGAATCATGGAGAAAAAGTTCTATGACTTGGATGTAAAGGTTACTGAGATACAGTCAGTTGTTGAGCAACTTCAGGATGACATGCAGGAGAGGAAGGGCAAGACTACTACTGATGCTTTTGCCAGAGTGCCCAGAGGCAGAGATCACCGCAGTGGCCTGCTCCTGCACACCAGAGCCACTTCATCTACACCAGCTACAACTTCTGTGCAACCAGCTCCAGCACCTACTCCTCCAGCTCCATCCACATCTACTGAAGTCTTCGTTCAAGGAGCCATCTCTACACCACCACCTGAAGATCAAGCCTGAGAGACGATTTAGTGCTATGCATTTTTTATGAACTTTTTAGTAACTTGTTGCCAAAGGGGGAGAAAAATGTATAGATCATAGGCTTCGAGAGAGAGCGTTGCTTTTTATTCTCTCTTGTTTTGGTGGTTGAACTTTATTTGCTTGTTTGAGATACTTTATGCGTTTGTGAGATACTTGGATGATCATGTGTTTGATCATATGCTACCTTAATGCTTGTTGGATGACATTATCCTTTTATCCCTATATGATCATTCACTTTGCTCGGTGACGAGTGCATTTATTTAACTATTATCATTTTGAGCACTCCACCAAGATGTATGTGACATGGAAGAGTAACCCATTAGCCTAACTCTTTGTGCATTTGCAGTCCAAAGCAAATCTTAAACTATGCACAAATTTAGGGGGAGCTCTTGCTTATCACATACTTCTCAAAGCGACAATGTTTTTCACTCTTATTATCATTTGTCGAAGCTTTGATCTATATGTTGTCATCAATTGCCAAAAAGGGGGAGACTGAAAGTGCAACTATCCCTATGTGGTTTTGGTAATTCCTAACAACATATAGCTCATTGAGCTAATGCTATTTCAAGATAAATATTTCAGGAAAGCTCAATGATTGGCATGGCATGGATGAGAAAAGTGGATCCCTCAAAATGCTAAGGAAAAAAGGATTGGCTCAAGCTCAAAGCTCAAGACTCTACATTTTATATTTTAGTGATCCAAGATCACATTGAGTCTATAGGAAAAGCCAATACTATCAAGGAGGGATGAGGTGTTGCTTAATGGCTTACTTGCTCAAAGTGCTTAGTGATATGCTCCAAAGCCCTCAACTACTTTATCACATCCACATATGACCTAAACCAAATGTCAAACTCGGCCTTACCGATTCTTTCTATCCGGCGCCACCGAGTTCAGATGTCATAGCCACTGCCACAAACCCTAGGCAAATCGGTCTCACCGATAGGGATCTCGGTCTCACCGAGATGGGATTGTAATATCTCTGTTTCTCTTCATAACGTTTCGGTACCACCGAGATGAGCGATCAGTCCCACCGAGATTGCAATGTAAACTCTCTGTTTCCTTTTCGTAACATTTAGGTCTTACCGAAATGAGCGAACCGGTCCCATCGAGTTTACCTCACCAACTCTCTGGTTAGCCTATTACCATAATCGGTCCAATCGAGTTTGTGTAATCGGTCTCACCGAGATTACATTATGCCCTAACCCTAATCATATCGGTCCTACCGAGTTGCACGTCGGTCCCACCAAAAATCCTAACGGCCACTAGATTTGCTGAATCGGTCCGACCGAGTTTCTCAATTTGGTCCCACCGAGTTTGGTAAGTTGTGTGTAACGGTTAGATTTTGTGTGGAGGCTATATATACCCCTCCACCTCCTCTTCATTCATGGAGAGAGCCATCAGAACGAACCTACACTTCCAAAGATACATTTTTTGAGAGAGAACCACCTACACTTGTGTTGAGGCCAAGATATTCCATTCCTACCATATGAATCTTGATCTCTAGCCTTCCCCAAGTTGCTTTCCACTCAAATGTTCTTTCCACCAAATCCAAATCCTATGAGAGAGAGTTGAGTGTTGACGAGACTATCATTTGAAGCACAAGAGCAAGGAGTTCATCATCAACACACCATTTGTTACTTCTTGGAGAGTGGTGTCTCCTAGATTGGCTAGGTGTCACTTGGGAGCCTCCGACAAGATTGTGGAGTTGAACCAAGGAGTTTGTAAGGGCAAGGAGATTGCTTACTTCATGAAGATCTACCGCTAGTGAGGCAAGTCCTTCGTGGGCGACGGTCATGGTGGGATAGACAAGGTTGCTTCTTCGTGGACCCTTCGTGGGTGGAGCCCTTCATGGACTCACAAGAACTGCTACCCTTCGTGGGTTGAAGTCTCCATCAATGTGGATGTACGATAGCACCACCTATTGGAACCACGACAAAAACATCCGTGTCTCCAATTGCGTTTGAATTCTCCAAACCCTTCCCTTTACATTCTTGCAAGTTGCATGCTTTACTTTCCGCTGCTCATATACTCTTTGCATGCTTGCTTGAATTGTATTAAGATTGCTTGACTTGTGATAAGTTAGTTAAAATCTGCCAAAGACTAAAATTGGGAAAATGATAAGTTTTTATTTGGTCAAGTAGTCTAATCACCCCCCTCTAGACATACTTTCGATCCTACAACCTTCAGCAAAGGCACGACTTAGGTGCACGCAGACATAGCCCGATTAGAGATCTTGTGTTTTCATCAGAGTGCGCGTACTCGTCGTTGATGCCACCCCTACCTATAGCTGGCCAAATGGGCCAGGCCGGCCCGCGAGCACGCCCGGCACAGCCCGCCATGGGCCAGGCACAACACGGCCTAAACGGGTCGGGCCCGGTACGCAGCACACCCTGGGCCCTGCTTGGGCTGCTAAGCTAAGCACGCGGGCCGTCACGGCATGGCCCGATTATCTTTTTTATATATCTATACCATTATATAGTGTATGCGTTTTTAATATGTCCAAAGCATCGATCCTGGTCATTGATATTCTAAATCTAACGGTTGAAAGCACTGGGATTCGCATGAACAGTACCCATCAGCTGCTTCCAAAGTATTCTAGAACCATCACATTTTTAAAAGTGCATACTGGTCAGGCCATGCTGTGGTTAGCAGGGGCATGCTAAGTGGCTTGAGATGGGTCTAGAAAGAGAACAAGAGTGAGAAGAAATCTAAGTTAAACAATTAATGAATCTGACTCTGCTGGTTATTTTCCTTTGTTTTTGACAATTCTGTCACCAATCAATTGAAATTACATTCTTCTAATATTCATGTTTTACAACAATAAATATTCCTCAATGCATTCATACATAAAGCATCTTATTCTGCATTTCCTTTTTGCAGCGTAGCCTAATGCTTTTTTCTTTCACCAAAAACACTTAAGTTGACGTGCATCGCACGTGCGTACATACTAGTATTTTTTTTATATATATCTATATGGCCCAACAGGTAAAAATAGGCGAAAAAACGCCCAATGCGCCACATAGCAGGCAAACTAGTGGGCCTGGCGTGCAGGTGGGCCGGCCCATTAGCAGCTGGGCCGTGCCTGGGCTGTAGGCTGCAGCATGCGGGCCGGCACGACACGACCCATATAATAATCGTGCCTCGGCGGGCCGGGCCGAGCCGACCCGTTTGACCAGCTATGCCCCTACCAATTACCATCATCCTTGTTTGGCTACCAACAACGACACCACTACCATCATCCTTGTTTGGCTACCAACTTATTGATAACCCGATATCTTCGAATGAGATACCGGAAGATAAAGACGTCTCATACCACCCGCTTCTCGTCATTGTCACACCACCTTCGATCTGACAACAATAGGAGCCACCATGCGTAGCACCTGCCGATAGCAGGCATGACCTGACGCCTTCGCTTGAGTCACCGTGCGTAGGACCTGCCGGCGACATGCATGACATGGCGCACCCGCATGAGCCGCCATGCATAGCACCTACCGAGCCGAGTCGAAACATATCCTGATTTGAAGGGGGCGTCACATACCGCCGTCGACCTCGAAGAAGGCCACCACCATCTTCATATATGACTGTCGCATCGTCCATAGGTCCACGGTCGTGTTGCTATCGAAGAACCAGGGTCGTCACCCGAATCCCCAAACTCGTTCATCGCCATCAGATGAGGACGACTGCTGTTGTGCCACACCGTGGTATGTGTGAGAGGCTAGCTTAATAAAAAACAATATAACTACTCATATCAAAAAGAGATTCCTATTTTTTTTGGAGCCCATCCGAAAGAACCTCAAAGTTAGTGTGCTTGTTTTGGAGCGATTTGAGGATGCTTGACCGACCCGGAAATTGGTTTCAGTATGCATGAGTAAGGATAAAGTGTGCTAGAAAGACTAGTGTTGGGTTGTGGGCCAGTCTAGATCCCGCCAAACGTAATAAACATGAACCGACGGATGTAGCTGGGGCATTACAATATGATGTTTTTAACTACAAGTTTTAATAAACTAATCAATATCTTGTATTGATTATCTTGACATATTTGTTTTGTGCACAGTTATATTTTGATGACATTGAAAAAAAATCACCACTGGCATGAAAGTGCAAAACAGAGGAATGAGTGTGACGCGTCGTTGCGCCACAGCTTGTGATGTCCCCTGAAAAAAGCGATATCCCGGTGGCGGGACGGGGCAAATCGGGTGCGTGCGTGGGTTCGGTCTGAAGCAAACGACAGTGGAGAAAGCAGGGGAGAGTGGGCGCAGTCTGCACTCTGCAGTGACAGAATGATTGCCACAGTAGTACTAGTATCCACGAGACGAGAGGATGATTGCACCATTCCGGTGCCACTGAACGAAATGCCAGTCATGGTGTCAACCGACGCGATTTAGCCAATCCCAAATCGCTGCTCACGCTCAAGCATCGGCATTCGTCGCCGAGCCACCTTCTTTAAGGAGCGAGCTTTTGGTCCGTTGAACGAATAGGAAAAATCGAAGAGAAACCAAAGGCGCCGGTGCTGCTCCATACAGGGCATCTTTAATTAGTTGCTGTATGTATCCTACATTATCTCTCTCGCCTCGGCGGCCATTTCCAACAACCTTATCCTGCGCCCTCCAATGGCGCAGCCTACATCCATTGAGGTGCTCCGCTTTTGCGAGATCCATCGGTGCAAGCACGAAACCAACCTCTCCTGCTCCAAGATTGGCGCCCTGTGCGCCTTTTCCCCCTTTGTTAACCTTTTTAGAGGATTTCCCTTGTTAACCAACCTCAAAGTGTGCATGTCTTATCAGTTTCAGTAATCATTCTGAAATTGTGGGGCAGCCCCTTGTGATTTTAAAAGAAACGGGCCTTTCAGAGCTTTTTTGATTGGTTGGTCGCTTTTGCAGCTGCGAATATGCGGCCTTTCGGGGCTGGTAGGTAAAGCAGTACGGGTCGGTTTGTGATTTGTCTGGCTCCTCGGTTAATTGGCAGAGGGACTGTGGCCTGTGGTGAGAGACAGGGCTGGAGAAGGCGTGAACTGAAGCGAGGTCGAATGCAACAGTTGGTGCACCCACGGGCCACGGGCCACGGGTGTTTTCTTTCCGCGACGGGATCATCATCGATCACGGGAAGGACGGAACGACGGAAGCACGACGAGCCGAGAAATCTCAGCGATTGATCGGCGGTCGGTCTCACTCACAACGCACGTGTACTAGCTTGTAACGCGATGGGGCTTCACTAGAGGCCAACACCAACACGGGATCTTTAACAGATGTCTGTTTTGCTGGATTTTATCCGTTTGAATCAGCCAATGAGGTGCCGTTCGGCCTCTTTTCTACTAGATGAGTTGCCAGTCCATCGTGGCTGACACATTTCTCTCAGAACTTTGCTATAACGCCAAACTTGGATATAACGCCAACGCCTAAGCGAATTATTTGGGCCAAAATGAGTCTGAAGACTTTTTTTTTGAATGGCTCGTGTTGCGCTAGTGACACGAGGGTAAAACGCTCGAGTTGGCTTGCTGACTCGAGGAGGGAAAGGCTCCATTTGCTTTAGCACCTTTCTTAGTACTCCTTGAGCAAATTCTTATTGTTTTCATGCATTAAGCTTAGGAATACGTTCATTTGCTAATATGATAGCTTTTTTTTTTCAACAACTCAATAGAACTTTTTTCTTTTTTTATATTATGTTATTTGCACTTTGGATTTTCCTCTCTCCCCTTGCGCTCCAAGGGAAATAAAGGGGAAATCACTGATTCATTTGGAGTTGTTTTCTAACTGACTCATGACATCTAGCAAAATCGAAATAGCGAAATTCTTGGGTCATCTCAAAGGGTTCAGAAACCACACGGCGTAGGCCCACCATGCTTCGCGCTGCTGCATTTCTTGAACGGTCTTTGCAAGAGTGCCATCCTCCTTGAGCTGTCTATATGGGTGGGTTGTCCCTTGCTGTCCACCCGGCTGGCCCTGTGGCCAAATGTGGATAATTTTTTAACTAAAAAGAAACATTGCATATAGTTTACAATCAAATAAATAACATAGTATGATAATATTAATTAGTTTCTCAACTGAATGAAAAACATGAATTTGTTTTAGAAAAGAAGGATGACCTTCGGCCTCTACATCGGGGTGATGCATGCAACCACTTTATTAATTATTCACGAAGACATTATAAAGTAATACATCAACCAGTCTGAAGCCATCATCTCGGCAACATCTTTCACTGTTCCTATGCACTTGATGAAGGGGTGCTGATAGTCCGAATTGAATAACAAACAACCTTCTCACCAAAGCCTAACATCTAAAGGCCGAGGCCTCAACCAAGGCACAATGTCGGGCCTGGGGCACACGTCGGTACGGCGCACTCTAAGAGGTGTCCGCCGCCATTTACCACCAATCCATCTTCAGAACAGGAACCAACGCATCGACCTTGCCATGCCTATCGTTGACGCCACCACGACGCCAGACAACCCGTCCTCTTGTGCGAGTCCGTCAACCTGCATCAGATGCCGAGACTCCACTGCGCCATGCCATCGAGATCCGCCGTTGTCGATGCGGAAGATGAAACCCTGCTCCACCACTGGGTCGTTCCAGTCAGCACCTGCTCCAAAATGATGCCCCCAGGAGGGAGAACGACATCGAAGATGCCGTCATTGTCCGATCTGGGAAGACCCAGATCTAGGGTTTTCCCCAGAGCATCCCGAGCGTGGTATCGCAATCTACAACAATGATGCCTCTAGAAGGGAACAACCGTTGGGAAACGTAGCATGCAATTCAAAAAAAATTCCTACGCTCACGCAAGATTTATCTAGGAGATGCATAGCAACGAGATGGGGAGAGTGTGTCTATGTACCCTCGTAGACCGAAAGTGGAAGCGTTAGCTTAACGCGGTTGATGTAGTCGAACGTCTTCTCAATTCAACCGATCAAGCACCGTACGTACGTCACCTCCAAGTTCTGCACACGTTCATCGCGATGACGTCCCTCGAGCTCTTGATTCAGCAGAGGGTCAAAGGAGTAGATGAGTTAAAATCGGCGCCAGCGGCGTGGTGACGATGATGGTGATGTGATCCGCGCGGGGCTTCGCCTAAGCACTACGACAATATGACCGGAGGAGTAAACGGTGGGGGAGGGGGGCACCACACACGGCTAAGGACAATTGATCTGTCTAGAGGTGCCCCCCTCCGCCCCCGTATATAAAGGAGGAGAGGGGAGGAGGCCGGCCTAGGGCGCGCCCAAGTGGGGGTTGGGGGGAGTTCTACTAGGACTCCTAGTCCTAGTCGCGCCCCTTCCTTCTAACGGAGGGGGAAAGGGGAAGGAGAGGGAGAGGGGGAAGGAAAGGGGGGCCGCGCCCCCTCCCCTTGTCCAATTTGGACTCCCCATGGGGGGGGGGGGCTCCACCCCCTTGCGGGCTGCCTTGCCTCTCCCCTATGGCCCATGTGGCCCATTACTTCCCCGGGGGGTTACAGTAACCTCTCGGTACTCCGATAAATGCCCGAAACACTTCGGAACCATTCCGGTGTCCGAATACCACCTTCCAATATATCAATCTTTACCTCTCGACCATTTCGAGACTCCTCGTCATGTCCGTGATCTCATCCGGAACTCCGCACAATCTTAGGTCACCAAAACACATAACTCATATAATACATATCGTCATCGAACGTTAAGCGTGCGGACCCTACGGGTTCGAGAACTATGTAGACATAACCGAGACACCTCTCTGGTCAATAACCAATAGCGGAACCTGAATGCTCATATTGGTTCCTACATATTCTACGAAGATCTTTATCGGTCGAACCGCAATGTCAACAAACGTTATTCCCTTTGTCATCGGTATGTTACTTGCCTAAGATTCGATCGTCGGTATCTTCCTACCTAGTTCAATCTCGTTACCGGCAAGTCTCTTTACTCGTCCCGTAATGCATCATTCCGCAACTTACTCATTAGTCACATTGCTTGCAAGGCTTCATATGATGTGCATTACCGAGACGGCCCAGAGATACCTCTCCGATACTCAGAGTGACAAATCCTAATCTCGATCTATGCCAACCCAACAAACTCCTTCGGAGATATCTATAGAGCATCTTTATAATCATCCAGTTATGTTGTGACATTTGATAGCACACAAGGTATTCCTTCGGTGTCCGAGAGTTGCACAATCTCATAGTCGGAGGAATATGTATTTGACATGAAGAAAGCAGTAGCAATAAAACTAGCGATCATTATGCTAAGCTAACAGATGGGTCTTGTCCATCACATCATTCCACTAATGATGTGATCCCGTTCATCAAATGACAACTCATGTCCATGGCTAGGAAACTTAACCATCTTTGATCAACGAGCTAGTCTAGTAGAGGCGTACTAGGGACACTGTGTTTTGTCTATGTATTCACACATGTATCAAGTGTCCGGTTAATACAGTTCTAGCATGAATAATAAATATTTATCATGATATAAGGAAATATAAAATAACAACTTTATAATTGCCTCTAGGGCATATTTCCTTCAGTCTCCCACTTGCACTAGAGTCAATAATCTAGATTACATTGTAATGAATCTAAGACCCATGGAGTCTTGGTGCTGATCATGTTTTGCTCGTGGAAGAGGCTTAGTCAACGGGTCTGCCACATTCAGATCCGTATGTATTTTGAAAATCTCCATGTCTCCCTCCTTGACAAAATCCCGGATGGAGTTGAAGCGTCTCGTGATGTGTTTGGTCTTTTTTTGAAATCTGGATTCCTTCGCCAAGGCAATTGCTCCAGTATTGTCACAAAAGATTTTCATTGGACCCGATGCACTAGGTATCACATCTAGGTCGGATATGAACTCCTTCCTCCAGACTCCTTCATTTACTGCTTCAGAAGCAGCTATATACTCCGTCTCACACGTAGATCCTACCACTATGCTCTGCTTGGAACTGCACCAACTGACAGCTCCTCCATTCAATAAAAACACGTATCCGGATTGTGACTTAGAGTCATCCGGATCAGTGTCAAAGCTAGCATCGACGTAACCACTTATGACAAGCTCTTTGTCACCTCCATAAACGAGAAACATCCTAGTCCTTTTCGGGTACTTTAGGATGTTCTTGACCGATGTCCAGTGATCCACTCCTGGATTACTTTGGTACCTCCTTGCTAAACTTATAGCAAGGCACACATCAGGTCTGGTACACAGCATAGCATACATGATGGAACCTATGGCTGAGGCATAGGGAATGACTTTCATTTTCTCTCCATCTTCTGCAGTGGTCGGGCATTGAGTCTGACTCAACTTCACACCTTGTAACACAGGCAAGAACCCTTTCTTTGGTGGTCCATTTTGAACTTCTTCAAAACTTTATCAAGGTATGTGCTTTGTGAAAGTCCTATCAAGCGTCTTGATCTATCTCTATAGATCTTGATGCCCAATATATAAGCAGCTTCACCGAGGTATTTCATTGGAAAATTCTTATTCAAGTATCCTTTTATGCTATTCAGACATTCCACCTCATTTCCAATCAACAATATGTCATCCACATATAATATTAGAAATGCTATAGAGCTCCCACTCACTTTGTTGTGAATACAGGCTTCTCCAAAAGTCTGTATAAAACCATATGCTTTGATCACCTCATCAAAGCGTATATTCCAACTCCGAGATGCTTGCACCAGTCCATAAACGGATCGTTAGAGCTTGCACACTTTGTTAGCACCTTTAGGATCGACAAAACCTTCTGGTTGTATTATATACAACTCTTCTTTAAGAAATACATTAAGGAATGTAGTTTTGACATCCATTTGCCAGATTTAATAATCATAAAATGTGGCAATTGCTAAAATGATTCGGACAGACGTAAGCATTGCTACGAGTGAGAAAGTCTCATCGTAGTCAACTCCTTGAACTTGTCGAAAACCTTTTGTGACAAGTCAAGCTTTATAGACAATAACATTACCATCAGCATCAGTCTTCTTCTTGAAGATCCATTTATTTTCTATGGGTCGTCGATCATCGGGCAGATCCACCAAAGTCCACACTTTGTTCGCATTTCGTAGGTTCGTCATGGTCAAGTAACATGACCTCCAGAACAGGATTACCATACCACTCTGGTGTGGATCGTGCTCTGTTTGACCTATGAGGTTTTGTAGCAACTTGATCTGAAGTTTCATGATCGTTATCATTAGCTTCCTCTCCAGTTGGTGTAGGCATCACGGGAATAGATTTATTGGATGAGCTACTTTTCAAATTCACAGTTGGTACAATTACCTCATCAAGTTCTACTTTCCTCTCACTCACTTCTTTCGAGAGAAACTCCTTCTGTAGAAATGTTCCGTTCTTAGCAACAAAAATATTACCTTCGTACTTGTGGTAGAAGGTGTACTCAATTGTTTCCTTAGGGTATCCTATGAAGACACACTTCTCTGATTTGGGTTCGAGCTTATCAGGCTGAAGCCTTTTGACATAAGCATCGCATCCCCAAACTTTAAGAAACAATAGCTTAGGTTTGTTGCCGAACCACAGTTCATACGGTGTCGTCTCAACGGACTTTGACGGTGCCCTGTTTAACGTGAATGTAGCTGTCTCTAATGCATAACCCCAAAATGATAGTGGTAAATCGGTAAGAGACATCATAGATCGCACCATATCTAATAAAGTACGGTTACGATGTTCAGACACACCATTACACTATTGTGTTCCAGGTGGCGTGAGATGTGACTATTCCACCTTGTTTTAAATGAAGGCCAAACTCGTAACTCAAATATTCGCCTCCGCGATCAGATCGTAGAAACTTTATTTTCTTGTTATGACGATTCTCCACTTCACTCTGAAATTCTTTGAACTTTTCAAATGTTTCAGACTTGTGTTTCATTAAGTAGATATACCCATATCTGCTCAAATCATTTGTGAAGGCCAGAAAATAACGATACCCACCACGAGCCTCAACACTCATTGGACCGCATACATCGGTATGTATTATTTCCAATAAGTCACTAGCTCGTTCCATTGTTCCAGAGAACAGAGTTTTAGTCACCTTGCCCATAAGGCACGGTTCGCAAGTACCAAATGATTCATAATCAAGTGATTCCAAAAGTCCATCTTTATGGAGTTTCTTCATGCGCTTTACACCGATACGACCCAAATGGTAGTACCACAAATAACTTGCACTATCATTATCAACTTTGCATCTTTTGGCATCAATATTATGAATATGTGTATCATCACGATCAAGATTCAATAGAAATAGACCACTCTCCAAGGGTGCATGACCATAAAAGATATTACTCATATAAATAGAACAACCGTTATTCTCCGATTTAAATGAATAACCGTCTCGCACTAAACAAGATCCAGATATAATGTTCATGCTCAACTGAAAGGATCGATATAGTTGACTAGAGGGGGGGGGGTGAATAGGCAACTAACAATTTTTAGGCTTTCTTTACCAAATTAAACTTTGCATCAAAGTAGGTTGTCTAGATATGCAACTAGGTGAGAAACCTATATGATGCAACGACAACAAGCACACAAGCAAGCAAGGGAACCGATGGAGACGAGGATGTGTTACCGAATTTCTTCCCTTTCAGGGGAAGTACGTCTCCGTTGGGGCGGTGTGGAGGCACAATGCTTCCCAAGAAGCCACTAGGGCCACCGTATTCTCCTCACGGCCTCACACAATGCGAGATGCCGTGATTCCACTATTGGTGCCCTTGGAGGCGGCGACCGAACCTTTACAAACAAGGTTGGGGCAATCTCCACAACTTAATTGGAGGCTCCCAATGACACCACGAAGCTTCACCACAATGGACTATGGCTGCGGTGACCTCAACCATCTAGGGTGCTCAAACACCCAAGAGTAACAAGATCCGCAAGGGATTAGTGGGGGGAATCAAATTTCTCTTGGTGGAAGTGTAGATCGAGGCCTTCTCAACCAATCCCTAGAGAATCAACAAGTTTGATTGGCTAGGGAGAGAGATCGGGCGAAAATGGAGCTTAGAGCAACAATGGAGCTTAGGGATGGAAGAGGTGGTCAACTCGGAGAAGAAGACTCCCCTTTTATAGTGAAGGGACAAATCCAACCGTTATCCACTTATCCAGCCCGCGACATGCGGTACTACCGCACCAGACATGCGGTACTACTGCAAGGGCCTGCGGTACTACCGCGCGGCACCGCGGTACTACCGCTTGCGTGGCAGGAGCCAGACCAGCCCCGTTGCGTTGAAGCAAGTAGTGGTAGAACCGCCGGAGCGGTACTACTGCTTGCCCTTGTGGTACTATCGCAAGGCAGGGTTGGTCTAGGCTGTGAAGGCATGGACTAAGAAAAATACATCCGTGGCTACTTCCCTGAGTTTTGATCTGTGCAAAAATCCGACACGGTACTACCGCATCTGAGGAGCGGTACTAGCGTAGAGGCGCGGATGTAAAAATTACATCCGCCCCTACTTCCTTCGTGTTGCTATCTTTGGGCGAGGCCACGGTACTATCAGCGCCGGCGGAGCGGTACTACCAAGAAGGACACGTGGTACTACCGCCTGACCGACCGGTACTACCGCGGGCCTCTGAGGTACTACTGCTCCCTTGAGCAGTACTACCACATGCCACAACTCAATAACACTAGGAAGCCTTCATTTTGCAAATATACGGATAAACGTTCAGTGCTCCAAAGATGCAAAGGAAAGGTGGTGCAAAGGAATAGACGTGTACGTGATGATTCCACCCTAACCTTTCCAAAGCAGACCCCCCCTTAATAGTATGGCTTTCCTACGACTCAAATCCACCGAAATGAAACGTAGAGAAACACCGTCTTCCCTAGGCTTCGAGGGGCAACATAACATCTTGTGCCTAAACATCTGAAATGCTCAAAGCACAGTCCGCAAAAGCATTATCATCAATCACCAAAACTACATGGGGTAAAATATGCCCTTACATCAACGCTGGCACCAAATAACAATTATTTAGGTCTAAAACTAATCCCGAAGGTAAATGTAGAGGTAGCGTGTCAACGACGATCACATCAACCTTGGAACCATTCCCGACGCGCATCGTCACCTCGTCCTTAGTCAATCTTTGTTTGTTCCATAGTCCCTGCTTCGAGTTACAAATAGGAGCAACCGAACCGGTATCAAATACCCATGCACTACTACGAGAATTAGTAAGGTACACATCAATAACATGTATATATAATATACCTTTGTTCACTTTGCCATCCTTCTTATACGCCAAATACTTGGGGCAGTTCCGCTTCCAGTGACCAGTCCCTTTGCAGTAGAAGCACTCAGTTTCAAGCTTGGGTCCAGCTTTGGGTTTCTTCCCAGGAGTGACAACTTTCTTGTCATTCTTCTTGAAGTTCCCCTTCTTTTTACCCTTGTACTTCTTCTTGAAACTAGTGGTCTTGTTAACCATCAACACTTGATGCTCCTTCTTGATTTCTACCTCCGCAGCCTTTAGCATTGCGAAGAGCTCGGGAATAGTATTTTCCATCCCTTGCATATTGTAGTTCATCACGAAGCCTTTGTAGCTTGGTGGCAGTGATTGAACAACCCTGTCAATGACACAATCATCTGGAAGATTAACTCCCTGCTAAGTCAAGTGATTATGCTACCCAGACATTCTGAGTATGTTCTCACTAACATAACTATTCTCCTCCATCTTGCATCTATAGAACTTGTTGGAGACTTCATATCTCTCAACCCGGGCATTTGCTTGAAATATTAACTTCAACTCCTGGAACATCTCATATGGTCCATGACGTTCAAAACGTCTTTGATGTCCCGATTCTAAGCTATAAAGCATGGCACACTGAACTAACGAGTAGTCATCAGATCGAGCTTGCCAGACGTTCACAACGTCAACTTCTACTCCTGCAGAGGGCTTTTCACCCGGTGATTGCATCAAGGACATAATTCTTCTATGCAGTAATGAGGATAATCGTCAAGTTACGGACCCAGTTCGTGTAGTTTCTACCATCATCTTTCAACTTAGCTTTCTCTAGGAACGCTTTAAAATTCAAGGGGACGGTAGCACGGGCCATTGATCTACAACATAGATATGCAAAAAACTATCAGGACTAAGTTCATAAAAATTAAGTTCAATTAATCATATTACTTAAGAACTCCCACTTATATAGACATCCCTCAAGCCATCTAAATGATATCCAAATCAACTAAACCATGTCCAATCATCACGTGAGATGGAGTAGTCATCAATGATGAACATCTCTATGTTGATCATATCCACTATATGATTCATGTTTGACCTTTCGGTCTTCAGTATTCCGAGGCCATATCTGTATATGCTAGGCTCGTCAAGTTTAACCCGAGTATTCCGCATGTGCAAAACTGGCTTGCACCTGTTGTATTTGAACGTAGAGCTTATCACACCCGATCATCATGTGGTTTCTCAGCACGAAGAACTTTTGCAACGGCGCATACTTGGGGAGAACACTTATACCTTGAAATTTTAGTAAGGGATCATCATATAATGCTACCGCCGTACTAAGCAAAATAAGATGCTTAAAGATAAACATCACATGCAATCAAAATATGTGACATGATATGGCCATCATCATCTTGTGCTTTTGATCTCCATCACCAAAGCAACATCATGATCTCCATCGTCACCGGCTTTACACCATCTCCATCGTAGCATCGTGGTCGTCTCGCCAACTATTGCTTCTACGACTATCGCTACCGCTTAGCGATAAATAAAGCAATTACATGGCATTTGTATTTCATACAATAAAGCGACAACCATATGGCTCCTGCTAGTTGCGGATAAATTTTACAAAACATGATCATCTCATACAACAACTTATATCACATCATGTCTTGACCATATCACATCACAAGATGCCATGCAAAAACAAGTTAGACGTCCTCTACTATGTTGTTGCAAGTTTTACATGGCTGCCACGGGCTTCTAGCATGAACCATACTTACCTATGGCACAAAAACCACAACGGTGATTTATCAAGTTTGCTGTTTTAACCTTCACAAGGACCAGCTGCAGTCAAATGATTCAACTGAAGTTGGAAAAATAGACACCCGCCAGCCACCTTTATGCAAAACTAGTTGCATGTCTGTCGATGGAACCGGTCTCATGAACGTGGTCATGTAAGGTTGGTCCGGGACGCTTCATCCAACAATACCGCTGAATCAAAATAAGACGTTGGTGGTAAGCAGTATGACGATCACCACCCACAACTCTTTGTGTTCTACTCGTGCATATCATCTACGCATAGACCTGGCTCTGATGCCAATATTGGGAAACGTAGCATGCAATTGCAAAAAACTTCCTACGCTCATGCAAGATCTATCTAGGAGATGCATAGCAACGAGAGGGGGAGAGTGTGTTCACGCACCTCGTAGACCAAAAGCGGAAGCGTTAGCCTCACGCGGTTGATGTAGTCGAACATCTTCTCGATTCAACCGATCAAGCACCGAACGTACGACACCTCGAGTTCTGCACACGTTCAGCGTGATGACGTCCCTCGAGATCTTGATCCAGCAGAGGGTCGAAGGAGTAGATGAGTTCCATCAGCACAACAACGTGGTGACGGTAATGGTGATGTGATCCACGCAGGGCTTCGCCTAAGCACTACGACAATATGACCGGAGGAGTACACGGTGGAGGGGGGCACCGCACATGGCTAAGAACAATTGATCTGTCTAGAGGTGCCCCCCGCCCCCGTATATAAAGGTGGAGAAGGGAGGAGGACATACTTGAGCACGCCCAAGTGGGGGGGGGGGGGGTCCTACTAGGACTCCTAGTCCTAGTCGCCCCCTTCCTTCTAACGGAGGGGGAAAGGGGGAAGGAGAGGGAGAGGGAGAAGGAAAGGGGGGCCACGCCCCTTCCCTTGTCCAATTCGGACTCCCCATGGGGGGGGGGGCTCCACCACCTTTGTGGGCTGCCTTGACTCTCCCCTATGGTACATGTGGCCCATTACTTCCCCCCGGGGTGTTCAGGTAACCTCTCGATACTCTGATAAATACCCGAAACACTCTGGAACCATTCCGGTGTCCGTATACCCCCTTCCAATATATCAATCTTTACCTCTCGAACATTTCGAGACTCCTCGTCATGTCCGTGATCTCATCCGGGACTCCGAACAATCTTCGGTCACTATCGTGGAAAGGTCACGACAGATGTCCTAGCAAAAGGACTTAGTCATGGAGCCATCGCAACTAGGTAGCTTAAAGGGGTTAAACGGGACAAAGGACACATGAGTGTATATGAGTTCGGCCCCTTGCTGTGAAGGTAAAGGCCTAATCCAGTTTGAGTTGGTATTGCTAATGTCTCTATTACCTGGGAGCGAATCCGCTTGACCTAGCTTTCGATCTGTTGTTTCTTGTCCTGGACCGCCGCCGGGTCGTCCCTTTATATACACAGGTTGACGCCCAGCGGCTCATGGAGTCCCGGCTGGCTCATAGATAATGTGTCCAGCTCGGTGACTACTTTTACATGCCTTACAATATAAGTCTTTACATATATGGCGGTTTACCCCTATGGGCCTTAAGTCGCCTTTGGGCCTTGGGCCCTTAACTAACCCGCCATCTTCAATGTCCTCGTGGGCTTTATATGATGAATCGCCATAGGTATAACCTGGCCCCTCCTGGGCGGGTCATACCTAATAGTTATATCCCCAACATTAGTCCCCAGATTGATTTGAACTGGTTCATTTCAATCTTCAATACTTAGAAAAAATCTTCTTCATTCGTGCAAGAATTCATAACCCGCCATGATGTCATCTTCTGGATTTGTGATAACACGCCATGACGTCACCTGCCATTAATTCACACATTATCCAACATATCTCAATGGATCTTTATCTTAATAACCGTCTTGAGAATCGAGGCGCCTGGGCAGCTGGATAACCATGTTTTAGCCTCCTTGTTTTTTGCGCCCACTAATTAGCCTTCTCCTTATAAATAGTCACGGCCAGCCTCTTCTCATTCTCCCCCTTTTCCATCATCTTCCTCCTCTCGCGACTCTCTATCACTCGAGCTCCGCTGCCGCCGCGAAGCACCTCGCCCTCCTTGTTCTTGGCCGCTGCATCAATCTGTGTCGGACCAGAGTACATCGGCAGTCCACCGCAGTCGGATCTGCATCTGTAAGTGCTTCTCCTCCGACGCTTCAGATAACATTAGGGTTTCGGATGTTCTTCGTGTTCTTCACAGTTCTTTCCTAGTTCTTCCACCGTAGCACCCTTTGATCCAAAAACGGCATAAAACTTGTGCGGTAGTAGTTTTGCCTTTGCCTTCAATACAAGTGGACCGCCTTTTCCTTGAAAAGAGATCTCATTAGAGCTTATGAACTCCCATGTACTGGTTTTAGGTCTTGATTTATCTTCTTTTTCTGAACTGATGCTGATCCGAAATAATAATTATAATCTGTGAAACATGTTTGTACAATACTTAGCAAAAAACTGCACTTTGACAGATCCACTTAGTCATGGAGGCTTATATCACCGGCTGTAGTTAATTGCAATGCTCAATATTTATCTTTTGATAGACATCAAACTGCTCATGGCAATTTAGATAACCTGCTGTAACTAGTCATATACCATTATGCCCCTTTTTAAGCCGCCATTTGAATATGTGCTGTAATACTTTCCGTCCGGCTTAATTTGAACCGGCAAACTTTGTTCTTTTTCCTTTTTAGGCTTCCTTCATAATGCCGCCTAAAATAACCACTTCCTATAACTTGGTTCCTTCCATTGTCAAGGAAAACATTCTTCAAGACTTTGTGAAAACCGGTTACTTGCCGAAGAAGTCTGTCATGTCTGACCGTGCCCCTAAGCCGGAAGAAGAGAAACCTCAGCCAAAGGAAGGAGAAGTTATTGTCTTCACGGATCATATGAACCGGGGCTTCTCACTGCCGACTCTAAATTTTTCCGGGACGTTCTACACTTTTTCAACCTTCATCCTCAAGACATTGGACCCAACTCCGTGTCTAACATGCAAAGTCTACCTTCAAGAGGATCCCGCTATGGAGTTATTCAGAGAGTACTTCTATTATTTGAACCGGAAAAATGAGTATTCAAACGGACCCAGTCTGGAGCTTGGTGGAATCTCAATTCAGCGCAGGAGAGATGCTATCTTCCCTTACGCCCGCCTGCCGAGTCACCCCAAGTACTGGAACCAGACATGGTTCTATTGCAAGGGCACCTCTCCGGCTGACGAGAAACAGCTGCTCGGCTTTCACGCCCTGCATATGGAATCAAATCATCCTCTTCCTGACAAGCTGTCAACCACTGAACACAAGAAACTCGCCCCTACCTTTGCCAAGGTCAAGGCTCTATTGGGAAACTGAAAGTGCAACTATCCCTAGGTGGTTTTGGTAATTCATAACAACATATAGCTCATTGAGCTAATACTATTCCAAGATGAATATTTCAGGAAAGCTCAATGAATGGCATGGCATGGATGATGAAAGTGGATCCCTCAAAATATTAAGGACAAAGGATTGGCTCAAGCTCAAAAGCTCAAGACTCTACATTTTATATTTTAGTGATCCAAGATCACATTGAGTCTATAGGAAAAGCCAATACTATCAAGAAGGGATGAGGTGTTGCTTAATGAGCCTCTTGCTCCATGTGCTTAGTGATATGCTCCAAAACCCTCCACTACTTTCTCACATCCACATATGACCTAAACCCAAAGTCAAACTCGGCCCTACCGATTCTTTCTATCCGCGCCATCGAGTTCAGATGTCATAGCCACTGCCACAAACCCTAGGCAAATCGGTTTCACTGATAGGGATCTCGGTCTCACCGAGATGGGATTGTAATCTCTCTGTTTCCCTTCGTAACGTTTCGGTCTAACCGAAGTGAACGATCGGTCCCGCCGAGATTGCAATGTAAACTCTCTGTTTCCCTTTCGTAACTTTTCGGTCTCACCGAAAGAGCGAATCGGTCCCACCGAGTTTACCTGACCAACTCTCTGGTTAGCTAATTACCAAAGTTGGTCTCACCGAGTTTGTGTAATCGGTCTCACCGAGATTACGTTATGCCCTAACCCTAACCATATCGGTCCTACCGAGATGCATGTCAGCCCCACCGAAAATCCTAACGGTCACTAGGTTTACTAAATCGGTCTGACCGAGTTTGATGATTCGGTCCCACCGAGTTTGGTAAATTGTGTGTAATGGTTAGATTTTGTGTGGAGGCTATATATACACCTCCTCCTTCTCTTCATTCGTGGAGAGAGCCATTAGAACAAACCTACACTTCCAACTTACCAGTTCTGAGAGAGAACCACCTACTCATGTGTTGAGGCTAAGATATTCCATTCCAACCATATGAATCTTGATCTCTAGCCTTCCCCAAGTTGCTTTCCACTCAAATCTTCTTTCCACCAAATCCGAATCCCGAGAGAGAGAGTTGAGTGTTGGGGAGACTATCATTTGAAGACAAGAGCAAGGAGTTCATCATCAACACACCATTTGTTACTTCTTGGAGAGTGGTGTCTCCTAGATTGTCTAGGTGTCACTTGGGAGCCTCCGTCAAGATTGTGGAGTTGAACCAAGGAGTTTGTAAGGGCAAGGAGATCGCCTACTTCATGAAGATCTACCGCTGGTGAGGCAAGTCCTTCGTGGGCGACGGCCATGGTGGGATAGACAAGGTTGCTTCTTCGTGGACCCTTCGTGGGTGGAGCCCTCCGTGGACTCGCGCAACCGTTACCCTACGTGGGTTGAAGTCTCCATCAATGTGGATGTACGATAGCACCACCTATCGGAACCACGACAAAAACATCCGTGTCTCCAATTGCGCTTGATTCCTCCAAACCCTTCCCTTTACATTCTTGCAATTTGCATGCTTTATTTTCGGCTGCCAATATACTCTTTGCATGCTTGCTTGAATTGTGTGAAGATTGCTTGACTTGTTCAAAAATAGCTAAAATCTGCCAAAGTCTAAAATTGGGAAAAGGCTAGGTTTTTATTGGTCAAGTAGTCTAATCACCCCCTCTAGACATACTTCAAGGTCCTACAAGTGGTATCAGAGCTTTGGTCTCCATTTGCTTTGATTTCCATAGCTTTTGGTGGTCATAGCCTTGGTTTCACAACCTAGGGGAGTATGGCGTCTAGCGAGGGAAATTATCACCATAGAGGTCCTTACGTTGATGGCACTAATTTTGCTAGTTGGAAGCATAAGATGAAAATGCATATTCTCGGACATAACCCCGCCGTTTGGGCTATTGTGTGTATTGTCTTGCAAGGTGAATTCTTGATGGGAGAGAACCAAACCGTGAAGCTAGTGCGGTAGAGTTGAAGATGTTGCAATACAACGCTCAAGCTTGTGATATCCTCTTAAATGGATTGTGCCCCGAAGAATTCAACAAAATCAGCCGTCTTGAGAATGCAAAGGAAATTTGGGATACTTTGATTGATATGCACGAAGGTACCGACTCCGTCAAGGAATCCAAGTTGGATGTGCTCCAAAGTCAGCTTGACAAGTTCAAAATGAAGGATGGTGAAGGTGTCGCTGAAATGTACTCTAGGCTTGCTCTTATCACAAATGAGATTGCCCGCTTAGGAAGTGAAGAGATGACCGATAGATTCATCATCAAGAAGATCCTAAGAGCATTGGATGGAAAATATGATACCATGTGCACATTGATCCAAATTATGCCCAATTTCAAAGATCTCAAGTTTCACGGAAGTCATTGGAAGAATTGTTGCTCATGAGATGCCACTCAAGGATAAGGAGGAACTTCACAACAAGTCGAGTGGTGCTTACAAAGCCTCATGTGAAGCCCCCACATCATCAAGTGAGAAACAAACCTTCAATGAAGAATTGAGCTTAATGGTGAAGAACTTCAACAAATTCTACAAGAGTAGAAGCAAAGAAAGAAGCTCTAAGTCAAGGTCCTACAATGACAAAAGATCTTCTAGTCGAGAGCGCAATTGCTACAATTGTGGGAGACCGGAAACTAGTCCAATGAGTGTACGACACCCTACAAAAGAAGAGAAGATTCTCCCAAGAGAAGAAGTAGAAGAGAAGAATCACCACCAAGAGAGAGAAGGAGTAGAGATGATCGTTATGAACGAAGACCCTCACGGAGAAGCAAGGATTGAGAAAGGAAGGACAAGTCATCAAAGAGCTACACAAAATGAAGACATCAAGCTCATGTTGGTGAATGGGTATCCGGCTCGACTCACCATCACTCCGAGAGAAACTATCACTCCGACTCCGAATGCACTCAAGATGAAGGTGTTGCCGGTCTAGCACTTGTGTCAACCAACTCCTACGACATATTTGAATCACCAAATGAAGGAATTGGTAGATGCTTCATGGCCGAAGGTCCGAAGGTAACACACCCCGAGTATGTTGATTTTGATGTTGATGAAGATGGCTTTCTAGGTGATGATGATTTACTTTGACAACTCTAGTGATGAATACTATGATGAAACGTCAATTAATCATGCCAATCAAGTTGAAACGAATGACAATGATAAGGAGAAAATTGAGCGTCTAACTAAAGAACTAAACACTCTTAAGTTAGCTCATGAAACTATCTTCAAGATCATCGAGAACTTTTAAGGGCTCATGAGAAGTTCACGCTTTGAAAAGCTCAATCTTGAGCAAGAGCATGAGTTCTTAAAGGCAATCAATGATGATCTCCGTAAGAAAAGTTCTTCTTACATCGCCAAGCGTTTACTCCTATCTACTTACATGCCTCAAGTCAAGTCTAGTAACAAGAACAAGAAAGATTCTTCGTCTAGTAGTAACAATAACAATGCTAAATCCAATATTGTTGTTTCTAGTAGTTCTCTTCATTCCACTAATGATCCTCCTAGCCAAGTTACACTTGAGCAAGAAAACAGCTTATTGAAGGGAATTATAGAGAAAGGTGTATACAAGAGTCTTGCCGGGAGTAAGCAATTTGAGGAAATTATGCATAAGCAAGGAAGGCACCGGAAGAATCAAGGTGTTGGTTTTGAACGAAAGTTCAATGCCAATCGAGTTGAGTGGGAAGAAGATCAATACCCCAAGACGAAGTTTGTTCCTCAACAAGAGAAGTATAATCCTACTTCCTTCAAGGGAACACAAGCACAAGATGATCTTCCACCACAAGACCACAAGAACAAAGGCAAGGACAAGCTTCAAGAGGAGATTGATGCATTTGAAGAAGCACCTAAGGCCTTGGTCAAGTGGGTTCCCAAGACTACGTCAAGTTCTACTTCATCAAGTACAACTACTACACCAAGGATTCCCATCAAGTTGATGTGGATCCCGAAGAAGAAGAACTAGAGAGTTCTTGAGGGTGACTCCGCCAACATTCTTCACTCATCTCATTATGGCAAGGACAAGTGCAATCAACTTCCATATCCTGCACTATTTCAAGGAGTCACAAAACCTCATGTTGGTAAGGCAAGGGACAAGGTAACCTAAAGTTTTCATGGACATCAATTTGTGTGTGCATCACTCTATGTCTATGGATATCCTTGTTTGTTCCTTGTGGGACTAACCCATGTAGGTATTGAAAGTGCAACTCACTCCAAAGGATTGCTCCAAACGATCTACATCAACATTGAGCATCCACATCTTCAACACCTACATGAAGTCATCATCGACAAAACCCAAGGTTAGTTTATCTCTCTAAGGGGGGATCTCACATCTAGGGGGAGCTTAACTCTAAGAATTAAGTCAAAGCAACTCTAATGATGTGAACACATAAATGCTTTATGTAAAAGTGGTAACCCCACTTGAGCTTAAACGATGAGTATGACCTATGATCAAATGTTCTCATTTGACTCCTAAGTCAATATACTCATATATAGATGACCTAGTCATCACCAATTGTTTGATAGATGCTAGAATTGGTTGTGCATGCTTTGACACATATTTCATTTGTCATCTTATTGTGTGAGCATGTTGGTTGCATATTTACTCATTCGAGGACATCCACTTGTTGTTTTGATTGTTTGGCTTTTCTTTCTTTGGCCAAGTGGATGGACAAGAATGCCTAAGAACCTTCTCTAGCTATCTATGCTTTTCTCGTCTCAAACTATATTCATGCTACATCACAAAATTTGATCAAGTCAGATTCGAACCACTCTGTGTGAGGAGCACTCGGAGTCCCCGATTCGTCATAGACTTAAACTTCCAAAACTTCTTTGTGATTTTCGGTCTGACCGATTCCTTCATTTCGGTCATACCGAGATTACTAAGTCGATCAAGGTTTTCATCTCGGTGCAACCGATTTGTACTTTTCGGTCACACCGAGTTGTATAACTGTTCACAGTTTTGCATCTCGGTGCCACCGAGTTGTACCACTCGGTCACACCGACAGGGTCGGGCGATATATATCGCACGGGCAAAATTTGGAAAACTTTCTCCGAATCTTCTCGCCCGCGCATAGCTTGCTCTGCCAACTTGGTCTCTGATTTGTCGACTTCGCCTTGACTGCCTCTGTCATTGGTCTCCGCCGTCAACGGAATTCTCCTCCGCCGTTGCCGCCGTAGCGAGTTCCCGCCAAACTAGGGTATGAACTCGATCACAGTGCTTTCCTCGTCTGATTCTCAGCACATTGTGTTCATTATGCATGTTGCCACGATTGAAACACTCCTATCCAGTCAAATCAATCCTTAGAATAGTTGTTATTCGAAAATTTAGGGTTAGGTTTCCATGAAACCATCTCGGACTCCACCGAGTTGAAAAACTTCGGTCCCACCGATTGGTGATGCCATTGCACTAGTAAGTCTCGGTCTGGCCGAGAATTGCTAATCGGTGTGACCGATTTCCGAACTTTGTGAAACCCTAGCAGTCTCGGTGCCATCAACTGCGTGGCTCGGTCTGACCGAGTTCACTAGTTTAGGTTCCAAAAGCGCCCGGTATCACCGAGTTTGAAAATCGGTAGATCCGAAATGTTTTCGATGGGAAACTAAAACTAAGTTTTTGAATCATTCTTTTGAAAAAATATCTGCATTTTGTGATGCTCATCCACTCTACATCATCTATAACTATTCACTGTGGTCAGTGATCGGTTGAGCAGGCATGTCGAGACAAAGTGATAGCAGAACAAATCAAGAGCGAGATCCAATTGAGCGAGGGCACTAGTCCCTCAAGCAGCTCAGATGAGGGGAGCAGAAGCACTCCAAGCAATATGCCCAAGGCTGCCACAAGGACAAGAAAGAAGAAGACCTCAGAGTCTGAGGATGAGGCAAGCTCCAAGAAGAAAGTGCTCAAGAGGGAGTTCAGCTCATCTGCAGTGAAGCCTGGTTTGAAAATCAAAAGGCCAGCAGGCAGACAACCAATGTCCAAAGCCAGAGTGTCTACTCAAGCTCCTTTGGAATCTCAACCCAAAGATCCTGTTGCTGCAGAGGGAAAGAAAAGGAAAGAAAGGGTCAAGAAGACCATGGCAAGAGTGATTGGGAAGCCTTCCATGATGGAAGAGGAGGAAGAAGAAGAGGTTGTAGAACCAGCACCCAAGGCACAAAAGCTGATGGGTGATGCTATCAAATCAGGGGCTGCAACTTCCAAGCCCAAAGCTTCCCCCAAGCCCAAGAATGCACCCAAGAGGAATACCAGGAGCATACCGGTAATTTGAACAAAACAAGGCCCCAATGCCTGAGGTAGAAGCTGTGGAAGATGAAGAAGGGCAGGTCCTAAGGAAGCTCAAACCCAAGATCCCAGACCACAATGATGCTAATCCTATGGCTGAAAACATGAAGATCAGGAGAGATCATGGGTTGAGGCTATGGAGAGAGTCAGATCAATATGCCACGAGGAGAAGGACTGCTTTGTGGACTACAGGTTTGTAGTGACGGACCTCAAGCGATCGATCTCTATGCTCGGTGTCATCCTGGATCGATAATCTTGACACCACACAAGATTTGAAGGATTTATAACAGTAGCAATCACACACTTAATACATCGAATGTCTCAAAAGAGAACTTAGCAAAATAAATATGGCTTAAGGCCATCTAATAACGATAATAGCGGAAGGCTTGGAAGATAAGCGAGTCCATCAACTCCAACAGCATCACTGAGTATAGAACCACGACCTAAAAACACCTTACTGTAAATGCGAAAAATGCGCAACATGAAAAGTTGCAGCGAAAACGGTCAAGACATGGAATATGCCGCAATGTAACACATAGAGAGTAATGAAAGAGTAATCCTATACTACATGCATATATGGTTGGTGGAAAGCTCTATGGTTACAGTTTTGCGAAAAGCCAATTTTTACCTACTGCAAAGGAATAAATTTATTTAACTATCATGGTGGTAGTTAAACATTGAGAATGGTTGACAGCATCCTCAATCCCGATTAAAATAATCATCATTAATACCCAACAAAATTAATTAAAGTAACATGATGAGATTCACATGATATCCAAGTACTAGATACTCAAAACGTCCATAGCAGGGACACGGCTAACCATGATTAGTTTATACACTCTGCAGAGGTTTGCGACGCTTTCCCCACAAGACTCGATCGCCTCCGTTGGGTTTCTCGCACTACATGATGTTTGAGAAACGGATGACCGAGACACAGTCTTTCAGAAGCGCTAGCACCTTACGAAAGGTAGACCGGTACACCTACTTTCCCCTACATCTGGTAGTCTACCCGTAAGAGTTCGCATAACTTAATCAACTATGCCAGAGCCCATAATGGCTTGTGGCTGCACACGGAAGTTTCTAGTTTGAATAATCTCATGATCCCTTTGAGCCTGGGTGGCGGTCCAAAAAAAAACAGGCAAGTCCTGGAATAACGAGGTACCTCAATCCACCCAGATGTGTATTAATGTTGCCACCTTAAATAAACCATTAATTAACAATCTCACATCTGTCATGGAAAATCACTCACCCAATCCACGTCTACTTGCAAAGCATGGCAAAATAAGCAAACGTAGAAGTAACTCCGAAGGGTTTGATAATAAAACAGGTAATAGGTACTACCTCATCTACTTCCCAAAACCCACAATTTAATTTGATCCTAATTATGCAATGTTTGAGGATTGATCTAATGCAATAAAAACTGGGTATTGGAAAAGGTATGATCAAAGTGTTACTTGCCTTAGCGATGATCCATGAGACCTAGAGACTCGAAATAACAAAGTAGCACTCACGGGTATTCTATCGCAGACAAACACCAAGCATACAATAAGTACTCATCTAATGCACATGTAAATCTCAAATAAAAGATCTAACTAGAAAGTTCAACTTAAGAACTCCGGTTTGCAAAAAGAATCAAATCAAACGAAGCAACGAAAGTCAAACGGCGAAAGAAAACAACTTCGTTTTACTAATCTGGATCTAAGTCAAATTTTACAGAAACAAAAACTTGTTTAAGTTGGTTATTGGGAAAGAGGGTTTCGAGACGAAACTCCAGGCGCTTGAATCGCCTGATTAGATAAGCAATGAAAAGTTATACTAAAATGAAAATCGGATCGAAATCACGATCGAGAAAATAATCGCGGAAAATCGAGAAAAGAAAAAGCAGCGAGCAGGTTAACGAACGAACGTTCGTTAACTAGATCTAAATGACGAACACGTTCGTTAAAACGAACGAACGGGAGAACGCTCGCTATTTAACCGAACCGAAAATAAATAAATCGATCTAATAAAAAAAAACAGAAACTAAAAAAAAAAACCGGCGAAAAACCGACGGAAAAACCAAACGGTTTTCGAGGAAAACCGGCGGCGCGGGTTTCGAGGCAACCTCGGGCGGCGGGTCGTCAGCGGCGGCGGATGGCGGCTCGAGGCGGCTAGGGTTCGAGGTGCGGCGCTCGCTCGGTGGTGGCTCCCCTAGCTTATAAAACTGGCGGGCGAGTCGGTCGGACCACGACATGTAGGTCGGTTTGTTTTTTAATAATTCCGCGCAGAAGAACAATCGAAAGAAATACTAAACGGACTCCAAAAATCCCGAAATAAAATTTCCACGGCTTCTAAAATCAATCCGTACTAGATGAACAATTATATGGGGCCTAAATGCAAAATTTGAAAAGCATATTTTTCCTAAATTCAAATAAAAGGCGAAAAACTACAAAATAAAATCTTATTTGATTTTATTATTAAATCCTCAATATTTCTTTATTTTGGGAAAGTCATTTTATTCCCTCTCTCATATTTTTGTAATAGAAATAATTGATGATAAAATAATTAAAATCAAAGGATCCTATTTTCAAAATTTGAGAAAAACCCAAATATGGAAATAACGAAATTCTCAACTCTCTCCGTGGGTCCTTGAGTTGCATAGAATTTCTAGGATCAAAACCCAAAGCAAATAAAATATGATATGCATTGATGATCTATTGTAACATTCCAAATTGAAAATTTGGGATGTTACAAGGTTCCACACCAAGGAAGCGGCAGGACTTTTATGAGACTATCTTCTTTGGATAAGAAGCCCATAGTTTGCGATATGAGATGGGTCAACTGGACCTACATGAAGGAGAACGCAGAACACTACCAGGAGTATATGACAGCTTGGTGCGTGTGGAGTTGCTGATTTTGTTGGGCGAAGTTCACCAAGCTGGAGCGATGAACTTATCATGCAATTCTACTCCTGACACATTTCTATCCAGATGGCGAGGATAGTGTGGACGTCAGAAGGAACCAGATATCAGTCTACCATAGAGGAATGGGCAAGTTTGATCAATGCCCCAAAGGAAAGTGAGGATGACCTGGACATTTATGGAAAGAAGAAAATGGATCATAACTCTATGTCACACATGTACAAGGAGATCCCGGATGATGCACTTGAGACCTTCAAGTTTGGATCGAGTCCATTTTCTGCTGTCAGGGCTGCCTACGATCAACTGGATCTTAAGGCATTCTCTATTGCCCAAATCTGGTGACCATAACATGATTAGAGGGCATGCAATCAATTTTCTTCATGTTTTTGATGTGCCTCAGAAATTCAAGGTCATGAGCCTCATAGTCGAGACAATTAAGAGGACAACAGCAGATCAGAAGAGAAGCTGTGGTTACGTCCCACAGATTCAGGAGTTGATAAACTCGAAGATGGGCATAGGAAAGTATCTATTGGATAAGGAACACATGGTTCTCTATCCTGAATTTGAGGACAATTGAGTTGTCATGACTGAGAATGAACCATCATCGGTGCAAGCTTTGGAGAGAAAGGAGAAGGCAAGGCAAGAGAAAGGCGCAAAGATGCCAACTCAAGCGAGGCATCGATTACTACGAAGAACAAGCAGGAGCAACTTGGTTACTTGATAGCATCAACTCTACGGATTAAGAAGGGGTTGGCCACCCTAACTCAAAACTAGGAGATCCTAGAGAGAATCATGGAACAAAAATTCTATGATCTTGATGTCAAAGTGGTGAGATTGATCGGTATGTGGAGCGATTACAAGATGATATGCAGGAGAGGAAGGGCAAGGCGACAAGCTGATGCATTTGCAGAGTGCCTAGAGCTCAGAGGTCATTGCAGTGCCAACTCCAGCACAAGAGCCACTTCTTCAGACTCCGGCTACAGCTCCGGCTCAACCAGCTCCAACTTCTTGACTCCTACCACGTCTCTTGATCGTTCATCCTTGGAGTCCTGTCTACACCACCACCAGAAGAACAAGCCTGAGAGACAACATAGTGCTATGCATTTTCTAGGAACTTTTTGGTAACTTGTTGCCAAAGGGGGAGAAAAATGTATAGATCATAGGCTTCGAGAGAGAGATATTTGCTTTTGTTCTCTCTTGTCTTTTGGTTGAACTTTATTTGCGTTTGATTGCTTGAGATACTATGCATTACCTGTGAGACATTGATGATCATGTGTTTGATCATAAGCTACACTTATGTTTTTATGATATTATCTTATTTATCCTTATATGATCATTCGCTATGCTTGGTGATGAGTGCATGTATTCAATCGTTATTATTTTGAGCGCTCCACCAAGATGTATGTGACATGGAAGAGTAAGCCATGAGCCTAATTTCTTGTGCATTTGCAGTCCAAAGCAAATCTTAAGATATGCACAAATTTAGGGGGAGCTCTTGCTTATCACATACTTCTCAAAGAGACGATGTTTTTCAATTTTATTATCATTTGTCGAAGCTTTGATCTATATGTTGTCATCAATTACCAAAAGGGGAGATTGAAAGTGCAACTATCCCTAGGTGGTTTTGGTAATTCATAACAACATATAGCTCATTGAGCTAATACTATTCCAAGATGAATATTTCAGGAAAGCTCAATGAATGGCACGGCATGGATGATGAAAGTGGATCCCTCAAAATATTAAGGACAAAGGATTGGCTCAAGCTCAAAATCTCAAGACTCTACATTTTATATTTTAGTGATCCAAGATCACATTGAGTCTATAGGAAAAGCCAATACTATCAAGAAGGGATGAGGTATTGCTTAATGAGCCTCTTTCTCCATGTGCTTAGTGATATGCTCCAAAACCCTCCACTACTTTCTCACATACACTTATGACCTAAACCCAAAGTCAAACTCGGCCCTACCGATTCTTTCTATCCGGCGCCACCGAGTTCAGATGTCATAGCCACTGCCACAAACCCTAGGCCAATCGGTTTCACCGATAGGGATCTCGGTCTCACCGAGATGGGATTGTAATCTCTCTGTTTCCTTACGTAACGTTTCGGTCTAACCAAAGTGAGCGATCGGTCCCACTGAGATTGCAATGTAAACTCTCTGTTTCCCTTTCGTAACTTTTCGGTCTCACTGAAAGAGCGAATCGGTCCCACCGAGTTTACCTGACCAACTCTCTGGTTAGCTAATTACCAAAGTTGGTCTCACCGAGTTTATGTAATCGGTCTCACCGAGATTACATTATGCCCTAACCCTAACCATATCGGTCCTACCGAGATGCATGTCAGTCCAACCGAAAATCCTAACGGTCAGTAGGTTTACTAAATCGGTACGAGCGAGTTTGATGATTCAGTCCCACCGAGTTTGGTAAATTGTGTTTAACAATTAGATTTTGTGTGGAGGCTATATATACCCCTCCACCTTCTCTTCATTCGTGGAGAGAGCCATCAGAACAAACCTACACTTCCAACTTACCAGTTCTGAGAGAGAACCACCTACTCATGTGTTGAGGCCAAGATATTCCATTCCAACCATATGAATCTTGATCTCTAGCCTTCCCCAAGTTGCTTTCCAATCAAATCTTCTTTCCACCAAATCCGAATCCTGAGAGAGAGAGTTGAGTGTTGGGGAGACTATCATTTGAAGCACAAGAGCAAGGAGTTCATCATCAACACACCATTTGTTACTTCTTGGAGAGTGGTGTCGACTAGATAGGCTAGGTGTCACTTGGGAGCCTTCGACAAGATTGTGGAGTTGAACCAAGGAGTTTGTAAGGGCAAGGAGATCGCCTACTTCGTGAAGATCTACCGCTAGTGAGGCAAGTCCTTCGTGGGCGGCGACCATGGTGGGATAGACAAAGTTGCTTCTTCGTGGACCCTTCGTGGGTGGAGCCCTCCGTGGACTCGCGCAAGAACGTTACCCTCACGTGGGTTGAAGTCTCCATCAACGTGGATGTACGATAGCACCACCTATCGGAACCACGACAAAAACATCCGTGTCTCCAATTGCGTTTGATTCCTCCAAAC
Organism: Aegilops bicornis; assembly: GCA_021605145.1. Classification (NCBI taxonomy): domain Eukaryota; kingdom Viridiplantae; phylum Streptophyta; class Magnoliopsida; order Poales; family Poaceae; genus Aegilops; species Aegilops bicornis. Next base: position 610,423,404 of record CM038674.1, on the reverse strand, counting down.
CCTTCCCTTTACATTCTTGCAATTTGCATGCTTTATTTTCCGCTGCCAATATACTCTTTGCATGCTTGCTTGAACTGTGTGAAGAATGCTTGACTTGTTCAAAAATGGCTAAAATCTGCCAAAGTCTAAAATTGGGAAAAGGCTAGGTTTTTATTGGTCAAGTAGTCTAATCACCCCCCTCTAGACATACTTCAAGGTCCTACAGAAACGGCCTAAGTGGCATTGACTTAGTCCGCTATTGGGTTTCATGGAGGATCATTCCCTTAAGCCGCCGCTCTGGCTTGATGTGTGCCTACACGGGTGAGAAAAAGGATCCACTGCGCCACAGCTCCGTGGACCTAACCGACGAAGCCATCAACGAGATGAAAACATCATACGCATGAAAGCCTAGCAGACTGTGGCAAGGTGGGCCTAAGCCCATTCTGCGCAGCTAACCCGGCTCCAGGAGTAAGCCGCCAAGCTCAATTACTTATTTTACCTTCATCCTTAAATACCTTGTTTAATTCACCCTCTGATGACTTTCACAGGCTGATGACGATTTTTGGAAGAAAGAGTATGAACACGAAGCTGCCAAGAGTGCCAGGAAGGCCAAGAGAGCCGCCAAGAGAACCACCAAGAAGAAGGGAAAGAAACCCAGCGCTTCTGACTTGCTTCAACTGGACGACACCTTTGAGTCGGAGGTAGCCCTTGATTCTCTTGGCTCCTTTTTCAACCATCTTATTGACACTAATTATCATCAGGATGACACGGGAAGGAGTCAGGCGGTTGAAGAAGAGGTAAATATCATTTCCTCCGACTCCGAGCCCTTGCCAAGACAATTTATTTGAAGATTAACCCGGAAAGTAATATTTTCACACCCCTTAGCTCATCTGGATCCTCACTTTCTTTTGAAGCAACAGCAACATGAGAGCCGGCGACAGACTCGGACTAGCAAGGATGCGGAACTATCCTCCGGCTTGCCGAACACTCCACGGAAGGCGTCGAAATGAGGTCACCCCGACTTAAACTATTTTTATCCTTGACGGGTCTCACTCGTCAACCACTCAATTCTTCCGACTCAAATTATCAGGAAACATCTCATTCTTCTTCCGGTGACTCAATTCAATCTAATATGCTGGCCTTCAAGACTGCTCCTAGGTAATTGCGATTTACTTATCATTTGCTCATTATGATCCTTTTATACTTATACTGACTTTTATGAATCATGTAGTGGAAAAGCTAAGCCCAGCAGGAGGGCAAAGATGAACAGGCCGGTCGAAGATCCGAAGGTCAATGAGCTGGAGCAGCAGACCCCAGCGCCTGAAGTCTCCGTCCCTCAATCATCTAAGCCGGTTCTTGATATTCCAACAACGACTCCTGCACCTCCTGTTGATCAAGTGTGTGACGACACGTAGATCCTACCACTATGCTCTGCTTGGAACTGCACCAACTGACAGCTCCTCCATTCAATAAAAACACGTATCCGGATTGTGACTTAGAGTCATCCGGATCAGTGTCAAAGCTAGCATCGGCGTAACCACTTCACGACAAGCTCTTTGTCACCTCCATAAACGAGAAACATCCTAGTCCTTTTGGTACTTTAGGATGTTCTTGACCGATGTCGATGATCCACTCTGGATTACTTTGGTACCTCCTTGCTAAACTTATAGCAAGGCACACATCAGTGCAGTACACAGCATAGCATACATGATAGAACCTATGGCTGAGGCATAGGGAATGACTTTCATTTTCTCTCCATCTTCTGCAGTGGTTGGGCATTAAGTCTGACTCAACTTCACACCTTGTAACACAGGCAAGAACCCTTTCTTTGACTGGTCCATTTTGAACTTCTTCAAAACTTTATCAAGGTATGTGCTTTGTGAAAGTCCTATCAAGCATCTTGATCTATCTCTATAGATCTTGATGCTCAATATATAAGCAGCTTCACCGAGGTATTTCATTGGAAAATTCTTATTCAAGTATCCTTTTATGCTATTCAGACATTCCACCTCATTTCCAATCAACAATATGTCATCCACATATAATATTAGAAATGCTATAGAGCTCCCACTCACTTTGTTGTGAATACAGGCTTCTCCAAAAGTCTGTATAAAACCATATGCTTTGATCACCTCATCAAAGCGTATATTCCAACTCCGAGATGCTTGCACCAGTCCATAAACGGATCGCTGGAGCTTGCACACTTTGTTAGCACCTTTAGGATCGACAAAACCTTCTGGTTGTATTATATACAACTCTTCTTTAAGAAATACATTAAGTAATGTAGTTTTGACATCCATTTGCCAGATTTAATAATCATAAAATGTGGCAATTGCTAAAATGATTCGGACAAACGTAAGCATTGCTACGAGTGAGAAAGTCTCATCGTAGTCAACTCCTTGAACTTGTCGAAAACCTTTTGTGACAAGTCAAGCTTTATAGACTATAACATTACCATCAGCATCAGTCTTCTTCTTGAAGATCCATTTATTTTCTATGGGTCGTCGATCATCGGGAAGATCCACCAAAGTCCACACTTTGTTCGCATTTCGTAGGTTCATCATGGTCAAGTAACATGACCTCCAGAACAGGATTACCATACCACTCTGGTGTGGATCGTGCTCTGTTTGACCTATGAGGTTTTGTAGCAACTTGATCTGAAGTTTCATGATCGTTATCATTAGCTTCCTCTCCAGTTTGTGTAGGCATCACGGGAATAGATTTCTTGGATGAGCTACTTTTCAAATTCACAGTTGGTACAATTACCTCATCAAGTTCTACTTTCCTCTCACTCACTTCTTTCGAGAGAAACTCCTTCTCTAGAAATGTTCCGTTCTTAGCAACAAAAATATTACCTTCGTACTTGTGGTAGAAGGTGTACTCAATTGTTTCCTTAGGGTATCCTATGAAGACACACTTCTCTGATTTGGGTTCGAGCTTATCAGGCTGAAGCCTTTTGACATAAGCATCGCATCCCCAAACTTTAAGAAACAATAGCTTAGGTTTGTTGCCGAACCACAGTTCATACGGTGTCGTCTCAACGGACTTTGACGGTGCCTGTTTAACGTGAATGTAGCTGTCTCTAATGCATAACCCCAAAATGATAGTGGTAAATCGGTAAGAGACATCATAGATCGCACCATATCTAATAAAGTACGGTTACGATGTTCAGACACACCATTACACTATTGTGTTCCAGGTGGCGTGAGATGCGAAACTATTCCACCTTGTTTTAAATGAAGGCCAAACTCGTAACTCAAATATTCGCCTCCGCGATCAGATCGTAGAAACTTTATTTTCTTGTTATGACGATTCTCCACTTCACTCTGAAATTCTTTGAACTTTTCAAATGTTTCAGACTTGTGTTTCATTAAGTAGATATACCCATATCTACTCAAATCATTTATGAAGGCCAGAAAATAACGATACCCGCCACGAGCCTCAACACTCATTGGACCGCATACATCGGTATGTATTATTTCCAATAAGTCACTAGCTCGTTCCATTGTTCCAGAGAACGGAGTTTTAGTCACCTTGCCCATAAGGCACGGTTCGCAAGTACCAAATGATTCATAATCAAGTGATTCCAAAAGTCCATCTTTATGGAGTTTCTTCATGCGCTTTACACCCGTCTGACCCAAATGGAAGTACCACAAATAACTTGCACTATCATTATCAACTTTGCATCTTTTGGCATCAATATTATGAATATGTGTATCATCACGATCAAGATTCAATAGAAATAGACCACTCTTCAAGGGTGCATGACCATAAAAGATATTACTCATATAAATAGAACAACCGTTATTCTCGATTTAAATGAATAACCGTCTCGCACTAAACAAGATCCAGATATAATGTTCATGCTCAACTGAAAGGATCGATATAGTTGACTAGAGGGGGGGGGGGTGAATAGGCAACCAACAATTTTTAGGCTTTCTTTACCAAATTAAACTTTGCATCAAAGTAGGTTGTCTAGATATGCAACTAGGTGAGCAACCTATATGATGCAACGACAACAAGCACACAAGCAAGCAAGGGAACCGATGGAGACGAGGATGTGTTACCGAATTTCTTCCCTTTCAGAAATGCGTCTCCGTTAGAGGCGGTGTGGAGGCACAATGCTTCCCAAGAAGCCACTAGGGCCATCAGTATTCTCCTCACGGCCTCACACAATGCGAGATGCCGTGATTCCACTATTGGTGCCCTTGGAGGCGGCGACCGAACCTTTACAAACAAGGTTGGGGCAATCTCCACAACAATTGGAGGCTCCCAATGACACCATGAAGCTTCACCACAATGGACTATGGCTCCGCGGTGACCTCAACCGTCTAGGGTGCTCAAACACCCAAGAGTAACAAGATCCGCAAGGGATTAGTGGGGGGAATCAAATTTCTCTTGGTGGAAGTGTAGATCGAGGCCTTCTCAACCAATCCCTAGAGAATCAACAAGTTTGATTGGCTAGGGAGAGAGATCGGGCGAAAATGGAGCTTAGAGCAACAATGGAGCTTAGGGATGGAAGAGGTGGTCAACTCGGAGAAGAAGACTCCCCTTTTATAGTGAAGGGACAAATCCAACCGTTATCCACTTATCCAGCCCGCGACATGCGGTACTACCGCACCGGACATGCGATACTCTTGCAGGGCTGCGGTACTACCGCGGCACCGCAGTACTACTACGCTTGCGTGGCGAGCAGACCAGCCCGTTGCGTTGAAGCAAGTAGTGGTAGAACCGGGATGGTACTCTTGCTTGCCCTGCGGTACTATCGCAAGGCAGGGTTGGTCTAGGCTGTGAAGGCATGGACTAAGAAAAATACATCCGTGGCTACTTCCCTGAGTTTTGATCTGTGCAAAAATCCGACACGGTACTACCGCATACAGGGAGCGGTACTACCGCGTAGGGCGCGGATGTAAAAAATTACATCCGCCCCTACTTCCGCTCGTGTTGCTATGCTGGGCCAGAGGCCACGGTACTACCGCGCCGGCGGAGCGGTACTACCGCAAGGACCTGTGGTACTACCGCACAGCCGACCGGTACTACCGCGGGCCTCTGAGGTACTACTGCTCCCTTGAGCAGTACTACCACATGCCACAACTCAATAACACTAGGAAGCCATCATTTTGCAAATATACGGATAAACGTTCAGTGCTCCAAAGATGCAAAGGAAAGGTGGTGCAAAGGAATAGTAGTGTAAGTGATGATTCCACCTAACCTGTCCAAAGCAGACCCCCCCTTAATAGTATGGCTTTCCTACGACTCAAATCCACCGAAATGAAACGTAGAGAAACACCGTCTTCCCTAGGCTTCAAGGGGCAACATAACATCTTGTGCCTAAACATCTGAAATGCTCAAAGCACAGTCCGCAAAAGCATTATCATCAATCACCAAAACTACATGGGGTAAAATATGCCCTTACATCAACGCTGGCACCAAATAACAATTATTTAGGTCTAAAACTAATCCCGAAGGTAGATGTAGAGGTAGCGTGTCAACGACGATCACATCAACCTTGGAACCATTCCCGACGCGCATCGTCACCTCGTCCTTAGTCAATCTTTGTTTGTTCCGTAGTCCCTGCTTCGAGTTACAAATAGGAGCAACCGAACCGGTATCAAATACCCATGCACTACTACGAGAATTAGTAAGGTGCACATCAATAACATGTATATATAATATACCTTTGTTCACTTTGCCATCCTTCTTATACGCCAAATACTTGGGGCAGTTCCGCTTCCAAAGGACCGATCCCTTTGCGGTAGAGAAGCACCTGGGTTTCAAGCTTGGGTCCAGCTTTGGGTTTCTTCCGGGAGTGACAACTTTCTTGTCATTCTTCTTGAAGTTCCCTTCTTTTACCCTTGTACTTCTTCTTGAAACTAGTGGTCTTGTTAACCATCAACACTTGATGCTCCTTCTTGATTTCTACCTCCATGACCTTTAGCATTGCGAAGAGCTCGGAATAGTATTTTCCATCCCTTGCATATTGTAGTTCATCCACGAAGCCTTTGTAGCTTGGTGGCGTTGATTGAACAACCTGTCAATGACACAATCATCTGGAAGATTAACTCCCTGCTAAGTCAAGTGATTATGCTACCCAGACATTCTGAGTATGTTCTCACTAACATAACTATTCTCCTCCATCTTGCATCTATAGAACTTGTTGGAGACTTCATATCTATCAACTCGGGCATTTGCTTGAAATATTAACTTCAACTCCTGGAACATCTCATATGGTCCATGACGTTCAAAACGTCTTTGATGTCCCGATTCTAAGCTATAAAGCATGGCACACTGAACTAACGAGTAGTCATCAGATCGAGCTTGCCAGACGTTCACAACGTCAACTTCTACTCCTGCAGTAGGCTTTTCACCCAGCGGTGCATCAAGGACATAATTCTTCTATGCAGTAATGAGGATAATCGTCAAGTTACGGACCCAGTTCGTGTAGTTTCTACCATCATCTTTCAACTTAGCTTTCTCTAGGAACGCTTTAAAATTCAAGGGGACGGTAGCACGGGCCATTGATCTACAACATAGATATGCAAAAAACTATCAGGACTAAGTTCATAAAAATTAAGTTCAATTAATCATATTACTTAAGAACTCCCACTTATATAGACATCCCTCAAGCCATCTAAATGATATCCAAATCAACTAAACCATGTCCAATCATCACGTGAGATGGAGTAGTCATCAATGATGAACATCTCTATGTTGATCATATCCACTATATGATTCATGTTTGACCTTTCGGTCTTCAGTATTCCGAGGCCATATCTGTATATGCTAGGCTCGTCAAGTTTAACCCGAGTATTCCGCATGTGCAAAACTGGCTTGCACCTGTTGTATTTGAACGTAGAGCTTATCACACCCGATCATCATGTGGTTTCTCAGCACGAAGAACTTTTGCAACGGCGCATACTTGGGGAGAACACTTATACCTTGAAATTCTAGTAAGGGATCATCTTATAATGCTACCGCCGTACTAAGCAAAATAAGATGCTTAAAGATAAACATCACATGCAATCAAAATATGTGACATGATATGGCCATCATCATCTTGTGCTTTTGATCTCCATCACCAAAGCAACATCATGATCTCAATCGTAACCGGCTTTACACCATCTCCATCGAAGCATCGTGGGTCGTCTCGCCAACTATTGCTTCTCGACTATCATCGCTACTGCTTAGCGATAAATAAAGCAATTACATGGCGTTTGTATTTCATACAATAAAGCGACAACCATATGGCTCCTGCCAGTTGCGGATAAATTTTACAAAACATGATCATCTCATACAACAACTTATATCACATCATGTCTTGACCATATCACATCACAAGATGCCATGCAAAAACAAGTTAGACGTCCTCTACTATGTTGTTGCAAGTTTTACATGGCTGCCACGGGCTTCTAGCATGAACCATACTTACCTATGGCACAAAAACCACAACGGTGATTTATCAAGTTTGCTGTTTTAACCTTCACAAGGACCAGCTGCGATCAAATGATTCAACTGAAGTTGGAAAAATAGACACCCGCCGACCACCTTTATGCAAAACTAGTTGCATGTCCGTTTGGAACCGGTCTCATGAACATGGTCATGTAAGGTTGGTCCGGACGCTTCATCCAACAATACCGCTGAATCAAAATAAGGCGTTGGTGGTAAGCAGTATGACGATCACCACCCACAACTCTTTGTGTTCTACTCGTGCATATCATCTACGCATAGACCTGGCTCTGATGCCAATATTGGGAAACGTAGCATGCAATTGCAAAAAACTTCCTACGCTCATGCAAGATCTATCTAGGAGATGCATAGCAACGAGAGGGGGAGAGTGTGTCTACGTACCCTCGTAGACCAAAAGCGGAAGCGTTAGCCTCACGCGGTTGATGTAGTCGAACATCTTCTCGATTCAACCGATCAAGCACCGAACTACGACACCTCCGAGTTCTGCACACGTTCAGCGTGATGACGTCCCTCGAGATCTTGATCCAGCAGAGGGTCGAAGGAGTAGATGAGTTCCATCAGCACAACGACGTGGTGACGGTAATGGTGATGTGATCCACGCAGGGCTTCGCCTAAGCACTACGACAATATGACCGGAGGAGTACACGGTGGAGGGGGGCACCGCACATGGCTAAGAACAATTGATCTGTCTAGAGGTGCCCCCCGCCCCCGTATATAAAGGTGGAGAAGGGAGGAGGACATCCTTGAGCATGCCCAAGTGGGGGGGGGGGGTCCTACTAGGACTCCTAGTCCTAGTCGCCCCCTTCCTTCTAACGGAGGGGGAAAGGGGGAAGGAGAGGGAGAGGAAGAAGGAAAGGGGGGCCACGCCCCCTTCCCTTGTCCAATTCGGACTCCCCATGGGGGGGGGGGGCTCCACCACCTTGTGGGCTGCCTTGACTCTCCCCTATGGTACATGTGGCCCATTACTTCCCCCCGGGGTGTTCAGGTAACCTCTCGATACTCTGATAAATACCCGAAACACTCTGGAACCATTCCGGTGTCCATATACCCCCTTCCAATATATCAATCTTTACCTCTCGAACATTTCGAGACTCCTCGTCATGTCCGTGATCTCATCCGGGACTCCGAACAATCTTCGGTCACTATCGTGGAAAGGTCACGACAGATGTCCTAGCAAAAGGACTTAGTCATGGAGCCATCGCAACTAGGTAGCTTAAAGGGGTTAAACGGGACAAAGGACACATGAGTGTATACAGGTTCGGCCCCTTGCTGTGAAGGTAAAGGCCTAATCCAGTTTGAGTTGGTATTGCTAATGTCTCTATTACCAGGGAGCGAATCCGCTTGACCTAGCTTTCGATCTGTTGTTTCTTGTCCTGGACCGCCGCCGGGTCGTCCCTTTATATACACAGGTTGACGCCAATGACTCATGGAGTCCCTACTGGCTCATAGATAATGTGTCCAGCTCGGTGACTACTTTTACATGCCTTACAATATAAGTCTTTACATATATGGCGGTTTACCCCTATGGGCCTTAAGTCGCCTTTGGGCCTTGGGCCCTTAACTAACCCGCCATCTTCAATGTCCTCGTGGGCTTTATATGATGAATCGCCATAGGTATAACTTTGGCCCCTCCTGGGCGGGTCATACCTAATAGTTATATCCCCAACATTAGTCCCCAGATTGATTTGAACTGGTTCATTTCAATCTTCAATACTTAGAAAAAATCTTCTTCATTCGTGCAAGAATTCATAACCCGCCATGATGTCATCTTCTGGATTTGTGATAACACGCCATGACGTCACCTGCCATTAATTCACACATTATCCAACATATCTCAATGGATCTTTATCTTAATAACCGTCCTGAGAATCGAGGCGCCTGGGCAGCTGGATAACCATGTTTTAGCCTCCTTGTTTTTTGCGCCCACTAATTAGCCTTCTCCTTATAAATAGTCACGACCAGCCTCTTCTCATTCTCCCCCTTTTCCATCATCTTCCTCCTCTCGCGACTCTCTATCACTCGAGCTCCGCTGCCGCCGCGAAGCACCTCGCCCTCCATGTTCTTGGCCGCTGCATCAATCTGTGTCGGACCAGAGTACATCGGCAGTCCACCGCAGTCGGATCTGCATCTGTAAGTGCTTCTCCTCCGACGCTTCAGATAACATTAGGGTTTCGGATGTTCTTCGTGTTCTTCACAGTTCTTTCCTAGTTCTTCCACCGTAGCACCCTTTGATCCAAAAACGGCATAAAACTTGTGCGGTAGTAGTTTTGCCTTTGCCTTCAATACAAGTGGACCCCCTTTTCCTTGAGTCTATAGGAAAAGCCAATACTATCAAGAAGGGATGAGATGTTGCTTAATGACCCTCTTGCTCCATGTGCTTAGTGATATGCTCCAAAACCCTCCACTACTTTCTCACATCCACTTATGACCTAAACCCAAAGTCAAACTCGGCCCTACCGATTCTTTCTATCCGGCGCCATCGAGTTCAGATGTCATAGCCACTGCCACAAACCCTAGGCAAATCGGTTTCACTGATAGGGATCTCGGTCTCACCGAGATGGGATTATAATCTCTGTTTCCCTTCGTAACGTTTCGGTCTAACCGAAGTGAACGATCGGTCCCGCCGAGATTGCAATGTAAACTCTCGGTTTCCCTTTCGTAACTTTTCGGTCTCACCGAAAGAGCGAATCGGTCCCACCGAGTTTACCTGACCAACTCTCTGGTTAGCTAATTACCAAAGTTGGTCTCACCGAGTTTGTGTAATCGGTCTCACCGAGATTACGTTATGCCCTAACCCTAACCATATCGGTCCTACCGAGATGCATGTCAGCCCCATCGAAAATCCTAACGATCACTAGGTTTACTAAATCGGTCTGACCGAGTTTGATGATTCGGTCCCACCGAGTTTGGTAAATTGTGTGTAATGGTTAGATTTTGTGTGGAGGCTATATATACCCCTCCACCTTCTCTTCATTCGTGGAGAGAGCCATTAGAACAAACCTACACTTCCAACTTACCAGTTCTGAGAGAGAACCACCTACTCATGTGTTGAGGCCAAGATATTCCATTCCAACCATATGAATCTTGATCTCTAGCCTTCCCCAAGTTGCTTTCCACTCAAATCTTCTTTCCACCAAATCCGAATCTCGAGAGAGAGAGTTGAGTGTTGGGGAGACTATCATTTGAAGCACAAGAGCAAGGAGTTCATCATCAACACACCATTTGTTACTTCTTGGAGAGTGGTGTCTCCTAGATTGTCTAGGTGTCACTTGGGAGCCTCCGTCAAGATTGTGGAGTTGAACCAAGGAGTTTGTAAGGGCAAGGAGATCGCCTACTTCATGAAGATCTACCGCTGGTGAGGCAAGTCCTTCGTGGGCGGCGGCCATGGTGGGATAGACAAGGTTGATTCTTCGTGGTCCCTTCGTGGGTGGAGCCCTCCGTGGACTCTCGCAACCGTTTCACTTCATGGGTTGTAGTCTCCATCAATGTGGATGTACGATAGCACCACCTATCGTAACCACGACAAAAACATCCATGTCTCCAATTGCGCTTGATTCCTCCAAACCCTTCCCTTTACATTCTTGCAATTTGCATGCTTTATTTTCGGCTGCCAATATACTCTTTGCATGCTTGCTTGAATTGTGTGAAGATTGCTTGACTTGTTCAAAAATAGCTAAAATCTGCCAAAGTCTAAAATTGGGAAAAGGCTAGGTTTTTATTGGTCAAGTAGTCTAATCACCCCCCTCTAGACATACTTCAAGGTCCTACAAGTGGTATCAGAGCTTTGGTCTCCATTTGCTTTGATTTCCATAGCTTTTGGTGGTCATAGCCTTGGTTTCACAACCTAGGGGAGTATGGCGTCTAGCGAGGGAAATTATCACCATAGAGGTCCTTACGTTGATGGCACTAATTTTGCTAGTTGGAAGCATAAGATGAAAATGCATATTCTCGGACATAACCCCACCGTTTGGGCTATTGTGTGTATTGTCTTGCAAGGTGAATTCTTTGATGGGAGAGAACCAAACCGTGAAGCTAGTGCGGAAGAGTTGAAGATGTTGCAATACAACGCTCAAGCTTGTGATATCCTCTTAAATGGATTGTGCCCCGAAGAATTCAACAAAATCAGCCGTCTTGAGAATGCAAAGGAAATTTGGGATACTTTGATTGATATGCACGAAGGTACCGACTCGTCAAGGAATCCAAGTTGGATGTGCTCCAAAGTCAGCTTGACAAGTTCAAAATGAAGGATGGTGAAGGTGTCATTTGAAATGTACTCTAGGCTTGCTCTTATCACAAATGAGATTGCCCGCTTAGGAAGTGAAGAGATGACCGATAGATTCATCATCAAGAAGATCCTAAGAGCATTGGATGGAAAATATGATACCATGTGCACATTGATCCAAATTATGCCCAATTACAAAGATCTCAAGCCTACGGAAGTCATTGGAAGAATTGTTGCTCATGAGATGCCACTCAAGGATAAGGAGGAACTTCACAACAAGTCGAGTGGTGCTTACAAAGCCTCATGTGAAGCCCCCACATCATCAAGTGAGAAACAAACCTTCAATGAAGAATTGAGCTTAATGGTGAAGAACTTCAACAAATTCTACAAGAGTAGAAGCAAAGAAAGAAGCTCTAAGTCAAGGTCCTACAATGACAAAAGATCTTCTAGTCGAGAGCGCAATTGCTACAAGTATGGGAGACCGAAACTATTCCAATGAGTGTACGACACCCTACAAAGAAGAGAAGATTCTCCCAAGAGAAGAAGTAGAAGAGAAGAATCACCACCAAGAGAGAGAAGGAGTAGAGATGATCGTTATGAGCGAAGACCCTCACGGAGAAGCAAGGATTCAGAAAGGAAGGACAAGTCATCAAAGAGCTACACAAAATGAAGACATCAAGCTCATGTTGGTGAATGGGTATCCGGCTCCGACTCCGACCATCACTCCGAGAGAAACTATCACTCCGACTCCGAATGCACTCAAGATGAAGGTGTTGCCGGTCTAGCACTTGTGTCAACCAACTCCTACGACATATTTGAATCACCAAATGAAGGAATTGGTAGATGCTTCATGGCGAAGGTCCGAAGGTAACACACCCAGTATGTTGATTTTGATGTTGATGAAGATGGCTTTCTAGGTGATGATGATTTACTTTGACAACTCTAGTGATGAATACTATGATGAAACGTCAATTAATCATGCCAATCAAGTTGAAACGAATGACAATGATAAGGAGAAAATTGAGCGTCTAACTAAAGAACTAAACACTCTTAAGTTAGCTCATGAAACTATCTTCGAAGATCATCGAGAACTTTTAAGGGCTCATGAGAAGTTACGCTTTGAAAAGCTCAATCTTGAGCAAGAGCATGAGTTCTTAAAGGCAATCAATGATGATCTCCGTAAGAAAAGTTCTTCTTACATCGCCAAGCGTTTACTCCTATCTACTTACATGCCTCAAGTCAAGTCTAGTAACAAGAACAAGAAAGATTCTTCGTCTAGTAGTAACAATAACAATGCTAAATCCAATATTGTTACTTCTAGTAGTTCTCTTCATTCCACTAATGATCCTCCTAGCCAAGTTACACTTGAGCAAGAAAACAGCTTATTGAAGGGAATTATAGAGAAAGGTGTATACAAGAGTCTTGCCGGGAGTAAGCAATTTGAGGAAATTGTATGCAAGCAAGGAAGGCACCGGAAGAATCAAGGTGTTGGTTTTGAACGAAAGTTCAATGCCAATGGAGTTGAGTGGGAAGAAGATCAATACCCCAAGGCGAAGTTTGTTCCTCAACAAGAGAAGTATAATCCTACTTCCTTCAAGGGAACACAAGCACAAGATGATCTTCCACCACAAGACCACAAGAACAAAGGCAAGGACAAGCTTCAAGAGGAGATTGATGCATTTGAAGAAGCACCTAAGGCCATGGTCAAGTGGGTTCCCAAGACTACGTCAAGTTCTACTTCATCAAGTACAACTACTACACCAAGGATTCCCATCAAGTTGATGTGGATCCCGAAGAAGAAGAACTAGAGAGTTCTTGAGGGTGACTCCGTAACATTCTTCACTCATATCATTATGGCAAGGACAAGTGCAATCAACTTCCATATCCTGCACTAGTTCAAGGAGTCACAAAACCTCATGTTGGTAAGGCAAGGGAAAAGGTAACCTAAAGTTTTCATGGACATCAATTTGTGTGTGCATCACTCTATGTCTATGGATATCCTTGTTTGTTCCTTGTGGGACTAACCCATGTAGGTATTGAAAGTGCAACTCACTCCAAAGGATTGCTCCAAACGATCTACATCAACATTGAGCATCCACATCTTCAACACCTACATGAAGTCATCATCGACAAAACCCAAGGTTAGTTTATCTCTCTAAGGGGGGATCTCACATCTAGGGGGAGCTTAACTCTAAGAATTAAGTCAAAGCAACTCTAATGATGTGAACACATAAATGCTTTATGTAAAAGTGGTAACCCCACTTGAGCTTAAACGATGAGTATGACCTATGATCAAATGTTCTCATTTGACTCCTAAGTCAATATACTCATATATAGATGACCTAGTCATCACCAATTGTTTGATAGATGCTAGAATTGGTTGTGCATGCTTTGACACATATTTCATTTGTCATCTTATTGTGTGAGCATGTTGGTTGCATATTTACTCATTCGAGGACATCCACTTGTTGTTTTGATTGTTTGGCTTTTCTTTCTTTGGCCAAGTGGATGGACAAGAATGCCTAAGAACCTTCTCTAGCTATCTATGCTTTTCTCGTCTCAAACTATATTCATGCTACATCACAAAATTTGATCAAGTCGATTCGAACCACTGCGTGTGAGGAGCACTCGAGTCCCGATTCGTCATAGACTTAAACTTCCAAAACTTCTTTGTGATTTTCGGTCGACCGATTCCTTCATTTCGGTCATACCGAGATTACTAAGTCGATCAAGGTTTTCATCTCGGTGCAACCGATTTGTACTTCGGTCACACCGAGTTGTATAACTGTTCACAGTTTGCATCTCGGTGCCACCGAAGTTGTACCACTTCGGTCACACCGGCTGTGGTCGGGCGATATATATCGCACGGGCAAAATTTGGAAAACTTTCTCCGAATCTTCTCGCCCGCGCATAGCTTGCTCTGCCAACTTGGTCTACGGACTGTCGACTTCGTCGCCAGCTGCCTCCTGTCGCTGGTCTCCGCCGCCGTCAACGGAATTCTCCTCCACCGTTGCCGCCATAGCGAGTTCCCGCCAAACTAGGGTATGAACTCGATCACAGTGCTTTCCTCGTCTGATTCTCAGCACATTGTGTTCATTATGCATGTTGCCACGATTGAAACACTCCTATCCAGTCAAATCAATCCTTAGAATAGTTGTTATTCGAAAATTTAGGGTTAGGTTTCCGCCGAAACCATCTCGGACCCACCGAGTTGAAAAACTCGGTCCCGCCGATTTGGCTGATGCCATTGCACTAGTAAGTCTCGGTCTGGCCGAGAATTGCTAATCGGTGTGACCGATTTCCGAACTTTGTGAAACCCTAGCAGTCTCGGTGCCATCAACTGTGACTCGGTCTGACCGAGTTCACTAGTTTAGGTTCCAAAACTGCTTCGGTATCACCGAGTTTGAAAATCGGTAGATCCGAAATGTTTTCAATGGGAAACTAAAACTAAGTTTTTTGAATCATTCTTTTGCAAAAATATCTGTATTTTGTGATGCTCATCCACTCTACCTCATCTATAACTATTCACGGTGGTCGCAGTTGAACAAAGGACATGTCAGACAAAGTGATAGCCAGAACAAATCTGAAGAGCAGATCCAATTGAGCGAGGGCACTAGTCCCTCAAGCAGCTCAGATGAGGGGAGCAGAAGCACTCCAAGCAATTTGCCCAAGGCTGCCACAAGGACAAGAAAGAAGAAGACCTCAGAGTCTGAGGATGAGGCAAGCTCCAAGAAGAAAGTGCTCAAGAGGGAGTTCAGCTCATCTGCAGTGAAGCCTGGTTTGAAAATCATAAGGCCGTGAGCGGACAACCAATGTCCAAAGCCAGAGTGTCTACTCAAGCTCCTTTGGAATCTCAACCCAAAGATCCTGTTGCTGTAAAGGGAAAGAAAAGGAAAGAAAGGGTCAAGAAGACCATGGCAAGAGTGATTGGGAAGCCTTCCATGATGGAAGAGGAGGAAGAAGAAGAGGTTGCGAACGGCACCCAAGGCACAAAAGCTGATGGGTGATGCTATCAAATCAGGGCTGCAACTTCCAAGCCCAAAGCTTCCCCCAAGCCCAAGAATGCACCCAAGAGGAATACCAGGAGCATACCAGCAGCTGAACAAAACAAGGCCCCGATGCCTGAGGTAGAAGCTGTGGAAGATGAAGAAGGGCAGGTCCTAAGGAAGCTCAAACCCAAGATCCCAGACCACAATGATGTTAATCCTATGGCTGAAAACATGAAGATCAGGAGAGATCATGGGTTGAGGCTATGGAGAGAGTCAGATCAATATGCCACGAGGAGAAGGACTGCTGTGGACTACAGGTTTGTAGTGACCAGACCTCAAACAGTCTGATCTCTATGCTCAGGTGTCATCCCTGGATCAGTAATGCTGACACCACACAGTACTTGAAGGATTTATAACAGAGTAGCAATCACACACTTAATACATCGAATGTCTCAAAAGAGAACTTAGCAAAATAAATATGGCTTAAGGCCATCTAATAACGATAATAGCGGAAGGCTTGGAAGATAAGCGAGTCCATCAACTCCAACAAAGATCACCGAGTATAGAACCACGACCTAAAAACACCTTACTGTAAATGCGAAAAGTACGCAACATGAAAAGTTGCAGCCCGAAACGGGTCAAAGACATGGAATATGCTGGCAATGTAACACATAGAGAGTAATGAAAGAGTAATCCTATACTACATGCATATATGGCTGGTGGAAAGCTCTATGGTTACAGTTTTGCGAAAAGCCAATTTTTACCTACTGCAAAGGAATAAATTTATTTAACTATCATGGTGGTAGTTAAACATTGAGAATGGTTGACAGCATCCTCAATCCCGATTAAAATAATCATCATTAATACCCAACAAAATTAATTAAAGTAACATGATGAGATTCACATGATATCCAAGTACTAGATACTCAAAACGTCCATAACCGGGGACACGGCTAACCATGATTAGTTTATACACTCTGCAGAGGTTTGCGCACGTTTCCCCACAAGACTCGATCGCCTCCGTTGGGTTTCTCGCACTACATGATGTTTGAGAAACGGATGACCGAGACACAGTCTTCGAAGCGCTTAGCACCTTACGAAGGGTAGACCGGTACACCTACTTTCCCCTACATCTGGTAGTCTACCCGTAAGAGTTCGCACAACTTAATCAACTATGCCAGAGCCCATAATGGCTTGTGGCTGCACACGGAAGTTTCTAGTTTGAATAATCTCATGATCCCTTTGAGCCTGGGTGGCGGTAAAAAAAACAGGCAAGTCCTGGAATAACGAGGTACCTCAATCCACCCAGATGTGTATTAATGTTGCCACCTTAAATAAACCATTAATTAACAATCTCACATCTGTCATGGAAAATCACTCACCCAATCCACGTCTACTTGCAAAGCATGGCAAAATAAGCAAACGTAGAAGTAACTCCCAAGGGTTTGATAATAAAATAGGTAATAGGTACTACCTCATCTACTTCCCAAAACCCACAATTTAATTTGATCCTAATTATGCAATGTTTGAGGATTGATCTAATGCAATAAAAACTGGGTATTGGAAAAGGTATGATCAAAGTGTTACTTGCCTTGCTGATGATCCGCGAGACCTAGAGACTCGATATAACAGGCGGCGCACTCCGGGTATTCTATCGCAGACCAACAACAAGCATACAATAAGTACTCATCTAATGCACAGATAAATCTCAAATAAAAGATCTAACCAGAAATTTCAACTTAAGAACTCCGGTTTGCAAAAAGAATCAAATCAAACGAAGCAACGAAAGTCAAACGGCGAAAGAAAGCAGCTTCATTTTACAAATCTGGATCTAAGTCAAATTTTACAGAAACAAAAACTTGTTTAAGTTGGTTATTCGGAAAGAGGGTTTCGAGACGAAACTCCAGGCGCTTGAATCGCCTGATTCTGATAAACGAGCGAAAAGTTATACTAAAATGAAAATTGGATCAGAAATCACGATCAGAAAATAATCGCGGAAAATCTGAGAAAAAGAAAAACGACGAACAGGTTAACGAACGAACGTTCGTTAACTAGATCTAAATGACGAACACGTTCGTTAAAACGAACGAACGAAAGAACGCTCGCTATTTAACCGAACCGAAAATAAATAAATCGATCTAATAAAAAAACAGAAACTAAAAAAACCGGCGAAAAACCGACGGAAAAACCTCGGGCGGCGGGTCGTCAGCGGCGGCGGACGGCGGCTCGGGCGACGGCTAGGGTTCGGGGGTGCGGGGCGCTTGCTCGGGCTGGGCTGGATCCCCCTGGCTTATAAAGCCTGGCGGGCCGGAGTCCCGGTCGGACACGACATGTAGGTCGGTTTGTTTTTTTAATAATTCCGCGCAGAAAAACAATCGAAAGAAATACTAAACGGACTCCAAAAATCCCGAAATAAAATTTCCCCGGCTTCTAAAATCAAGCCGGACTAGATGAACATTTATTTGGGGCCTAAATGCAAAATTTGAAAAACGCATATTTTTCCTAAATTCAAATAAAAGGCGAAAAACTACAAAATAAAATCTTATTTGATTTTATTATTAAATCCTCAATATTTCTTTATTTTGGGAAAGTCATTTTATTCCCTCTCTCATATTTTTGTAATAGAAATAATTGATGATAAAATAATTAAAATCAAAGGATCCTATTTTCAAAATTTGAGAAAAACCCAAATATGGAAATAATGAAATTCCCAACTCTCTCCGTGGGTCCTTGAGTTGCGTAGAATTTCTAGGATCAAAACCCAAAGCAAATAAAATATGATATGCATTGATGATCTATTGTAACATTCCAAATTGAAAATTTGGGATGTTACAAGGTTCCACACCAAGGAGCAGCAGGACTTTTATGAGATTATCTTGCTGGATAAGAAGCCCATAGTTTGCGATATGAGATGGGTCAACTGGACCTACATGAAGGAGAACGCAGAACACTACCTGGAGTATATGACAGCCTTCATGCGTGTGGAGTTGCTGATTTTGTTGGGCAGAAGTTCACCAAGCTGGAACGATGAACTTATCATGCAATTCTACTCCATGACACATTTCTATCCGGATGGCGAGGATAGTGTGGATGTCGAAGGAACCAGATATCGATCTACCATAGAGGAATGGGCAAGTTTGATCAATGCCCCAAAGGAAAGTGAGGATGACCTGGACATTTATGGTAAGAAGAAAATGGATCATAACTCTATGTCACACATGTACAAGGAGATCCCGGATGATGCACTTGAGACCTTCAAGTTTGGATCACTCCATTTTACTCATCGGGGCTGCCTACGATCAATCGGATCTTAAGGCATACTCTATTGCCCAAATCAGGTGACCATAACATGATTAGAGGGCATGCAATCAATTTTCTTCATGTTTTTGATGTGCCTCAGAAATTCAAGGTCATGAGCCTCATAGTCGAGACAATTAAGAGGACAACAGCAGATCAGAAGAGAAGCTGTGGTTATGTCCCACAGATTCAGGAGTTGATAAACTCGAAGATGGGCATAGGAAAGTATCTATTGGATAAGGAACACATGGTTCTTTATCCTGAATTTGAGGACAATTGAGTTGTCATGACTGAGAATGAACCATCATCAGTGCAAGCTTAGGAGAGAAAGGAGAAGGCAAGGCAAGAGAAAGCTGCAAAGATGCCAACTCAAGCAGAGGCATCTGATTACTTTCTGAAGAACAAGCAGGAGCAACTTGGTTACTTGATAGCATCAACTCTACGGATTAAGAAGGGGTTGGCGACCCTAACTCAAAACTAGGAGATCCTAGAGAGAATCATGGAACAAAAATTCTATGATCTTGATGTCAAAGTGACTGAGATTCAGTCAGCTGTGGAGCAGTTACAAGATGATATGCAGGAGAGGAAGGGCAAGACGACAACTGATGCATTTGCCAGAGTGCCTAGAGCTCAGAGGTCAGCTGCAGTGCCAACTCCAGACACCAGAGCCACTTCTTCAGCTCCAGCTACAGCTCCAGCTCAACCAGCTCCAACTTCTTCAGCTCCTACCACGTCTACTGATGCGTTCATCCTTGGAGTCCTGTCTACACCACCACCAGAAGACCAAGCCTGAGAGACAACATAGTGCTATGCATTTTCTAGGAACTTTTTGGTAACTTGTTGCCAAAGGGGGAGAAAAATGTATAGATCATAGGCTTCGAGAGAGAGATATTTGCTTTTGTTCTCTCTTGTCTTTTTGGTTGAACTTTATTTGCGTTTGATTGCTTGAGATACTATGCATTACCTGTGAGACATTGATGATCATGTGTTTGATCATAAGCTACACTTATGTTTTTATGATATTATCTTATTTATCCTTATATGATCATTCGCTATGCTTGGTGATGAGTGCATGTATTCAATCGTTATTATTTTGAGCGCTCCACCAAGATGTATGTGACATGGAAGAGTAAGCCATGAGCCTAATTTCTTGTGCATTTGCAGTCCAAAGCAAATCTTAAGATATGCACAAATTTAGGGGGAGCTCTTGCTTATCACATACTTCTCAAAGAGACGATGTTTTTCAATTTTATTATCATTTGTCGAAGCTTTGATCTATATGTTGTCATCAATTACCAAAAAGGGGGAGATTGAAAGTGCAACTATCCCTAGGTGGTTTTGGTAATTCATAACAACATATAGCTCATTAAGCTAATACTATTCCAAGATGAATATTTCAGGAAAGCTCAATGAATGGCACGACATGGATGATGAAAGTGGATCCCTCAAAATATTAAGGATAAAGGATTGGCTCAAGCTCAAAATCTCAAGACTCTACATTTTATATTTTAGTGATCCAAGATCACATTGAGTCTGTGAGGAAAAGCCAATACTATCAAGAAGGGATGAGGTGTTGCTTAATGAGCCTCTTGCTCCATGTGCTTAGTGATATGCTCCAATACCCTCCACTACTTTCTCACATCCACTTATGACCTAAACCCAAAGTCAAACTCGGCCCTACCGATTCTTTCTATCCGGCGCCACCGAGTTCAGATGTCATAGCCACTGCCACAAACCCTAGGCCAATCGGTTTCACCGATAGGGATCTCGGTCTCACCGAGATGGGATTGTAATCTCTCTGTTTCCTTTCGTAACATTTCGGTCTAACCAAAGTGAGCGATCGGTCCCACCGAGATTGCAATGTAAACTCTCTATTTCCCTTTCGTAACTTTTCGGTCTCACCGAAAGAGCGAATCGGTCCCACCGAGTTTACCTGACCAACTCTCTGGTTAGCTAATTACCAAAGTTGGTCTCACCAAGTTCATGTAATCGGTCTCACCGAGATTACGTTATGCCCTAACCCTAACCATATCGGTCCTACCGAGATGCATGTCAGTCCAACCGAAAATCCTAACGGTCACTAGGTTTACTAAATCGGTACGAGCGAGTTTGATGATTCAGTCCCACCGAGTTTGGTAAATTGTGTGTAACGATTAGATTTTGTGTGGAGGCTATATATACCCCTCCACCTTCTCTTCATTCGTGGAGAGAGCCATCAGAACAAACCTACACTTCCAACTTACAGCTTCGAGAGAGAACCACCTACTCATGTGTTGAGGCAAAGATATTCCATTCCAACCATATGAATCTTGATCTCTAGCCTTCCCCAAGTTGCTTTCCACTCAAATCTTCTTTCCACCAAATCCGAATCCTGAGAGAGAGAGTTGAGTGTTGGGGAGACTATCATTTGAAGCACAAGAGCAAGGAGTTCATCATCAACACACCATTTGTTACTTTCTGGAGAGTGGTGTCTCCTAGATTGGCTAGGTGTCACTTGGGAGCCTTCGACAAGATTGTGGAGTTGAACCAAGGAGTTTGTAAGGGCAAGGAGATCGCCTACTTCGTGAAGATCTACCGCTAGTGAGGCAAGTCCTTCATGGGCGACGACCATGGTGGGATTGACAAAGTTGCTTCTTCGTGGACCCTTCGTGGGTGGAGCCCTCCGTGGACTCATGCAACTGTTACCCTACGTGGGTTGAAGTCTCCATCAACGTGGATGTACAATAGCACCACCTATCGGAACCACGACAAAAACATCCGTGTCTCCAATTGCGTTTGATTCCTCCAAACCCTTCCCTTTACATTCTTGCAATTTGCATGCTTTATTTTCCGCTGCCAATATACTCTTTGCATGCTTGCTTGAACTGTGTGAAGATTGCTTGACTTGTTCAAAAATAGCTAAAATCTGCCAAAGTCTAAAATTGGGAAAAGGCTAGGTTTTTATTGGTCAAGTAGTCTAATCACCCCTCCTCTAGACATACTTCAAGGTCCTACAGAAACGGCCTAAGTGGCATTGACTTAGTCCGCTGTTGGGTTTCATGGAGGATCATTCCCTTAAGCCGCCGCTCTGGCTTAATATGTGCCTACACGGGTGAGAAAAAGGATCCACTGCGCCACAGCTCCGTGAACCTAACTGACGAAGCCATCAACGAGATGAAAACATCCCTTCTGCATGAAAGCCTAGCAGACTGTGGCAAGGTGGGCCTAAGCCCATTCTGCGCAGCTAACCCGGCTCCAGGAGTAAGCCGCCAAACTCAATTACTTATTTTACCTTCATCCTTAAATACCTTGTTTAATTCACCCTTTGATGACTTTCACAAGCTGATGACGATTTTTGGAAGAAAGAGTATGAACACGAAGCTGCCAAGAGTGCCAGGAAGGCCAAGAGAGCCGCCAAGAGAACCACCAAGAAGAAGGGAAAGAAACCCAGCGCTTCTGACTTGCCTCAACTGGACGACACCTTTGAGTCGGAGGTAGCCCTTGATTCTCTTGGCTCCTTTTCAACCATCTTATTGACACTAATTATCATCAGGATGACACGGGAAGGAGTCAGGCGGTTGAAGAAGAGGTAAATATCATTTCCTCCGACTCCGAGTCCTTGCCAAGACAATTTTTTTGAAGATTAACCCGGAAAGTAAGATTTTCACACCCCTTAGCTCATCTGGATCCTCACTTTCTTTTGAAGCAACAGCAACATGAGAGCCGGCGACAGACTCGGACTAGCAAGGATGCGGAACTATCCTCCGGCTTGCCGAACACTCCACGGAAGCGTCGAAATGAGGTCACCCCCGACTTAAACTATTTTTATCCCTTGACGGGTCTCACTCGTCAACCACTCAATTCTTCCGACTCAAATTATCAGGAAACATCTCATTCTTCTTCCGGTGACTCAATTCAATCTAATATGCTAGCCTTCAAGACTGCTCCTGGGTAATTGTGATTTACTTATCATTTACTCATTATGATCCTTTTATACTTATACTGACTTTTATGAATCATGTAGTGGAAAAGCTAAGCCCAGCAAGAGGGCAAAGATGAACAGGCCGGTCGAAGATCCGAAGGTCAATGAGCTGGAGCAGCAGACCCCAGCGCCTGAAGTCTCCGTCCCTCAATCATCTAAGCCGGTTCTTGATATTCCAACAACGACTCCTGCACCTCCTGTTGATCAAGTGTGTGACGACATGTTGAACCCTGAAGTACCAAGCCCTGTCAAGACGGCCGACGCACAAGGCGATGATGTAGTGATCACTAGGACCGGCTTTACAGAGCCGGGTAGACCTACTGTCCTAGCCAAGCACTCCGCCAAGGAAGAACACTTTGAGCAACGCAAAGTGCAATTTGATGTCGCCAATTATTCTCAACTGAGCATTGGTGAAATATATTCTAGGTTTCTCAGTCAAGTACACAACAGGCGTGAGCTTGAAGTTGACATGGTGAAGCAGATGCGCCAAAAATATGAGGTATAGGCTACCCCATTCTTTAAGTTATGCATATCCTGCCAGCCCCCAAGTTTACTGCTTATGATGAATTTGAATATGCTGTAGACTTGATCACCATGAACATGAATAACAACCTATGAAACAATCCTTTCAAAATCCGGCTTAAAGCCTCCAGCTTAAAATAGATGTGTCTTGATTAGTACTGAACTCATCGCCCTCAAGGGCCAGTTTAATCTGTATGAATGAGCCGGTCCTTCGTACTCTTGAACACAATACTTACTTGTGTAGTTCTCATGAGCTGGTCCTTCGTACTCTTGAACACAGTACTTACTTGTGTAGTTCTCATGAGCCGGCTATGGCCGGTTGTAGCACCAAGGGGTTGTCGTAAGTTTCAACAAGACAAGCAATATGCATTAGCCCCCAAGTGCCAAGTACTCTTGCTCGCAAAATGCTTGGGACTTATTCACATAAGCCGCCACATAAATAGAGCTTTCGGTAGACATTAGCCCCCAAGTGCCAAGTGTTGTTGCTTGCAAAAGGCTTGGGACTTAATGTTTTGAACTAACGTTGAATTATGATTTTGATCCGATGTATGAACAGACCACCACTGCTCAACTTAAATCAGAGCTGTCTGATTTGGAGACTCGTCTGGAGCTGCAAGAGGCTGAGACCCAGAAGGCGAATTCAAAGTTTGAATTTAGTGTGGCCGAAGCAGAAAAAATGAGTACCGGCTATGAAGTTGAGAAAAACGCCTGGGCTGAAGAGAAAATAGCCTTGACACAACGGGCTGAGAAGGCAGAGGTGGCTCTCCAGGAAGCGACCACTGAACTCACCGACTTAAAATGCCAGGTGTCTCAGATGGTTTCTGCTATCTTTGGTAAGTCGCCTTATGATTATCAAATTTGAATATCTTCCTTGATGATATGAACCACTTGTAATCCATCCAATGATCATTTTGCAGGCCCCAGAAGCACCAATCTGAACCAATATATGCTTGTGAAGCTGAAGGCGGTTTACACATTGGTGGAGCAGCTTTACACTGGTGCTCAGCGCGCATTGGCCACGATTTCTTCATCTAATGAAGCCCACACACTCTTGGTTGATGTGTTAAGGAAACTTTCCGCCTTGCCCGAGAGGTTTAATGAAATGAAACGATCATGTGTGAGAGATGGAGCTGTGATTGCCTTAAGCCAGGCCAAAGCATGGCTACTGGAGTTAGACTCGGCCGATATCTCTATCGGGTATCCAAGCTTCAAGGAAGACGGCACTCCGTTTGAACAGAAGGACCTTGTTGCTTGTGTGAAAGATATACGTCCTTTGGCCAGTCTGATTGCCAATGAGACATACCTCACCAAGTATCAACCGACTTATGAGGTGGGAAATCAGAAGATGCCAACGCCATCTTACAAAGTGAAAGGCCTGATCCCCCCAGTCCGTAAGCACACTTTTGCTCCTGAAGTTGACCCGTCCAAGCTAATTGATGACGAAGCTGAGTTCCAAGCTTTGAGTGGAATTGACTGGTCGTCACCAACCTTCCAGGACGTAACACATGACGAAGAAGCGGAGATGTATGATCTGGAAGCGTCAGGCCATCAAGAAGATTGATCCGTTGGGCGGTTCATATTTGTGACCTTCTGAAAAACAGCTAATCATTTGGACTCCGGGAGTCATGTAATTGTAGCAACCCGACCCGTTGAGAGTCGAAGTCTCTATGCTTACCGTGCTAGTCTCTGGATCGACTTACTAGCACACGCAGTACTCGATGAAATAACAGAAATAACACACATCTCTTTATTACATTGATAGTCCAGGAGCAATACATTTATTACAAAATAGGGCATAGAGCCAATAAACAAATATGCGGAAGCAAAGTAGTGAATGAGTCCAACTCCACGAGCAAGGTTGAGTGTAGAACATCGACCTATCGCACCTTAATCCTCGTCGGATATATCTGCAACGTGATAAGTTGCAGCCATATAGGTCAGTACATTGAATGTACTGGCAAGTCACATCATAAGTGTAAAGAACCTACTTGTACATGCAATTTGGCTGGTGGAAAGCTCTAAGTTTAGTTTTTGCATAAAGCTAGTTTTTCCCTATTATAAAAGATGTTATTCTACTACTACACATTTGCATAGGTTGAGTTGGCAAATCCAACTTCATCCATTCCCAAGTTTCATTTAAAACCCAACTGTTTAATTAAAGGTGAGGAGATCTCCCGATATTTTCACTACTAGATGCTCAACTTGTCCGTAACCGGGGACACGGAGTTGACACTCTGCAGAGGTTGCGCACTTTTCCCCACAAGACTCGACCACCTCCATGATCGGAAGATCGAGACGTAGTCTTTCAAAAATATTCCCCCTTAACCCACGGATAGGCCGGTACACCTACATCATTCTACATCTGCTAGCCCATCCCGGAAGGGGTCACACTAACTACTCAACTAAGCCAGAGCCCATATTGGCTTGTGGCTGCACACGTAAGCTTCTAGACATGAGAATACGATTGATCTCTTTGAGCCTGAGCGGACGGTCCACTAGTGGTGCACCACCATGGATTTCCCATGCGTGCCCCACTGTACTTCGCCACCATTCCAACAAGTTTCCGCCCAGGTAGTTCATTAATTATCTTAGGTCCTATTTACTACATTGTCACTCATACTTTACAATGATCACTCCCCAATCCACGTCTACTTAGCGAAGCAACATAATGTAAAACGATGGCGACAATGTGGTGAGGTTCAGACCTACCTCAATGAACTACTTGGTGTAAGCATAGTCATGCGGCATCAATTCCTATCATGCAGTCTACCGCAAAGAACTAAGTGCATAATAAAAACATAGGTAATGAAACATGATCAAGATGCAACTTGCCTTGGTACTGCTGGTTGAATTCTAAAGACTGATAATATTCTGCTTCGCTCTCCGGGCAATCTATCGCAAAGAAGATAAACAAACTTAAGCAAACATTTTAGAGAACCAAGAAGAACATGCAAAGCAAAAAGTCTCGGGAAAACCAAATGAACAAACATCACACTTAACTAGCACGAAATTATTCTAAGTGCAAAACAACATAGGCCTATGGTTCAAGAAGTGATGTGAACTATTGTGCATTCTATGAATACTAGTAAAAATATTAATAGGCAGATTCTAGTGTGTGAAAATTATTGTGACAAAGGTCCAGGTGATAGGATTTGGCTACGGTGAAAAAGTGCAAAAATAATCAACTTAATCGGAGCTTCGGTTTGAGAGATATGGCCATTTGAAGTTTGAATTCGAATCTGAATAAATTCAAATTTGAATCTGACAAAAGTTTGCAAAAAGGATACCACTGGATAGATCTAAACAATATGAAGAATTTGCCGCTAGTTTCATCGAGTTTGGATCTATGGTTAAAAAGTTATGGCTAATCTAAGCTCAGGGACTAATCTGTGATAAAAGGGACTAAACAATGAAGAAAACTATCGCAACCAAGTCACTGGCCACGTGGAGGCTCGTGGCTGGCCGAGTAGCGTCCACTGCGGAGGTTATACGACGAACGACCACTAAATAAGAAAAAACAGTGGCGGCGGCTAACTAAAGAAAAACCGACGCTCGGTTTAAATAAACCGCACGGTCTAAGGGACCCGCGGTTAACCGCGTACCTCTTTGAAAAATTAAAAAAACGAACCTAATCTAATCTGGGCCATCCATGGTAGATCGAACGGGCGAGGGTGGGGTGGTGGCTCACAGTGGGTGGTGGTGGTGGCCGGCGACGATGAAGATGGTGGCGCGGCGTCGGTGATGGAGGGGGCGACGGCTGCGGTGGTCCTTGTTGACGGGGAAGAAGACGGGAAGGTGCGGCGCGTCGAGGGCGTCGTGAAGGTGGTGGCGGCGTGTGTCGGCAGCGTCTGGACGGGGCGGGGCGAGGACGGCGGGGCTCGGAGCTCCGGCTACTCCGTCGTCGACGGTGCGGCGGCTCCGACGGTACCTAGGGGCAAAAAACGTGTCAAACAGATGCGCGTTGTCGCGGGGATCCAATTGACAAAGGAAGGAGAGCTAGGGGGTGCCACAGACGACGAAATGGATGACGGAGTGGCGCGGCTCCGGCGAGATGCGAACAGGCAGCACGGCGACTGTGAGCGGCGTGGCAAGAAGCGGGATGGCGAGTTTGGAAGAGGGGTTCTGGCCTTTATATAGGCGAGGGCAGAGGGCTCGGGGTCGACGGATAAGGCCTCATCCGAGCGCGAGGCAGCCGGCGGTTGCGGGCGGCGAGGCGCGGATGTTTATCCCGCGGGCTGTGCGGGAGGTTGGGGACGGGCTAACGAGCGGGGCCCACATGGCACTGGCAGCGAGAGGAGGCGAGCGAGGGGTGAGATCGGGCGGGCGACCGGTGACGGAGGGTTTCGGGCGCCGGGCGCTGGGTGCTGGGTGCTGGCCTTGGGCCAAATGGCCAGCTGGGCCGGTTGGGGCGCTCCTGGGCCGAACACAGTTTCGGTCCAGGCTGCGGTGAGTGCGTGCGTGTGAGTTTTTTTAAACCGAACACTAAAGTGGCCCTAAATAATTCAAATGAATTAATAAAATCACCACAATAATTTCTAAAATGACTATAAAATATTTAGAACCTAATGAACATTAACTTAAGCACAGAAATTTTTTAAAATATTTTCCTAATGCAATTAATGCACTTTTTGCAAATAAAAAAAATACCAATAAACTCCAAAACTTCAAATAATATTCAAAATAAAATTTCCCACTCTCTTATATTTTGAGGAAGTCATCTTATCCCCTCTCATTTGTTTTTCTCGAGTGGAAAAATATTATTTGAATATTTTAAAAACTCCAAAATGCAAAGAAATATGATATGCATTGAATGATTCTATTAACATCCAAATTTAATAAAAATTGGGATGTTACAGTAATAGGGTAGCAATAACTTTGCTCTGCCATGCCATCGTGCACGTTTGTGTTATGCTCAACGCTGTTAAGCCGCCGCTTCATAATTATCCTCTTTACACTTATCATATTGTTTGACTTGTGCGGATGAAAATTCTGAATTATCTGATACGTCTCCAACGTATCTATAATTTATGAAGTATTCATACCATGTTTACAATAGTTTTATATGATTTTGGTATGATTTGATTAGAGCTAACCCGGACTGACGCTTTTTTGATCAGAACTACAGTGGTGTTGTTTTTGTGCAGAAATAAAAGTTCTCGCAACGCGCTGAAAATCAACGGAGATTTTTTCTGGAAAATATGAAAAATACTAGAACAAAAATCTACCGGAGGGGAGTCCCGTGGGCCCCACGAGGGTGGGGGGCGCGCCCCCTACCTCGTGGACTCCCCGAGGCCCCCCCTGATGTGAAATCAACGCCAACTCCTCCTATAAATACATAAACCTTCAGGAAATAACCTATATCTAAAGTTCCGCCGCCGCAAGCCTCTGTAGCCACGAGAAACCAATCTAGGCCCTCTCTGGCACCCTGCCGGAGGGGGCCATCATCACCGGAGGCCATGGGGAAGGATCTCGGAGGGGCCATCATCGCCATGAAGGCCAAGGACCAGAGGGGGAACCTCTCCCCATCCAGGGGGAGGCCATGGAGGAGGAAGCACAAGGGGGAGAACCTCTCCTCCTCTCTCTCGGTGGCACCGGAGTGCCATCGGGATGAGAATCATCGCCGCGGTGATTGTCTTCATCAACATTACCATCATCATCACCATCCTCATCTCTTTTACGTGGTCCACTCTCCCGCACCCCGCTGTAATCACAACTTGAACATGGTGCTTTGTGCCACATATTATGATCCAATGATGTGTTGCCATCCTATGATGTTTTGAGTAGATATCCTTTGTCTTTGGGTTGATTGATGATCTAGATTGGTATGAGTTGGATGTTTTATTTTGGTGCTGTCCTATGGTGCCCTCCGTGTCGCGCAAGCGTGATGGATTCCCGCTGTAGGGTGTTGCAATATGTCCATGGTTTACTTATTGTCTGCGTTGCTTGAGTGACAGAAGCATAAACACAGATAAGTGGGTCACGGCGTATGGGATAAAGGGGACTTGATGCTTTAATGCTGTGGTTGGGTTTTACCTTAATGATCTTTAGTAGTTGCAGATGCTTGCTTGAGTTCCAATCATGAGTGCATATGATCCAAGAAGAGAAAGTATGTTAGCTTTTGCCTCTCCCTCATATGAAATTGCAATGACGACCACCAATCTTGTTAACAATTGCCTAGGATAATTCTGCACACCGACCAATCATTATTCCACACTCGATATTTATAATATTTAGTAATATATTCTAAATTTATGATAACAGCACCTACTTTTATATTTTAGCTCTCCGATATTATGCAAAGTTATCCTCTTCATACCCACAACGTAGTTTTATTTCTCGTTACTAGTTGGAAGCAAACGTTCGGTGTACGTAGAGTTGTATCTGTGGCAGACAGGACTTGAGAGAATATTGATCTTACCTTTATCTCCTTGTGGGTTCGACACTCCATACTTATCACTTCCACCATTGGGAATTGCTAGGATGATTACCTGCACTTGGGGATTATCAAGCTCTTTTCCCGCGCCGTTGCCGGGGAGCAATAGCGTGGAGTTGATATTCTCATGTGTGCTTGTTTGCTTTCTTCACTAAGTAGATTTTGTTTTTCCTTTTTGTTTTTGTTTAGTTGTGGGTGAAACATAAAAAAAATTTTAAAGAATGAAAATACCAAAAAAAATTACTTGCCTCTCATGCCTAAAAAGTTTTTCAAAAAGAGAAGTGATTGGAAAGTTATGCATTGAAGAAGTGAGGGTCGACCTTGAGCACTTGTGTTCATGCTCATGGAAACAATGTAGAATTTTTCATGGAAGTTTCTCTATAAATAATTATCCCCTTTGAGTATATCCATTGTATTATAAAAATAATGTGCCAAGCTTTGGTTTAAGGATGATTAGATTGCTTGTTTACTATGTGCAGAACAAAAACAGAAACTTTGGCTGTAGCGCGTGATTTTACATTTTTTACTGGAAGGTCAAATGGGTCTGAAACTTTGTGCACATTACTTATTTACAAATTTTTCAAATTTTCATGTTTATTTCATAATTTTTGGAGTTACAGAAGTTTACTAAACTTCCAGATTACTACAGACTGTCCTGTTTTTGACAGATTTTGTTTTTCACGTGTTGTTTGCTTATTTTGATGAATCTATGGCTTGTATCAGGGGGTATGAACCATATAGAAGTTGGAATACATTAGGTTTAACACCAATATAAATAAATAATGAGTTCATTACAGTACCTTAAAGTGGTAGTTTTCTTTATTACACTAACAGATCTGACAAAGTTTTTGTTAAAGTTTTGTGTGGATGAAGTGTTCGAAGATCTAGGAGCTATCAATATGAGAAGAATAAAGAGAGGCAAGATTTCAAGCTTGGGGATTCCCAAGGCACCCCAAGTAAATATTTCAAAGGATACTCAAGCATCTAAGCTTGGGGATGCCCCGGTTGGCATCCCATCTTTCTTCTTCAACAAATATCGGTATACCTCGGTTTTGTTATGTTCACATGATTTGTGTCCTTTGTGTTTTTGCTTTTTTCCCTTTAAGAACCATGCTAGTATGAGTTATCCCTTCATTTATTTATAGAATACTTCATGTGCTTCACTTATATCTTTTAAGTATGATCTTATAGAATTGCTCTTTGTGCTTCACTTAAATCTTTTGAGTATGGTTTTATAGAATGCTTCGTGTGATTCACTTACATATTTTGAGCTTGGATACTGGTTAGTCTATATTAATTGTAGAATGCTCCATGAACTTCACTTATATCTTTTGGAGTATGAATAATACTATCATCTAAAGTGGGTTTGGAAGAGTGTCAACTTTAGGAATTAGTGATCCCACTATTCCGAATGAGAAGAATTTTGCTTATGTGGAGAGTAGAAAAATTTCTATGTTTGTAGATCATGAAAATAATGCTTTATGTGATGGTTATATTGTTGAATTCATTCATGATGCTACTGAAAATTATTATTAGGGAGTAATTTATGCTTGTATGAGTTGCAATAATACCAAGTTTCCTCTCTATGTGCTTAAAGTTTTGAAGTTATACTTGTTTTTCCTTCCTATGCTAGTTCATTCTTGTTCCTATAAATTATGTGCTCACAAAATCCCTAGGCATAGGAAGTGGGTTAGATTCAATTGTGATAGTCATATTCTTCATGATGCTCTCTTTATGTTTCAATTCTTTTCTTTTATGTGAGCATCATTGAAATCATCATGCCTAGCTAAAAGGCATTAAGGAAAAGCGGTTGTTGGGAGACAACCCAATATTTACCATTACTGTTTTTGTGTGTTTACATGATTAATCTACTTTAGTAATCATGTTTTATGGCTTTTTGCTTCAATAAATTGCCTAGTAAGACCTTTGGGAAGACATGGGTGAAGTCTTTGCAATCTTGCTGTAAAAAACAGAAACTTTGCGCTCACGAGAAAAGATGCCATTTTTTTTACTGGAGAGTGCTTTTAGGTTGATTATTTTTGAAGATGATTAATAGACAAATTCCTCACGTCCACCAATTTATTTCATAATTTTGGAGTAGCAGCACTATGGTTGCTATTCAGATCATTACAGACTGTTCTGTTTCTGACAGATTCTGTTTTCATTGCATAGTTTGCTTGTTTTCTAGTTTCTATGACTTATATTTCTCAATATAAATTGTAGAAATAATATGGTACAGTAGGCATTTTGTGAGAACAATTATGAAACTTGTCTTTGACAGTACCAAAGTGAATGGTTTACTCTTTATCATACTTACCTATCTCATGAAGTTCCGTTAAGTTTTATGTGATTGAAGTTTTCAAGCTTTGGGTGAGATATCGATATGAGGAGAATAAGGAGTGGAAAGACCCTAAGCTTGGGGATGCCCAAGGCACCCCAAGGTAATATTCAAGGAAGACTCAAGCGCCTAAGCTTCCGGGGCATCCCCTCTTTCGTCTTCAAAACTACCGGTATACCTTACTCGGAGCTATATTTTTATTCGTCACATGATATGTGTTTTGCTTGGAGCGTATTTTCAATTTTACTTGCTGTTTGTATAAAATCATTGGATCTGAAATCTTGAATAAAAAACAATCCTCCCATGGCTAGTTAATTATTTGACTACTCAGTGTTCTTCACTTATATCTTTTGGAGTAGTTTGTCATTTGCTCACGTGCTTCATGTATATCCTATGAGTAAATGGTTGAATGAATTGAATATCATAAATCTGAATTTATATACGTTTTATATGCTTATAACATGGGGAGTAATGACTTCACACATAATAAGTATAGGTAGTAAACTCAAAGAAAGTAAGCAAACGCGAAATTGGTCACTAGAACAATTCATGAAAGAGTATTGAAGGAAGAGCGATTTCACATATAAATATACTATCTTGGACATCTTTTCTAACTGTGAGCACTCATTAAAATATGAGATGCTAAAATGTTGATGTTGAACAAGGAAGACAACGTAACGGGTTATGTTTTCCTATGTCCGAAACGTTATATTGTCTTGGATCACCCAACATGTTGAGCTTGCCTTTCCCTCTCATGCTAGCCAAATTCTTTGCACCAAGTAGAAATACTACTCGTGCTTCCAAACATCCCTTGAACCAGTTTTGCCATGAGAGTCCACCATACCTACCTAAGGATTGAGTAAGATCCTTCAAGTAAGTTGTCATCGGTGCATGTAATAAAAATTGCTCTCTAAATATGTATGATCTATTAGTGCAAAGAAAATAAGCTTTATACGAACTTGTGATAGGGAAGAAATAAAAGCGACCGACTGCATAATAAAGGTCTTTATCACAAGCGGCAATATAAAGTGACGTTCTTTTGCATTAAGATTTTGTGCATCCAACCATCTGCTTCGCTCTGCGAAGGGCCTATCTTTTACTTTTATCTTCTACCCTTATACAAGAGTCATGGTGATCACCACCTTTCCTTTTTACACGTTTTCCTTTGGCAAGCACTTTATGTTGGACAGATCCGGATATATATATATATCCACTTGGATGTAGGTTTTCATAAATTATTATTGTTGACATTACCCTTGAGGTAAAAGGTTGGGAGGCGAAACTATAAGCCCCAATCTTTCTCTGTGTCCGATTAAAACTTTGAACCCATAAATATCACGTGAGTGTTAGCAATTTTGAAAAATTAAATGATAGTTGAGTATGTGGAGTTTGCTAAATTAAATATCTGACATAGACCCTTCCTGAAAATAAGATGATTTGCAATTGTTTGATGACTGAGAATATAGTTTGTTAGTTTCAAGAAAGTTTATGATCTATACTTTAACATGTGAATAGCTTGTTACTTGATCATGAAAAGTTTTATGAGATGAGCTACTGTTATGACATATAATGATGATAGAAAAGGTGATTGAAATTATCATTGATCAAACTTATGCATTTGCTAGCATTCACACTTCATAAATTATTTCTTTTATCATTTACCTACTCGAGGACGAGCAGGAATTAAGCTTGGGGATGCTGATACGTCTCCAACGTATCTATAATTTATGAAGTATTCATGCCATGTTTACAATAGTTTTATATGATTTTGGTATGATTTGATTAGAACTAACCCGGACTGACGCTGTTTTTAGCAGAACTACCGTGGTGTTGTTTTTGTGCAGAAATAAAAGTTCTCAGAACACGCTGAAAATCAACGGAAATTTTTTCTGGAGAATATGAAAAATACTGGAACAAAAATCTACTGGAGGGGAGTCCCGTGGGCCCCACGAGGGTGGGGGGCGCACCCACCCCCATTGGGGCGCGCCCCCTGCCTCGTGGACTCCCCAAGGGCCCCCCTGATGTGAAATCAACACCAACTCCTCCTATAAATACAGAAACCTTCGGGAAATAACCTAGATCG
Source organism: Aegilops bicornis (assembly GCA_021605145.1). Lineage (NCBI taxonomy): Eukaryota > Viridiplantae > Streptophyta > Magnoliopsida > Poales > Poaceae > Aegilops > Aegilops bicornis. The sequence continues at coordinate 610,389,113 of CM038674.1, read as the reverse complement.
GAAGTTCCGCCACCGCAAGCCTGTGTAGCCATGAGAAATCAATCTAGGCCCTCTCTGGCACCCTGCCGGAGGAGGCCATCATCATCGGAGGCCATGGGGAAGGATCTAGGAGGGGCCATGTCGCGACCAGACCCGAATGGATCTAGCGCTCGTGCTCGATGTCATCCTCGATCAAGAATGCCGATACAAAGACAAGACATCGAAGGATTTATAGCAGAGTAGCAATCACACACTTATTACATCGTTGTCCACAAGGGAACTTAATACAATAATATGGCTTAAGGCCATCTAATAATAACAGCGGAAGGCTTGGAAAACGAGTGAGTCCATCAACTCCAACGGCATCACTGAGTATAGAACCACAACCTAACATCTTACTCGTCGTTGCGAAAAGTCTCGCAACATGAAAAGTTGCAGCCCGAAAACGGTCAGACATGGAATATCTTGGCAATGTAACACATAGAGAACAATGAAGCAATAAACCTATACTACATGCATATTTGGCTGGTGGTAAGGCTCTACGGTTACATTTTTGCGAAAAGCCAATTTTTCCCTACATCAAAGGAATAATTTTATTTAACTATCATGGTGGTTGTTAAACATTGAGAATGGTTGACAAAGATCCTCAATCCCAATTAAAAAGTACTCATTAAAAACCCAATAACATTATTATTAGAAGTAACATGTTGAGATTCACATGATATTCAAGTACTAGATACTCAAAACGTCCATAACCGGGGACACGACTAATCATGATTAGTTTATACACTCGCAGAGGTTTGGCGACTTTTCCCCACAAGACTCGATCGCCTCCGCTTGGTTCTCGCACTACATGGTGTTTGAGAAACGGATGACCGAGACATAGTCTTTCGAAGTGCTAGCACCTTACATGTGGGTAGACCGTACTCAACCTACATCCCCTACATCAGCTAGCCTACCCGTAAGAGTTCGCACAACTTAGTCAACTACGCCAGAGCCCATAATTGGCTTGTGGCTGCACACGGAAGTTTCCAGTTTGAATAATCTTATGATCCCTTAGAGCCCGGGTGGCGGTCCAAGAAATACAGGCAAGTCCTCGATAGAAACCAGTGCCTCAATCCACCCAGATGTGTGTTTAGGTTGCCACCTTAGATAAACCATTAATTAACAATCTCACATCTGTCATGGATATTCACTCACCCAATCCACGCCTACTAGCATAGCATGGTATAATCAAGCAAACGAGAAGTAACTCCCAAGGTTTCATAAGTAAAACAGTAATAGGTACTACCTCAATCTACTTCCCATCCCACAATTTGATTAGATCCTAATCATGCAAGTGTTTGAGGGTTTGATCTAATGCATAAAACTGGGTAGTAGAAAAGGTATGATCAAAGTGTTACTTGCCTTGTCGATGATCCATGGGTCCTAGAGATTCGAAATAACAAGCGGCGACTCCGGGTGATCTAACGCAGACAAACAACAAGCATACAATAAGTACTCATCTAATGCACATGGAAATCTCGAATAAAAGATCTAACCAGATAGTTCAACTTAAGAACCCTGGTGGCAAAAGAATCGAGTCAAATAAGGCATCGAAAGTCGGAACTCGAGAGAGAACGACTCGGTTTAGCAATCTGAAATTAGGTCAAAATTTCACAGTAGCAAAACTCTGTGAAAGTAGGGTAGTCGAACGGCGGTTTCATATTTAAACTCCAGTGCGCTTGAATCACCGATTCCGATAAACGAGCAAGAAATAAAACAGTTTTGAAAATCGGATCGTAAATCGAATCGAAAAATAACGGATTAAATCCGATTTAAAAGAAAACGACGAACGAACTAAATACCGGCCGCTCATAAACAGAACGAATCCAACGAACGCGTTCATTGAAACGAACGGGTCGGTGAACGTTCGCTAAATAAGAAAACCAAAAAAATAAAACCAATCTAGGTTTTTAAAAAAACCGAACATCTTTTTTTTAAAAAAAAAAAACCGGGTTGGTTTATTTGGGGAAAACCGGATCGGGCGGCGCGGGGCGGCTACCTCCGGTGGTTCTCGCCGGGCGGGTTCCGGGCTCGGCGGTCAAGGGTCGGTGGGTGGCGAGGGCTCCGGGCGGCGGGCGGGTGCTCCGGCATGACGACGGAGACGGCACAAGGCCCTGGGCGACACGGGCGGCGGCTCGGATGGGCTCGGCGGCGGGCGATGTGAGAGAGGGGGGCGGCGGGTTATAAAGGGGGCGCGGTTCCTTGGGGAAGGGCGAGGCGGCGGGCCTGAGCCGACCAAGGCGTGGCGGCGGGACTCACGGGCGGCCGAGCGTGAGGAGGAGGGAGGTGGTGGGGGGAAGCGATGGGCCTGGGTTCGGCTGGTCGGGCTACTGGGCCTCGGTGTAAGGCGATATTTTTTTTTTAAATTAAAATTCATACCAAACGAATTAAAAAAAATACCAAATGAACTCCAAATTAAATAAAACAAATTTTCTCCGACTCCTAAAAATGAGTCGAACAAAATGAACTTTTAAAAACTGCAACATGCAAATAAATTTTAAAATGCTCATTTTTGCCTAAGCAAAATAAATCTTTCGAAAACCAAATTTGATTTATTTATAATATCTTCGTTTTTCCTAAATATTGGGAAAGTCATATTATTCCCTCTCTTGAGATTTTTATAGGAAAAACTTTATGAAGATAATTAAATAAATCCAATGATCCTATTTCCAAAATTTGAGAAATCCCAAATATGAAAATAATGAAACTTCCAACTCTCTCCGAGGGTCCTTGAGTTGCGTGAAATTTTCTAGGATCGGAAAATGCGAGAAAATATGATATGCATGATGATCTAATGTATAACATTCCAAATTGAAAATTTGGGATGTTACAAACCTACCTCTTAAGATGAATCTCGCCCTCGAGATTCGGGTTGGCTAGAAAATAGGTGAGGGTGGTCCTTGAGCAAAACTTCCTCTCTTTCCTGTGTGGCTTCATCCTCGGTGTGGTGGCTCCACTGAACTTTGCAAAACTTGATAACCTTGCTACGGGTAACTCTGCTGGCATAATCGAGAATCTTAATCGGTCTTTCCTCATATGTCAAATCATCCTTCAACTGTATTGCTTCCAATGGTACTGTGTCTCTTAACGGTACCTCTGCTATCTCGGGTGACATTTCTTCAATCGAGAAACATGGAATACATCATGAACTCCTCGACAGTCCTTCCGGCAATTCCAACTTATAAGCAACTTCTCCCATGCGTTGCAAAATCTTATACGGTCCAACGAAACGTGGTGCTAACTTTCCTTTAACTCCAAAACGCTTAACTCCTCAAGCGGGATACTCGAGATATACTGCTCCAACTTCATACTCAATCGCTGGCGCTTTGAATCGGCATAGCTCTTTTGTCCGGACTGGGCTATCTTGAGCCTGCCTCGAATCAACTTAACTTTCTGCTCGGACTCCTTAATCAAATCTGGTCCGAACAACCGACAATCTCCGCCATTCCCCATAACAAGGGTGTCCTGCACCTTCTTCCATACAAAGCTTCGAAGGTGCCATCTTCAAACTGGTTTGGTAATCGTTGTTGTAGGAAAATTCTGCATACGGCAAATTGTCATCCCAGCTAGATTCATAATCTAGGGCACAAGCTCTCAAAGATGTCTTCCAAAATCTGATTGACTCTCTCGGTCTGTCCATCGGTCTCAGGGTGGAAAGTCTTTGAATTCCAATCGGGTTCCCAATGTTTCGTGTAACCGGTTCCAAAATTTCGAGGTAAACCGAGTTCCTCTATCTCGATACGATGCTCCTCGGAACTCCGTGTAAGCACACAATTCTGGTCATGTATATCTTTGCCAACTTAGCAATCGCTATAGGTAGTCTTGACCGGAATAAAATGAGCTACCTTTGTTAAACGGTCGACTATAACCCAAATCGAGTCATATCCTCGAACGAGTCTTTGGCAATCCTGTGATAAAATCCATGCCTAGTTTATCCCACTTCCATTCGGTATCGGCAATGGTTGTAACAATCCTCGGCTTCGATGTTACGCCTTTACTTTCTCGACATACATCGCAAATCGCTACATACTCCGCAATATCTTTCTTCATTCCGGTCCACCAGAAAGTATTTTTCAAATCCAAATACATCTTGGTATTTCCTGGGTGAATCAAATAGGGTGAATCATGGGCTTCTTGTAAAATCAATTTCCCGATCTCTGGGTCATTGGGCACATAAACACGGTCTTCGAACCATAGGGTATCGTGCTCGCCCTCACGAAATCCCTTAGCCTTTCCTTTGCTCATTTTCTCCTTTATAGAGGCAACTTCCCTATTCCGCCTTTTGGGCTTCCCGATTTTGTCCATCAGCGTTGACTGAATCTCCAATGCTGCTACCTAGCCTCTCGGTACTATTTCCAAACATAGCTCTCGAAGGTCCTCGGCTAACTCATTGGGTATTCCTCCTATCATTAGGGTATGGACGTGGCTCTTACGGCTCAATGCGTCTGCTACAACATTAGCCTTTCCGGGGTGATAATGCAATCTCATGTCATAATCCTTGATAAGCTCTAACCATCTCCTTTGTCTGAGATTCAATTCCTTCGTGTGAAGATGTACTTCAAACTCTTGTGATCCGTATATACTTCACAATGATTTCCAATGAGAAAATGTCTCCACGCCTTCGTGGCATGCACTACGGTTGCTAACTCCAAATCATGAGTGGCATAATTCAACTCATGGGGCTTAAGTTGTCGTGAAGCATACGAAACAACTCTTCCTTCCTGCATAAGCACCGCCCAAGTCCTCGACGTGAAGCGTTGCAATATACCTCATAATCCTTAGTCCGATCCGGCAATATCAAAACTGGTGAGGTAACCAATCTTTTCTTCAACTCCTGAAAACTTGCCTCACAAATTCCTCACCCATATGAATTTATTTTCCTTCTTCAACAATTCTGTCATAGGCTTAGCAATCCTTGAGAAATTCTCAATGAATCTTCGGTAGTATCCTGCGAGTCCAAGGAAACTCCGAATCTCTCCAACGGTCGTTGGTGCTTCCCATTTGGTTACGGTCTCAACATTCGTGGGGTCAATTGCTATCCCTTCTCCGGATATAACATGTCCGAGAAATCCAACTTCCTTTAACCAAAACTCACATTTGCTGAACTTGGCATACAACCTGGTGTTCCTCGGTTTCTCCAAAACCAATCGCAATGTTCCTTGTGTTCCTCTTCATTCTTCGAGAAAATCAAAATGTCATCAATGAACACCACGATTTAACTTATCCAAAAACTCCATAAACACTTTGTTCATCGATTCATGAAATAGGCTGGTGCGTTAGTCAGTCCAAATGACATAACGGTATACTCAGATAGTCCATATCTCGTGGTAAATGCTGTCTTGGGTATGTCCCGCCTCCGAATCTTCAATCGATGGTACCCTGATCGCAAGTCGATCTTGGAAAACACCTTCGCTCCTTGCAAGCGATCAAACAGGTCATTTATCATAGGTAGTGGGTACTTGTTCTTGATTGTTACTTCATTCAATCCACGATAATCAACAACCATTCTTAACGATCCATCCTTCTTCTCCACTAGCAAACGGGTGATCCCCAAGGTGAAGAGCTTGGGCGATAAAACCTTTATCCAAAAGTTCCTTAATCTGCTTCTTGATTTCCGCCAAATCCTGTCTTTGGCATCCTATACGGCCGCTTCGACATAGGGCCTGTTCTCGCAACAGCTCGATCAAAACTCAATGTCTCTATCCGTGGCATTCTCGGCAACTCTTCCGAAATACATCAGAAAATCCTTCACCATCGGGTACTTCTTCCTGCACTACCACTCTCGATACGCAATTAACTTGTGCTCTCCTCGGCTGCACTGCGTGATACATACTTAATCCTTCTTCCTTGAGATGTGGTGAGCAAAATTGATCTAGTGGAGCAATCAATGTTTCCTCCATACTTTGATAACCAATCCATACCTAATATCACATCCAATCCTTGGGATTCCGTAACTATTAGGTCCGAGGGGAAAACATAGTGTCCAATCCTTAATGGCGGTCGATCACACCATTTACTAGCCATGTACTCGCCTCCGGGTGAGGTTACTAGCATGGGTGACCTAAGGGCTTGGGTTGGTAACTTGTACTTATCCACAAATCCCTTGATATGTATGAATGCGATGCACCAAGATTTAAAAGAACAACCGCAGAAATGACTTAACCAAAAACTTACCGACATCGCATCAGTCGACCTTCAACCTCCTCCACTTCAAGGTGGTTCACCGTCCTCTATTGAAAGGGTTGGGCTTCTTTCAGAGCTTCCATTGCCATTTCCATTCGCCTTCTCGATACCATTGGCATAATGCCCGCCTTGCGGCACTTAAAGCAAGTAATATGACTCAGGTCTACTTTGGATGGTGTTGACGGGTTGGTGCGATTCTCGTCTGCTGCTTCCTCCATTCCCTGCTCCCATTCTTGGTGCTGTTATGGTTATGCTAATTTCCTCCTCCATGGGTATGTCAAACTGAATTCCTGATTTAGGGTATAACGAGGTTTCGCCGAGCTCCAGAGTTATACTTCCCTTTGTCCATACTTCCGCTTGCGGTTCTCAATTTGCTGCTGCTTTCCTTCAATCATGAGGGCTCGGTCTACTAACTCCTGGTAGTTATTGAACCGGCTACCATCAACGGCATGTCAACTCATCATTCAGTCCTTCTAGAAACTTCTCCGCTTAGTTGCATCCGTAGTAACGTCATCCGGGGCATAACGTGCTAGTTTACTAAAGTCATCCACGCATCGCCAACAGTCCCTTCCTCCTTGGCGAAGTTGCGAAACTCACGCTTCTTCATGGCCATAGCTCCTGCTTTGAAACATGGGCAAAGGCGAAAAGCTTGCTGAAATTGATCCCATGTGATGCGGTGACTACAGGTGGTAAGTGGCTGTGAAATTCTCCCACCATGCTCCGCGGGTCCTTCAAGTTGATGTGCTGCAAACTTCACTCTTTCTCCATCCGCAGCATCCCGCAGTGGTCAGCTCCCTTCCTATCTTATGGAGCTACCATCCGCTACAATTGGCTCGGTGCTCTTTGGAATACACCGGCGGGTTCAGTCTAAGGAAACGAGTCGATGATCCGCAGTGGTGGTGGCGGTGGGTTGTTGTTGTTGTTGCTCAGTTCTCGCACCAATGTTTGAATCAGGGTATTCTCGCTGAATCAATTGGGTGATCTCTCAAGGGAAAACAAATCCGGGTCGGCGTCTCGGAGGCATCTGATGGGTTTAGAAAAGATGAGAATTTAGAATAGAATGAGGTCTAAGGGGAATCACTACCCAAATGCACATGAGCAAATACACACAAAATCACTTCATTCAATCAAACAAAGGCTTACAACGATCTAACTATCGCAAAAGTGCGTGTACTATAAGGTTTACATGGAGGGAATACTACTAATATGTGGGGGACTTCTACTAATTTGTACCGTGGAAGACTCCATAATGTTCCGCCCAGCTTCGCCTTCAAAGTCGGGTTCACTTGGATCCGAATCGGTGTCGTCGATGTTGATGTAGTCGCTTGGGCAATCGACATACTGGTCTTCATTCCTGAGCGCCAACTTCTTCTTGAGTTCTCCAACCTCGTACTTAAGATCGTTATTGTGTTTTGCTAGAGCTACGATCTCGTCCATATAGTCCTTGCGTAGTTGTCTTTAGTTCTTCTTCAAGCTCGATGATCCTTCCCTTTGCATTCTCGCAACTCCAACATATCATTGCACATCCGATTCTCCCGGGCGCCGAATGTGCTGGTTTAACTCTGGATAAATGCTGCAATGGATCTATCCTTCTTAGTGTTGACGACTTCCCATTTGTCGCCCTCGGCGTCCGCATAAATCTGGGTAGATTGTGTCCTTGAGGTCTTCTTGATAAACTTCTCCAATGCGTCCCATGGTGATGTGAGCTGCCATGCTCTTTCCCTGCACTCCAAGTTGGTGCAATCAAAACACTATCTATTGGCTTGGTGATTGGGGCGAATGTCCTTCTGGGAACGTGAGCGTGAATCTTCCAGCCGCTCCTCTTCAGCAAGAGTGGCGTTGAAAGTTCCGGTGAAGCTTGGTAGTCCAATGTTCATGTACTTGGTAACTTCCTTCAAGTGAAATCCAAAAGGTGTGCCTTCATCTGGTTGGGTGTACTTGATCTTCGCGTCCGTCATCCTAAAGAGAGTAGAAAAGATGAGGAGTTAGAAAATGGGAAGAGAGTAGTGATCTATGGCTTTATCTTAGTGGTCGTGGTCTCATACCGGGCCAGGTGCTCGATACCATTCTTCGTCATGACTGCACCCGAATGGATCTAGCGCCTGCGTGCTCGGTCATCCTCGGATCAAGAATGCCGATACAAAGACAAGACATCAAGGATTTATAGCAAGAGTAGCAATCACACACTTATTACATCGTTGTCCACAAGGGAACTTAATACAATAATATGGCTTAAGGCCATCTAATAATAACAGCGAAGGCTTGGAAAACGTAGTGAGTCCATCAACTCCAACGGCATCACCGAGTATAGAACCACAACCTAACATCTTACTCGTCGTTCGAAAAGTCTGCAACATGAAAAGTTGCAGCCCGAAAACGGGTCAGCACATGGAATATGCTGGCAATGTAACACATAGAGAACAATGAAGCAATAAACCTATACTACATGCATATTTGGCTGGTGGTAAGGCTCTACGGTTACATTTTTGCGAAAAGCCAATTTTTCCCTACATCAAAGGAATAATTTTATTTAACTATCATGGTGGTTGTTAAACATTGAGAATGGTTGACAGCATCCTCAATCCCAATTAAAAAGTACTCATTAAAAACCCAATAACATTATTATTAGAAGTAACATGTTGAGATTCACATGATATTCAAGTACTAGATACTCAAAACGTCCATAACCGGGGACACGGCTAATCATGATTAGTTTATACACTCTGCAGAGGTTTATGACTTTTCCCCACAAGACTCGATCGCCTCCGCTTGGTTCTCGTGACTACATGGTGTTTGAGAAACGGATGACCGAGACATAGTCTTTCGTAAGTGCTAGCACCTTACATGTGGGTAGACCGTACTCAACCTACATCCCCTACATCAGCTAGCCTACCCGTAAGAGTTCGCACAACTTAGTCAACTACGCGAGAGCCCTGAATTGGCTTGTGGCTGCACTCGGAAGGTTCCAGTTTGAATTATCTGAGGATCCCTTTGTGCCTGGTTGGCGGTCCGAAGAAATTCAGGCAAGTCCTCGATAGAAACCAGTGCCTCAATCCACCCAGATGTGTGTTTAGGTTGCCACCTTAGATAAAACCATTAATTAACAATCTCACATCTGTCATGGATATTCACTCACCCAATCCACGCCTACTAGCATAGCATGGTATAATCAAGCAAACGAGAAGTAACTCCCAAGGTTTCATAAGTAAAACAGGTAATAGGTACTACCTCAATCTACTTCCCATCCCACAATTTGATTAGATCCTAATCATGCAAGTGTTTGAGGGTTTGATCTAATGCATAAAACTGGGTAGTAGAAAAGGTATGATCAAAGTGTTACTTGCCTTGTCGATGATCCATGGGTCCTAGAGATTCGAAATAACAAGCGGCGACCGGGTGATCTAACGCAGACAAACAACAAGCATACAATAAGTACTCATCTAATGCACAGGGAAATCTCGAATAAAAGATCTAACCAGATAGTTCAACTTAAGAACCCTGGTGGCAAAAGAATCGAGTCAAATAAGGCATCGAAAGTCGGAACTCGAGAGAGAACGACTCGGTTTAGCAATCTGAAATTAGGTCAAAATTTCACAGTAGCAAAACTCTGTGAAAGTAGGGTAGTCGGAACGGCGGTTTCGTTACGAAACTCCAGTGCGCTTGAATCACCTGATTCCGATAAACGAGCAAGAAATAAAACAGTTTTGAAAATCGGATCGTAAATCGAATCGAAAAATAACGGATTAAATCCGATTTAAAAAGAAAACGACGAACGAACTAAATAACGGACGTTCGTTATCAGAATCGAATCCAACGAACGCTGTTCAATGAAACGAACGGGTCGGTGAACGTTCGCTAAATAAGAAAACCAAAAAATAAAACCAATCTAGGTTTTTAAAAAAACCGAACATCTTTTTTTTTAAAAAAAAAAAACCGGGTTGGTTTATTTGGGGAAAACCGGATCGGGCGGCGCGGGGCGGCTACCTCCGGTGGTTCTCGCCGGCGGGGTTCCGGCGGGGCTCCGGCGGGTCGGGCGGGGTCGGTGGGTGGCGAGGCTCGGCGGCGGCGGGTGCTCGGCGACGACGGAGACGGCGGCAAGGCCCCTCGACGGCGGCGGCTCGGATGGGCTCGGCGGGCAAGGGGCGATGTGAGAGAGAGAGGGGCGGCGGCGGGTTATAAAGGGGGGGCGGCCGGTTCCTTGGGGAAGGGGCGAGGCGGCTGGTGGGCGGACCGGACTCAAGTGGCGGGCGGGACTCACGCCGGGCGGCCGAGGCTAGGGAGGAGGGGAGGTGGGCCGGGGCGATGGGCACTGGGCCTGGCTGGCCGGGCTGGGCCTCGGTCCAGAGGCGTTTATATTTTTTTAAATTAAAATTCAAACCAAACGAATTAAAAAAAATACCAAATGAACTCCAAATTAAATAAAACAAATTTTCTCCGACTCCTAAAAATGAGTCGAACAAAATGAACTTTTAAAAACTGCAACATGCAAATAAATTTTAAAATGCTCATTTTGCCTAAGCAAAATAAATCTTTCGAAAACCAAATTTGATTTATTTATAATATCTTCGCTTTTTCCTAAATATTGGGAAAGTCATATTATTCCCTCTCTTGAGATTTTTATAGGAAAAACTTTATGAAGATAATTAAATAAATCCAATGATCCTATTTCCAAAATTTGAGAAATCCCAAATATGAAAATAATGAAACTTCCAACTCTCTCCGAGGGTCCTTGAGTTGCGTGAAATTTTCTAGGATCGGAAAATGCGAGAAAATATGATATGCATGATGATCTAATGTATAACATTCCAAATTGAAAATTTGGGATGTTACAGGCCATCATCGCCATGAAGGCCAAGGACCAGAGGGGGAACCTCTCCCCATCCAGGGGAAGGCCATGGAGGAGGAAGCACAAGGGGGAGAACCTCTCCTCCTCTCTCTCGGTGGCACCGGAGTGCCATCGGGAGGGGAATCATCGCTACGGTGATCGTCTTCATCAACATCACCATCATCATCACCATCCTCATCTCTTTTACGCGGTGCACTCTCCCGCACGCCGCTGTAATCCCTACTTGAAGATGGTGCTTATGCCACATATTATGGTCCAATGATGTGTTTCCATCCTATGATGTTTTGAGTAGATATCCTTTGTCTTTGGGTTGATTGATGATCTAGATTGGTATGAGTTGTATGTTTTATTTTGGTGCTGTCCTATGGTGCCCTTCGTGTCGCGCAAGCGTGAGGGATTCCCGCTGTAGGGTGTTGCAATATTTTCATGGTTTACTTATTGTCTGCGTTGCTTGAGTGACAGAAGCATAAACACGGATAAGTGGGTCACGTCGTGTGGGATAAAGGGGACTTGATGCTTTAATGCTATTGTTGGGTTTTACTTTAATGATCTTTAATAGTTGCGGATGCTTGCTAGAGTTCCAATCATAAGTGCATATGATCCAAGAAGAGAAAGTATGTTAGCTTATGCCTCTCCCTCATATGAAATTGCAATGACGACCACCTGTCTTATTAACAATTGCCTAGGATAATTCCGCACACCGACCCATCATTATTCCACACTCGCTATTTGTAATATTTAGTAATATATTCTAACTTTATGATAACATCACCTACTTTTATATTTTAGCTCTCCGATATTATGCAAAGTTATCCTCTTCATACCCACAACGTAGTTTTATTTCTCGTTTCTAGTTGGAAGCAAACGCTCGTGTAATGAGAGTCGATTGGGCGAGATAGGACTTGAGAGAATATTGATCTTACCTTTAGCTCCTTGTGGGTTCGACACTCCATACTTATCACTTCTACCATTGGGAATTGCTACGATGATTCCCTGCACTTGGGGATTATCATTATCCTGCACACAAAATAGATCACAAGATCCCTTGGCGGTTTACCGCAGGGCGGGTCATAATACCTCGCATATAACCACTGATGTTTTAAAATAGTTATAGATGAGGCTGATTGAACCCGAATTGAAATATAATAATAACAATATCATATCTGTGATATTGATTTGTACTGCCGGTTTACAATACCTTGTGCTGTAAGGGTGAAGACCCAAAGCTTCAGAAGCCAATATTTCCAAGTGCTAGATATCATGATGTAGTTAAGGGCGAGTTGTCGCCTCTCATTAAACCGGGTAATAGAAACCACATGTATGCTTCAAATATGAGCTGTGAAAGTAAAGGCTGCATGGCCGGAATTACTTTAAACCAAAAGGCAAGATAGTATCAAGAAGAACTGGAAAAACTTCAAGAAATCAAGCCAAATGTCAAAAAACGATGCTATGCTTCGAATACGAGCAGGAAGCCCGACCATAAGGGTTAACAACTATTATTCGAATACGATCAGGAAGCCCCCAAATGGTTTTTGGCATTGCGCCGATCAAAGGGGTACCGACATCTATGATTCAAATACGATCAGGATGCCCCCCAGTGACCAAAGTATTTAACGACTATGATTTGAATACGATCATGAGCCGGACCAAGAGGGGTTAAAAGCTGTGAATCAAATATGATCCAGCCCCCAAGTGATCTAAGTGTTTATGGCTATGGTTCGAAGACGACCAGGAAGCCGGACCAAAGGGATTAATGGCCATGATTCGAATACGATCAAGCCCCCAATGATCAAATTGTTTCACGGCTATGATTCGAATACGATCAATAAGCCGGACCAAAAGGGGTTAATAGCTGTGATTTGAATACGACCAAGCCCCCAGATGATCAAAATGTTTACGACTATTGTTCGAATACGACCAGGAAGCCGGCCAAAAGGGGTTAACAGCTACAATTCAAATACGATCCATCCCCCATTTGGTCTTTTGAACTTATGATGACGAAGACACATGATTGTTGACGATGAAACAACAGAGGCCCTACTTTATTATAATCACCATAATATATACATCATCAAAAAATATGTACATCATAAGAGCCGGTGGCTCAAGTGTAGTAAGGCCGAAGATGAGCGATATTCCACAGCCGGCGGGTCTCCTCTTCCGACTTACGTGAGTCCTTGTGCTCTCGAATATCGATAAGGTAGTATGACCCGTTGTTCAAGTTCTTACTGACCACAAAGGTTCCTTCCCAAGGTGGGGATAACCTATGCATATCAGTTTGATCCTGGATGAGCCGGAGCACCAAATCACCTTCTTGAAAGGTTCTGGACTTAACCCGACGGCTGTGGTAACGACGCAGGTCTTGTTGGTAATTCACCGAGCGAGCCGCCGCAAGGTCACGCTTCTCATCTAATAGGTCAAGTGCATCCTGGCGTGTTTGTTCATTATTAGCTTCAACGTAAGCCGCCACATGGGGTGAGTCATGACGGATGTCACTAGGGAGAACCGACTCTGCTCCGTAAACCATGAAGAAAGGCGTGTAACCCGTAGACCTATTGGGAGTAGTATTGATACTCCATATCACAAAAGGTAACTCTTCCAGCCAACAACCCGGCGTCCTCTGCAACGGAACCATAAGCCGGGGCTTGATGCCTCTCAGAATTTCTTGATTGGCTCTTTCAGCTTGGCCATTAGACTGAGGGTGAGCTACTGAAGAAACATCAAGTCGAATATGCTCACGTTGACAAAACTCTTTCATAGCACCCTTGGACAAATTAGTGCCATTATCAGTTATGATGCTGTGGGGAAAGCCAAAATGAAAAATCAGCTTTTTAATGAATTTAAACGCTGTTGCTGCGTCACACTTACTGACCTGCTCTGCTTCAACCCACTTTGTGAATTTGTCTACCGCCACCAAGAGGTGGGTCTTTCTATGTTTGGACCTTTTGAAAGGCCCAACCATATCGAGCCCCCAGATTGCAAACGACCAAGTAATTGGAATCATCCTCAATTCTTGAGCCGGTACATGAGCTCGCCGTGAAAATTTCTGACAACCATCACATTTACTGATCAAATCCTCTGCATCAGCATGAGCCTTCAGCCAATAAAATCCACGACGAAACGCTTTGGCCACAAGGGATTTTGAGCCGGCATGATGACCACAATCTCCCTCATGGATCTCATGAAGAATCTCACGACCTTCCTCAGGAGAGATGCAACGCTGAAACGCCCCAGTGACACTGTGATGGTGTAACTCGCCATTAGCAATTGTCATTGAGTTAGACTGCTGGGTTATCTGCCTGGCCAAAGTTTCATCCTCAGGTAACTTGCCCCGGGTCATGTAAGCCAAATATGGTACTGTCCAATCTAGGATCGCGTGAAGAGCCGCCACCAATTGTGCCTCCCGGTCAGGGACAACCAGATCTTCCTCTGTAGGTAACTTGACAGAAGGGTTATGCAAAATATCCAAGAAAGTGTTAGGTGGCACCGGCTTACGCTGAGATCCCAACCGGCTTAAAGCATCAGCCGCCTCATTTTTTCTGCGATCAATGTGCTCCACTTGATAACCCTTGAAGTACCCAGCAATTGCATCAACCTCACGGCGATAAGCCGCCATGAGTGGGTCCTTAGAATCCCATGTACCTGAGACTTGTTGAGCCACCAAGTCCGAGTCACCGAAACATCTCACCCGGCTTAAATTCATCTCTTTGGCCATCCGGAGACCATGGAGCAAGGCTTCATAGTCAGCTGCATTGTTAGTACATGGGGGAACATCAACCTTAGAACATAAGAAAACTTGTCACCTCGAGGGGAAGCTAAGACAACTCCAGCCCCCGAGCCCTCCAATTGCCTGGACCCATCAAAGTGAATAGTCCAATATGTGTTATCTGGCTTCTCTTCAGGCATCTGTAGCTCTGTCCAGTCGTTGATGAAATCCACCAGTGCTTGAGACTTGATGGTAGGGCGAGGCATATATTTTAAACCATGAGGCCCAAGTTCAATGGACCACTTGGCGACTCGTCCTGTGGCTTCTCTGTTTTGAATAATATCTCCTAAAGAAGCAGAACTGACCACAGTGATGAGATGACCCAGAAAATATTGCTTAAGCTTCCGGCTGGCCATGAACACCCCATAAACGAGCTTCTGCCAATGTGGATATCTCTTCTTCGACTCAATAATCACTTCATTGATATAATAAACTGGCCGCTGAACCGGATACTCCTTGCCAGCCTCCTTCCGTTCCACCACAATGGCTACACTGACGGCACAGGTATTAGAAGCCACATATAGCAATAATGGCTCCTTATAAATGGGCAGCATAAGCAGCATCCGACGACACTGGCTGCTTCTGACAACACTGTCTGCTCAGCTAGCTGCCTCTTCAAGTCTTCAAACGCGTCGTTAGCAGCATCACTCTAGACAAAGTTATCTGTTTTCTTCATCATCTGATATAGCAGTATGGCCTTCTCACCCAACCGGCTTATGAACCGGCTTAAGGCAGCAATACGACCCGCCAGACGCTGAACATCATGGATACATGCCGGCTTTGCCAGGGAGGTGATGGCCTTGATCTTCTCCGGGTTAGCCTTAATGCCTCTTTTAGAAACCAGAAAACCCAAAAGCTTGCCTGCTGGCACACCAAAAATGCACTTGGCCGGGTTAACCATCATCTTGTAGACCCGGAGATTATCGAAAGTTTCTTTCAAATCATCCATCAAAGTTTCCTTCTCTCTGGATTTTACCACAATGTCGTCCACATAAGCATGAACATTCCGCCCAATCTGACTGTGAACACAATTCTGCACACATCACTGATAAGTCGCCTGGGCACTCTTGAGCCCAAAAGGCATAGACACATAGCAGAATGCTCCAAAGGGAGTAATGAAAGCTGTCTTCTCCTGGTCCTTAACTGCGATCTTGATCTGATGATAACCAGAATAAGTATCCAAAAAACTCAAATGCTCACAACCCGCTGTAGCATCAATGATTTGATCAATACGAGGGAGAGCAAAAGGATCAGCCGGACAAGCCTTGTTTAAGTCCGTGTAATCCACACACATGCGCCAAGTGCCATTCTTCTTAAGCACCATCACCGGGTTAGCCAACCACTCTGGATGAAAAACTTCAACAATGAACCCAGCGGCCAAGAGCTGGGTGAAAGTGCTAGTTATCGACAAGAGGGGGGGGGTGAATAGGTGATTTTTATGAAAGTCTTCAAAACACGGATGTTTCGAAGACAAACAACAGAAATGACTACAAAAAGCAAGCCATAGTCAAGTATGCAATAATGTGAACGGACAAGACTAGTAGCAGCTATGTAGTAAGGATCAGGATGGAAGATAGTATGAAGCCAATCAACAAAAGTAGTCACGCAATGAAGTCAAACAGATAGGGCATACAAGCAATGACTTCACGAAGACAAACTCAAGGTAAAGGAGGGAAGGGATAGAACCAGTCACTTGTTGAAGACATAGGATTTGTTGGACCAGTTCCAGTTGCTGTGACAACTGTACATCTGGTTAGGGAGGCTGAGATTCAACACAGAAGACCGCGTCTTCACCTTATTCCCCTAGAGCAAAGGACACAGTCCTCGCCCAATCACTGGTAAGTCTTCAAGGTAGACTTCCGAACCTTCTGAGGCAGCGTTCACCGGCAATCCACAATGACTCTTGGATGCTCGTAACGCGACGCCCAACCGGGCCGGAGGATTCATAGTCCTCAAGTGTAATAAGTCTTCGTGTCACACAGGCATGTGAAAACTTCGTGATGCCTAACACTCTTTGGCTCTGGGTGTTTTGGGCTTTGTCCTCGCAAGGATTTCTCTCTCTCAAAGGCTTCGAGGTGGGTTGCTCTCAAACGACAAAAAGCCGTGCACTAACTCTGAGCAGCCACCAATTTATGGTGTAGGGTGGGCTATTTATAGCCACCGGGCAACCCGACCTGTTATGTCCGAAATGACCCCGGTCACTAAGGAACCGACACGTGTTCCAACGGTCAGATTTCAAACACTCACGACAACTTTACTTGGGCTACAAGCAAAGCTGACTCATCCAGTTCTGGATATGTTTTGCTGTCATTGTCTTCGCTCGAAGACATAGGATTTGGGTTGAGCATCACTTCAGTCATTCTGACTATGATCACTTGGACCCCACTTAGCAGTACGGTGGTTCCTACGACTCAATCAAAGAAGAAAAGGAAACAACGAAACAACACAGTCTTCGCGCTCCATAGTCTTCACTCAATGTCTTCTCATGTCATAGTCTTCAATGTGAATATTTTCACATACCACCATTGTCTTCAATGTCTTCATACATTTTTAGGGGTCGTCTCCGGTAGGTAAACCGAATCAATGAGGAACACTACCTGCGTTATCCTGCAATTCTCACAAACGCATTAGTCCCTCAACCACATTTGTCGTCAATAATCCAAAACCAACTAGGGGTGGCACTAGATGCACTTACAATCTCCCCCTTTTTGGTGATTGATGACAAACTGGTTGAAGTTTTCAACGGGGATAAAATATGTGAAATTATGAAGGATAGGGAATTGTCTTCATAAGTGGCAAAGGCTCCCCCTGAAGATGTGCATATAAGTAGTTTGCTTTTGGAATGCAAATGCACATGGCAGGTTGTACTTGTGGAGATCCTCTTCAACTTATGAAGATAATTCATCATGCATGAAATTATATAGCTAAGAGAATGACATGCATAATGAAAAATGGACGTCTGCAGAATGATCTAAGTGTGGAAGTTATCGTCGCACATGCGGAATTTATCATCGCACCGGAGTAAAGCAAATAAGTAGCAGACGACCATCGAGTTTAAGTGTTACAACTCATAAGAACCAAATGTTTCAAAAACGAGAGTTGTAAACACTAGGCAAAATATAGTGCAACCGCCCTTATGAACCCGCTTGAAGACTATCAAACTCATATGCTTCTCCCCTTTTGTCAGTAAGGACCAAAAAGGTTTGAAGACATAGAGCATCTACTCGTCCTCTTCTGAAGAAGATGATGCAGCAGGGTTGTCGTTGTTGGTTGGCGGTGCAGACGAGCTTGGTGCAGTGTCGATTCGTGCAGAAGTAGGGGGCGGTGAAGTAGCATCGGCTTCATCATCGATCACTCTGGCATTGACTGTTGCCGCAGAGGAAGAATAATCAGAGTCTTCAAGAGATGGAGTTCGCCGTAGGACTGCATTCCGTGGAGGAGTGGAGTCAAATTTGAAACGTTCAGTGAAGCCATCATCTTGAAGATCAGCTTCAGCACTTAGCAGAGTCAAACTCTTCCATGATCGCCGACAAGTCTCGTGAGTGACAAAAGCATTCTTGGTGGCAAGGTTGCGAATGCGTTTGACGTCCACCAAGAGGCTTTGCATTTTTTTTGAACCGGGCGAATCCCCTTTCCATTACTTGAACATAACGGAAATACAGCCAAGTTTAGCAGATAGGACGGGAAAGAGGAAAGCGTGTTCAAGCATCGCCGGGAAACCCACCATGAGCACTCGCCATCGAGATTACTCACCATGGGGAGAAAACCAGACGACACTAAATCTCCAGGACTCCAACAACTAACTGAAAGTTCGACATCGAAAGACAAAAACGCTCACATATGAGCAACATGCTCCATAACATCCTCACGCAGGAGGAAACTCGATCAGAAATGGTCATGTTGCTCACATATGAGCAACATGCTCCATAACATCCTCACGCAGGAGGAAACTCGACCAGAAACTCCAACAACTAACTGAAAGTTCGACATCGAAAGACAAAAACGCTCACATATGAGCAACATGCTCCATAACATCCTCACGCAGGACGAGAAAGAGGCTTTGCATTTGACGCTTTAGCCAGGAGTGATGCTTATCTTTCTTTTGATACAGCGCCACAAGAAGTTCCCAGCCAGGGGATAGACACGAGATACTGCTTGGACGCCTTCTATGGGTTGAGAGAAGCTGTGGTGATCTGCGTTCTGAAGACTTAGTGGCGTTTTGGCAGGCTCAGGGTATATGGCTTCAACAGACATATCAACCTCTGGTAGAAAGATCAGATGATTGCGAGCAGAGGGTTGATAGTTGATAGCTGAGTGCATCTTAATGAGGCGCATGACCCATGGAGCATAGAACTTCAGACCAAACAGATCAGATCCAGATGCAGCTAGTTTCCTTATGAAGAAATCTTGCGTGTTGAAGCTGATTCCATTGAGGATGTAGAAGACCAATGTCTTCATTGCTCCTTCAAGCTTTGCGGATGATGAATGCCCTTTGATTGGCCATAGAGTTCGCATGTTGATGTGATATATGGTGCGAGGCAGATACTCAAGGTCATCAACAAGGAAGTGCTGAGGGTATTCAGCATCGTGTGGCAGTGGCTTCATCATGCTCAGCATCTGACTCATGTCGGGTTCTGGCTTATGAAATATGCTCTCCAAGGCATCGCGGTGGAGTTGACATCGAGGTTCAAACAACTCTCCGGGAGTGGGTAGGCCTGTGAGCTCAATGATGTCAAGAGCTTTGGCTTCATGATGGATATTTCCAGTCATCCACTCGAGAACCCATGTCTTCGTATCTCTGTTGAAACCGCGGATGTGGAGTGTGGCAAAGAATTGAAGCACTAATTCTTCGTTCCAGTGCTCTTTGTCTGTTACGAAGCCAAGCAGACCTGCATCATGAAAGCAATCAAGTGCTTCTTCTAAACACGGCAGTCCGGCAATGGCTTCAGTGTCAAGGCGCATATGAGGGAAAATGCGGCCTTGGTCATACAGAACACAGGAGTAATAGCTTCTTTGCTGATAGCTCCAGAACCGGTCAGATGAGATCCTTGGCCTTCTGTAGGGGTTCTTTGCACTGTCAAAGAAAGTATTGTGGGCTTTGAAGCCATTTGCATTGAAAGAACCAGTTGATGTGGCAGTGCCTGGAAACCTTGGCAGTCTTGGCTTCGGCTTCTGGACCGGAGGCCTATGCGCAATATGATAGTCGAATTGAGGACCAGAGGCAGGAGGCGGAGGGACCAGAACGGGCCATCTTACTGTGACTAGTGCGCCATAGTCATATGCTTGCTCGATTGTGTAAGGCCTTGGTGGCGGAACTGGAGCAGTGGCAACAACTGAGGCTTCAGGCTGCTCAGCAGATGCTTCGGGAGCTGTTGCCTCATTGGCTTCAGGCACAGTTCCTTCATTGGCTTCAGGAAGCGCTTGGGACAGGCTCCACATTGGCTTCAGCCATGACCACGTCATTGGCTTCATTGGTGTTGGAGGTGGCAGCCTCATTGTTTTCAACCTCCACTTGAGGAGCTGGAGGGTCGGGCACTGGCACGTTGATATCCGGTATGACTTCTTCAGTTATAGGGGGTGTAGGGACACGTTCTTCTTATTCTTCTTGAGTGTCAGCGGCTGATGCAGCCAGATTGTCTTCAGCAGCTTTAGCTTCAGACTCAGAGACGTTTACGGTTGGAGTGGCTTCTGAAAACACTTGACGTGCAACAGGTTGGTGGTGCACTTCTCCTTCTGGAACGCTCGGAAGAGGCACTTGAGGCCTTTGACCTCTGCGAAGCCTGCGAAATCTTGGGCGACGCCTTTGGAGATGGGGTTGCCTGGGCCTCAAAGTCTTCCTCTTCATCTTGGTGTTGCTATTGGGGAGTGACTTGTTGTTGGGGAGTACTGGGGGAGTCTTGTTGTTGTGGGCGATCAGCCCATGAAGCATCCTGTGCAATTGGCGTCAGAGGACGACCAATGCTGATGAGTTCGCTGTTTGTACGAACAGGCGGTGATACCACATTGTACTCAATTTGAGGAAGAACTTCATCATCTTCAACATTGTCATGATGACCAATGTCTTCAAAGATGAGGGATCAGCTGCTTGGAATATCTTCACTTCAGAGCCTCTGTGGAAGCAGGCTCATGAACAGTCATGCGAAGTTCTTGGGTTGCAGACGCGGGACGAACCACTGAAATGGGTTCAACAATCAAGGGCTCTGTGGGAGCAGCCCGATTCTTCTTGGTCTTTAGCTTCTTCTTGGAGGGAGCAGCATCAGAGGCGTCAGGATTTTTCCTTTTTCTGGCTTCAGCCTCGGCAGCCCTCGTCTTTTACATTCGTAAGCGATTGACCGTACCTTTGGCTTCGAGCCAGTCATGCTGCTTGGGAAGACTATGCGGGGCTTTTCCTGCCTTGAAGGTGCAGCTTGGTCAGTTGAGGACTTCTTTTTCTTTGCAGCCATCCTGGGGTCGATGCCAGGACGGCCAAGTGCCTTTGCGCTTATCAGCCTCATTGTAGGAAAGCACACACTTGTCAGCCAAAGCCTTCATGCGCTCACGAGAGCCTCTGGCTTCTTCACGCTTCTTGAGAAAGTTTTCTTTGAGGTCGTGCAGCATGACCTTGAAGTTTTTGGCGTCTTGCACGCTGAGTGCAGCCATATGCTTCTTGAATTGAGCCTTTTCATAGTCAATCTTGTGCTTCAGTTCAACAATCCGCTGAGCAAGAGCTAGCTCAGAAGCAATGGCGCCGTTGAAAGAGACGCTGAGGCCAATTGGTAGTTGGAGATCTTCAAAGCTGATGTTTGGTGTGTCAAACCACTCATCAATGAAGTGATGGATGATTGCCACATCAAAGAGAGGCAAGTTGTTGAAGATTTATGCTTCCTCTTTGCTCTTGATAAGCTGCTCAAGAGCATCATCTGCAAGATCTTCATCACTTGACAGATCAATGTGCTCTTCACGCAGAATAGCAGCAGGAGTCGATGTCGATTCAAGATTCTCGACACTTTTCTTTCTCTTCTCCGTCTTCTTGGAGATACGGGATTGATCCTCGTACCGCTTCGTGGAGGTGCGATGGCGATGGCTTCACACGTGAAGCTTTTGGAGGAGTAGTTGACTTTGAAGCCTTCACTTTCTTTTGCTTCTGTGGCTTTGGAGCAGGAGCAGGAGCTGGGGCTTCATCAGAATCAGCCTCGTCATCAGAGTGATCCACTTGGGCACCTTGGACCAAGATATAAGTGATGAGGCCATCAAGGTTTGAAAAGGGGCCGATGACATTGGGTTCGGCGTCACGTGAGCCGTCAGCACGGGGAGCAGAGGGACCATGGTTGAAGTCTAATCCCAATGACTTCTTGTTTTCCTTTGCAGAAGCCTTTGCGTGATGGAAGTTGTGCTTGAAGAGACTGTCATCACGACACCAGAGCAAAGACGTCGGGTCGGCATTTTCAGGCTGAGGTCCATGGACCATGCAAGGATAGAAACCTTGTGCAATAGCTTCAGCCATGCTCTTGGGAGGGAGGCTTCAAAACAGAATATCACCCCAAAGGCTTCTGATGGCATACTTCTCGGCATATTCTTGTGTGACGAAATTGTACTTGAACCACTGTTCAGCCCAATAGCGTCGAATCCATTGGATTCGTGTCTTGCGCTGATTATATGTCTCTTCAGGATCTGTCTTGTACAACTCTGCGAGGTCATCAGGCATATCTTTTGAGGTTCCCTCACGACGCTGTCTGCCGCCCTTCCTGACTGATTTATCTACAGCCATGAGCTTCAAACTGAATGGCTTCACAATCAAGGGCTTCAAAGGCTTGCGTTTGGTTGACAGACAGGAGCTGGCTTCGAGAGAGTTGGTTTGATGCTGTAAGAATTCTGCAAACGAATGCAGACTATGAGAACCAAGGGATTCTCCCACGGACATGTACCTGTGAAAGCATTAGAGATGCGAGGGAAGGGGAAGAGGTCATATGCATTCTCAGAAGATTTTGAAGATAAATAGGTTTGAAGACATTTACCTCATGATGCGAAGACATTCACTTTTACGCTGAGAGTTGGTTCCAGATTTGTACGAATCCGTGAATAAGTACAAGTGAGGAATCTAACTAGTTGTGAAGCTTAAGTGAATATACTAAGCAAAGACGAGATGCGCAGTGATAGATCTAACTTTGTATGGGCAGAAACCATTTTTGGCAAGTAGGATGAATCTTGAAGATCAAAAAGTTGGTAAAAATAGAGATATATTTACCGCTTCGAAGAACTGCTAGACGGAAGGAAAGGATGCCGAGCAGTTCAGTCCACCGTGCCCTAACTTGGCAACGGAGGACACCTACGGCAGCGGCGGAGATGAAGATGTTTGCGGCCGGCGTGAGGACAGCGCCGGAGAAGTCACGGCAGCTAAGCGCTTCGTTGCCGGCGTCATCGAGAGCTAGCGGTGGCGCTAGGGTTTTGACAAGGTGGAGAAGGTGGAAGAAGAGTTTCTTTACCGCAGTGGCCAGGTATTTATAACGAGTTGTGCAGCGCAGCGCAATTACGCAGGTGCCCCTGGCGGTTCACATCCGAGGGGCACGTGGCACGCATGCAACATGCTGTGAGTTATCCCACGTTCCCACGCCCGCCCGGTTTGTCGGAGGGTCGTTCCGGCTTCTCCGGAGTTCAACGATAATGATGAATCATTTAAAACAGACTTAAAGTTTGTCTCGTGTCTTCTGCTGACAAGGACGCAGAGAAGACATTCGACAGTTTCAATAGAATGCATATGATTTGGACAGATAGAGTTTGAGATAGAAAGCATAGAGAGATTTGGGGTCCGATCACATTCACTTAGTTCAAAAGATTCAACTTGAAGACATAGCTATAAGTGAATGCTGTAGAGGACAGAAATATATATATATATATATATATATATATATATATATATATATATCAGACAACAACCAAATCATCATAGATAAGAATCATGAAAATAGGTTGAAGTTGAAGTCAAATCAAATGCGAATAGCTTCAAGAAATAACGCCATGAGTGAAACACTTCAAACAAAGAAATTTGGTGGTGATGTTACCCACCGTATAGGAAGTATTAGACCCATACATGGCGCACAATTATCGTGGCGCTCCGAAGTCAAATTCCACGTTAATGTATTCACACTTAGAATGTAAGTCTTCATTGATTGAAGATATCGTTACTCGTGTGTTGCACATCTAAGTCATCAACATGCATAAGTGTTAGGATGTGTGCTTGATCACAGGACATTTGAGGATTCCAAGATATTTAGCTCACACCGTAACTTGCAAAACCTTTTCTCATCCAAGGGCTTTGTGAAGATATCTCGCGGTTGCTCTTCGTTGTTGACGTGAATGATGTCAATATCTTTCTTCATGACATGATCCCTGAGAAAATGATGACGAATTTCAATGTGCTTTGTCTTTGAGTGCTGGACTGGATTGTTGACAATCTTGATGGCGCTTTCGTTGTCGCAGAAAAGAGGTACTTGTGTCAGATTGATGCCATAGTCCTTGAGAGTTTGCTTCATCCATAGAAGCTGAGCACAACAAGATCCAGCAGCAATGTATTCAGATTCTGCAGTTGAGAGTGACACACAGTTCTGCTTCTTTCAAGACCAACAGATGAGTGATCGTCCCAGAAAGTGACATGTGCCTGATGTAGACTTGCGATCAACTTTGTCACCAGCATAATCAGCATCCGAAAATCCAACTAAATCAAAATTTGAGCCCTTTGGATACCATAATCCGAGTGTTGGGGTGTGATCCAAATATCGAAGAATTCGCTTCACAGCTAAGTGATGCGATTCCTTTGGTGCCGCTTGGAATCGAGCACACATGCAAACACTAAGCATAATATCCGGCCTAGATGCACATAGGTAAAGTAAGGAACCAATCATGGAGCGGTATACCTTTTGATCGAACTCTTTACCATTGTCGTCGGGACCCAAGTGGTGTTTGGTGGCATTGGCGTCGTGTATCCTTTGCATTCTTGCATTCCAAACTTCTTGAGACAATCTTGGAGGTATTTTTCTTGAGATATAAAGATGCCATTTCTTTTGTCGACGAATTTGAAGACCAAGGAAGAACTTGAGCTCTCCCATCATGGACATCCGATATTGCTCTTGCATCATGTATCCAAACTCATCGATATACTTACGGTTGGTGCGGCCAAGATAATATCATCCACATATATTTGGCATACAAACAGTTCACCATCATATGTCTTCGTGAAGAGTGTGGGATCAAGGGATCCAGTTTGAAGCCTTTGCTCTTCGTGAAGTCTTTGATTGTATCATACCAGCGCGAGGAGCTTGTTTGAGGCCATACAAAGTGCTTTTATTTAGCTTGTACACCATATCGGGATGTTTTGGATCTTCAAAGCCGTGGTTGATCGACATATACTTCTTCTTCAATCTTGCCGTTGAGAAATGCACTCTTCACATCCATTTGATAGAGCAAGATGTTGTGGTGGTTAGCATAGGCTAGTAGTATGCGAATAGCTTCAAGCCTAGCTACAGGAGCAAATGTTTCATCAAAGTCAATTCCTTCAACTTGAGTATAGCCTTGAGCCACAAGCCTTGCTTTGTTTCCTCATTTACTTGACCATGCTCATCTTGCTTGTTTCGATATATCCATTTGGTGCCAATAATGTTATGCTTGCGAGGGTCAGGACGCTTGACAAGTTCCCAAACATTATTCAGCTTGAACTATTGAAGTTCTTCTTGCATAGCTTGAATCCATTCTGGTTCCATAAAAGCTTCAACAACTTTCTTGGGTTCTGATATTGATACAAAGGAAAAGTGCCCACAGAAATTTGCTAGCTGTGTTGCTCTTGAACGAGTAAGCGGACCAGGTGCATTGATGCTATCGATTATCTTCTCAATCTGTACTTCATTTGCAACACGAGGATGAACTGGACGAAGATTTTGTTCATGCTGATCGTTGTCGTCAATGGAAGGATTGTCTTGGTGAGCATTGTCTTCAGGTTGGTTAGATGCGAAATGATAAGTTCCTCTTCAGGCTGTGCTTCAGAAGGCATGATTTCACCAGTTCCCATTAGCTTGATAGATTCGCCGGGTGGAGCTTCGTCTAGTGTGCTTGGCAGGAACTCTCTTTGTGAACCATTGGTTTCATCAAATCGCACGTCTACAGTTTCGACGATTTTGTAGAGATAGAGATTGAAGACTTTGTAAGAGTGTGAGTCCTTTCCGTAACCGAGCATGAAGCCTTCGTGAGCTTTGGGTTCAAATTTTGACTTGTGATGAGGATCCTTGATCCAGCACTTAGCCCCAAATACTCTAAAGTAACTGACATTTGGCTTCTTGCCAGTAAGGAGCTCATAGGATGTTTTGTTCAGAAGCTTATGGATATAAACACGGTTGATGACGTGACAAGCTGTATCAATGGCTTCAGGCAAAAACTTTCTTGGTCTCTTGTACTCGTCGAGCATTGTTCGAGCCATCTCAATGAGGGTTCTGTTCTTGCGCTCCACGATGCCATTTTGCCGGGGTGTGTATGGAGCAGAGAACTCATGAGTGATTCCCATGGTATCCAGATAAAGATCAAGTCCGGTGTTCTTGAGTTCAGTGCCGTTATCACTTCTGATATGCTTGATCTTGAGGCCATAATTGTTCATTGCTCGATTGGCGAATCGTCTGAAGACATCTTGCACTTCAGTCTTGTAGAGAATTATGTGCACCCATGTGTATCTTGAGTAGTCATCAACAATGACGAAGCCATAGAGACAAGCAGTTGTTGTGAGGGTAGAGTAATGAGTAGGGCCAAACAAATCCATGTGAAGCAGCTCGAAGGGATGAGATGTCGTCATGATTGTCTTCGAGGGGTGCTTTTCCCTAGTCATCTTTCCAGCTTCGCAGGAACCACACAAATGATCCTTCTTGAACTTGACACCTTCGATGCCTATGACATGCTTCTTCTTGGCGAGTGTGTGTAATTTCCTCATTCCAGCATGCCCCAGCCTCCGATGCCAGAGCCAGCATTCTGAAGCTTTTGCAGAAGACATACGGCAAGCTATGGACCTGCTGAGAAATCTACCATGTATAGATCATCTTTCCTATACCCTTCAAAGACTAGAGACTTGTCAGATTCCATTAGTACAAGGCAACGATATTTTCCGAATATCACAATCATGTTCAAGTCACAAAGCATTGAGACAGACATTAAGTTGAAACCAAGGGATTCAACAAGCATCACTTTGTCCATGTGTTGATCCTTTGATATTGCAACTCTACCTAGACCCAATACCTTGATTTTACCAGTGTCAGCAAATGTGATGTGACTCTTGTCTGATGGACGTAAGGTTGAGTCCATGAGAAGACTTCGATCACCAAATCATATGATTAGTGCATCCACTGTCCATTATCCATTCAAGCATGAGGTGTCATACCCTCTGATGCAGTTAGGGGGATAGGCTTCACAAAAAGTATTGTGAAGCATAAACATTTGATGGGCAAGTGGATTATTGAAGCTTAAATCAAGATTAGGACTGATAGGATGAATGGCAAACAATTCAGGAACAAAATACATAGTGAGACCATTTGGGCATTTGATCTTGTGCCCTACAAGATGTTTTAGGTCCCCAAAGAATAGCATCAGACGCCTTTGGTTTTCGGTGGAGACCCTTTCCTGCAAAGAGAGTTAATTCTTCTTAACCACCCACATCTTGAGGGTGGCTTAGAAGAAATGAGTCTAAGTGCAAAGATTCGAGAATTTCGCTTTGGAGCCCTAGCAAATAGCCTTGCAGGAGATGAATGATACTCATATGAATAAGCAGAAAAGTTCTTAGTTCTATGAACATAGCGGTTTGAAGACACACGGTCATATTCATAAATTTGAGTACGGTTTCCCTGCAAAACATTGGCGTTAGGGTGACTCAAGTGAGTCCTCTGTCTGTATGAAGCCTTTGGACCATATGACGCCTTTGGTCTGGGGTTTTTCTTCTTCCCAGGTGGTGTCATGATGACATTCACTTGAAGATTCTCAAGACAGCTTTTGGGAACCCAGATCTTCTTCATAGGCAGTCCATTCCTGCAGTTAGTACCAATATACCTGGCAAACACTTCACCATTCTGATTCTTGAACAGCTTATAGTTTGCATCAAAGGATTCATCAATGATAATAGGGTTAGCAGGTAAAGCCAGATAAGGTGGATGGATCCACTGAAGGTCCCTTTGCTAAGCAACTCCATGTGGTTTTGGGGTACCGCTTTCGGGCTTCCGAGGAACCATCAACATTCATTTTCCTCTCAAACCCAACACCCTCTTTCCTAGGGTTTCGGTTCAGAATCTGCTTTTTGAGAACATCGCAAAGTGTCGATGCCCTTTCGGACTTTTATACATCCTGTTTCAAGCAATGTCTTCAACCTAGCATTTTCATCAAGAATGGCAGTGGTATCCTCCGCAGAGGGGTTAGTAACCACATTGGTAGTTGAAGACAATGCAACAATAGCAGTTGAACATTCAACAACAGAGGTAGTGATATCACACTCAAGACATTTTAGACATGGTGGTTCAAATCCATCCTGAGCGGAACTGATCTGTTGAGCGCGAAGTGACTCATTCTCTTTTTGCAGATCTTCATAAGCCGCTCTCAATTTCTCAAGCTCTTGCTTCGTTTGAAGATAATCATAGGAGAGCCTTTCATGAGTAGTTGATAGCGTTTCATGACGACTTTCAAGTTCTTGGTACTTAGCATGAAGATTTTTAATGTCTTCAACTAAGGACTGTGAACGTGTCATTTCCACGTCCAACAGGTCATCGCTTTTGTCTAATAGTTTTTGAGTATGTTCCATAGCTCTTTGTTGTTCAGTTGCAATTTTAGAAAGTGTTTTGTAGCTAGGTTTAGATTCACAATCAGAGTCATCTTCACTTGATGTTTGAAAGTAGGCATCACGTGCTTTTACCTTGGCACCGCGTGCCATGAAGCAGTAGGTGGGAGCAGGGTCGTCCTTGTCATCAGCTTCAGCGTTGGTGTAGAAGTCATTGTCTTCAGTGTTGAAGATGGACTTGGCAACATAGGCTGTGGCTAAAGCCAGACTTGCAACGCCCGGGTCGGACTCCTCTTCAGATTCCACCTCCACTTCCTCAGAAGCAGACTCCTCCTCTGAATCCATTTCCTTGCCAACAAAAGCTCGAGCCTTGCGGATGAGCTCTTCTTATGCGATGAAGACTTTGATGAAGACTTGGAAGAAGACTTTGAAGATCTCTTCTTTTTCTTGTCATCGTAATCATATTCCTTGCTCTTCTTCTTCTTCTTCTTCTTCTCATTGTCCCCTTGTGGACACTCGGAGATATAGTGTCCAGCTTTTCTTGCACTTGTGACAGTTCGCTTCTTGTAGTCTTGAGTGGAAGATTCATCATTTCTTGAGCTGGATCGTGAAGACTTTCAAGCCTTTCTTCCTAGTGAACTTCCGAACTTCTTCACAAGCATAGCAAGTTCCTTTCCAATGTCTTCGGGATCATCGTAACCGCAATCGATTCTTCTTGAGACGAGGAAACAACTTTTGCCTTCAAAGCGCGAGTTCGCCATAGTTTGGACCATAGATATCTCTTTTCTCGAGATATTTGGAACTCATGTGTGTTGAGCCTCTCAAGTATATCAGACGGATCGAGTGTCTTGAAGTCAGGACGTTCTTGTATCATGAGGGCAAGGGTGTCAAAAGAGCTGTCAAGTGATCTTAGTAGTGTCTTGACGATTTCATGCTTGGTGACTTCAGTGGCGCCGAGAGCATGAAGCTCATTTGTGATGTCAGTGAGGCGATCAAACGTGAGCTGGACATTTTCATTGTCGTTTCTCTTGAAGCCGTTGAAGAGGTTGCGAAGAACACTGATTCTTTGATCTCTCTGGGTTGAGACGCCTTCGTTGACCTTGGATAGCCAGTCCCAGACTAGCTTCGACATTTCCAGAGCACTCACACGGCCATACTGTCCTTTGGTCAGATGACCACAGATGATGTTCTTTGCAGTGGAGTCCAGTTGAATGAACGTCTTGACATCAGTGGGGGTGACACCTTCACCAGATTTAGGAACGCCGTTCTTGACGACATACCAAAGGTCGACATCAATGGCTTCAAGATGCATGCACATCTTATTCTTCCAGCAGGGATAGTCAGTTCCATCGAACACGTGGCAAGCAGCGGAGACCTTGATTATCCCTGCAGTCGACATAGCTAAAACTCCAGGTGGTTAAACCGAATCACACAGAACAAGGGAGTACCTTGCTCGATACCAATTGAAAGTGCTAGTTACCGACTAGAGGGGGTGAATAGGCGATTTTATGAAAGTCTTCAAAACACGGATGTTTCGAAGACAAACAACAGAAATGACCTAGTTGATATGCAGCGGAAGATAACTACAACAAGCAAGCCATAGTCAAGTATGCAATAATGTGAACGGACAAGACTAGTAGCAACTATGTAGTAAGGATCAGGATGGAAGATAGTATGAAGCCAATCAACAAAAGTAGTCACGCAATGAAGTCAAATAGATAGGGCATACAAGCAATGACTTCACGAAAAAGACAAACTCAAGGTAAAGGAGGGAAGGGATAGAACCAGTCACTTGTTGAAGACATAGGATTTGTTGGACCAGTTCCAGTTGCTGTGACAACTATACATCTGGTTAGGGGGGCTGAGATTCAACTCAGAAGACCGCTGTCGGTGTCAAAACCGGTGGATCTCGGGTAGGGGGTCCCGAACTGTGTGTCTAGGCGGATGGTAACAGGAGACAAGGGACACGATGTTTTACCCAGGTTTGGGCCCTCTTGATGGAGGTAAAACCCTACGTCCTGCTTGATTAATATTGATGATGTGTGTTACAAGAGTGGATCTACCACGAGATCAAAGAGGCTAAACCCTAGAAGCTAGCCTATGGTATGATTGTTGTTCGTCCTATGGACTAAAGCCTTCCGGTTTATATAGACACCGGAGAGGGCTAGGGTTACACAGAGTCGGTTACTATGGTAGGAGATCTACATATCCGTATCGCCAAGCTTGCCTTCCACGCCAAGGAAAGTCCCATCCGGACACGGGACGAAGTCTTCAATCTTGTATCTTCATAGTCTTGGAGTCCGGCCGATGATGATAGTTCGGCTATCTGGACACCCCCTAGTCCGGAACTCCCTCAGTAGCCCCTGAACCAGGCTTCAATGACGATGAGTCCGGCGCGTTGATTGTTTTCGGCATTGCGAGGCGGGTTCCTCCTTCGAATACTTCATAGAAGGTTTTGAACACAAGGATAGTGTCCGGCTCTGCAAAACAAGTTCCACGTAACACCGTAGAGAGAATAATTTTTGCACAGATCCGCTGACGTATTCCGTGGCGTGACATCACACCACGGCCAGGCCTTTATATGAATCATTTTTTATTGTTCCACCTCAGCGTGTTTAGCGAGGCGGTTTCCTTGGCACGTCTTATCAAAGCGTAGATCGTGCCCCCTTATTCCGGGATTCTCATCAATACGAACGTGGGTAACCCAACCGTGCCCGTTGGCACGCCTCCTCTATCAAAGGCGAGTCCTAATCGACCACGGGGTGGGCTCTTGGTATTCAACCTCTTTATAATGAGACCAAGGCCCTCTTCTTTTTACACCCTCCATCGAAGTTCGCCTCATGCTTGAGTTCCAACACCCAAAGCTTCAGATTCAGGCGCTTGGACTTTCGATGATGTTCGGCTCCGACCAGCACGGCCGATGGATGTCTTCCTCCGTCACAGAAGAAGATGTGCTAAAGCTGCGAGACGCCAGGTATCTAACCGGCGAGATCTCGCATAGGCTGCCTGCTCCAGGGCAGGTCATTCCCACTCCTTAGCCTGTCGAGAATGTGGTGTTCGTGTCCCACTTCCTTCGGGGTTTAGGCTTCCCGACGGACCCCTTTGCGCGGGGGATCATGTTTTATTATGGGCTTGATTTGCATGACTTGAATCCAGAGTCCATCCTCCATATCTCGTCATTCATTGTCGTATGTGAGGCCTTCCTCCATATTACCCCCCACTTTGGATTGTGGCTCAAGACCTTCAAGGTGGAGCCAAATATGATCAAGGGGCAGCAAGCGGAGTGCGGAGGGATGGTCATAAGCAAATGTGCTGATGCTCCGTGGCCCGAGGGCTCTTTTCAAGAGGAGCTTGGTTGGCAACGGGAGTGGTTTTATATCACCGCTCCCAGGGGCACCAATGTTGGGGAACGTAGTAATTTCAAAAAATTTCCTACGCACACACAGGACCATGGTGATGGCATAGCAACGAGAGGGGAGAGTGTTGTCTACGTACCCTTGTAGACCGTAAGCGGAAGCAATCACAACGTAGAGGAAGTAGTCGTACTTTCTCCTCGCGATCCTGCCGATCCCAGCGCCGTTACATTCCGGCACCTCCGAGTCGATGATGACGTAGAGGAAGTAGTCAGACGTTCTCCTCACGATCCAGCCGATCACAGCGCCGTTACTCCGGCGCCTCGAGTTCTTGGCACACGTTCAGCTCGATGACGCTCCACGGGCTTCGATCCAGCAAAGCTCCGGGAGGGAGTTCCGTCGGCCTGACGGCGTGGTAGCGATCTTGATGTTTCACCGTCGCAGGCTTCGCCTAAGCACCGCTACAATATGACCGAGGTGGAATATGGTGGAGGGCACCGCACACGGCTAAGGAACGATCTCAAGGATCAACTTGTGTGTCTATGGGGTGCCCCCTGCCCCGTGATATAAAGGAGCAAGGGAGGAGGAGGCCGGCCCTATGTTTGGCGCGCCATTAAGGGGAGTCCTACTCCCACCGGGAGTAGGATTCCCTTTCCTAGTCCAACTAGGAATCCTTCCATGTAGGGGGAGGAAGGGAGAAGGAAGTGGAGGAGTAGGAAAGGTGGCCGGCCCCCTTTTCCCTAGTCCAATTCGGACTAGAGGGGAGGGGGGGCGCAACAGCCTTTTTCCTCTTCCCACTAAAGCCCATCAAGGCCCATTACTTCCCCCGTAACTACCCGGTACTCCGAAAAATACCCGAATCATTCGGAACCTTTCCGAACTCCGAATATAGTCGTCCAATATATCGATCTTTACGTCTCGACCATTTCGAGACTCCTCGTCATGTCCCCGATCTCATCCGGGACTCCGAACTCCTTCGGTACATCAAAACTCATAAACCCATAATATAAGCATCGCATCGAAACCTTAAGCGTGCGGACCCTACGGTTCGAGAACTATGTAGACATGACCTAGAACTATTCTCGGTCAATAACCAATAGCGGGACCTGGATGCCCATATTGGCTCCTACATATTCTACGAAGATCTTTTATCGGTCGGACCGCATAACAACATACGTTGTTCCCTTTGTCATCGGTATGTTACTTGCCCGAGATTCGATCGTCGGTATCCAATACCTAGTTCAATCTCGTCACCGCAAGTCTCTTTACTCGCTACTGTAATGCTTCATCCCGTAACCAACTCATTGGTCACATTGCTTGCAAGGCTTATAATGATGTGCATTACCGAGAGGGCCCAGAGATACCTCTCCGAGCAATCGGAGTGACAAAACCTAATCTCGAAATACGCCAACCCAACAAGTACCTTTGGAGACACCTGTAGTACTCCTTTATAATCACCCGATTACGTTGTGACGTTTGGTAGTACCCAAAGTGTTCCTCCGTGGCAGGAGTTGCATAATCTCATAGTTACAGGAACATGTATAAGTCATGAAGAAAGCATTTAACATACTAAACGATCAAGTGTTAAGCTAACGGAATGGGTCATGTCAATCAGATCATTCAACTAATGATGTGACCTTGTTAATCAAATAACAACTCCTTGTTCATGGTTAGGAAACATAACCATCTTTGATTAACAAGCTAGTCAAGTAGAGGCATACTAGTGACATACCGTTTGTCTATATATTCACACATGTATTATGTTTCCGGTTAATACAATTCTAGCATGAATAATAAACATTTATCATGATATAAGGAAATAAATAATAACTTTATTATTGCCTCTAGGGCATATTTCCTTCAACCAAATGGGCGGCGCTCCCTGCCTTCCGCTCAGGTCCACCACAGCGGCTGGCATCATGGGTCAACAAGGGGCTCGACTGGGGGCCGTCCAAGGACGTTCCTCGCTGCAGGCCGTATTCGAGATCTCCAGAAAGAGGGATCAATCTGGTTGCAGTGGCGCAGGTTATGGTGATCCGGCGCCTCCAGCCTCAAACGTAGCCCCCTCACTTTGTGGGAATTCAATCCGGAGGGACCACGAGCTCTCCAAAATTTTATGGGCATGACGCCCGTGGAGATGTATAAACTGTTCTTCGGATCACAAGGGAAGTGTCCGGACTTGACCGAGGACGCAGGACTAAGCTGCAATCGCCTAGACACTCAAGTAAGTAGCCCTGTAACCGGACAAGCTGTTCATTCATTTATTTTATATATATGCCCTTTAAAGGAGCCGTTTCTTGAACAGGAGTGGATAGCCAAGGCAAAGTTAATAAGGTGTTCGGCTCCCTCCCGGAGACCACGCCGGATCCCATCTTGACCAAGATGTTGAAGGTCGCGCCCTTTGAAGAAGGTGAAGGGGGAGCGGGAAGCGACTGCCCACGAAGGAGGCTATCAAGGAAGGAGGGATTAAAAGTCCCGTCTTCGAGGAGGGAAGAGGACTGCTTGAAAGATCCGGAGGTTAAGGCCTCAAAGAGGGAAGGAATCTTCGTCGGAGAGTCCGCTGGGAAGTAACCCAGCCGCACTATTTCCCCAAGGATCAGCCCTCCAATGAGCCGTATGTAAAAGAAGGGGTCTTGTAAATAAGGAACATCCACTGTATTTATTTATGAAGATAATCGAAATTGTACCTTGTAGTTTGGACCTCGGCCCTTCTCGTGAGAGCTCGTCTTGGGGATCTTCTTCCGAAGATGATGGAGAGCGAAACGCCTCCACCTGTCGCACCCTCATGTGAAGCGGACGAGCCGGAGGTGTCGTCGCGGAGGGTTCCCCCCAGTTCGGCGGGGTCGGAAGGTCCGGCGCCAAGTGGCGTGCCGTCGGAGGAGCTGAAGGATCTGCTCGGGCGAGCGGCTATTTCAGAGGATCACCGTGCTCTAATGGGTACGGTGATTGAAAGAATTGCATCCGCAGAGAGCGGATTGCATGATGCCGTCAGAAGCTTACTGACGGGGTTTGAGGTACGCAAAAATGATGTACCTTCTGACAGTTATGCATATAAAATGCGCCCTATATAGATAGTAGCCCCTGAGACTTGGTATGTTGTCAAAATTGACAATGTGCCGAGGATCAAATTCTTAGATATAACATATCGCCGCTCCCGAACAGGTGGCGGGGCGTCCGTAGGCCAGCCGAACTGCTGAATATGCCGAACTAAAGCGGCAACTTGACGAGGCGGATGAGGACATCGCGCTGGTCAATAAACGGTTTGACGAGTCACAAGGTATGCGACCTCTATCACGGACACCTTGTAAGGGAGCTTGACGCCCATGTCTTACTGTTTGTATGCTTAATGCAGATGGTGCCGCTGCCGTGGAGGAGCTGCGGGCAGAACTCGCTCGAGCGAAAGAGCAAGCCAGAATTAGTAATGCGGCCGCTGTAAAGGCGGCCAAAGAGCTAGAAGCTGAACGGGCTGCTCACTGCCGAAGCAAGGAGGAGATGGCCGATATGGCCAAAAAGTTAAGGAATACTACCAATCGTTGCGCGGTTCTTGAAAAGGAGCGTCAAGCGGAGCAAGAGGGACTAAAGAAGGCCGCCGCCGAATCCAAGAATGCCCAATCGGCTTTGAGAGCTGCCAAGGAGGAGCTGAGTCAGGCCGGGGCAATTGCGGCTGGAAAACCGTTTCTGCTGCGGAGGAAATATCTGATCCAAAGTATGCTCGATTGGATAAATTGTGGAGTTCAGAGGATGCTTATCTGGACTTGGCGGCAGCGCCAGGACGCTTGAGCACTTCCGGGGCCAGAAGGGGCACAGAAGGGAAGAGCTATATTGGTCGCAACTCCATAGTCCTGAGCGTCCTCTGCCGCTGACCGATCGGTTGGCCAAATGGGCCGAGCTGTATCGATTGTCCGGATTTGCCATGAAGCATGTATTGACGCGCTTGTGGCCGGACGGACCCCCGCCGAAGAGCTATTTTGGTTTAGTGCAGCAGTTTCTTGGTGCGGTGCCGCGTATCGACGCAATGAAGCGATCGGCGTGTATTGAGGGAGCGCGGATGGCTCTTGCCCGTGTCAAGACACACTGGGCAGAGATGAAGGCCACTGATGTTGCATCACAGGATTCGGACAAAGGGCCGAGTACCGCCGAGCACTACTTTGAAGAAGTCCCGCCGGCGCTCGTTTAATAGAGACGCAGTGCTCGAAGGATATTATGTTTAAATGACATGTATGATTTGTGAAAACAATGTTTCAAGGTAATATAAGTGCTTTTTATACTTGTGCATTCAAGTAGTAAACTTCTCCTGTCAGGCGGCCGTTTATGTATATGTGTATATAACACGAAAGATGGCAGTCCTTGGCTTCAGCCCCCACGCACATAGTGCGGGGTGTTTGCAAAAAAGCGCTTTTTCACACTTAATCCAACGTCTTGGTCCTGTTAAGGAGGTGATAGCGTAGCAAACCGTGCAACCAGACTATAATGCTTTATCACTTTCACTTAGCCACAGGAGTTGGAGGGTGGGGCTCAGATAGCCCACAGGGCACCGCACTCTCCCGAATTGAAGTGCGTATGTGCTGACCGAAAACCGGTCCTTCGTTAATGCGGAGGAATCCTAAACATTCCAAAGTGAGTCATCGAGTGGTTGACCAGTCTCTCGCTATATCATGATAGTCGATTTTCGGCTTTCTCTCTTTGAGGTGCTCTTGCGGCCGAACCGGGGCACAATCGCGATAGTTCTCCACAGTGCCACGTTAGCGTGAAAATGGAACGTAAGGCAGCAAAACACAGAGCCGGCAACCCAACATTGGACCAAAGATATGATTCGGAGTTGATGCATATAAGGCCTAACTCGAGACGCCGAATACTCCCTAAGGTATTCGGTCTTTATGAAAATGGGCAGAATAATGCCCTAAGCCCCTGGTGTCCAGGTACACGCAAAAAATTCTAGTGCGCCAATGCCAAAGCACCAGCCTCCTCCTCGGTTATATTAAGGAACCGTGGGGGATGTATATCAACAAGAGACAGTGAAAAAAGGTTTACGCAGGGTCTTAATCTGAAAAGAATCCTTGCAATGGGTCCCTACTACACGTCTGCGCCTGTGTCTCCGTTGTGCCGTATCCTGGGTGGGTGTAGCACGTTGTTCATGTGTAAAAGGGAGGAACTTAGTTTAAAAGAAAAAGGATCGTGCGAAAAATGTACTTAATATAAACAAAGTACGGTTCGAAGAAGTGAATAAAATGGAGCTTTATTGTCTCTTGTTATACATGCATGCGGCCCCGCGTATGGGGGTATGCCGCTAGTAGGCGCCGGACTCGTCTAGCCGTGTCCGGGGTTTGAATGACCAATTCAGGTTCTTTGCCGAGTAGAGCCTCCTGTGGGGCTGTCAAGGCAGTCTCCCGTTCTTCCGTGCTTGAGTAACACTTAATACTTCCTTTTAACGAGATGATGCCGCGTGGACCGGGCATTTTAAGTGTTAGAGATGCATAATGTGGTATTGCGTTGAAACGGGCGAAAGCTTCGCGTCCCAATAGTGCTAGATGGCTACTTTTAAACGGGGCGACATGGAAGAGTAACCTTTCGCGACGGAAGTTGTCGGATGAGCCAAACACAACTTCTAGCAGTATGGAGCCCGTACAATGGGCATATGGGCCTGGCATTACTCCTTTAAAGGAGGTGTCGCTACGGCAAATTTTGGTTGGGTTTATCCTCATCCTGCGGATTGTATCCTGATATATCAGGTTGATGTCACTGCCGCCATCCATGAGGACTTGTGTAAATTGGAATCCGTCGATTATAGGATCCAATATCAAGGCAGTCCATCCTGCATTCCGGATATTTTCGGAATAGTCCTGATGATCGAAGGTGATTGGTTTTGACAACCAGTGTGCGGCGCGCCTTTTAGTGGGCGCCGCTCTGTTTTCCCTTTGATCACGTGAAGTGAGTTTACTGTTTTAACCTCCCGTGGGAAAGTTTTTGTTTTCGGAGTGCTGCTTTTTGGATTTCGTCACTTTCACTTGGTGTGTCGAGCCCCTTGTGTTCGGGCGTTAAGTCGGCCGGACTGCTTGAAGACCCAACAATCTCTGTGGGTATGGTTTGCGAGCTTCCGGAGGTACCATGTATTTGACACAGTCTATCCAGAATCTTGTTTAGGTCGGATAGCTCGTCACTGTTATCCTTTAGGGGCAGTGTTTTGTTGTTCGGCCGAGAGCTTTTGAATCCGGCGTTGACCGCCGTACTATTTGGGCCATTTTCCTTATTCCGACGCTGATCTTTTCTGCGTCGTGATTTCCCATTTCCATCCCTGATTTCGGATGTACTCGGGTCGCTGGTGCTGCATCTAGCCAGCCAGCCGTCCTCTCCCGTGCAAAAGCGGGTCATGAGGCTTGTTAATGCGGCCATTGTTCTTGGCTTTTCTTGGCCGAGGTGTCTGGCGAGTCATTCGTCTCGGACGTTGTGTTTGAGAGCTGCTAAGGCTTCGGCGTCCGGACAGTCGACTATTTGGTTCTTTTTAGTAAGGAACCTGTTCCAGAATTTCCAGGCTGACTCTCCGGGCTGTTGAGTTATGTGACTTAGATCGTCTGCATCCGGAGGGCGGACATAAGTCCCCTGAAAATTTGTCCGAAATGCCTCCTCGAGCTCTCCCCAGCTTCCAATGGTATTTTCGGGGAGGCTTTTAAGCCAATGCCGAGCTGACCCTTTGAGATTAAGGGGTAAGTATTTTATGGCGTGGAGATCGTCTCCCCTGGCCATGTGTATGTGTAGGATGTAATCCTCGATCCAGACTCCAGGGTCTGTTGTTCCGTTGTATGCCTCTATGTTTACGGGTTTGAATCCCGCTGGAAATTCATGATCCAGCACCTCATCGGTGAAACATAGGGGGTGTCGGCGCCCCTATATTTGGGTGTGCCGTGATCTTGAATTTTGGCGTATTGCATTGCTTTGTGAGCCTGCTTTCTTGGCCCATATATGGATCTAAGCGGGCCATCCTCTTGATGTGAATCCTTATGCGGATCGCATATTGGCTTGTGTCTTGGCGCCATTCGCGCTCTCTTTTTGCCGTGGGGTCGTCCATCCGACCGGGTGGCCTTCTTACTTTTTAATTGTGGGGGCTCTAAGGCCTCCTCGTCGAATCAGGCAGTAGCTTTCTTTTGGTAGCTATTTGTTCGTTGATCGTCGCCCGTGCGTGTCTGCGGTGCTGAATACTTTGCTCCATCTGATCCTGAGTGCATCTTCCGGTGTTTTGAGCTTCCGCTTCTGCTTTTTCAGGCTACGCGTAGTAGCGA
This sequence comes from Aegilops bicornis, assembly GCA_021605145.1. Classification (NCBI taxonomy): domain Eukaryota; kingdom Viridiplantae; phylum Streptophyta; class Magnoliopsida; order Poales; family Poaceae; genus Aegilops; species Aegilops bicornis. Next base: position 610,349,899 of record CM038674.1, on the reverse strand, counting down.
CGAGCCTTTTCTGGAGGTCATTTTGCTCCAATAGTTTGTCCGGCGTGATATCATCCGGACTGTTGTCTTTGCCGGGGACAGATTGTTTATCCAAGTTGTCTTGTTCGGACGATTGCTCGATAGCTTGTTCGTTGTCCACCGGTTCGCCCTGCTCTATGGCTGGGTCTTTGTTGAGGCGGGACTTTGTTCGGCGTTTACGTTGCCGTTTGACTGCTTTTGAGAGATTTATCCTTCGTGGCGTCCCGTTGTTCCTCGTCTTCATTTCCTTTAGGTGTATCCACCATGTATACATCATGGGATGAGGTTGTCCAGCATCCTATAGGTGCTGGTTCATTGTTGTCTCCTACATCGTCGTCCATACCGTCGATGTCTTCAGTCAATCGAGCACGTCGTGTAGGCTATCGTCAGTTGCTACGAAGTGGGTGGTGGGTGGGCGTTGAATTTCTTCGTCGTCCGTATCCCAACCTTCCTGACCGTGGTCCGGCCAGGGCTTTCCGGATAAAGAGAGAGACTTTAGTGAATTCAGGATGTCGCCAAAGGGCGAGTGCTGAAAGATGTCATGACCGTGAACTCCATAACGGGCGTAATCGGATTCGATTGGCAAGGGCGCGGAGGGTTCGGAGTCCGGGGAGGAGTCCGGCACCCTGGAGTCGAGGTCTTCGCAAAGGACAGGGATGGAGTTCGGCTCGATCGCCATAGAGATTAAAGCCCCCGAGGCGGTGTCCAGCCACTCGTCCTCGATCGAAGAATCCGGCTCCGGATTAAGGGTCGGAGCGGATTCTGGTGCGGCCTCCAGGGCACTGTTCGGCTGCAGAGCTAGATCATGCCCATCGAGACAGTCGCGGTGCGGCAGCTGCGGCTCGAATCCGTCGGCGATCAAGTCTCCGCGGATATCGGCCGTATAGTTTAAACTTCCAAATCTGACGGCGGCGGCGTAGCTTTCGATCTGCTCCAGATGGCCAGCGAATTGGCCCATGATGCAAGGCCGCGAACACGAAGATCTGTCCGGGAGAAAAGTCTCACCCTGGACCGCGTCGTTGTTGATGATCGACGGAGCCCGCAGGCCTATCAGTGGCGACATAGAGGAACTCTCAATGACAGCACCACTGTCGGGGTCAAAACCGGCGGCTCTCGGGGAGGGGGTCCCGAACTGCGTCTAGGAGGATGGTAACAGGAGACAAGGGACACGATGTTTTACCTGAGTTCGGGCCCTCTTGATGGAGGTAAAACCCTACGTCCTGCTTGATTAATATTGATGATGTGTGTTACAAGAGTGGATCTACCACGAGATCAAAGAGGCTAAACCACGGAAGCTAGCCTATGGTATGATTGTTGTTCGTCCTATGGACTAAAGCCTTCCGGTTTATATAGACAGGAGAGGGCTAGGGTTACAGAGTCGGTTACAATGGTAGGAGATCTACATATCCGTATCGCCAAGCTTGCCTTCCACGCCAAGGAAAGTCCCATCCGGACACGGGACGAAGTCTTCAATCTTGTATCTTCATAGTCTTGGAGTCCGGCCGATGATGATAGTTCGGCTATCCGGACACCCCCTAGTCCGGAACTCCCTCAACCGCGTCTTCACCTTATTCCCCTTGAGCTAAGGACACACAGTCCTCGCCCAATCACTCTGGTAAGTCTTCAAGGTAGACTTCCGAACCTTCTAGAACGGCGTTCACGGCAATCCACAATGACTCTTGGATGCTCAAAACACGACGCTTAACGGCTGGAGGATTCACAATCCTCAAGTGTAATAAGTCTTCGTGTCACCTGAGACGGAAAACTCGTGATGCCTAACACTCTTTGGCTTTGGGTGTTTTGGGCTTTGTCCTCGCAAGGATTTGTCTCCCTCAAAGGCTTCGAGGTGGGTTGCTCTCAAACGACAAAAGCCGTGCACTAACTCTGAGCAGCCACCAATTTATGGTGTAGGGGGTGGGCTATTTATAGCCACTGGGCAACCCGACCTGTTATGTCCGAAATGACCCTGGGTCACTAAAGAACTGACACGTGTTCCAACGGTCAGATTTCAAACACTCACGACAACTTTACTTGGGCTACAAGCAAAGCTGACTCATCCAGTTCTGGATATGTTTTGCTGTCATTGTCTTCGCTCGAAGACATAGGATTTGGGTTGAGCATCACTTGATCATTACGACTATGATCACTTGGACCCCACTTAGCAAAGACGGTGGTTCCTACGACTCAATCAAAGAAGAAAAGGAAACAACGAAACAACACGATCTTCAAGGCTCCATAGTCTTCACTCAATGTCTTCTCATGTCATAGTCTTCAATGTGAATATCTTCACATACCACCATTGTCTTCAATGTCTTCATACATTTTAGGGGTCGTCTCCGGTAGGTAAACCGAATCAATGAGGAACACTACCTGCGTTATCCTGCAATTCTCATAAACGCATTAGTCCCTCAACCACATTTGTCGTCAATACTCCAAAACCAACTAGGGGTGGCACTAGATGCACTTACACTGGGCCACTTCTTCACCAATGGCCTTACGCCTCTCCTCATTGAAACACCGAAGGAATTTCTTGACCGACTTAAATTTCAGATCAATATTGAGAGTGTGCTCAGTGAGTTCCCTCGATACACCCAGCATGTCAGAAGTTTTCCATGCAAAGATGTCCCGGTTCTCACGGATGAACTTGATGAGCGTGCTTTCCTATTTGGGATCCAAGTTAGCACTGATACTGAACTGCTTGGATGAGTCGCCAGGAACAAAATCAACCAGCTTGGTGTCATCGGCCGACTTAAACTTCAGCACCGGATCATGCTCTATAGTTGGCTTTTTCAAAGATGTCATATCTGCCAGGTCAACATTGTCCTTGTAAAACTTCAATTCCTCTATTGCATAGACAGACTAAGCATAAGCAGCATCCCCTTCTTCACATTTTAGGGCTATCTTCTGACTCCCATGCACTGTGATGGTCCCTTTATAACCCGACATCTTGAGCTATAGATAAACATAAAACGGCCATGCCATGAACTTGGCATAAGCCGGCCGTCCAAACAGAGCGTGGTACGGGCTCCTGATTTTAACCACTTCAAAGGTTAACTTCTCAGCCCTGGAATCATGCTCATCTCCAAAGGCCACTTCCAGCTCAATCTTGCCCACCGGGTACGCTGATTTACCAGGCACCACTCCATGGAAAATAGTGTTGGATGTCTTAAGATTTTTGTCAATTAACCCCATGCGACGGAAAGTCTCATAATAAAGGAATGCTACTACCTCCATCCACGAGTACCTTAGTGAATTTGTATCCACCAACTTGAGGCGCCACCACCAAAGCTAAGTGATCCGGGTTATTGACCCGGGGAGGGTGATCCGCTCGACTCCACATAATGGGCTGCTCAGACCATCGCAAGTAATGAGGAACCGCCGGCTCAACGGTGTTCATGGCCCGTTTGTGGAGCTTCTGGTCCCGCTTGCATAAACTCGTGGTGAACATGATACTGCCCACTATTCAACTGCTTCAGATTACTCTGATATCCGGTTTGCTGCTGCTGCTGCAGACCCCCCTGGCTGGATTGCTGATTGTAACCACCCTAATTACCTTGATTATAACCACCCTGATTACCTTGGTGGCCCTTGAAGCCGGAATTAGAACCACCACCTCTATAACCCGGGCCATGAGAACCGCCGCCGCCTGGCCCATGATTGCTATGAAACGAGTCAGAATTTTTGAAAGCCCTCATAATGGAACAATACTTCCAAAGGTGAGTCGCTGGTTTCTCCTCCGTGCCATGCTTTGGACAGGGCTCGTTAAGCAATTGCTCAAGAGTAGGACCTGGTCCACTGTTCCGAGGAGGCGGCCTCCCCTTACGATGCTTATTATTGCCCTGTGCATTGGTGTTAGCCACAAACTCCGAGCTACCATCAGCCTTGCGTTTACAGTTGCCCCACTGATTCATCGGGTTATGCTGCTGACCCTTGGCGTTGTCGTTGTTCTTTCCCTTCCCTGTCTTTTCATCGTCAGACTCGGGCTCGTTGGTACTATCAGAGTCAGCATATTTGATTAGAGCCGCCATCAGCTGCCCCATATCATTACAATTGCGCTTGAGCCTCCCCAGCTTCTGCTTAAGAGGCAAAAAACGATAATTTTTCTCCAACATTAAGACCGCAGAGCCGGCATTCATGTTATCCGATGAATGTATGATAGCTTTGACCCAGCGCACCCAATGGGTCGTTGATGTACCCTCCTCTTGAGCGCAAGTAGCCAAGTCCACAATCGACATGGGCTGCTTGCATATGTCCTTAAAATTCTGAATAAACCGGGCTTTTAACTCAGCCAATGACCTGATGGAATTAGCCAGCAGCCCCTTTAACCAAGTACGGGCCATTCCATCCAGCATCATGGTGAAGTACTTGGCACACGCAACGTCATTGACTTCCAATAATTCCATGGCCATCTCATAACTTTCAATCCACGCCTCAGGGGGTAAGTCGGCTGTGTAATTAGGCACCTTTCGAGGTCCATTGAAATCCTTGGGCAAACGCTCATTACGCAGAGCCGTTACCAAACAGGGTACACATGTAGATCTAGAGGTCACGTCTGCCTCGATCGAAGACATTGGATAAACCGGAAGGGGCTGGTGAGCCGCCCGCTGAGCCGCCTGCTCGGCTTCTTGACGCACTCTGTCTTGATCAACCAAGTTAAGAGCTCCATCACGCGCCGGGTCATGCCCACGCGGCTGGTCATGGCACTGGGCATTGCTCGAAACGGCTGGCACGTCCATGTGCCTGCTATAACTCTGGCTTGGGCGAGGGGTCGAGTGAATCCTATCTCGACTGTAAGAACATGCCTCCTGCTGCGCCAATGCTGTCTGAAGAAGTTCTCTGACCCTTCGTGTTTCAACCGCTATTGGAGAGTCGCCGTCCACCGGGAGAGCTGCCAATCATGCCGCCGTAGCAATCATGTTCTCCAAAGGATTAGAATAATGGCCCGGTGGTGTCGGTACATGCTGAGGCGGAGCGGTATTTAGACGAGGGGGTTCTGTCATGCGTGGTTGAACCGGCGTTCCAACCCCAGGGTGCCGCAGCCCTGTTTACCTCCAGCGGATTACTGGGCCCTGCACCAGGCGTGAGGAAGAGGTTTCTAGCCTCGTAAACCGGAGGTAGACGGTGCCTCCTCCTCATGATCTCATTTGAATCGTTTTGATCCATCGTAAGTTGGAAAGCCTCCGACTGAATCCGTTGGGCCTGAGCATCCAAAGCAGCCCGTTCCGCAGCTATCCTAACGTCCACCGCCGCCGGGTCTTCCTTGGTTAGTGCTACCTCATCATGTAACTTTGCCACCTCCGCATCATGCTGAGCTTGATTCGTTGGGTTGACCACGGCTGTTAACAGAGCCGTCAATTTATCCATTAAAGCCATCAAAACCTGAGCCGGCGGGCGCACAGGGACTCTTGCTCCGGCTGCCATCACCGCCGCTGCGGTTGAAGAATTTTGCCCAGGCTGGGTACCAGCCATGAAGATCCCGACTCTATTTTGCGGCTCATAGGGGTCCGGAATACTGTCGCCATCGGAATAGCCCCCAAACCTGCCATCTTGCAGCTGATACAACGAAGTAGTCTCGCCCGTGGATGACTCACCATCAGAGTAGATGGCTGTCTCACCGCCAGACATAGATCCTTCATCAAATTCCGCTCCGTGGATGCATCCCACGAAGGCACGCTTCACGGCGGGCTGAGCTCGGGCGGGTCTCCCACGCTGAGCCGTCTCGATGATGTCGGTGCAGATGTCTGGCTCAGGGCCTGGCTCGCTGATCTTGCCGATGAAGACGTGGATTCCACCGAAGGGGACCCGGTACTCGTACTCAATTAAGCCGGCCTCGGGGCCCTAGCCTGCATCGTCGATGTAGAGCTTGCCGCGATCACTCTTGGTCATCCGGCCCACAACATATCCCTTGAGCCCTTCGAAGCTACCCTTTAAGAACTCGAAACTAACGTGCGCTGGCCCCACGATGGGCGCCAACTGTCGTGGAAAGGTCATGGCAGATGTCCTAGGAAAAGGACTTAGTCGTGGAGCCATCGCAACTAGGTAGTTTAAATGGGTTAAACGGGACAAAGGACACGGGAGTTTATGCTGGTTCGGCCCCTTGCGGTGAAGGTAAAGGCCTAATCCAGTTTGAGGTGGTATTGCTTATGTCTTGATTACCAGGGAGCAAATCCGCTTGACCTAGCTTTCGATCTATTGTTTCTTGTCTTGAACCGCCACCAGGTCGTCCCTTTATATACACAGGTTGATGCGCAGCGGCTCACGGAGTCCTGGCCGGCTCATAGATAACGTGTCCGGCTCGGTGACTACTTTTACATGCCTTACAATACAAGTCTTTACATATATGTCGGTTCACCCCTACAGGCCTTAAGTTTCCTTTGGGCCTTGGGCCCTTAACTAACCCGCCATCTTGAATGTCCTCATGGGCTTTATATGATGAATCGCCATAGGTATAACCCGGCTCCTCCTGGGTGGGTCATACCTAATAGTTATATCCCCAACAGTCACCAAAACACATAACTCATATAATACATATCGTCATCGAACGTTAAACATGTGGACCCTATGGGTTCGAGAACTATGTAGACATGACTGAGACACCTCTCTGGTCAATAACTAATAGAGGAACCTAGACGCTCATATTGGTTCCTACATATTCTATGAAGATCTTTATCGGTCGAACCGTAATGTCAACATACATTATTCCCTTTGTCATCGATATGTTACTTGCCCGAGATTCGATCATCGGTATCTTCATACCTAGTTCAATGTTGTTACCGGCAAGTCTCTTTAATCTTTACGTAATGCATCATCCCGCAAATAACTCATTCGTCACATTGCTTGGAAGGCTTCATATGATGTGCATTACCGAGAGGGCCCAGAGATACCTCTCCGATACTCAGAGTGTCAAATCCTAATCTCGATCTATGCCAACCCAACAAACACCTTCGGAGATACCTGTAGATCATCTTTATAATCACCCAGTTACGTTGTGACGTTTGATAGCACACAAGGTATTCCTCCGGTGTCCGGGAGTTGCATAATCTCATAGTCGGAGGAATATGTATTTGACATGAAGAAAGCAGTAGAAATAAAACTGAGCGATCATTATGCTAAGCTAATAGATGGGTCTTGTCCATCACATCATTCCACTAATGATGTGATCCTGTTCATCAAATGACAACTCATGTCCATGGCTAGGAAACTTAACCATCTTTGATCAACAAGCTAGTCTAATTGAGGCATACTAGGGACGGGGTGTTTTGTCTATGTATTCACACATGTATGAAGTTTCCGGTAATACAGTTCTAGCATGAATAATAAACATTTATCATGATATAAGGAAATATAAAATAACAACTTTATTATTGCCTCTAGGGCATATTTCCTTCAACAACGTCACAGACGCCACCATCATCCGCCACTAGAAGTCACGTCCCCCCGATCTTGTAGCTGACTGGAATCGTAAGGAGCCTCTCCGTGAAGATGAAAGCCGCCATCAGCATGCCGACACACAGCTTCCAGCAGCCCCTCGATGGTGCCTCCTCGTGCCACCGGCCAGCCAAGGCCACACAACGACGGATCTGGGAAGGACTCTAGATCCGCAACTATAGTTCCACCCGTCAGCATGGAGAGCAGTCGCCCTCTGAATGGAGGGCCGCCACCGCCACTACCCATCCGGTCAAACACTCCGCCGACCATGGTGCTTTGATCACTGCCATGCAGTAGTACACTGGCCTTACTACTGTCCCTGGTATCCCCGCGTGAAGCGCCCCATCTGCCTCATGGGAGAACCGCCGCAACCACCCTCCCAGGAGCCTATGTGCCGGCCCGCCGCCCCCGCGGCCCTAGATGGCCCCAGCGGCGATAGGGAAGGGTTGAGGGAGTCTGGGGGATAGGGTTTGGGGAGCCCCTAGCGTCTCCCAATGGGAGGCGAGACGAGGGGATACGAGGGGTATGGCTTATCCTCCAAAAACACGAAGTTTACAACCAAATTTAAATTGTCACGAATACATCGGAAGAAAATGAACTGATACATCTACTGGTTGCTAATGTGATTTCACATGTGCTTAACCAAGTCATTTTGGAGTTGCATATGAGTACGGCAATCACACATTTCATAATGCAATTGGGTGAACTATTTAAACTTTGTCGATTTTTGGTGCTCTAACCCAACATTTTCACCCTGATATTCAAACAATTGGTCGTAGATGTTGTTATCTCACTCATCATCCACAATCATGTTGTGCATGATCACACAAGCATACGTCACCTCCCAAAGCTTCTTGGTGCAACATGTCGGTGCATGGTGTCGAATGATAGCCAATCGAGATTGAAGCACACCAAAAGCACACTCCACATCCTTCCTAGCACTCTCTTGTGTTTGGGTAAATCTTTGCCTCTTCTCCTTTCGGATTGGATATTGTCTTCACAAGAGTTGACCACTGAGGATAAATACCATCAGCTAGGTAGTATCCCTTGTTGTACTAGTGGCCATTGATCTCAAAGTTGACCTTTGGGCAGTGACCTTCTGCAAGCCTTGCGAACACACTACAAAAAAATACACTTCTGTGATGATACGTGTTTGTCACAGTAGGTCACGTTTTTTGTCATGCATGTACATCCATGACGATTTTATGACAGAATCAATATAGTCATACTGTCTTTGTCGTAGAACTGTTCCATGACATTAACAAAATTATCATCACGGAAGTGTCCACTTCCATGACGATAAATCGCGCGTCACAGAAGTGCTTTCGTCAAGGGTGACCGACACGTGGCATCCACCGTAACGGAACGCAGTTAAGCTATCGGGTCGGGTTTTGGATCCGATAACCCGTTAACAGCCCCGACCAATGGGGATTTTCCACGAGTAAAATCATCATTGGTTGGAGGAAACACGTGTCGGCTCATCGTTGGGACAGATGTCATCCACTCATTGGACATGTCGTGGTTTTGTCATGGCAGATGTCCTCATGAAAGGACTTAGTCGTGGAGCCATCGCTACGGGTTAGCTTAAAGGGGTTAAAGCAGACAAGGGACGCAAGAGAGTTTTATACTAGTTCGGCCCCTTACGATGAAAGTAAAAGCCTACGTCTAGTTGTGATGGAATTTATGGGATTTCGATGACCAGGGAGCGAATACGCTTTGCCTGAGTCTCGAGTTGTTGTCTGTTGTCCTGAACCGCCGCCGGGTCGTCCCCTTATATACACGGGTTGACGCCCATCGGTTTATAGAGTCCCGAGGCCGGCTCATAAACGTGTCCGACTCGGTCTCCGCTCTTTCTATCTTACAATGCAAGTTACATGTTTGATGCCGGTTTATAGCTACATGCCTTAAACTGGTTATGGGTCTTGGGCCTTTACTCAGCGTCACCGTCTGTCTTCATGGGCTTCAAGTTAATCCGGCCTCTCCTGGCCGGTTTACGCCCAGTAGTAATATCCCCAACATTAGGCCCTAGACTGATTTGAACTGGTTCATGTCAGTTCTTAAGAAAACTTCGTCTTCTACATTTTCACATAATTTTGTAAACCGCCGTGACATCATCTTCCCAAATCGTGGCAAACCATTGTGACGTCATCTGTTAAACTGTGCATGACACATCTTCATTAACGGGTCTCCAACAATCGAGGCGACACCTCCGCTTTCCAAATTTTTGGCTCCTCGATTTTCGCGCCTGACACTTATCCCTTGCCTTTATAAATAGGGCCGAGGGGTCATTTTCGTCTTTCCCCCTCGTGCCTCTTTACATCGTCGTCTTCCTTGCGCTGCTCAACCCTTGGAGCTCCGCCGCCACTGTCGACCGTCGCCTCTGCCTCGACTCTGGCCGCTGCATCACCCTGAACGTACCAGAAAACTGCGGCGCCCCTCCGCTTCCTCATCGGCACAGGTAGCTTTCTGCTCTTTCCGCCATAGATCTGTTCTAGGGTTTCGGTGTTCGTCGCTGTTCTTCGGTGTTCATCAGAGTCCATTACCTGCATAATAGGCCTTTGATCCTAGACCTTGATAGTTATCCTGTCCAATGATAGTCGTAGCTCTTTTCCCATCTAACGCGCCTTGCTAAGATAGAAGATCCCATCTGAACCTTCCTCCACTGTTTCGGCACCGCTTCTTAAATCTGAATATATTTTCCTTTTCTGACATGCCACAGATCCAAAATAGTAATACCAGCTTGTGAAATCTGTTTTCCTTTACTTATACATCTGCAGTCTTGACTCTTGAATGTTTACACTAGGCGGTTTAACTTTGTAGAAAAAATGACAACCCGGTATATACCATTAGTCCCCTTGTTGAACCGCCAACGTATTTCCGCTTATCACCTCCACTGGCGTACTGTTTCACTGTTAAACTCCGGTTTGTAAATAGCTGACTCCGGTTTAGCAATATACTTACATCTTGTATCACTATATAACTGTCCAATGTAAATCTTAAACCGGAAACCATTATATTGTAGATCTCCATTGCCATGGCCAAACAAGTGTATGAATGCAATTGGGTCCCTTCTCGAGTAACAGAAGAACAGTTAGACAACCTTGTCAAAACGTGCGCTTTAAGCAAGAAAAATGTCATTCACTGGAGGGTCCCTGGCCCGGAATGTCCTCCTACTCCCAAAGACGGAGAAGTTGTTGTTTTTGCTGATCACCTAAGCCGGGGTTTCAGCCCTCCCGGTTCAAAATTCTTCCGGGATGTAGTGGCCAACTTCCAACTGTGCCCACAAGATATTGGTCCTAACTCTGTAACTAACATCTGCCACTTTCAAGTGTTTTGTGAGGTTTACCTTCAAGAGGAACCTTCAGTAGAGCTATTCAGGGATTGCTTTCATCTGAACCGCTGCACAGAGTTCAAAGATGGGTCTAACACAGAACTGGGCGGGACGGCGATTCAGAAAGGGAAAGAAGTCACCTTTCCTCACGCCAATCTCCACAGTCACCCCAAAGATTGGAACCAGACCTGGTTTTACTGCAAGGACACGTCTCTAGTTGATGAAAACCCCCTGCCGGGTTACCGTCTTGAATGTCTGAGCAACACACACCCTTTTCCTCAAAGGCTGACTGCTAAAGAAAGAAGCAAATATGCTCCTCAACTATCCAAGCTTAGGGCCTTTATGGCCAACGGTTTAACAGGAGTTGACTTTGCACGCTGCTGGATAAGTTGGAGCGTTTTTCCTTTGATCCAACGCCCCGGTTTGATGTGTGAGTATACAGGAGAACTGAATGATGTTCAACGGCACATTGATATTCAGCTGACAGATGAATAAGTCACTGAGGCTGTAAAAAAGATGCTGAATGAACCGGAGGCTACCTGTGCTTAAACCGGACTCCCCCCTTTCTGCACCATCAACAAACCGCTAGCCTTAAGATTCATACTATTCATTTTATCTGAAATTGCTTCTGTCCTGATGTGTTCTGAAAATGTGATGACTTTTTGGCAGGACAATGATCCATTTTGGAACAAGAAACCTCCACAAGACAAACCGGCGAAGCTAACCCGCCAAAAGACAAAAGTTGTGAAAAGACCAGCTAACCAGAAGAGAACCACTGCAGCCTCCGATCCACCGGTTGATGATGATGTGGGTAACTCGGATTTTGAGGTAGAACTTGACTCACTTGGCTCATTTTTCATACACCTTATTGATGATGATTATTGCGAGGACGACGCTGAAGTCAGTCATGCCGATGCTGTAGAGGTAATCATCCTTTCCTCCGATTCAAGCCCTTTGACTTCACTAACAACCCGTCGAGCAAACCGGAAAATTAAATTTTCACATCCTCTTGCTTATTTGGATCCAAACTTTCTTATGAAGACACAACAAGACGAGGCTACGCCAGCCCGGCAAGATAGCGGCCAGGTAGTTATGTCCACCGGTTTACCGAACAGCCCGGTTCGGAAACGACTATCAGAGGTCTCTAATTCGCTTGACATGTCATGCCCCAAAGTAGGCTGTTTTCGTCAACCTCTTAATCCGTCTGACTCCAATTATCAGGGCACTTCTCATTCATCCTCTGGCACGTCGTCAGCCACCAAACTTCCACCTCTCAAAACAGTTATTGGGTAAGCTGTTCACTTGCCTTATTCTTGATATGCATTTTATATGCTATACTGACCTTCGTGTTTTTATTTTGTCAGCGCTAAGCCAGACCAAGAAAGAAAGCTCGCCTGAACAAACCATCAGATGAAGATATTTCTTTGAACTGGAGAAAACTCCAGATCATGTAGAAGCCCACCATGATGATGTGCTGAATGATCCACCGCCTCAAGACGATGACTTTGTTACTGAACCGGCAGACATCGACACCACATGCCATGCTGACGAACCTGCCCATTCTCTTCGAACTTACAAAACGGCAAGTCTAGCAAAGAATATCAATAAACCAGCGACCCCAGTACGAGCTGCTGCTGAAAAGGATGATGACGTTCTGATTACTGGCGTTGGCTATACAGATCCAGGGAATCCTGTTGCTTTGTCGAAGCATACAACCAAGGAGGAACTTTCTGCAATTAGTAAAGGCAAATGGAATGCCGATCTGTCCACCTATACCCATCTGACCGCTCAAGACCTTCATTCCGGCTATCTGAACCGTCTGTTCACGAGCCGTGACTATGAAGCCGGTCTGGTCAATATGATGAAGGAAAAATATGAGGTAACTTTATGCATACTTCTCTTGCTGTATTGTGTTTGCAATTTATCAACTGTAGTAGCCCCCAAGTGACGGTTAAAGATAACAACTTAAACCAGGATTTTGATAGAAATCTTCGAGCTTGCAACAATGCATTTTAACTTCACCGATGTAGCCTCCAAAGGCCGGTTTAACTGTATAGAGATGAAGCGGGACTTTATAGAAGAATTCCCAAGTGCAAGTTATGAGCAAATACACATTAGCCCCCAAGTGCCAAGCTTAATACTTGTATTGTGCTTTAGCCCCCAAGTGCCAAGGGCATAACTTGTTATGGGCTTGGTAGTTCAAGTATTTACAGTTATCTGACCATATGACTGTCTCTTTGTAGGCTGAGCTAAGCAAAAAGGAGAGCCAAACCGCTGATCTTCAAGAAAACCTTAAATTGCAACAAGATGAAACCTCCAAGGAAAAGGCAAAGCTGACCAGCGCTTTAGGCGCTATGGAGAAACTGAAAGAAGGCTTCAACAAGGAACGGTCGGCTTGGGAAAATGAAAAATCCGATTTGATCAAAAGGGCCGAGAAAGCAGAAGCTGCTCTTAAACCGGTGGTTGATGAACTGACCAGCATAAAGCGGCAGGTTCATGCCATGACCGCAGCCGTGTTTGGTAAGCATCTGTAACTCCCTATTTTACCATATTCTTTCATGTATCTGCCGGTTTACTAACCCATGCAATGATATAGGAACTCGTATTGGCCACTTGGGATCTAACATTCAGAAGAAGTTAAAAGCAGCCTATACTCTGATAGAGCAGCTCTATACCGGCGCGCAACGGATCATATATACTGCTTCTCACAACAATCCTCCTCCCACCTTGATTAAAGATACTTTAGAAAGGTTACCTATGCTACCTACCCGGGTTGATGAACTGAAAAAGTCTGCTGCTAGGACGGGCGCTTTGGCTGCACTGACCCGGGCAAAGGCATGGGTACCTGACTTTGATCCAATTGAAGCAGCTCAAAGCTACCCCAGTTTGAAGGAAGACGGGACAGAATTCGGCGAAGATGATCTCCGGATCATAAACCGGGAGGTACGCCCATTGGCTTGTCAACTAGTTGAAGAAGCGGACCTGTCATACTATCAAGCAAACTATGATGACAAGAACAAGCGGGTTGCTGCACCAATCCCCGAAGCTCGTAATCTTATCCCGCCAATCCGTGAAGCACACTTATGCCCCGACATTGAACCGCCAACGCTGATAAGTGATGAAGCTGTATTCCAAGCCCTAATCGGAATTGGATCGGGCAACTGTTGATTTCAACCTTTGGGTAGAGAAGAAGAAGCTGATCCGGTGGCGAGATGACCATAACCGTCGTGCCAAGCTGGTGACCAAGCATGAACCGGAGGCCGGTTTAGCTTTCTACATGCCGCGACATGTATTTTGAGAAAACAATGATCCTGTTGGGCACTGGAAAGCCTTGTAATAGGCTTAGTTAAAATATTTGTTCTGATATGCCTTCGTGCATACTTATCTGCAATTGGCACCGGCTTGATTCATCATACATAAGATATGATCTATATATTTATATGTGCAAGCTGTTTCTATGGACAAGAAGCTTAAAAGCATACAGCGGTTTACCGTGCGGGTCATGATACCCATATATATATATATATATATATATATATATATATATATATATATATATATATATATATATATATATATATATATATATATATATACTATTCATCACCCAGGGTGCAGAATAAGTTATTCTTCATCCGAGGTAATCTTACGATCACTTCATAATTAAATTGCATTTGAAAGTCAAATAGTCACATTCCTATTGTATTATATTTCCCTAACCAAAGATGATAACTTAGGTTGTGACATATAATCAAAAATGGAAATATATAATACCTGCAACTTTTATGCATGATGTTGGCAGGCCAACCTTGTAGCGGGGCTTATAACCCAATATTTTTAGGAGAAAAACTACTCCTGTTGAGATAAAGCCGGTTTACAATGTAAACCGTGCCGGTTTACGATAAACACCGGTTCACCCCATAATAGAATTGTATTTTGAAAAATTAGACCGGCCAAAATAGTCTCCGGCCTATGATTTGATCGTGTACCGTCAATTTGTAATCGACAGTCGGACCAGGTTATTTAACGCCGGTCTAAAAAGCAATAAAAAATCTTTATTAAAAAACAAAACAGAACCCAAAGAAAGGCAAATAAAAACCATTGTAGGCGAGGCTTTGAGCCGATCAAGAGGTGTAACCATGTTTCGGACATGGCCAAGCCCCCAAGAAGGCGTAGCTATGGTTCGGGTTCGATCAGGCCCCCAAATGATGCTGTGGCATTATGCCGATCAAGAGGTGTAGCTATGGTTCGGGTTCGACCAAAGCCCCCAAGTGATGCTGTGGCATTGCACAGATCAAGAGGCGTAGCTATGGTTCGGATACGACCAAGCTCCCAAGTGATGCTGTGGCATTGCACCGATCAAGAGGCGTGGCTATGGTTCGGATACGACCAAGCCCCCAAGTGATGCTGTGGCATTACGCCTATCAAAAAGGTGTGGCTATGGTTCGGGTACGACCAAGCCCCCAAGAATATAATATAAAGCCTCTGAGAGGCCAAAACCAAGGGGTAAACCGGACGCCGCTTTATCAACAGAAGCTCCATGTAACCACACATGATGTAAGAAAACAACAGATACCCCACTTTAGCTGAGGTTCCGGTTTATTATATTAACCATAACATATACATAGGCATAATATGTACATAAACAGAGCCTATAGCTTATGTATAGTAAGGCCGAAGATGAGCAATATTCCATGGCCGGTTGGTCTCCTCCTCCGATTTATGTGAGTCCCTGCGCTCTCAAACATCGATTAAGTAGTATGACCCGTTGTGCAGATTCTTGCTGACCACAAAAGGTCCTTCCCAAGGTGGGGATGACTTGTGCATACCCGTATGATTCTGGATGAGCCGAAGCACCAAATCTCCTTCTTGAAAGGTTCTGGTCCTAACCCGGCGGCTATGATAGCGACGCAGATCTTGCTGATAAATCGCCGAACGGGCGGCCGCTATGTCACGCTCCTCATCTAACAGGTCGAGAGCTTCTTGTGGTGCCTTCTCGTTGTCCGCTTCAACATATGCCACCACCCGGGGCGAGTCATGACGGATGTCACTAGGAAGAACCGCCTCCGCTCCATAAACCATGAAGAATAGTGTGTATCTTTTCGACCTATTGGGCGTGGTGTTGATGCTCCATAATACTGAAGGTAGCTCCTCAACCCAACAACCCGGCGTCCGCTGTAAGGGGCATAGGCCGAGGTTTGATGCCTCTCAAAATTTCTTGATTGGCCCTCTCCGCTTGACCATTGGACTGTGGGTGAGCCACTGATGATACATCAAGCCGTATATGCTCACGTTGACAAAACTCCTTCATGACACCCTTTAACAGATTGGTACCATTGTCAGTGATAATGCTATGTGGAAAGCCAAACCGTAAAATCACCTTTTTGATGAATTGAACTGCCGTGGCCGCGTCACACTTTCTAACTGGTTCTGCCTCCACCCACTTTGTGAACTTATCAACCGCCACCAAAAGGTGGGTCTTCTTATCTTTGGACCTCTTGAAAGGCCCAACCATATCCAGCCCCCAAGTCGCAAACGGCCAAGTAATTGTAATCATCCTCAATTCTTGAGCCGGTACATGAGCGCGCCTTGGAAACTTCTGACAGCCATCACATCGTCTGACCAGGTCCTCGGCCGGCATGAGCTGTTAACCAATAGAAACCGTGACGAAATGCCTTAGCCACCAAAGATTTTGAACTGGCGTGGTGACCACAATCTCCTTCGTGGATCTCACGTAAAATTTCACAGCCTTCTTCAGGAGACACACAACGCTGAAACACTCCTGTAACACTGCAATGATGCAGTTCTCCATTGATAATAGTCATAGACTTGGACCGCCGGATTATCTGCCTGGCTAGTGTCTCATCCTCTGGTAACTCGCCCCGGTTCATGTATGCAAGATAAGGAACCCTCCAATCCGGGATAACATGTAGAGCCGCCACCAACTGAGCTTCCGGATCAGGAATAGCCAAATCCTCTTCACCAGGGAGCTTGACGGATGGATTATGCAGAACGTCCAAGAAGATATTAGGCGGGACTGGTTTACGTTGAGAACCCAAGCGGCTTAAAGCGTCCGCCGCTTCATTTTTCCGCCGGTCCACATGATCCACCTGATAACCTTTAAAGTGACCTGCAACAATGTCCACCTCACGACGATACACTGCCATGAGTGGGTCCTTGGAATCCCAAGTGGTAGACACCTGTTGAGCCACCAGGTCCGAGTCACCAAAGCACTTAACTTGGCTTAAGTTCATCTCCTTAGCCATCCGAAGACCATGGAGTAAAGCTTCATACTCAACTGCATTGTTAGTGCAAGGGAACATTAAACGGAAAACATAACAAAACTTCTCACCTCGTGGGGAAGTTAATACGACTCCAGCCCCCGAGCCCTCCAATTGCCTGGACCCATCAAAGTGAATAGTCCAATAAGTATGATCCGGCTTCTCTTCAGGGCTTGTAGTTCTGTCCAGTCGTTGATGAAATCCACAAGTGCTTGAGACTTGATCGCCGTTCGGGGTATATACTTCAACCCGTGAGGCCCGAGCTCTATAGCCCATTTGGCAATCCGGCCAGTTGCTTCCCTGTTTTGGATTATGTCTCCCAAAGGAGCAGAACTGACCACTGTGATGGGATGACCTTGGAAATACTGCTTGAGCTTCCGGCTTGCCATGAAAACCCCATATACCAGCTTCTGCCAGTGGAGGTACCTCTGCTTGGACTCAATAAGCACCTCGCTGATATAATAAACTGGACGCTGAACCGGATACTCCTTTCCTGCCTCCTTGCACTCCACCACAATAGCCACACTGACAGCCCGAGCATTAGCTGCCACATATAGCAACAATGGCTCTTTGTCAACTGGGGCAGCAAGAACCGTCGGATTAGGTAGCCACCGCTTTAAATCCTCAAACGCTTCATTCGCGGCGTCACTCCAGACGAAGTTATTCGTTTTCTTCAGCATCTGATACAAAGGAATAGCCTTCTCGCCAAGGCGGCTGATAAACTGGCTCAACGCGGCAATCCGGCCTGCCAGGCGTTGAACATCATTGATACACTTCGGTTTAGCCAAGGAGGTGATGGCCTTGATCTTTTCCGGATTAGCCTCAATGCCCCTGTTAGACACCAGAAAGCCCAAGAGCTTGCCTGCCGGTACACCAAAAACTTAGCCGGATTAAGCATCATCTTGTAAACCCGCAGGTTATCAAAGGTTTCCTTTAAATCATCAATCAATGTTTCCTTCTTCCTTGACTTGACCACAATATCATCCACATAGGCATGAACATTACAGCCGATTTGTGTATGGAGACAGTTCTGCACACACCGTTGATAAGTCTCCTGGCACTCTTGAGCCCAAAGGGCATAGATACATAGCAGAAGGCTCCAAAGGGGGTTATAAAGGCCGTTTTCTCCTGGTCCTTAACTTCCATCTTGATCTGATGATAACCGGAATACGCATCCAGAAAGCTTAAACGCTCGCAACCCGCCGTAGCATCAATAATTTCGTCAATACGGGGAAGGGCAAAAGGATCTGCTGGGCAAGCTTTATTGAGATCTGTGTAATCCACACACATCCGCCAAGTGCCGTTTTTCTTAAGGACCAGCACCGGATTAGCTAACCACTCAGGATGGAAGACTTCAACGATAAATCCAGCCGCTAAAAGCCTGGCCACTTCTTCTCCAATAGCTTTACGTCTTTCTTCATTGAACCGGCGGAGAAACTATTTAACCGGTTTATACTTAGGATCAACATTAAGTGTGTGCTCAGTGAGTTCTCTCGGTACACCTGGCATGTCAGAAGGCTTCCATGCAAAGATGTCACGATTCTCATGGATGAACTTGATGAGCGCGATTTCCTATTTTGGATCCAAGTTAGCGCTGATGCTGAACTGCTTGGACGAATCGCCAGGTACGAAGTCAATAAGCTTAGTCTCATAAGCCGATTTAAACTTCAAGGCCGGGTCATGCTCGGTAGTTGGCTTCTTCAACGGAGTCATATCTACCGGATCAACATTATCCTTGTAAAACTTCAACTCCTCTGTGGCACAAACTGACTCAGCATAAGCCACATCACCTTCTTCACACTCCAGAGCGATCTTGCGGCTCCCATGGACAGTTATAGTTCCCTTGTGACCCGGCATCTTGAGCTAAAGATAGACATAACAAGTTCGTGCCATAAACTGAGCATAAGCCGACCGTCCAAACAGGGCGTGATACAGACTTCTGATCTTCACCACTTCAAAGGTTAAGGTTTCTGATCTTGAGTCATGCTCGTCCCCAAAAGCCACCTCTAGAGCTATCTTGCCAACAAGATACGCCGATTTACTAGGCACCACACCATGGAACACCATATTGGACGGTCTAAGATTTTTATCAGTTAACCCCATGCGACGGAAAGTTTCATAATACAGGATATTGATACTGCTCCCTCCGTCCATGAGCACCTTTGTGAACTTGTAACCTCCTACCTGAGGTGCCACCACCAACGCCAAATGACCCGGATTGTCAACCCGGGGTGGATGATCCTCCCTGCTCCACACAATCGGCTGCCAGGACCACCGTAAGTAAGTAGCGGGCACCGCTTGATTCAACGGAGCTTACTGATCTCCTATGAAGCTTTTGGTCACGCTTGTCCAAGCTGGTGGTGAAGACATGATATTGCCCACTATTTAGCTGCTTTGGATTGCTCTGGTAACCCGACTGCTGCTGCTGATTATTGTAACCACCTTGCTTGACCTGATTTCCTTGATTTGTATGTCTGCCCTGATTACCATGGAAGCTCGAACTGAATTTCCTCCGCCATAACCCGGCCCATGAGACCCGGGGCCTGAACCGTCACCCGGTCCGTGATCATACCGGAAGTCATCAGAATTTTTGAACTCTTGCATGATATAGCAGTCCTTCCAGAGGTGTGTGGCCGGAATCTCCTTCGTCCCATGTTTCGGGCAGGGCTGGTTCAACAGGTAAGACAGACGGTCCGAGTTAGGGTTAGGTGCCTCATTGCGCCGGGGCGGTTTACCCTTGCGCCGTTGGCCTTTATCCCGCGCACTGGCATTGGCCACAAAGTCCATGCTGTGGTCCGCTTTACGTTTACCGCCGTTTCCATGACCCGCCAGGCTGTGGTGCTGCCCCTTGGCGTTGCTGCTCTTCTTTCCCTTCCCTGCCTTATCATCATCCGACTCGGGATCCTTGGTACTATCAGAGTTAGCATACTTTACTAAAGCGGCCATGAGGGTTCCCATGTCAGTGCAATGGCGTTTCATCCGTCCCAACTTCAACTCAGAGGCTTAAACCGGAAATTACCTTCCAAAGTTAGAACTGCGGTGTCAGTGTTGATGCGGTCCGATGAATGCAAAATTTTCGAGACCCGCGCACCCACTGGGTTGTTGATTCTCCTTCCTCCTGTACACAGGCAGCTAAGTCCACAATCGACATGGGCTGCTTGCATGTATCTTTAAAATTCTGGATAAACCGGGTTCTCAACTCGGCCCATGATCTGATAGAATTAGCAGGTAGAATTTTCAACCAAGTACGAGCCGTCCCTTCTAGAATCATGGTGAAGTACTTCGCACAGGCTGCATCATCCACATCCAGCATCTCCATGGCCATCTCATAGCTTTCAACCGATGTTTCTGGGGGTAAATCAGCAGTGTAATTTGGCACCTTGCGCGGGCCTTTGAAATCCTTGGGCAGACGTACATTGCGTAACGCCGGGACGAGACACAGTACCCCAAAAGAGCTAGAGGTAACTCCTGGCTCTCTCAACGTGGTTGAACGAACCGGAGTAAGCTGACGGGCTTCATACTGTGCTGCTAACTCGGCCTCCCTGCGCACGCGAGCCCGGTCCACCACTTCCTGAGCATCACCGGCACCCCCAGCCGGGTTGTGGCCACGGGGCGGTTTGCAGTTTCCCGCATTGCTTGACACGGCCGGTTCATCCATACGCCTGCTATAACTCCGGCTTGGACGGGGGGTGGAACGAATCCGATCACGACTGTATGAATAAGCCTCCTGTTGCTCCAAGGCTGTCCGAAGAGGTTCTTTAACCCGACGCGTCTCGACCGCCGCCGGAGAATTGCCTTCAATTGGGATAGCTTCCAGCCGTGAAAGCGGTAGCAACAAGATTGTCTATTGGAGTAGAATAATGACTCGGTGGTGTTGGAACAGGCTGCGTCACGTTGTTGTTCTGTCGAGGCAGACCCATCAAACGGGGCTGACCCGGCGCCCCCGCTCCAGGTGCCTCCGCCTGGTTTACTATCGGCGGGTTATTGGTCCCTGCACCTGGGGTGTTAAAGTGGTTCCTAGCATCATAAACCGGAGGCAGGCGAGACCAGTGTCTTCTCTTTAGGACTTCGTGCGATGCATTCTGATCCAGCATAAGCCGGTAAGCTTGTGCATCCAAAGCGGCCCGCTCTACGGCCATCCTGGCATCCTCAGCTGCCAAATCGGCCTTGGCCTTAGTAATCTGATCCCTTATTTTCGCGACTTCCGCATTGTGTGCATCCTGATCCGCCGGGTTAGCCTCTGCCATTAGTGTTGCCAACGCATCAAATAGATCAGATAAAACCTGAGCCGGCGGCGGCACAGGGCCTCCTGCCCCGGCCGCCGTTGCTGCTGCGGTCGAAGAGTGGAGTGCCGACTATGTACCGGCCATGAAGATTCCAACCCGGTTTGGCAGATCAGAGGGGTCCGGAATACTGTCGCCATCGGAACAGCCTCCAATCCGGCCATCTTGTAGCTGATATAACGACTCGGTCTCTCCGGTCGATGACTCGTCGCCGGAATAAATGACGGTCTCACCACCAGATTCCGATCTGTCCTCGTACTCCCCTCCAAGGATGACTCCCACGAAGGCACGCTTCATGGCAGGCTTGTCCCGGGCAGATCGCGCACGCTGAGCCGTTTCGACGAGGTCGGTGCAGATGTCCGGCTCAGGGCCCGGTTCGCCGATCTTGCCAATGAAAACGTGTATGCCACCAAAGGGGACCCGGTACCCGTACTCGATTGAGCCGGCCTCGGGGCCCCACCCTGCATCGTCGATGTAGAGCTTGCCGCGACGACTTTTGGTCATCCGACCCACAACGTAACCCTTGAGTCCTTCGAAGTTGCCCTCCAAGAACTTGAAACCATCGTGTGATAGCCCCACGGTGGGCGCCAGCTATCGTGGTTGTGTCACGGCGGATGTCCTCATGAAAGGACTTAGTCGTGGAGCCATCGCTACGGGTTAGCTTAAAGGGATTAAAGCGGACATGGGCCGCAAGAGAGTTTTATACTAGTTCGGCCCCTTACGATGAAGGTAAAAGCCTACGTCTAGTTGTGATGGAATTGATGGGGTTTCGATGACCAGGGAGCGAATACGCTTTGCCTGAGTCTCGAGTTGTTGTCTGTTTTCCTGAACCGCCGCCGGGTCGTCCCCTTATATACACGGGTTGACGCCCGTCGGTTTACAGAGTCCCGAGGCTGGCTCATAAACGTGTCTGGCTCGGTCTCCGCTCTTTCTATCTTACAATGCAAGTTACATGTTTGATGTCGGTTTATAGCTACATGCCTTAAACCGGTTCTGGGTCTTGGGCCTTTACTCAGCGTCACCGTCTGTCTTCATGGGCTTCAAGTTAATCCGGCCTCTCCTGGCCTGTTTACGCCCAGTAGTAATATCCCCAACAGGATAGAAGGTGCCTATGATACGTCGACACGTGGCATAGCCCAATAGTGGCCCATTCCTGTGAATAGGCTGGCCCGTTTGACTTGGTCAAAAGGTGGCGGGCCGGCCCATGGAAAGCCTGTTAATGGCCTGTTCACATATAGCCCATTTACAGCCCACTAAGCCAAGGCCCGTTACGCCCTATCCGAATTAGGCCCAGTAGCGTCATTTGGGCCATCCAATATGATTCTAGCCTGTTTTCACTTCTGGCCCATGTATGGCCCATGACGTCTTTTGGCCCATATGAGGCCCTGTGTAACTCTTGGCCCATTAACGGCCCGTGGTGAAACTGGCCCGTAATGAACAGTGTATCACTTTACGCCCATTAACGGCCCGTGGTGAAACTGGCCCGTAATGAACACTGTATCACTTTATACCGATTAAGGGCCCGTTATTCCTTTGGCCCGTTTCCAGGCCAAGTTATCTTTCGGCCTTCTGAGGGCCCATTTATTCTTGGGCTCATTTGCAGCATTCGGTTACTTACGGCCCGTTACTGTTATTTTCTGCTTGTGGGCCAAATTCAGCCCATAATTACAGTCGGCCCGTTTGTGGACCGTTAATCTATTGGGCCATTTTCATAGCATCACCAAATACGGCCTATTAACGGCCCATTATGGTTAGCCCATAAAACGTAGAATTTCCATTAAAGGTCCGTCTACGGCCCATTAAAGGCCCGTACAAGACCCATAAATGAGTCGGCCCTTACAAGGCCCATGGATCCTACGAGACATAGAAGGCCCATGGATCCTACGAGATGTAGAAGGCCCATGGATCCTACGAGACGTAGAAGGCCCATGGATCCTATGGCCCGTTGAAGGCCCATGGATCCGACGGCCCGTTGAAGGCCCATGGATCCGACGGCCTGTACATGGCCCATGGATCGTACGACCCATGAAGGGCCATGGTCAGGCGAGTTGGCCCCCGTTTGAATGATATATCATATTCAAAGAATTATCCTACTCAATACTATCACCTCTAAAAAACATACACTATACAACAAGGAGACCAATGCATAGCAAGGTAGAATAATCCTACACTATACAATAAAGAAATTACAACCGATTATACCCACTGGGCATTATGGTTCGGCACAGGTGATAATAAACCATACACAAACAGCAAATTACATACACTGGGCAAATACAACTCATACATCATGGACGCGCATCAACTTAACTCCATTTGAACTATAATATCTTCAAAAAATAGGATTGGCCGGATTCAGATAGCACAAATTTCAGTCTGCAAAATCTCCAATTCCTTCATGGTTACCTTAGTGTCTTGTTTAATTTTTTGACTCTTGCATCTAATACCTGCATGTCCAGTCTCAACTTGTTGATTATACGTTGACAATCATGTACACGTTGATGCTCGAGAACATCAGCACATTCCAATTCCAATCCATAATCATTCAAGAACAGACCATGCCGCCTTTGCTCATGAGATCTTTGTGTTGATGTCACTTTATCACGAAATGTTTACGTAAGTACACATGACTAGGGCAAAAATATAGTTACAACAGTGAAGCGAGCAAGACACTATTTTGTACTACATGGCAAAACAGGACTAACAATAATTTTACATGTCATGAAGCATAAGCAGGTGATATTTTAAAAATTGTAAAAAAGATAGTATGTGCAGCCTGCATACAGAAATCCCTCTTAGCTCACCAGAGGAGCATGATGTTGGGGCCCAATCGAAAACACAGACAAGTTACAAATTTAGACAACATGTTGCGTATAAGTAAGCAAGCAGTTGGCCATTCTGTAGCTCAGTTGAAGTCTTAGGGAGCATAATGAACAGTAGAGGGTTTCATACAAACATACTACAAAGAAAGTAAACTATGCAATCATTAGCGTAGTATAAACTAGATTGTGAGCCTCATGCAATAATAGTTGGTTAATAGACTTCAAAGCTTCAGGCACACTTTGGCAGAGTAATTAAATGGTAAGGCCTTTACTTATGTCAACTAATAGTTATACAAGTACCAAACAACAGGCATGATTATTTGGGCATCTCATTAACTGAGGACAAATAAAACAATTGAAAAGAGCATAATGTCCCTGAAACAAGCAAGGAATTGAACTGTTGAGTTGCATACAATGACTTACCTTAGAAGGTTGAAGAGGCTCAGTGCAGCTCCTACTTCTCTTGCAAGGCTCCTTCCTAACATCTTGTACTTGGAAATCCTCAATCTTATCTTCATTGCACCCCCTCTGCAAGGTGACACAAACTAGTTACTCGTCTCCTTGGAAGATAAATATGCATACTTTCCAATCTGTGAAGACAAAAGGATGAGTAACAAAACAACACTACATAATGAAACATGCCAAATCTCTTGCACTTGCACACAATGAAATGATCATTTACTATGTCTGCACTATGTAAAAACTAGGCATACCTCCGAACTGGATCTCCAGGTACTCTTGGAGAGCCTAATGTAGTGTACAGCCAAACCTTTATGTCACCTATGAGTTAAACAAGGCCCCACTACAACATCCCTTAGTGTTTAAATCGTTGACAAGATCTGTTAGAGTGTTAGGTCAAGAACAACAAGTAATCAGAGCAAATAGTTCTAGTATGGCTGGCTGATGCAAACAAGCAATTGAACAGATGTGTGAGCAAATCTTACATATCAAGAAAAGAACCAAAGAAGGAGGCTTAAAGACCATCACTTGGTGACCAGGATATAAGGGCATTTAAACATCATGTGCAATGTATGAACTAACATAAACATTGCATATTCCAGATTCTACAATGGAATGCACATGTATTAGGTTATGCCATGTATGATGATGCCTAAATGTACAGATAGCAGGTGAGGAGTGATTCATCATTGCACGACAATTGAATTGAAGGTTAAGGGCGATTCGATTCCGCCTTTTCGGGGCATATTGTCAAAATAAGCCATAAAAGATGTAAAGAAGTCATTTTTGAGTTATGGGCTTGGGCTTAACTAATGTCGCTTTGGAGGGGGGTGTTTCGGGTAGAACCTCACTAAAAATTGAAGGGAAGGGGAATAGTGAAATGACTCTCTTGTCTGCCTATATTACACTCAAAATGCAACTGCTAACGCATGTGTCACACCTGACCCTCAAGTCAAAACAAACACGCAAGCGTTCATTGCCCTGCCCGCTTGCATCTCCTCTCCCCTTTCCTTCTACCTCGATCCCCTGCCTACAGCACTAGGGTTCCTCCAGTGAGCCGTCGCCACTGGTCCCATCTGGCCTGGTCCTCGATGATGCTATGTCCAACTAGGATACATGGCCGACGGGTAGGGGCAAATCTCCCTGGCTGCTCCTCCCTCTGGCGCCGCCCCTCATTCTCATGGTCTTCAGCAGCTGCTCCACTATGGTTCGCCCAACGCACTACTCCGGCGGGCGCTGCACAAGTACGGCTGATGTCACTCTACGGCATTAGGCACCTTATTCCCCCTCCCCTCCTCCCAGGACATGGCCTTGTTGTGCTATTGAAGGATGAGCTCATCCAACAAGGTGAGGATCTCCTCTGATTTTTTGCCAAATTTTCATTCTGATCCACTATACGATGAATTGCTATGAGCTGCTTCTGCTGCTGCTATATGATGCATTGCTATGAGCTGCTCCTCCTGCTGCTATATGATGAATTGCTATGAGCTGCTGCTATATGATGAATTGCTATGAGCTGCTGCTGCTGCTATATGATGAATTGCAATGAGATGCTGCTGCTGCTATATGATGAGTTCCTATAAGCTGCTCCTGCTGCTTCTATATGATGAATTGCTACGAGCTTCTCCTGCTGCTGCTATATGATGAATTGCTATGAGCTGCTCCTCCTCCTGCTATATGATGAATTTCTATGAGCTGCTGCTGGCATATAATGAATTGCAGACTGCTGCTGCTGTATGATGAGTTGCAATGAGCTGTTGCTGCTGCTATATGATGCTTTCAGGTGGTGCTGCTGTATGATAATAACCAGCTACTTGGACCATCAAATTTCAATAAATAATTGTTCTTCATTTAAATGTGGGTCATGCGTTCTTCGTTTAAATTAGGCAATGGGATCTCTATGGAAAACATTGACCAAAGTAGATTGTGCCAAGTAGATGGTATCTTTGTATTTTCATTTTGAGCAAATCTTGATGGTCTATTTTCCTATCATATTAGTTCTTGACCTTTGGGTTCAATTTGTGATGTTTGCAAGTCAAATTAATTTCCATATGGGCAGCAAAATAAAAAATATATAATGCAATCTAGACTTTCCACTGATCATACTAAAGGTAAGCTGAAAACGCAATGAAAAGAACTGGTTGGCTTATTACAAGGAGCTTATATTCACATGTGCTTATTTTCTTAGGATAACTCGTAATAACTGTCCCTAAGAAACTTGGCTAATAGAACTGACATACAAATAACATGTCACGATGATTGCAATGGAGGAGTGACGTACCATAGCACACTGTATAGGCTCACCGCCGCCTCTCCGTTTTTTGCGATGTTCCATGAAATTGCCACATACATCTTGTACTTTTTCATTGTGTAACCCTATCTTCAAGTTGACACGGCTAATTTCAGACATCTCTACATGATACTACATTGCATATACCTTGCACAAATTTAAACCACCAATTAACGATTGTGTGCGTACCATACAACTAGCCATGACTCTGTATCTTTGGACAAGCGAGGCACTCTAAGGGAGCCTAATGTAGTGCCTTTGGAATTCCTACATGCCACCTACGATTTTGTGTAATGTCTTGCCCTGTTCCTAAATATATGTCTTTGTAGATATTCCAGTATGGACCACATATAGATGTATATAGATGCATTTTCGAGTGTAGATTCACTCATTTTGCTCCGTATGTAGCCTATAGTGGAATATCTAGAGAGACTTATATTTAGGAACGGAGGTATGAGGTAGTATCATGTATGACATTTACATATCTAATTTAGCAGCCAGTAGTAGAAATCATTGTCTGCACAAAGGGACTACTGGTCGAAAATCCTAGCAAAGCACACTGGCAGGCATAGAACAATACAAGAGAGAGAGAGACGCACTTACAAGATCATAGCAATGCCTCAGTCCAGGATCTTGGTTGGCCAAGCTCTTAGATCCAGAAGAAACATCATCCTTGTAGTTTTTGCTAGCTGCATAACAGGTAACAGCGACCGGTTAGTATATTTGAAGTACATCGGGCAGGTGATGCTGAACGGGTTTAAAGGTGACAAGTACCTAGGCCGTGGCGGGTGCTTGGCATCTCTCCAGATGGTGGGAATCAGGTTAGAAATGTCAAGGGTGATGACGCTGCGCTGGCTGTCAGGGTCCGGTAAGGAGATCTAGAACAGTCGTGTATGGTGTTTGTGGAGCGGCTCCGGTAGGGTGGACTAAGGTGTGGGCGAAGCGGATCTGTGGCTGTGGACGAGGGCGTACGTGAAGCTGCTCCGGTGGTTGGGTTAAGGATGGTGCCGACGATGCGGATCTGCGGCCGTGGACGGGACGTCAGAAGCAGCTCCGGTGGTTGGGTTAAGTATGGTGTCAACGATGCGGATCTACGGCCGTGGACGGGGCGTCAGAAGCTGCTCCGGTGGTTGGGTTAAGGATGGTGTCGACGATGCGGATCTGCGGCCGTGGACGGGCGCCGAAGCTTGCTCGGTTGGTTGGATGAGGGTGCGAGGAAGCGGATCTGAGGCCGTGGAGTTGTGAGTTGGCAAAGCGGCCCCGGTAGGGTTGAGAATGGTATAGGCGAAGCTACTCCGGTAGGGTTGATGATGGTGTCGGCGAAGCGGCTCTGGTAGGGTTGAGGAAGGCGTCGGCGAAGCGGCTCCGGTAGGGTTGAGGAAGGTGTCGACGAAGAGGATCAGAGGCCGTCGACGGGGGCGTCGGTGGGGCAGCTCCGGGGGGTGTGGACGAAGCGTCTCCAGTGGGGAGTAAGAATGAGCCGCTGCAGATGCGCGGCGGTTGACGAGAGTACCGGCGAAGCAGATCCGACACCGTGGACAAGGCCGGCACTGAATGGGCTGTGGTACAGTGGTGGATAAGCAGTCTACTTGTTTCTAGGGGAGGTGGGAGGGGTAGATGCGGTCGCAGAAGCAGATCCGGCGAGGTGGACGCCGCTGGCAGTGAATGGGCTATGGTACGCCGGTGGATGAG
Organism: Aegilops bicornis; assembly: GCA_021605145.1. Classification (NCBI taxonomy): domain Eukaryota; kingdom Viridiplantae; phylum Streptophyta; class Magnoliopsida; order Poales; family Poaceae; genus Aegilops; species Aegilops bicornis. Next base: position 610,321,295 of record CM038674.1, on the reverse strand, counting down.
CAGTCTAGGGTTTCGAGAGGGAAGGGGAGAAAGGGCGATGAAGTGCAGACGGCGTTATCTAAGATGCTCTGGTGCTGTGGAGTTACTAGTTAGTCGTTTTTGCGGGAGGAGGAGAGGAAATGGGGGTGCCGTGTAGTGGGGGGAACCGGAAGTTACCAAAGCAGCCCCGACCTACCATGTAGATGAGGGCGGTATTGTAACTGTTGGTCTCCGTGCACCAAGGACAAAAGGGGGATTTCACATGCTAAAGACTAAGGTGGCGGAAATTTTAGAAGGAGGCGGGAGATTTTGCCACCCGCGGGATCGTTCGTATCCAGTTTCAACTAATTTTGGACCGTGCTAGCAGGAAGGTCATGCTAGACTGTGTACACGGGGCACACGTCAACAATTAATAACTGGTGTGAAGTCCATCCCAGAAAAAAGATAATAACTCGGGATGATGCGCCGATAACTTGGACGTTCACACGGGCGCGGCCAATCGTACGGGTGTAGTGGCACGTTCACAAAAAAAGGGATCAAACGCTCAGCCTATGTATTTCTCGTGTAAATAGATAATTTAGTGCCATTGGTTATTTACTTTAAACATAATGCATTGACGTGTTAGTGTAGAGGCGCACAAAAAGAAATGGATATTGTAGTCCGCTACTTAAAAGTGTTACCTCATATAAAATTACATAGCCTCCATTTCATAAATTGCGTACCCGTTGAATGCATATATGAATATTACATATATTACTTCAAAATAGAAACTTAAATCATCCAAGACTAATGAATTTGAATGTAAGAGTAACAATGGTGCATGTATATGATAGCTACATTGGTTGTTTGAAGAAACATCACTGTAACTTTGGCATGCACAACTAAAAAGGTTTATTTAAATAGAAACAATGTGATATGTGAGTGTCCAATCTTTATAGAGTTGAACCGATATTGTACCTTTGGCCACGATACGAAGTAGATATTGACTTATGTTCAAGCGATGCACATCCACGATCGCTAGATAGTGATATGTGAATAAATTGTGCAATCTCTCTCACACACATACATATCTCATTTCCCTGTGGGCATTGGAATCACACGCGCGCACTTCGTGTATTTATCTCCCTCCGTCAGGGTTAAATTCGTCTTTCTACCGCGTTCTACAAGTCTCTCACACAGAAACACACACGCTCTCTGCGTCTAACACGCCCACCCCTTTAATTCCGCCCACCTACAGCCACTAATGTCTCAAAGTATAATAATGTCTCTCACACATATGCCTAAGGTTAACTCGAGTTACGGAACCATATGAATACATACAATGGGATTCCAAAAGAGCACCTTTTGTTTTGAGATTTCTCTCTCTCTCACACACACACACACACACACACACACACACACACACACATGCGCGCGCGCGCGCGCGTGCACGCGCACGCACACATTGTTTCTCGCTTCATTTTTTCCGGCACTTGCATGCACACACACCGTTTGTTTATCTTCGTGAGGCTTTAAATATGCCTCGCACAAATGCTATCTACCTATCCCTTAATATAGCTAGATATGTGTCACACAAAGTCCTTCTCCCTACTAGCAAGATGCCCATGCGTTGCACGGAACATCAAGATGCATTTGTATGAGAAGTTTATCTTGTGGGAGAAAAGGATGAACGAGGGAATGCCTTGTTTGCAAATGCGGAGAGGGGTGTGGGTATCTTTTTGCAAAATTGCCATAGTTTCCTTCCTATCCGTCGGATATAAATCGGATCGCCTATATTGCAGGATGGCAGGAACACCATCATCACCAACTCTGTTTTTTTTATAAGAGTAGAGATATGTGAGTGTCACTGCCCCCCCCACACCCATTGCACCCACACTTCCCAACACCGAAGTAGTAGGGTGACACGTCGATCTTGATACTAATCTATCGACTGGCTTCTCTCTCAAACATACACACACACACACTACCCGGCACCGAAGGAGTAGGGTGGCACATCGATCTTGATAGTAATCTATCTACTCCTCTTTCAAACACACACACACACACACACACACACACACACTCGCTAATTGTGCCTCTGTGCCTACCGCACACACTCTCAATACGTCTTTCTCTCCCTCCCCCCCAACAATGACAGCAGAAGGGTGACAACTCGATCTGATCATAATCTGTCAATTGGTTTCTCTCTCAAACATTGTGTTACGTCTTTCTCTCCCTCCCACCCAACAATGACAACAGAAGGGTGACAACTCGATCTGATCATAATCTATCAACTGGTTTCTCTCTCAAACATTGTGTCTCGGTGCCTCGCTCGGTAGCCCCCTCAATATGTAGATTTCTTGCGCGCGCACAGCTGTAGTGACGATGACGCTGAACCTAGTGTGCCTTGTTTTTACCGGCCTCATGTGATAGTTTTCACCCTGTTTTCTGTTAATTAACAAGGCAAACTTTTCTTTGTTACTACTAGTGAATCTGAAATCATTTGGGGCAGACATAAAATATATCACTTCAACCCAATTATCGCAGCAACTATTTTAAAAGAAATTAGCTAGTAGCCCGTGCGTTGCACGGAACATCAAGATGCATTTGTATGAGTAGTTTATCTTGTGAGAGAAAAGGCTGAACAAGGGAAGGCCTTATTTGCGAACGTGGAGAGACGTGTGGGTATATTTTTGCAAAATTTCCATAGTTTATTTCCTATCCGTTAGATATAAATCCGACAGCCTATATTGCAGGATGGCACGCACACCATCATCACCAACTCTGTTTTCTACTCCCTCCGTCCAAAAATACTTGTCATCAAAATGGATAAAAAGAGATGTATCTAAAACTAAAATATGTCTAGATACATTTCCTTTTATCCATTTTGATGACAAGTATTTTCGGACGGAGGGAGTATTTGTCTTTTTAGAGATTTCAACAAGTGACTATGACCGGACCTTACCAACATACTCAAAAAAGTAGTCCATAATTTTGATGTTACCCACTTTTCTTGGTGGTGCAGTGCCATCTGGATACCTCATGAATAAATCAAGGACAAATCTGACCCCTTCCTGAAAAGACATACGGAGCAAAATGAGTGAATCTAAACTCTAAAATATGTCTACATACACATCCGTATGTGGTAGTCCATTTGAAATCTGAAAAAGACAAATATTTAGGAATGAATGGAGTATAAGAGTAGACATGGAGATATATCTCCAGCACGGTCTACAACAAAAATGTGATGGGCTGGTTAGCGCCGGATGCTACTTAGCATAGCGATGACATGAGTTCAATTCTGTCTTTTAACTTTAGATTTTTATATTATATATTACTCTACTTATTTAATATATACTTCTTTCGCTCTTTGTCTTGACGATTGGAACCCACAGTACTTAGAATACAAGATTAAGGATGGACTTGTTTCTTTTTAACTTTACATTTAAGTTGTAGCCACCACGCAAGTCACGTGTACACTTTGTACATGCAATTAACTTTTATAGAGGGACAATCATATAGGCAATTAACTCAAATGGATTGGATGTCACTCTACTATTTCAACATAAAGAGCATCTCCAACGGCAGTGGCAAATTTCCTCCCGCTTCCTTCCGCGGAGGGCGACATCAAATGCCGCCGCATACATTTTACAAATCTAACCAACCAGATGAAATTCGTGCAAACACGGACTGATTTCATATAAGCATGAAGGATTTCGTATAAAAAAGCTGGATCTTCATATAAACATGATGCATTTCATTACATTTACATGAACTAAGAGTTGGCAATCCGGCTCTCTTGTATAATTAATAGTCCCTCCGTCCAGAAATACTTGTCCTAGAAATGGATGTATCTAGACTTATTTTAGTTCTAAATGGCCACCATGGATCCCTTTGTCTTCCTCATGTCCGTCGAGACACTTGCGGGGTTGACGAAGGTCCTCGGAGAGACGGCAAGCAAAAGAAACCACACGAAGCCACGGTATGCCGCCTCGGTGGTGGCCTTCATGTGTCCCAAGTGGCGGCGGCGTCCCGTGTTCTACTTCTCCTCGATGATGGCGGCGGACACGGAGAAGCTGGCCACCGACTCGTCGCTCTCCATGCACCCGGCTTCTGTCTCTACCTGCATGGCGCTGCCGCAGGCACGGGAGGCGCGCCCACAGACACGAGAGGCGCGACCACCGCAGACACTGGTGGCATGGTACGATGCGGCAACGACGGCGCCCGTACCGGCGTGGAGCAACTCGCCACTCCTCATTGAGCTGAATTGGAGCGGCGAGTTGCTGAACCACGCGCCTGCTTGGGGTGGCAACTGGCTCCGTCGGGCCAAGCGAGGTTGGTGAAGCACCGAGCGGCCTCGCCCGTATCCGGAGGGCTCGGCGGGCCACCAAGCCGGGTAATATGCCGGAGAACGGCTCATCGGAAGCCATCGTAAGAGTGGACAAAATGGTGAAGGAGGAGATGGGGGAGCAGCGGAGGGGTGCGATTCTTGCCCGCTGTCTGCCTGGCCTCGTGTAAATAGAGGGCGGATGGTAGGAGCTTGGCCGGCATCTGGCCTCGTTTAAATTGAGGGCGGACGGGAGGAGCTCGGCCGGTGTTGCGTTTAATTCCGGCCCGCTCATGAACGGACGTGTGGCCGGAGTAGGATTTTCAGCTTGCATGCGGGTTTGGGTGGGGCTTAATGGAGGCGCCGGGCGTGCAGCGGGCGGCGCAGTACTATTCGATTTGATAGCAGTAATGATCCGTCAAATCACAAAGTCCCTCGCCTCTCGTGAAACCGACCGAGCTAGACTGCCCCGCCCTCTAGCCTTTTAAAAAGTGTATATACTCCACTTTTGTATAGTAGTACAGTATCGATGGATTTCGCCATGGAGCAAAACTTGAAATTTTTAAAAAAGGTGGTACATATAGAGAGCGCTCGTCGCCAAATTATGCATATAGTACTATTAAAAAGGCTTGTCACATTAATGGTGTCCAGCACAAGTGCACAACCCACCCCTCAAATAAAACTAAGCACCCTGGAATTCTTTGACAAAACTAAGCACCCTGAAATTCTTTGACAACTAAAGTGCTGGCTTTATGATGTTGGCCATATATATTGTACGTATATAACGTGAAGAAACGAGTGGTAGTACTATACCAACTAAAAGATGCAATGTAAGAAATACTAGTATGTACATACTGAAGAGTTAAAGTAATGATAAGAAACATAACATAGTTCTGCTGGGGGCTTAGCACAACACACCCCTCAAATAAAATTAAGCACACTTGAAATTAAACTTTTTAACTATTTCGGTAGACACTGCATTAGAACTACCATGAGCAACGACACTGCCACCTTACTCGGAGTCCTCGTCCACGTCCTCGACTTCGTCCTTGTCCCTCTTCCTCTTGGCCGATACTTCTTTGCTTGAACCGCACACTTGGCTCTTGCTCTTCATCCAACCCTTGTAGATATTGAAACAAAGGTAGCCATCCATTGCAGCGTAGTGGATGTGGTCTATATCTAGTACATTCCGCTGCCATGCATAACAATGAAACATGTATGGAGGTTTCTCCAGTTTACCGTACGAAGGATGAACCATGGCTCCTACCAGGGTCAGCATTGAAGGCTGACGAGAGGACACCAGCCGATTCTTATGGAGGTCGAAGGGGTTGCCTACAACGAGGCCTATCCGACCCAGGACTTCTTTGTCGTTACCAAAGTCTACAGTAACGAATTTGACTAGGTTGCTCTCAGGAAGTCCTTAAAATCCAGGCATTCAACATCGGCATGGCATATGTGGTAGACCAAGAATAAGTCATGGACACAATCCTGGATCACGGCGGGCTTCTTCCTCGCTTCGTCCTTTAGATCCTTCTCTCGTCCCAGGATTGTGGTGTACTCAACATCTAGCCCAGCGACCCACTCATCATCTGAGTCTTCGAACATGTGTCTGAAGCGAGAAAGGCATCCTTTCACCATCGTGGAAGAACGGGTGTTGATGACGTCGAACTCATCACCGGTGATGGTTCTAACCTTGTACTCACCGCCGATTGTGGAGATTTGGGACGCCATGGATTTGGGAGGAGGGTTAGGATTAGTGGAACTATCGTAATGTGAAAGGACGGAACAACTAGGAGCGAACCGTCGTAGTATTGAAGGACGTGCGGGGACGAGTAGGAGCGAACTGCCAGCGTGCGAACGGCAGGGTAGCGGCTTTCCATTCTCCCATGATACGGGCTTCCGAGAGCCCTTGGATCTGAGATTGAATGGTTGCATCGCGTGATTCTAGACCTATGGGTGAATATCCTATCCTGGAGGGTTATTCTGCAAATTTTCAGCAACTTAGCATGCGACCGTTTGATGTCATATCCAAGGGCTGCCAGCAACCCGTATCATGGTCGCGCTTTACCACGCATCGTCGACCGCAAGACGCTGGTCGCGCTTCTTTGGATATTTAACACGGTGCGTTAGGCTATCTGATGTTGGCATGTCATACATAGTCATCACTTAGTCACTCATACTACAACAAGGTTAGCTATAAGGTTGGCTATAAGTGTATTTTTTTACTCCTGTCTATCTCTTTCTTCGTACTCCCTCCGTCCCATAATATAAGAACGTTTTTGACACTAGTGTAGTGCCAAAAACGTTCTTATATTATGGGACACAGGGAGTACTAGTATTTATTTCATTTGCCAAGGAGTCACCTCTTCCAATGAAATGGTGTTGCTAAGTTTGCTTCATTTAATTAGCTATAGATTCAAAATTGTCTTTTCACCTAGGTACACGTGCTTAGCACCGTTTCTTCCTTGGGCCACCAAACTAGTCTCTCTCTTCTTGATTAACTTGCCACGTCAGACTTTATGCCTATGTGGAAAGCTTAGCACCTGTAGGAGCAAGTAAGTACAATAGTGCACTTTACATGGCATTTTTGCCTATGTGGAGGAAAGAGAGGCAAGGAAAAAGTGGAGTGGGTTCTTATGCAAGAGCCAGCCTCTACTACATAGTGGAGCATTGGGAGAGGCACCTGTATGGAGGTGGTCAGGAATCAGGAGACTCACGCCGGATTAAATGGCGCCCTTGATTAAAATGATAATGGAAAGTCAAATCATGGGGCCCCACCTGTCCAGCAGTAACTCGATGTCAAATCACACATCCCAACGTTTGCAGCAGCCTACTCCCTCGTCTTCTCGCGTCTCTGTCGAACCGACTAGGTGGAACTGCATCGCCGCCTACCACGCAGGAAAATCCTGCGCAGTATACTCCCTCCGTCTAGGTGACCAAGGTGGAGAGGAAAATGAGAGAACTTAATGTTTAGTATTTGCTAAGGCTGGTTGTGATGGTACTAGCCTTAGCAATTTTGATGAGGTGTCATAGAATTAAATGAAGAAAGAGAGACAATTGAGTACTATGTGTCATACATGGCAATAAATAAAGTACTACATGATACTAATATATGATACATGGTACAGGAGTACTAAGTATTATTAATACAGTTTTGATAGAACTCATCTAGATGAGATATAGTTTGGTCTCATTCATCTTTTATAGCCATTGGATATGATGCTATAAGATGCGTGTGTGCTGACGTGGGTTGTATTTGTTCTTGTTTTCAAAGTGAATGAGACCAAATTATATCTCATCTACTCCCTCCGTTCCTAAATATTTGTCTTTCTAGAGATTTCAACAAATGACTACATACGGAGCAAAATGAGTGAATCTACACTCTAAAATGTGTCTATGTACATCCGTATGTGGTAGTTCATTTGAAATCCTAAAAAGACAAATATTTAGGAATGGAGGGAGTAGATGAGTTCTAGGTACTCCCTTATTAATATCATTGCGTGCAACGAACTGACCACTGCATGTCATGTTTGATAGTCTCAAGTCATTAAAAGCATACAAGCCCCACATCTCTTATTGGTTGATTCCTCTATTTATGTCAAAGAAGTAAGAAACAACGTGAGAGTTAATGCACCACGCCTATGTGTTTACTATTTGGTTTTCGTAAGATGACTTAATACTCACCTAGACGGACGGGGTATTCGATTTGACAGCGGGCGGCGTAGTTCCCGATACGGCTTTAATGCAGACGAGGGAGGGAGTAGCGGTTCCCGATAGGTTGAACGGCCAATGTACATCCTCCTTCAATTAATGCATGAGGGAAGTAATGGGAGGAGGTCCGGGAAAAGAGGCTGCACGATGTGAATGCAACATAGTTTGCCCTCATTGCCCTCATATAAAGGCGCCCCTCCATTCCAATTTCCAATGCATCTACCACATCGTACGCACCTAAGAATTTGCCTAAGCACCTACACTAAGCGCAAAAGAGCTCACTCCAGACCCATGGAGGCGATGCGCGTGAGCAGCCAGCGGTTGTGCCAGATGGTCCACGACGTCGGCCTGCGGCATGGCGCCGAGGATCGTCTCCAGACGGTGTTGGAGACCGGCTGGTGGATGGCCATCGTCGACGCCAACTACGACTCTCGGTTGGACCAGATGATCGTTGCCACCAGCAACAGGTTCACCATCCTCAAGAAGCTCGCGGACGACATTGCCGTACTCCTCCAGCCCGCGCGCCCGGGCTCCTCATTGCCTGCCACCCTAATCGGCCTCCATGGTCGGAACCTCTTTCAAGCACTAGTGGCCCTGCGATCGCTACCGACGCCACGAAGAATGTCCACTGAGGTCAAGGCGCCGCGAGGCGCCAGGCCCTGCAAGAATTCGTCGACCTACACATCCATGTGTATGAGCAAATCGTGTACATAGGTATCTACAAGGCCAGTGAGGACGCTACGACGTTGGCCTTCCTCAACCGGCTGGAAGCCTTGGATGCCTTTGCTGAGAAGCACCTCGACCTCGCCACAAAAGCCGCCGCTCCTTAGTCACGGTCGGTGGTCCGGCGCACTAAGTTGAGGAGGAGGAGGTCAGACGTTCATGGATCCATCTTTCTTCTTGCCTTCAGAACCACCAAAGGCGATCGCATCATCGTGGCCTTAATTCTTATTGTGCTATTGCATTCTCGTTCGGTCAATACCGACATATGCGATCCCTTTGCTTAATTATATGCATCACTGTAACTAGTACTCCATCCGTCCAATTTATAAGTTGTTCTTACCTTTTCCATCAACTTCGCGGCAACGCGGGCATCTTGCTAGAAACACTAGAATATGTCTATATAATCCGTATGTGATAGTCCATTTGAAATCTCTAAAAAGACAAATATTTAGGTACAGAGGGAGTAATATATTAGGAGTATATTAAAACAATAGTAATTTCTTTCAAGTTTGTGAACAAATACTACTATTCTACTACTTTGGATCCGTCGCAACGCACAGGCACGTTGCTAGTAAAAGGAAAAGGCCTGCCGCGTTCGCGTCGCACCCCCATACGCCCGGGAATCGGGAGTACTCCACGGCCCGTCCGACACGACACATAGCTTAGGGAAGGCGTGTTGCCTAGAATTTTCACTTTCATGTGGGACCGCCGTTGAGCAAACCAACACCCCGCCCGCCGCCGGGTTGGAAAACAGAAACGAGGGGAAGATCTAGCTGTAGCATGGAAGCCAAGAAATTTGGTGTTAGATGGGGCTCGTTGATAGAGTAGGAGCATTCCGTACTAGTACTACTCCTACTAGTACCAAGTTTGTACTCATAATACTATATTACTAGTACTACCACTATGCAACTAGTAGGTACATGCACGACACAACATCGTAGGAACAAAAAATGAGAAGATCTTGTTTTGGGTGATTTATCTTTTTTTCAATCAACGTAGTATGAATAATATGATGTGGGGGGCACCCATGAAGCTTATGTGGCTTGGTTGCATGGCTACGAAAGGTTAGAGAAAAATAAATAGATAATGTGTTTAGAGTGCACCCCACTAAATAGATATACTTTGGATCCATTGCAACGGACCGACACATCTATATCTATACCTCCTATATAGTGTGTGAAAAACTTTGAAAGTTGGTCGTTGGGATGAAGCCAATCCGATGGTACAAAGATGGAAAATCCGAGCACTACTGGCCGTTGGATATCATCCACCACATTCTGCCACATGCATAATCTAGAAGACTCCATAGTTGAACTTAATTCATGACTAACTTTGCCACAACTAAGCTTAGGCAAAGTAATTAGTTCTTCAAAATGAGAGCCACAAGTTGGCAAGCCTAAGGGAATCTTGCCACATTTTTGTGTGTATGTCATGTGGGGCCTTAGTGTGGCTTGCCTAAGGTGTGGCTTGAACCAAACACTCACCTAAGTTAATCAAACTTGCCTAACCTTACATTCCATTAGATTTTGCCACATGTTAGAATCTAGAAAACTCCACATGTAGAAGCATAATGCACAAACCACCAGAAAACTCCACATGTAGAAGCATAATGCACAAACCACCAGTACTAGTTGGTAGTAGTAAGAAACAAATTCCAGTTTTGGCACGAGCTCGTACTGCGGGAGCACCACAAGGCCTGCCGCAGGAGTTACATTTCCCTCTATGGTCCCACGGGACCGAACTTCAGTGGCTTAGTGCCCGGCCTATGAGTCAATGACATGCGGACCTTAAATGCGGCTGGACCTCATGTCATTCTCATGGTGGTGGCGTGGTTCGCGACTCACTCGTTCGAGATGAACCGGCCGGTGGTGGCGTGGCTGTGGCGAGGGTGCCACAGCTGGGCGTCAGGGCGTTACGAGGCGTAGATGGCCACATCAAGGGTACTACTTGTAGTACATAAGTACTCGGTGATGATTGATGCCCGGGACGAAATGTGTCACCTTACTGGATGAAAATTCGATGGTGCGGGAGATGCAGTTCGGATCACAGCGAAGCGAGCAAACCGGCCCAATCGGGTGTGTCTGTGGTAGAAAGTTGATGGTCGCCGCAGTTTAGCTGTCCCGCATGTCATGCACAAAAAGGCAGAGGAGCGGTGGGGCCGAGAGGGATGAGGGGCACGTCTGGGGGATGAGGATCCCCTGACGCGAACAATCCTACCATTCTGTCACTGACATGTGGGACCCATAAGCGTGGGTTCCACCTGTCACCGAAGGAAAGGCAGGGCTAGGCAGTGATAGCCACGTCAGAGGATCAATGTCCACGTCGGGGGACGTCGTGCCATGGGTTGGAGCGGCGTCGTGGGAATCGCGTGTGGGTGTGGGCGTGTGGCAGTGGTAGAAACAAGAAGCGTGATGGTCCCCGTGGTTCAACTTCCATGGACAAGTTGTCATGTCTGCTGACACATGTATATCAAAACTAGAGTGTTTATATTTCAAGCACGTGAACAAGTATATTCTACTACTTTGGATCCATTGCAACGCACGGGCTAGCACATTGGTAGTAGTAGTGTCCATCTCTATCTCTAGAGGCCTTCCCTCGTTCATCCTTTTCTCTCACAAGATAAACTACTCATACAAATGCATCTTGATGTTCCGTGGAACGCACGAGGATGTTTCCTCGGGGGTCTCTCCAGCACGGCGTGGCCGTAGTTGCAAGTTGACGCCCCTTGAGATGCCGAAGTTGAGGGGCACTCGGATTTCCTCCGATGAGCAGGTAAGATGAGTTTGATCATGTAGTAAATGCATTCTAAAGACTACTTCCGTGTCCATTTCCTAATTCTCCCCCCGCCCAATCGCTTTCACAGGCTAGGCTCGGTGCAGTGGAGATTGGCTTGCATATGTACGGAGGGTACCAACATCAATTTGCACAACATTTACAACGGTGACACCGTTCAGAGAACTTTTGTCCAACATTGGGATCAGCCATGCAATGGGCCACCGCATGAATTGGTACGATGGAACCACGGTGAGATTGAATAAGGTAGCACGAACCTTGCACATGGCGGTCAAAGGCGGACCATGCTGTCTGCGGCCGATTTGTTGCCGTACGAGTACGAAGACGTTGTGCTCCTTTCTAACCGCATCTTCGCAGTGACAAACCAGGGGACTTATTTTGTATGGGACACATCATACGATATACTCCTCTCTCCCAGTTTATTAGTTTTGAATCTTTTCGTTTTGTAAGTTTCAAATTCAAATTTAGAGCTCCCCGTCACATGTTGAGATTACAATGTCCATTAAATTGTTGAGTGCATGTATAGTAAAGAAAAACATCTCGAGTTTGGCACGAGTTCGTGCAGCGGTAGCACCACAAGCCCTGGCGCGGGAGTTACATTTCCCTCTCAGGGCCGTCGGGACTGAGCTTCAGCGCCTTACTACACCTACCTTTGAGTCAATAACATGTGGACCCGATAGGTGACTGGTCCACATGTAATGCTCCCGAAGGCAGAGGGGCAGTGGGGCCAAGAGGGGTGAGCCGCAGGTCGGGGACGTGTGGTGTCATGGGTTCGAGCGGCGTCGTGGGAATCGCGTGTGGCTGTGGTAGAAACTTGATGCTCGCCGCATTTTTGGTGGCCCACATGTCATGCACACAAAGGCAGAGGGGCGCTGCGGCTGAGAGGGGTGAGGCGCACGTCGGGGGACGTGGTGCGGTGGGTTGGAGAGGCGTCGCAGGAATCGCGAGATGAAACGTGATGGTCGCCGTAGTTGAACTTCCATGGACAAGCTGTCATGTGTACGGACACATGCACTGCATACCGATCACTGGAAGGAGTAGCAGAGAAAGCTATATATGCGGATAAATATTTCCTTATAGTCAAGCGGACCCACGCTACTACTCTGTTCCAAAGACATGCACACCATCGAAATAGTCCATCTATATCAATATACACCGAGAGGGAATAATTTTTTTTACAAGAGAGGAAATAGTTCATCCATCCATAAAGCCCTCCTGCTGGTGCAGCATTTTCTTCTTCTTCTTCTTCTTCTTCTTCTTCTTCTTCTTCTTCTTCTTCTTCTTTTTCTTGTTCTTCTTGTTCTCATTTTCTGTGGGAGACGGCTTTGCAACAAGCTCTTCGGACCTTGCAGCTATCTCGAAACTCACACGGGCATCGAGGGCAGCATATTTTATCCACTCGTACGTCAAGGGATAATTCTCCCATCCAGACGACCTTAATGCCACTGTCTCGTCACCCTTCTGAAGATTTGTACCGAGCACAAAATTTGCTACGTTGAATAGGGATGGTTTCTGTTTATCATAATCTTCTACAGGAATTTTGATTCTGGTTTGTAGGTCAGCGATGCTTTTCAAATTAAGGTTGTACGGCTCCAGCTTCTGTTTGTCCCCTTCGATGGCTGCCCCACAGAAGTATACATCCTCCCGAGACAAGAAATCGTGAAGCTCACCTGGTATGGAGGGCGAGTGTATGATGTGGTACACCAAAACATCATCTTTGAGGCACAGTGGACGGACGACGGCGCGTTGGATCTTCCCAGGGGCACGCTCCGTGTACTCTGCGTCGAGACCTATGACCCTCATCTCTACCTTTTCGAGGGAGTTGGATACATTGTTGATCCACTGCTGAACAACCCTTGGGTGGACGGTGAAGGTGGCAACTATGTTCATTGAGCCTTCGACGAGGACATGTTGGACGCTAAAAACCTGCATCTCGATCTCTTTCGCCATTTGGAACCGCTGGAACGGAGGGCTATGGTTTGGAGAATTAGGATTAGATGGCTAGTCTAACTGAAGTAGTAGATGATTATTTGAAGAGGTTAAAACAATGTGAACGCAGTGGGGTTTGGATGGAAATGAAGACGAAGGGGAGGTGAAGAAGCTGAGGAAAATCGGTTCCCGATGGAGAAGTAAATGGGAGAAGTGGCGTGCAGGCAGTTGATTAGACGGCTAGGTAGACTAAACGAAAAGGCTATGCGGGTAGACTGATGAGTTGTACTTGTTCGTGTACGTGCCCATCCTTCCTGATAGGTGGGACCTATGCAAACAGATAAGAAAAAATGTGTCGTAGCTTTTTTTTGAGCGCGTGAGTGGGAGACACAATATTCTCTGGTTAAGGAGGTTTTCCCAAAACCTTTAGGCGTGGAGCATTAACTTCCTGCTCGATCCCCTCTCAGCCTCGTCAGCCAGCATTCTCTTCCTCTGCTGCCGCATTCTACCTTTCCATTTTTCCTCTTCTCAAGTGTGGAACGATCTGCATGCCGTCCTTGATGCACCAGAACAACCACTGCATGCATCGCGGCAGGGCGTTGATTGGGCATGCATGAGAATTTGGTTCTCGCCGCATAATATGGATGATACCTGAATGATGAAGTGAACAGGCATGCTAGCACGGGAGACCTATTTCCGCTATACAATACTGGAGTACTCATGTTCCTACTAGTAGTAGTAGTACAACTGTGGTACACTTGATGGTCAAAATACTATTCATCCAGTCCTCACAGTGAAGTGACAACACCCTGCGCCTGACACTAGTCCAGGCGAGGCGGCGTGTTCGGGTTACCAAAGTCAGCCTCACCCTGTGCATTGTGTAGTCTGTCACCACCGCTGTACAGCACATTGGTGCCTCGCCTCGTCTCCCTCTCCGCTCCATAGCACCACTCCATCTCCATCTCCTTCTCCGTCTCCATCTCCATCTCACTGTGCCCCCGTGTACCGTCGCCTCACTCGCTTCCCCCAATACCAGTATTCCCTCGCTAGCCGCTCTAGCACCGACAGCCTTCTCCCCCGTAAATAAAGCCCCCCAAAACTCCCACCTTCCAAAATCCACCATTGCCGAACGCGAACCGCGCAGCATCCATATGAGCCGCGATTGGGGCAATCTCCGCAGTGACATCTTCGACCTCTGTTGTTCGTGTATGGATATGTTGAGCGCCCTACGGCTGGCTGCATGCTCGAGGGACATGCACACGGCGATCGTCGAAGCGAGGCCTAAGCTTTTCAAGACACCCTGCTTGCTGCTATCTGGTCTTGCGAGATTGGCTCGCCATGATACGGAGGCGTACATGATGCCCCTCGACTTCAATCCGATCTCCATTAGGCGAAACTTCTTTGAAGGTATGTAGTGGGTCGCCGTACATCATTTCCCTCGACATTGATCCCATCACCATCGCCCGAAACTTCTTGGCAGGTATGTACTGTGTCGGCATGAACTCCCACTGGATGGCTGCCTTCAGAGAAGACGGTAAAAAGTTGGTGCTCGTGAACTTCCAGACCTCCCATGAGATTATCCTTCCTCCGTTGGATTATATAGAGTATTACCATCGCGGTCCAAGTCATCTAGATTACCACGTCAGTTGGACGGACCTTGTTTTGCAGAAGATTGTAATCTACCAAGTGCCCACACGACATGTGAATTACGCGGACTTCAAGCTAATTGGCTTGTTCGACCGCGGACTCGCCTATCTTTACGCCGGTGCCTTCTTTAGCTGGAGACAACTCAGCTCGTAGTGGATCATCGTCAAAGCTGATACACACTTCTGTGATGCTATTGAACACAATGGCATCATCTACGCGATCGACATAGCAGATGGCACCACGTATTGCTGGGACGGTGCATGTAAGTTGTTTCCATCTCATGTTAATGATGATGCCATGACAGTGTTTGAACTTTTTGTGATGATTGGCATATCCCTGTTTCAGCTGAATTTGAGTAGAACTATGGCAATGTATTAGAGACGCCGTAAATCAGCTATATTTGGAATGAGTTAATTCACGCGATTGTGAACATGTCATTACAGCCAATTTGTACCCTAAATAATCAAACGGTTAGGAATATATGGATATTATCCTTATTTTACAGTAATCTATATACTACTACTAAATATGACTGTGTATCAATGGCCATGTTAGATTCCTCATTTTCATGATGTAGAAACATGCACCACACTATTGGTTTCATCTAACCATACATTAGGGAAGTAAATTTGCATATGGAGAACTCTATATTTGGAAGTAGTGAAATCCTGCAATGCTTACCATGTGTACATACCTATATTCGCCCTTCAACAATCAATGGCTAGAATAATATCCTCACAAAATTTTTGCCCACGGAACACGAGTATATAACAATGCATGGTCTGTTAGTTACCTTGAAGAATTTGTTTGTGAGGACAAAACATGATTACATAACATGCATGACATGGTAGTTTTCTGTGAAGAATCGGTTGCGAGATAACATGAGTATAACCATGCATGGCACTTCTATATTTTTGAACCCAGTATACATTTCCCTGTATTTTCCTCCCGGTTCCAACGGGGACATATCAATGTTGTTTCTTACATTATCCTACTCATACTCTGAACAATGCTGATCTTACATTAACAATGCCTGTCCTTTTTGATATGATGCAGTGTCCCTACAGTTACTGCCCTTTGTAATCACACCACCTTTGCCAAAAATAGGGAAGCACAACTGGTTCCTCGCTCGATCAGACAACGACAAAAGACTGATGATCATTCAGACACATGAGCCGCAAAAGTTATATTGCAAAAAACCCCACTGTATACAAGCACCGTGTAATACGTGAGTATCCACACAGTGGTTGTTACGTCTATGAGCAGGATACCAGCTTGTTGGGGCCTTTAGGATTTTTTAGTTGGAGGCGGGTAAACAGCCTTGGTTCACACTCTCTGTTTCTCGGACTCAATTATCCGATTAACCAAGAGATCACTGTTGGCAAGGACCTTGATGGCAGAGAGGCTCTGTTTGCTACGGAAAACTGTGTCTACATGACGAGCCCTAGGAGTTCGGGAGCAAACTCCCCTGATTGTCAACGATATAGCCTGCAGCCAAAAGAAGGTGAGAATGACAAAGGCATCCGGATTAACTTTGATCCTTGGATGTCTCAATTACGACGAGCGGTGATGTGGTTCAAGCCTTCAAGTTGATAGATGGCGGGCTGTTGCATCGAAAGGGTGGAATCTTGGTTCTCCGGATCACCGGTCATTGAAGCGAGGCTGTAGATTATGATGGTGTTGGATCATCTCTTCGAATGACTTTGTTGTCTTTGCTGCTGGTTCTGGATGGGTAGTTCTTTCTTTTGTTATGCATATTCCTTGTTATTTGGTCATCCTCGTCTATGTAACTCTTACTATGTAATAGTTGCTTCTGTTTAGAATGTCATTCTCGTCTGGATCACGAGAGTCTGAGCATTGCAGATGGGTGCGTTTTGGTGGTGTAGCAAGACTTCTTATGAACTATCATGTCTTGCTGTTTATGTCAGTAGTAGTCACTAGTCAGTGTTTGAATGTTGTATATATCGTTGTTTCGAATTGTTTATTGTCTCGAACTACTGGTGGGCTAAATGAGGGCATCACCATTCTCCACCTGCTCGTTGAGTATATCTCCTTTTTTCAAGTTATATAATTTGAGCTCAGTGTCTTTTCGATGATGTACACTTGTTTGGGCCAGTGAGGTGTCGTTGAATATGGGCCAAGTAGTAACGCAATGCCAAACAGGTCAATTATGACTCTCAGGCCGGGCTCTCAAAAGATCCTGAAAAAAAAGGCTGGTGAGGGAGTCCCGAATTTGGGGGTGTCCGGATAGCCGGACTATCACCGTTGGCTGGACTCCTGGACTATGAAGATACAAGATTGAAGACTTCGTCCCGTGTCCGGATGGGACTTTCCTTGGCATGGAAGGCAAGCTTGGCAATACGGATATGTAGATCTCCTACCATTGTAACCGACTCTGTGTAACCCTAACCTATCCGGTGTCTATATAAACCGGAGGGTTTTAGTCCATAGGACGAACAACAATCATACCAAAGGCTAGCTTCTAGGGTTTAGCCTCCTTGATCTCGTCGTAGATCTACTCTTGTACTACCCATATCATCAATATTAATCAAGCAGGAGTAGGGTATTACCTCCATCGAGAGGGCCCGAACTTGGGAAAAAACATCGTGTCCCTTGTCTCCTGTTACCATCCGCCTAGACGCACAGTTCGGGACCCCCTACCCGAGATCCGCCGGTTTTGACACCGACATTGGTGCATTCATTGAGAGTTCCTCTGTGTCGTCGCCGTCAGGAAGGATGCCTTATCCCGTCTTTAAAGACGATACTGTCGCCAAAGGAGCCTTGGCCACTGGTCAGACTCTCCGGCTAGGTGGTTTTCTTATGACCGCCAGTTCGGCCGCCGCGCCGACGATGACTTCTCGAGTTATCAAAACCAATCTTCACATTAATTCGGAACTTGCCGAACAGTTAGATCCGATCGAGCTCTCCTCCGTAAACGAGCTCTTGGATCGCATCGCCACCCTGGGAGTCGCCACAGATTATGACCAGATCGGGCCTAAAACCGATCTGAGAGAGATCAACTCTCCCCAAGCTACCCATCATATTGCTATGATAGAGGAGAAATGCGGCGATTCTTCTTCTATCTTAAGGACTAGCTACGTCCGGATTCCCGATCCCTCCATGCCAGATTCCCGCAGAGGGACGGATGTCGATTAAGCCCTGAACTTAAAGTCAGGCGGCGGGTTGGACTAATTGGATAGCATTCAAAAACCCAAACTTCCGAGTTCGGAAACTTCTCGGCCCCTGAGTCTTAAATTGGACGGGGTTCCGGATCTAGTTCCACCCGCCCACCCAAACATTAGTGATCTAACCCGAATTCGGCAAGAGCCAATCAAACAAAGACATCATTCTTGGGCGATTCCTCCTGGTTATGGACATGATAAAGGATCGCCGAGAGGAGGGGCCTTAATCTCACTTTTTTACAATAATTGCACGGACAAGGGAATCCTAAACGCCATAAGTCATTGCGAAATCACACGCTTTGATGACTTGGTGACCATAGTACAAAAGTACGGTGCGATGGAGAGTGCTTGGAAAACCGAAAGTCAATTTTGGGATAATCCGGCCCCGAATACATCCCTAGTCCGGAATAAAAGGGTGCATCATCACCAAGCACCTGGATTAAACATCAAAATACAAAACCCCCTAAAGGATACGGAACCGTACTGGAGGGTTGGCTAAACGGACCCTGCAAAATTCATAGCACAGAGGGCGCCACTCCAACTCATAGCCTTCGAGCATGTTGGATACTACAGCAGGTGGCCAAAAGTGGCGAAGAGCTTCTAGCTTCAGAATCCCAGCCCAACAATACCAGTACGGTGTTAACAGTCTTCAAGACTTTCTCGTCAAATAACATGCGGAAACAAACACTCCACAACTTTGTCGAAGTCTACCAAGTAGCAACAATAAATCCATGGAGTGACACGGCTATTACCTTTAATGCCAGTGACGAACCTAAATTCCGAATAGCCCGAGCACCAGCCGCATTGGTCCTCAGTCCAATAGTGGACGACTTTTGCCTTACTAAGGTACTCATGGATTGCGGCAGCGGACTAAACCTCATCTATGAGGAAACCCTCCGAAAAATGGAAATAGACTGGAACCGCATTGAGCGAAGCAGCACAACCTTTAGAGGAATAATCCCTAGCCGGGAAGCATGTTGCACAGCAAAAATCACACTGGACGTAGTGTTCGGCTCGTCGGACAATTACAGGTCCGAGGAGTTCACATTTCAAGTGGCCCCGTTCAACAGCAGATATCATGCTTTATTCGGGCGAGAGGCATTCACAATTTTTCAAGCTATACCCCATTATGGGTACATGAAGCTTAAAATGCCCGGACCTAACGGAATCATCACTCTCGCTAGTGATCCGAACATAGCACTCCGCGAAAACAAGACAGCCGCACTAGCCCTCGAGGCACTATCCGAAGCCCTAGCGGCCGAGGAACTCACTGCGATGCGCTCCACGGTGAACAGGGACGATGTGATACTTGATAAAAGTTCCAAGTCCACCTCTTTTAAACCAGCGGATGAAATAGTCAAATTCCAAGTCTACCCAACGGACCCTGCAAAGACGGCCTCCATTAGGGCACAATTAAACCCTGATGTAGACGCCGCACTACGAGAATTTCTACGAGAAAACTGGGACATTTTTGCCTGTCACCCTTCAGACATGCCAGGAATCCCACGTCGGCTGGCCGAGCACAGCCTAAATATCCTAAAAGGATTCAAGCCAGTCAAACAGGCTCTTCGGCGCTTTTCCGAACCCAAGAGACAGGCCATGGGAGAGGAGCTAGCCAAACTTCTGGAAGCCGGATTCATCAGAGATATAAAACATCCGGACTGGTTAGCAAATCTGGTGATGGTACCAAAGAAGGACAAATCCTGGCGCCTATGTGTTGATTTCAAAGACCTTAATAAGGCTTGCCCAAAGGATCCCTTCCCCCTCCCTCGAATTGATCAAATTATCAACGCTACAGCAGGACACGACTCATTGTGCTTCCTCGACGCTGCATTACTCCGGCTACCACCAAATCAAGATGGCGGAGCAGCACCAAGCTGCAACAACATTCATCACTCCATACGGCCCATTCTGCTTCAACACAATGCCCTTCAGGCTCAAAAACGCCGGCGCAACATATCAGCGCATGATTCAGACATGTCTGGCAAACCAGATCGACAAAACAGTGGAAGCATAAGTAGATGACGTGGTCATCAAATCCAAGCTTGTCGAAACTATAGTAGACAATTTGAGGCTCACATTCGACAATCTTCGAAAATATGACATCAAACTCAATCCGGAAAAATGCGTCTTTGGCGTTCCAGCCGGAAAGCTCCTGGGCTTCATTCTGTCCGGTAGAGGAATTGAAGCAAACCCAGCCAAGATCCGAGCTCTGTCACAATTGGATATTCCGAAAGACCTCAAACAAATACAAAAATTGACTGGATGCGTAGCGGCTTTAAGCCGCTTTATTTCCTGTTTGGGAGAAAAGGCGTTACCCCTTTACCGCCTCCTCCGCCGCACCGAACACTCCGAGTGGACGGATGCCGCCACGGCCGGACTAGAAGAGATAAAAGCCATATTGGCAACAAATCCGGTCCTGGTCGCGCCCAACGTGGGCGAACCAATGCTATTATATATCCCCGCAACACATCAAGTTGTCAACACGGTGTTGGTTGTCGAACGAGAAACGGACGGACACCGGTTCCCTCTTCAAAGACCGGTTTATTATGTGTCCACTGTCCTCACTCCATGCAAGTCCCGGTACCCCCATTATAAAAAGATAGCATACGCGATGTTCATGGCATCCCGGAAGCTGCGACACTACTTTCAGGAGTGTTCGATAACGGTAGCCTCCGAAGTACCTCTTAACGACATTATAAACAACCGCGACGCGACGGGCCGGATTGCCAAATGGGCCATAGAGCTCCTTCCATTCGACATAACTTATAAGCCACGACGATCTATTAAGTCGCAGGTTTTGGCCGACTTCGTGGCCGAATGGACCGTAGCCGAACTTCCTAAAGAGTACGGCGCATACTCCAATTGGATCATGCACTTTGACGGCTCCAAAATGTTGGCCGGCCTGGGGGCTGGCGTCGTCCTGATGTCCCAAACCGGGGAAACAGTCCAATACGTCCTTCAGATAATGTATACGGACTCCAACAACGCAGCCGAATATGAGGCCCTTCCGCACGGCCTCCGGATGGCAGTCTCCATGGGCATTAAACGCCTAGAGGTGCGCGGGGATTCGAACCTCACGATATCTCAAATAAACGGAGACTTTGATGCCAAAGATCCAAAAATGGCAGCATACCGCAATGTGGTCCTACAAATGTCAACACGGTTCGAAGGGCTCGAATTTCATCATATAGCCTGGGATAACAACCAGGCGGCAGACATATTGGAACGCATCGGTGCAAAACGCGATGCCGTCCCGCCCAACATCTTCCTGGAACGGCTGTTCAAGCCGAAGGGGAGTCCGGAAATAACAATCCGGACCCAACCGCATCGCCGACGCCAACACTTCGACACAATCGGAGGCTCGCCACCGAGATAACACCCTCCGCCCACGAAATAATGGCGGTTATCGCCCGTGGGCGGAACCATTCCTAGCCTACCTAACTAGGCAGGAACTCCCCGAAGACCAAAATGAGGCTCGCTGCATAGTACGGCGATCTAAAGCCTGTAAAGTCCATGAGGGAGAGCTTTATAAGAAAAGCACTATAGGAGTCCTTCAAAGGTGTATCTCCGAAGAGGAAGGGCGAAACCTCCTGGCTGAAATTCATGCCGGACTGGGTGGGCACCACGGCGCAGCCCGGGCCCTTGTAGGCAAGGCCTTCCGTACAAGATTTTATTGGCCGATGGCCTGGGCAGATGCGCAGGATTTAGTCCAACGATGCGTCGGTTGCCAGATTTTTGCTAACCAAAGCCACATGCCACCCACCGCCCTCAAAACTATACCCATCACCTGGCCGTTCACGGTCTGGGGGCTTGACATGGTTGGACCCCTTAAGGGAGGAACCCACAAGCAAAAATACCTATTGGTCATGGTGGATAAATTCACCAAATGGATATAGGCCAAGCTCGTTAAAAGCGGCGAATCCGGACCGGTGATAGACTTCATATCGGGGTAGTGCACCGTTACGGTGTCCCCACAGTATCATCATCGATAACGGCACCAACTTCACGGCCGATGAGGTCAAATTATGGTGCAAAAACATGGGCATCAAGCTCGACACGCCTCGCCTATCACCCTCAAACCAACGGTCAAGTCGAACGAGCAAACGGTCTAATCATGAGCGGCATTAAACCCGGACTAGTGCGGTCCCTCAAGGAATCTAACACGACCGGGTTGAGGAGCTTCGACTCCGACTACGGGGGCTGTGGACCACGCCAATCGTACTACCGGATTCACACCATTTTTTATGGTGTACGGCGCAGAGGCAGTCTTGCCCTGCGACATAATTCATGACTCACCTCGCGTGCGCATGTATGAAGAAAGAGAAGCCGAGCTCGATCGGCAGGACAGTTTGGACGCATTGGAGGAGGAGCACGACGTGGCAAAGGCTCGTTCCGCATTTTATCAACAGCAGGCTCGAAGATATCAAAGCAGGGAAGTACGGGCCAAAGCTTACAATGTTGGCGAGCTAGTTCTCGCCACGGACAAGAAAAGGACAAACTCAAGCCCAAATGGGTAGGTCCCTTCATCATCGACCAGGTCCTGACCGGCGAAGCATACCGTCTGCGAAGCTCATCGAATAACCGACTCGAGCCGAACCCATGGAACGCAGCCCGTCTACGAAGATTCTACGCCCAAGCGCGGACTCCAAGTTCGTCTCCTTCCTCCGTCCACATTTTCTATTTTTGATGTCTTTTATTTCTCTCCTTCCTCCCTTTCTTTTTAAAGCCTTTAGAGGCTCATTAGGTGCTTTGTTCGCGACATACTTGACGTGCTGTCCGCGCTCATTATACACGGGGCTTCTTTAATGAAGCTTATTTATACGGGCTTCATGCCCAACACATGTGTCAAACTTCCGCATGTACCTTTTATTCACCATTATATGCATCGATATGACTTAAGTTTTGGCCAAGGTGGGTTGCCTGGCTCCTGTGCTTACCCTTACATTCCCGATTGTTTGGCTAGGTAAAGGGAGCACCTCTGCGATTGTTACTGCCGGGTCAACCGGATGTGTACCTTAGACTGGGTGAAGCCGAAAGCTAGCGTTCTTAAGGGAATATTCAGTCGGTGAACTGAAAGATGATTTTTAACTATTTATCCATCTGCCCCCAGATGATTTTCTGCTTTCTTAGTAGTTTTGACATGCACTTTAGGGCACGCATCCCAGTGAAAGGAACCCCTAACGGAACTATTCTCCATGGAAGATGTTTCTTACTATCCATGTAATATAACATAACTAGTTGGGCACTTGTCTGATACAGCAATCATGACCCCTACGCCTTGTCTCCATGCATACCCCGGTTCTTATATAACCACGAAGGTATTCGGACACACTCCGGACTATTGGGTCCTGAGGTTGAAGCGAAAAGGTCCGCTATGACAAACGATCTACAATCCGGCTAGAAGACATTTTTCATGTCATATTTAATTACATAGTCAACTCGACTAATTGTATTCCTCCTCAATGCCATCTGATAGGCTATCTAATTTACAATCTTGCTGGGAATACTTGGCGGCCAATTCTACTTGGCCGTACACTAAGCTTACATGGATCTCCTTCCCATCAGGCCCCACAGGTCCGACCTCGGCCATGTGGTTTGGGTCAGCCTTCGTGTACCGCGTCTTCACCATGGCCCAGGCCTCCCTGGCGCCCTGATGGCAGGCCGATATCTTCCATAGTCGGAAGCGCCGCCGTGCTCCTTGAAGCCGCTCTGCCAGCTCTCCAATGCCTTCGGGCAGGGAGATAGATGGCCACAAGTCCTGGCCGACGCCTTTCATCACCTTCCGAACTCGTTCGTGCAGCTGACGCAGTTCGGGAAGAAGATCACCCGAAGAACTGGGCATCTCCTCTTCAGAACGACCTGTGAGCAAACCTACATACATGTTTATGTTAGTTGCCTTCCTCGCCGAACTCTTTCACAGTTCGCTCAAGCACTTACTGAAAATGCCGCGACGAAGCCGTCGATTCTCCTTCACAGAGTCGCATAACCGGGCACGAACATCCTTTAGTTCCTCACCCAGTTGGGTGTTGGCATCTTGGAGGTTATTTTTCTCCTGCCGCACCCTCGTAAGCACGCTCTCGCCGGCCTTTAGCTGGCGCAGGAGCTGTTGCTTGTCCGGATCTAGTCCGGCGCCATCTGCAATATTATTTTCAGATTTACACACACGCCGCACTTCCTAACCTATTTATCTTTTGAAGCATATATTACCAGAGGGGGTCTCTGTGGCTCCCCCTGTAGCGGCTAGTGCGGCCTCTAGTTGGGCCTTGCATTCTTCAAGCTCCTGGGACAGTCGGGTATTCTTTTTTCTAAGATCCTGCATAACAAATGATCCTTAAATCAGTTATTCTAACTATTTTAAGTATCGGGGCCACCGCATATATAATCACAAATTTCCTTACCCGTATGTCCTTTTCATACTGCTCCGTGGCTCTGGCTAGACCATCTTGAGCGGCACGGAGGTGCGCATCTCCCGAATTGAAGGCATTCAAGGCCTCTTGGGAGAAACATGCGTCACGAAGAACTGTCCGGTGGCGCCTGTGATTCATGGCGCCCTCCACCTCGGAGTTGGTGGCGGACAATCTGTCGGCATCCTCGCCGGAGGAGCATCCGACGACGCCTCGTCTTTCGCCTCCGCTTCCGGACCCGGCTTTGGAGCCTGGCCGGCGGAGGTTCGATTGGCAACCTCTCCGGACTCAGTCCGGCGAGCGCTCTTTTTCCTGAAAGGAGCACCAGCGTTAGTACACCTCCCCGGAATCAATCCTGGGAATATGGTGACACGCCATACCGTTGCGGCGGAGTTTCGATCCGGACCGCACTTCTTTTTAGCCTGCGGGGCCGTACTGCCCCTTGTTGGCTAGCCGCCGCGGGCTCGGCTTCCTGCCTTGAAGGTACCCCCCGCGAAACACCATTGGTATACGGTGATCAAGAAATAAGCACGGATAGGTTATTATCAGAGTATTGGGGCCTCGGTCTCAGTTACCTGTGAGGCTGGAAGTATTCCGGGGTAATCGGCCCTAATGGCAACCAAAGCATTGTCGATGCTAAGTTGGTGGAACACCCCGTCGATCAACTCCACCTTTATATCCGGATCCTCTTCGGAGGCCGGATCGCGGGACTGTTCCGGATCCTTGGGTTAAGGGGGCGGGCTGTGTATCTTCTCCGCGGCCCGGCGCAGTTCCTGCGCAGAAACCATGAAATGAGATATTTAACCACGGGAACATGGGTCGGACAGGCCACAAAGATGTTTGCTTACCCAACTTCGAGGATTATTCAAAGAAAACTCGCTCAGTGGGTTGACGCGGAGAAAATCCTCCTCCTCCCCTTTATACATGGCAGACAAGGTCTTCACCAGTTCGGTGACTGATCCCGGCCCTTTGCGGCCATGGCGGGTGGCATCGTCCTCCCCGTTGAAGTCCCACATGGGGTGGCCCCTATATTGGAGCGGCTGCACTCCCCACATAATGCAGATTGCCATGACTCCAATCATGGTCAATCCGGCATGAGCCAGTAATTTTATTCGGCTCATCAAGTAAAGGACATCCCGGTCATTTTCCCTCTAGGGGCTCATGGCGCCAGCTTAGGCGCTTCTTGAGGAGCATTGCTAAACTCCGGAAGGCCGATCCAACAGGGTCCGCAGCGGGACGTCCTCCATGTAGAACCATTCCGAAGGCCAGTCTTCGGACGCCTTCTTCGGGGTTCCGGATAGATATCCGGTCCCAGAGATGCGCCATAGTTCGGCTCCGCCCACTTGATATATTGACCCCTCATGAGAACGGGGTACTAGGCAGAATAATCTCGTCCACAGCGCAAAATGAGCCTCAATGCCCAAGAACAGTTCACAAAGGGCCACGAAGCCCGCGATGTGCAAAATGGAGGCAGGCGTAAGGTGGTGCAACTGGAGGTCAGAGAACTCCAAGAGCCCCCGGAGAAACAGATGGATTGGAAATCCGAGTCCTCTTACTAGATAAGAGATGAAGCATACCCGCTCTCCTTTAGAGGGATCGGGGACACTCTCCGCTTGCTTTCCGCCCTTGTAGGTGGCGAGTCCGGCTGGAACCGGAACCATGAAGGCCGGGGGAAGAAATCCCTTGGTTTGGAGTATAAGTAGCTCGCTATGCGGATCGAGCATCTCTCCCAATTTCTGGGCTGAGGGCTGGGAGTGCGAGAGGAGGAGCTGCATCGACTGTCCATGATGGAGTGGATTTTTGTCAGAGGCGCTCCGATGAAAGCTCGCGGAGGGGGGATGGTGTGACTCAGATCTAGATCCTCGTCCCTTTTATAGGCGGCTCATTTGCGCAGGTAGGGGGGTAAGTGTAAAAATACCCTGGCTTTTCGCATTCATTCAAACACGTGGCAGATGGCCATTGTTGGGCGTAGAAGCCAAGGAGCGCATCATTTACCAGAAGCCGGACACTATTCGACAAGTATATGGAATTTGGAGAAGAACCCGCCTCGCAATGCCAAAGACAATCAACGCGCCGGACTCATCGTCATTGAAGCCTGGTTCGGGGCTCTTGAGGAGTCCCGGATTAGGGGTGTCGGACATCCGGACTATCACCGTTGGCCGGACTCCTGGACTATGAAGATACAAGATTGAAGACTTCGTCCCGTGTCCGGATGGGACTTTCCTTGGCGTGGAAGGCAAGCTTGGCAATACGGATATGTAGATGTCCTACCATTGTAACCGACTCTGTGTAACCCTAACCTATCCGGTGTCCATAGGACGAACAACAATCATACCATAGGCTAGCTTCTAGGGTTTATCCTCTCTGATCTTGTGGTAGATCTACTCTTGTACTACCCATATCATCAATATTAATCAAGCAGGAGTAGGGTATTACCTCCATCGAGAGGGCCCAACACAGGTAAAAACATCGTGTCCCTTGTCTCTCGTTACCATCCGCCTAGACGCACAGTTGGGACCCCTACCCGAGATCCGCCGGTTTTGACACCGACAATTTGGGCTCTCCAAAAAGAAAGAATAAGGACTCTTAGGCCGACATGTGGGCGCCACCGGTGTTTTCATGCGCTATGCGCCGAGAGCATATTAGCGCGTGCTTTCGAAATTCATGCTACCTTTTCATCCCCGCCTCCGCCCCTCCCCCACCTCTGGAATCTCGATTCCTACTCCAGTTCCCCCAAATCCCCCTCCTGTACTCCCTGTACTCAAGCGCACTATCATGTCACCGGTCAACGCGGATCTCTGAGTCGGAGATCCTGAGGTCTGTCCTGCCTTCGGTTGCTGCGGGTTTTCGCTCAACAGTGGCATGGGGGCGCTTGATGACCAGTTTGCCTGCAAAGTGCTGATGGTAACCATCAACGGCGACCGACCTCCTGTCTCGCTGGACGACCTTGTCAAAGCTCTTGGCATTGCGCACGGCATCCAAATAAGTGACTTGATCATCGAAGTCTGTCCGCCACCGGCTGATTTCTTCGTCAGGTTCTGGACAACTTTCGACTGCAGTTGTGTGTTCGAATCTTCCCGGCGTTTGTTCTGCGATGGCGCGCTGGTGAGCTTTGATCGGTGGCACCCATGATGGGGCTCGGTGCCCTCTGAGCTTGAGTTTTTAACAAAGCTTACCTTCCACGGCATGCCTCGACGTGCTTGGAACAGCGAGTCCATGAACGAGCTTATCAACGACCTTGGAGGTGAGCTCGTAAGTATGTTTGTTCCTCTAGACTGCTGCGCTCTGACGGTTATGGCATGGATGAAGAAGCCCTCCACCATAACGAAGGTGGTTGGTGTTGACATACCGGTGCAGGAACCGGGGTTGCACTATTCGTCGCCACCAAGGCGGCGCAGACCACGTTAGGGATGTACCTGTATCGAGTGTTCGTGCATTTCGAAGAAGTCTCAATCCATCAATCGAAGTCCTGCCGCCGTCGCTGGTGCCAGGGTCCGTCGACGACGTCCATTACAGGAGTTAACGTCAGACTTTCCCCGTGTTGCTCGGAACGATGGATGGCACGGGGCCTACTCCATCGCGCGGCGGAGGCCACTGCTTCTTTGGGAGAAGAGGCAGGGCTAGCTGCCTTGATGTGCACTAATTTGAGGTAACAACTAAATCTTGTCAGATACTAGTTAAATCCGAGCTATGGGTGTGAAGCACTGATGTGCCAGTACATTCAATTGTGACCTGTTCTAATTTTGTACCTGAACTTTTTTTAGAAAGGGCTGTACGTCAACTTAATGTGCTAGCAGAACTTATTGTGTTGTCTGTCTGTTTTCTTTGCACAACATTCAAGATATTTCCCCGTCATTGATAAAGACGATGAACCGTTATGTACGATTTCGTTGGTTTCAACATAGCCCTACCCGTAGCGATCCACTGCTTCCTTCCTGATTGTGCCGCCTGCGTGAAATTTTTGTATGCAAGTTCAGTGTGCTACGATGTTCTATATGATTGTGTCAACTATAAAAGTTTTTACTGAGCATCAAGAATGCATATGGCTGAAAGATGTATTCTGAGCATCGACCGATGGGTCTCTCTCTCTCTCTCTCTCTCTCTCACACACACACACACACACACGCACACACACACGCGCACAAGCACAAGAGGGATCCGTTGAATTATTTATTTGCTCGTGACAGCTTTTTAATTAGGTTCCACTGTAATCTAACTTTTTCTTAAGTTATTAATTGAGCTTAGTGACTTCAAGAACTTGTATGTAAGCCTTGTTTGGGCCTTTTCCAAGGCCGCTAAATGTGGGCTGAGTAGCCATGTTAGGTTGTACTTGTACTACACAAGCCTTTTTTTCAACATCGACAATGCAATCGGGCCGACAGGTTGTACACAATATCCGGGTCAACTTGTTATTCTCCGCCCCGCTGGGCTGCAAACTTTCCTATGAGGTATGCATTAGGCTTAACAAGAAAATGGACTTTAAGAAATGATAAGTGGGATGTAATTATAATAACTGGGCAGTAACTATGCACCAAAAGCATAATTAGTTTAAAAAATATATGCTATTTGGAATTTGAAAATTTTAATTTCATTACTTGTTGCACGCGCAATATTTTCGTTGGATTTTAACGTAATATAACTTTATTTTGAAATTATATTTAACCTGACTAGAAATTTCGGATAAAAATATTTCGGATCCCATCAAAATGTGGGAATTCTTTTTGAATTCTGTTTTGAGCGGTTGTTTGAAATTATTAATCGTTGTTGTCGGTGTCAAAACTAGAGTAGGGTATTACACCACAACGGTGGCCCGAACTAGTATAAACCTTGTGTCTCTTGTGTTGTTCCTTTCATAGTTTAGGTCCTAGCGAGGCGGTGGGGTGCAGGTAGGTAGAGGGCGAGATCTCCGCGCGCACCCCAGTGTTCGAACCTCAAGGGTCTGCCGAAACCCAAAATCCGACATTTGGCGCACCAGGTAGGGGTGCGCCGGAGTTCCCCTTACGCCACCGCCACAACCCGCCTCATGATGAGCAGCGCGCCGCCTGCCGCCCGCGCCACAGCTGGGGCCAGGGGCTCGAGCCTGGCCCGGCCTTGCAACGGGTGCGGTGGCCGGACAAGTTCAAGCCGACAACGCCGCCGCGCTACAACGGCGCGACCGATTCGATGGCCTTCCTGCTGCCGTACGAGGAGGCCATCCTCGAAGCTGGAGGTGATGACAGGGTCATGGCCAACTGGCTTCCCATGGCCCTCACCGGCGCTCCGCGCGCATGGCTGCTCCACCTTCCGGCAGCCTCCGTGGCCTCTTGGGAAGAGCTCCGCGGCCGTTTCCTCACCCTCCACGCTGCGCCGGCGCCCCCGGTCGTCGCGGCCCTCCTGGCGGCTCATGGGCGCCGCCCTCAAGTCACCACATCAAGTTGCTTCGTCTGCCGGGTCGCCGCCTCCACGCTGCAGGGAGCCCCCGGACCGGTCGGGCGCCATGACACGATCGACCTTCAGCTCAGAGGACCGCCCTCCAACTCAACCTACTCGGGTGCGCTCCCCATGCTGTGCACCCCCACCATCTGCCAGGTGGCCGTCACCAGGACTCTCATCAACGGCGGCGCGGGCCTCAACGTGCTCTCAGTTGAGGCCTTCAACCTCCTCTGCATACCCCGGGAGCGGCTGCAGCCCAGCCGGCCCTTCTCGGGCGTCGGGGGCGGGTCATCCAGCTCCTTGGGACAGATCCGGCTCCCGGTAACATTCGGCACCTACGACAACTTCCGCACGGAGCTGGTCAATTTCGACATCGCCCCCATCGGCCTCCCCTACAACGCCATCCTCGGCTACCCAGTATACAACCTCATGAAGATGCCCGGGAGCAACGGTGTCCTCACCGTGCCCGGGGACACTGGAGATGCACTGCGAGTGCTCAAGCTCGCCTTCAAGATGGCGGTGCCAGCACAGCCCGCCGACGCGGAGACCCCTGAGCCCAAGGGGGCCGCACCAACCAAGAAGAAACAGTTGTTCACCCAAGACAAGGCAGAGACCAAGCAAATACCCGTCGACGAGGACGGGTCCACTGACGCCACCTTCACCATAGGCGCCAACCTCGAGCCCGGCAGGAGGAGGCCTGGTCAAGTTCCTGGCGCATAAACAAGAAGGTATTCGCTCGGGAGCACGATGGGTTGGCGGGGATCCCTAGGGGCATAATCGAACATCACCTCCACGTGTGCCCCAACGTAGGCCCCGTGAAGCAGAAAGCGAGGCGGCAGTCCACTGAAAAGCAAGCCTTTATAGTCCAGGAGACCCGCAAACTAGAAGCCGCTGGGGTCATTCGCGAGGTCCGATATCCGGATTGGTTGGCAAACCCTGTCATTGTACCAAAGAAGGGAGGGAAGGAGCGCATGTGTGTCAACTTCACCAACCTCAACAAGGCATGCCCGCAAGATCCGTTCCCGTTACCTTGCATCGACCAGATCGTCGATTCTACCGCTGAGTGCGACCTGTTATGCTTCTTGGATGCCTTCTCCGGGTATCACCAGATCAAGATGGCGGTAGAAGACGTGGAAAAGACAGCCTTCCTGACCCCATGTGGGGTGTACTGCTACACGTGCATGCCATTCGGGCAGCGCAACGCAGGGGCGACCTTCCAGCGGCTAATGAACATCACCTTGGGTCCGCAGCTCGGGAAGAATGTTGAGGCTTACGTCGATGACATTGTGGTGAAGTCTCGGGAGGCCAGAACCCTGATACAAGACCTGGAGGAAACCTTCATGAGCCTCGACGCAGTGAACCCACGGCTCAACCCGGAGAAGTGTGTGTTTGGAGTCCCCTCGGGCAAGCTCTTGGGCTTCCTCGTATCCCACCGAGGCATCGAGGCTAACCCAGAAAAGGTCAAGGCGGTCGAGGACATGAGCCCGCCAAAGACCCTCAGGGAAATGCAGAAGCTCAGTGGCGTGTGACTGCGCTAGGGCGCTTCATCTCCAAGCTGGGAGAACGAGCGCTGCCTTTCTTCCAGCTAATGAAGAAAAAGGGACCCTTTGAATGGACTAAAGAGGCCAACAAGGCGTTTCAAGATCTCAAGAGGTACCTAACCAGCCCTCTGGTCATGGTGGCCCCACGCCCACAGGAACCCCTGGTGCTCTACCTCGCCGCCACTCCCTACTCCGCCAGCGCAGCTCTGGTGGCGGTTAGGGAAGAGCGTCAAACCAAAACCACAGCAGCAGCCCAGGTCAAGGCAAAGCAGGAACAGGGAGGACCCACAGAAACCACTACCGCGGCTGAGAAGGATCGGCCGCCGCAGCGGAGCGTGCTGGGGACAGGAGAGGTCCCTCCCCCAGACTACTAGCCTCTGGAGGCTCCATCGCCTCAAGAGGCGCCACGGTCCCCAGAGGGCGCTAGCGGCACTGGCGCTCCAAACCTCGTTGAGCACCCAGTGTACTTCGTCAGCACGGTGTTGCGGGACGCAAGGGCATGGTACCCCATGCCTCAGAAACTCCTCCTCGCGCTATTGGTGGCCTCACGCAAGCTGCGGCACTATTTTCAGGGTCATCCCATCAAGGTCGTCTCAGCATACCCCTTGGAAAGGGTGCTCAGGACCCCTAAATCAGCCGGAAGGGTCGCTGAGTGGAACATTGAGCTGCAAGCGTTTCAGCTCAAATTCGGCACGACCAGAGTCATCAAGGGGGCCGCATTAGCGGATTTCGTGGCAGTATGGACGGAGGCTCTGGGCCTCAAGGCCGACGAGGATCGGTCCCTCTCCCCGGGAAGCAAAGCGCCAGAGGGCTGGGTCATGTACTTCAATGGGGCGTTCTCCAGGCATGGCGCTGGGGCTGGGGCGGTGCTCATATCCCCCACTCAGGACAAGCTCTACTACGCTGTGCAGCTCTGTTTCCAGCAAGGTGAAAAGGTCTCCAACAACATAGGAGTATGAAGGTCTAATAGCGGGCTTGAAGGCCGCAGCTGCCCTAGGGGTGAAGCGCCTTACCATCAAGGGTGATTCGCAGCTCCTCGTCAATTTTCCAACAAGGTGTACGAGCCAAAAGATGAGCACATGGAAGCCTACCTTGCGGAGGTCCGCAGGATGGAGAAGCAGTTCTGGGGGTTGGAGTTGCAGCATGTGCCCTGCGGCACCAATCAGGAGGCCGACGACATCGCCAAACGAGCATCCAGGCGGTTACCTCAGGAGCCTGGCGTGTTCGAGGAGCGGCTTTTCAAGCCCTCGGGCGTGCCAGCACTATCAAACACGACGCAGCCTCGGGAGGAGCTTCCCCAGCCACCTCAGAGCCTGGTCTGCGTGGCCCGGCCTCGTGTGCACGCCGCTTCCTAACGATGGAACCTCAGGAGGGGTGCTGGATCACAGAGCTCCGGAGCTAGTTAACGCAAGGGACCCTGCCGGAGAAGGAGGAGGAAGCGCAGCGTGTGGCGCGGCAAGCCACAGCGTACTGCATCAGGGATGGAGAGCTCTATCGGAAGCGACCGAATGATGTGTCACTACGCTGCATCTCCAGGGAGCAAGGGAAAGAACTGATGGCGGATATACACGGTGGAGACTGTGGGCATCACTCGTCTTCACGAACCCTCGTGGGCAAGGCATTCCGGACCGGTTTCTATTGGCCTACTGCACTCAACGGTGCCATTGAACTGGTGAAGGCTTGCGAAGCCTGCCAATTCCATGCCAAGCAGATCCATCAGCCAGCAGGAGGTTTGCAAACTATACCCCTCCCGTGGCCATTTGCAGTCTGGGGGCTGGATATCCTGGGCCCGTTTCCTTGAGCGCCAGGGGGCTACCGCTACCTCTATGTCGCCGTGGACAAGTTCACCAAGTGGGCTGAAGTGGAAGCCGTCCGCACCAAGTGGGCTGAAGTGGGTGCCGAACTGCATCATCACCGACACCGATTCGCAGTTTACCAGTAACCTCTTCAAAACATACTGTGCTAACCTGGGAACGCAGATATGCTACGCTTCGGTGGCGCACCCCCGAAGCAACGGCCAGGCCGAGCGGGCCAACGCAGAGGTCCTGAGGGGCCTCAAAACCAGAACATTCAAGAAGAAACTGGAGGCCTGCGGCAGAGGTTGGTACGACGAGCTTCAGTCCGTGCTGTGGTCCATCCGCACGACCACGACCAAGCCAGCCGGAGAGACCCCGTTCTTCCTGGTCTATGGAGCCGAAGCGGTCCTCCCTCACGAGGTCAGACGTCGTTCCGCACGGGTCCTGGCGTTCGACGAGGCGCAACAGGACGCCATGCGGGGAACGGACCTCGTGCTGGGGGAGGAGCGTCGTTGAGAAGTCGCGTTGCGAGCGGTGAGGTACCAACAAGCACTGCGACGATACCACTGCCGCAACATCCGCCCCAGAACTCTTGAGGTAGGGGACCTCGTGCTCAAAGTGGGTTCTCCAGGGAGGGGCTGCATAAGCTCTCTCCCATGTGGGAGGGCCCATTCAAGGTTGTTCATGTTTCCAGGCCCGGCTCCGCGTGCTTGGAGACTCAGGAGGGGTGCCAGTCCAGAACGCGTGGAACATCCAGCACCTCCGGAGGTTTTACCCCTCAAAAGGCCCAGAGCCTGTGAATAAGGCGAACGCCTGTGAAGCTATCTTTCTGGAAAAGGCCCAGAGAGGGTGAAGAAGGCGAATGCCTGTGAAGCTATCTTTTTGGAAAAGGCCCAGAGCCTGTGAAGAAGGCGAATGCCTATGAAGCTATCTTTTTGGAAAAGGCCCAGAGCCTGTGACGAAGGCGAATGCCTGTGAAGCTATCTTTTTGGAAAGGGCCCAGAGTCTGTCAAGAAGGCGAATGCCTGTGAAGCTGTCCTTTTGGAAAAGGCCCAGAGCCTGTGAAGAAGGCGAATGTCTGTGAAGTTGTCGCGTTTTGGAAAAGGCCCAGAGCCTGTGAAGAGGGCCAATGCCCGTGAAGCTTGCTTCCCCCAAAGAAAGGCCCGGAGCCTGTGAAGAAGGACAACGCCTGTGAAGCTCGCCGCCCGTGACACTCTCACGTAATAATGAGTTGGGGCTGTACACGCCCCGGAGTCTCAGGAGCGCCGGCCTCAGGCCCTGGGGCTCCCTCCCACGCCCAGTGGCAGCACTTAGCTCCGCGCTGGTGAGAAGAAATCGAAGACTAGATTAGGTGCCGAACGCGGCCTTTTCATTTGCTTTCTGCAGTTGGCTTGTTCATTCTCATTTGAAGTTTTATCGAAGCTGTTGTCGTTTTTGATTTGTGGCTCTTCGACCTTTCGCCCTCCTACCTCGATTTCTCTCGCGCAAGGTCTCGCGAGGGGGCAGCCTGAGCGCCCTCGCGAGTGTTTTCTGCCCTTATCGTTCAAGGTTTCCCAACCTGGGTCCACCACAGGAGCACCCCTCCAGTCCGTGCCTCACGGGCACCGCGACACGAACACAGGACCTGGGTCAGTCGCCCCTCACGGCTGAGGCTGGGAACTACCTACGCGCAGGTGTGCGGCCCGAAGGCACGATACCAAAACAGCAGAAACAGTACGATGATTAACGGTGAAAGTCCAAACCTGAGCGCCACCGACCACGCGTGCGCTGTCTTCTCCGTCATCGCCGGGGCTGGGCCCCCGGCTGCGGTCGTTGTCCTCAGGGCAGCACCCAGCGCAGCGACCATCCTCCCCGAACACCCTCACGTAAAGGGTGGCATCGCCGTCGAACTTGAAGTGCAGGGTGCACCGACGGCTCAGGCCACGCGCGTGGGCAAACGTCTGCTAGCCGCGAGTCAAGGCCAGGCTCCCAGCCGCGGAGACCTCCAACGAAGCCCAGGAGGCCCGACTTCAGCAGCCGTCCGCCTGGAGCTAGAGGCCGCCCGGGGCGCCAGCCGGGAGCTCGCCTAGGAAGAAGCAAGGAAGCTGAAGCCGGGCGCAAGTCGGCTCCGCTGACCACACAACGAACTCCGGCAACACCTCCGCAACGCGGAAGCGCGGCCTAGGGGGACGCGCAGCCGTAGCGCACCCCCCGGCCGCAGCCAGCCGCCCATCACCGCATGGGAGATCACCTCTGCGGCCACGGGGAGTCGCCGCGGGAGCCACAGGATGTTTGCGAGGGCGGCCTCGACCGCGCTTGGGCGGGGGAGAGGCAGGCTCAACCTGGCGGGCCTTCCCCTTCTCTGCGGCCGAGAACTTCCTCGGCGGATCCATGAAGGAGGAGAAGCAAGAGGGGACAGACTGGAAGGGCACGCGCCGTTCCGTACTTAAAGCCAGAGGAGGCCAACCGCCGGCCTCCACGATCACAGGTAATCATGACTCGCTTTGCATGCAGGGACTTGTCAATTCGTGCAGTCGCCGAGGCGTCGTGGGGAAGTGGAGACACCCACGTCCAATCAACCACCACGCGACACCCAAAGCCGCAGGCTGTTAGGGCCCGCGGTGCTTCACGCTTGCCCCTTCGCCTCTCTGCTCGGCCAAGCCCGGGCGCGCGTTGGGCCCGGGGGCTACTGTCGGCGTTCTGGGAACGGGGGTCCCCAGACTTGCCTGCCTACGGCCTGCGGCGTGGCTCAAGGGGGCCCATCACGGCCCATCTTCATCAACACAAGCTCAAGACCCTCGCGAGGGGCCAATCCTCGCGGGGCGGACGACAGGGAGCTTCCTCAGGCACGGCCTCATCAGGCAGGCTCGCGAGGAGGCGGAGAGATCAAGGCGGGGTGCCGCACGAGGTGCCCATGACGCAAGCCGTGACGAACCAGGGCGCCAGGCGGGCGCCAGCCCGCGCAGTGTCCTCCTTTCCTCTCTGGTGCAAAGGGAGCAAGCGCAGGCGAGAGCATCAAGCAAAGGCGCCCGTTTCGGTGCAACAAGACCAAGACCAGCCGGACGGCATGGAGGAAGTCAGTGTGGAGCCCAAGCCGGCGTCACCACCAGAGCCTTTGACAGGCGAGGACAACCTTTAGTCAGGACAATTGTACCAGATGTTCCCCTTCAAAATGGCCAATTGTTGGCGCCCTTCTCGCTCAATATTTGGGAAGAGGCCCGGGGCCTTCGCCTATAAATAGGACTAGCCACACACAGAGCAAGGGATCGGATCTGGAATAGCTTGAGCTGGATCCCAGAGAGAGAGAGAGAGAGAGAGAGAGAGAGAGAGAGAGAGAGAGAGAGAGAGAGAGAGAGAGAGAGAGAGAGAGAGAGAGAGCGACTGAACTCTTCCAAGCTGTTCATCGCCCTGGCCAAGAACAGACCCCCGCGAGGCCGTTCTTTCTTGTATTGTTCATCACCATCAGCCCAAGAGGCAATCCACCACACCACAAACTAGAGTAGGGTATTACACCACAACGGTGGCCCGAACTAGTATAAACCGTGTGTCTCTTGTGTTGTTCCTTTCGTAGTTTAGATCCTAGCGAGGCGGCGGGGTGCAGGTAGGTAGAGGGCGAGATCTCCGCGCGCACCCCAGTGTTCGAACCTCAAGGGTCTGCCGGAACCCAAAATCCGACACGGTTGATGCCTTCCTCCGTCACGGAAGAAGACGTCCTAAAGCTAAGAGATGCCAGGTATCTAACCGGCGAAATCTCGCATAGGCTGCCTGCCCAAGGGCAGGTTATTCCCACTCCCAATCCCGGTGAAAGCATGGTGTTCGCGTCTCACTTCCTTCGGGGGCTAGGCTTCCCGACGGACCCCTACGTGAGGGGGCTCATGTTTTATTACGGGCTGGAATTTCACGACTTCGATCTGGAGTCCATCCTCCACATCTCATCGTTCATCGTTGTATGTGAAGCCTTCCTCCGCATTACCCCTCACTTCGGATTGTAGCTCAAGACCTTCAAGGTGGAGCCGAAGATGATCAAGGGGCAACAGCAGATCTTGGAGGGGCTGTTATAAGCAAGAATGCTGACGCTTCATGGCCCGAGGGCTCTTTTCAAGAGGAGCTCAGTCTATGGCAACAAGAGTGGTTTTATATCACAGCTCCCAGGGGCACCAAATGGGTGGCGCCACCTGCCATTCGCTCGGGTCCTCCACCGCGGCTGGCGTCATGGGTCAATAAAGGGCTTGACTGGGGGCCGTCCAAGGACGTGCTCTTGTTGCAGGGCCGTATTCGAGACCTCATAGAGAGAGATCAATCTGGTCGTAGTAGCGCAGGTCATGCTGATTCGTCGCATCCTGCCCTGCAAACGTCGCCCCCTCCGCCTTTGGGAGTTCAATCTGGAGGGACCACGAGCTCTCCAACATTTTATGGCGCAACGCCCGTGGAGATGTACAAACTGTTCTTCGGATCACAAGCAATGTGTCCGGACTTGACCGAGGACGCATGTCTGAGCTGCAATCGCCCGGATACTCAAGTAAGTAGTCCTGTACCCGGACACGCTATCCGTATATTTATCATAAACTTGCCCTTAAAAGAGTTGTCCCTTAAACACGAGTGGACAGCGAAAGCAAAACTGATCAGGTGTCCGGCCCCCCTCCCTGAGACCACGCCGGATCCCGTGTTAACCAAGATGCTGGAGGCTGCGCCTTTGGAAGAAGGCGAAGGGGGGAACAAGGAAGCTAGTTCTCCACGAAGGAGGTTATCAAGAAAGGAGGGATCGAGAATCCCTCCATCCAAGGGGAGAAGAGGACCGCCTCTGAAGATCCGGAGACCAAGGCCTCGAAGCAGGGGAAGAAATCTTCGCCAGAGGGTCCTGCGCCAGGAGATGCCCCGGCCGCACTATTTCCCCAAGGAGATCAGCCATCCAGCGAGCCGTAAGTAGAGAGTGGAGTTTTAAAATAAGAGACATCCCTGTTTTATTTCTGAAGATGACCGAAATTTTACCTTGTAGTTCGGATCTCAACCCTTCTCAGCAGAGCTCGTCTTCAGGGGATCTTCGTCCGGAGATGATGGAGAGCGCAATGCCTCCCCCTGCCGTAACGCCTAGCAAGGCGGACGATCCTGAGGTGTCGTCGAGGAGGGTTTCTTCGAATCCTGCAGGGGCGGTGGGCGGTCGTAGGGCCCCCAAAAGCCCTCCGTGTCCGGCCTTCAAAAAAGGCCATCAGACGAGTCCGGCACCTCCTGGTGCACGGTCGGAGGAGTTGAAGGATC
Source organism: Aegilops bicornis (assembly GCA_021605145.1). Classification (NCBI taxonomy): domain Eukaryota; kingdom Viridiplantae; phylum Streptophyta; class Magnoliopsida; order Poales; family Poaceae; genus Aegilops; species Aegilops bicornis. The sequence continues at coordinate 610,282,634 of CM038674.1, read as the reverse complement.
TGCTCGGGCGAGCGTCTATCTCAGAGGATCACCGTGCATTGATGGGTACGGTGATTGAAAAAATTTCGTCCACGGAAAGCAGGTTGTACGAGGCCGCCAGGAGTTTGCTGACGGGTTTTGAGGTACACGCAATGATGTACCTTTTGACGGTTCCGCATATATAAGATGCGCCCTGTGTAGATAGTAGCCCCTGAGACTCGGTGCGTTGTCAAAAATGACAGCGTGCCGAGGATCATAATCCCAGCTATAATATGTCGCCTTCCTATGTAGGTGGCGGAGGCGTCCGGTGGCTAGCCGGATGATGAATTTGCCGAACTAAAGCGGCAACTTGACGTGGCGGATGCTGACAACGCGCTTGTCAATAAGCGGCTTGACGAGTCACAAGGTATGCAGTTTCTCCGCGGACACCTGGTAAGGGAGCTTGATGCCCATGCCTTACAACCTGTATGCTTGATGCAGATGGTGCCGCTGCCATGGAGAACCTTCGGGCGGAGCTTGCCCGAGCCAAGGAGCAGGCCAGAAAAAGTGATGTGGCTGCCTTAAAGGCGGCCGAAGAGCTAAAATCCGAACAGGCTGCTCACTGCCGAAGCACGAAGGAAATGTCCGAGATGGCCGTGAAGTTGAAGAATGCTACCGACCGCTGCGAGCTCCTTGAAAAAGAAGGTCGAGCGGAGCAAGAGGACCTGAATAAGGCCACCACCGAGGCCAAGGATGCTCGCTCTGCGATGAGAGCTATGAAGGAGGAGCTACGTCAGACCGGTGATATCGCGGCTGGAAAGCCCTTTCTACTACGGAGGAAGTTCACGGATCGTAAATATGCTCAGTTGGACCGGCTGTGGAGTACGGAGGATGCTTATCTGCACTTGGCGGCGAGTGCCGCGGACGCGGCCGAACACTTCGGAGATCAAAAGGATCACGAGATGGAAGAGCTATTTTTGTCGCAGTTCCGTAATCCAGAGCGTCCACTTCCATTAACCGATCGTTTGGCCGAATAGGCGGAGCTGAATAGATTGTCCGGACTTGCCATGAAGGATGTCGTGACTCATTTGTGGTTGAAAAGGCCCAAGCCAAAGAGTTATTTTGGCTTGGTGCAGCAGTTCCTTGGAGCGGTGCCGCGTATCAAAGCAATGAGGCGGTCAGCATGCATAGAGGGTGCGCGGATGGCTCTTGCCCGTGTCAAGACATACTGGGCGGAGATGAAGGCCACCGATGTTGCATCCCAAGATTCGGACGGAAGTCAAGTACACCGAGCACTATTTTCGGGGAAGTTCTGCAGGCACTCGTTTAATAGAGACGCAGTGCTTTCAAGGATATTATGTTCGAATAACATGTATTATTGTGAAACAATGTTTCGATGAATATAAAAGCTTTTTATACTTGTGCCTTCAAGAATTAAAATACCTCCTGTCGCGGCTGTTAATGTATATGTGTATATAACACGAAAGATGTCAGTCTTTGAGCTAATTTACGCATATAATGCGTGGGTTTTTGCAGAAAGCGCCTTTGCACACTTGATCCAACGTCTTGGTCCCACAAAGGAGGTGATAGCGCAGCAAACTAGGCAACCGGACTATAATGCTTTATCACTTTCACTTAGCCATAGGAGTTCTATAGTGGGGCTACTATATAGCCCCTAGGGGCACCGCGCTCACCCGAATTTGGGGCGCGTATGTGCATGACCGGGAAACAACCCTTCGTCAATGCGGAGGAATTCTAAAGATTCCATCGGGTCATCGAGTGGTTGACCAGTCTCACGCTATATCATGACTGTCATTTTTCGGCTTTCTCTCGAGGTGCTACTTTGGCCGAACCAGGTGCACAATCGCGATAGTTCTCCGGTGCCGCATTAGCCGATAGAGCGGAACGTAAGGCAGCAAAACACGTGAGCCGGGCAAACCCAACATTTGACCAAAGACATGATTCGGAGCTGAGGCATATAAGGCCTAACTCGAGACGCGAACACTCCCTAAGGTATTCGGTCTTTATGAAAGCGGGCGAACAACGCCCTTGGTAATAAGCCCCGTGTCCAGTGCAGCGCAAAATTCGACGTGGCCTATGCCAAAACGCATGACCTCCTCCTCGGTTGTAGCAAGAAACCGGGGATGTGTATGAACAAGAGACAGTAAAAAAGGTTTACGCAGGGTCTTAATCTGAAAAGAATCCTTGCACTGGTCCCTCCGCACGCCCACGCTGTGTCTCCGTTAGCCGTATCTTGGGCCGGGTGTAGCACGGTGTTCATCTGTAAAAGAGAGGAACTCAGTTGAAAAAGATCGTGCGAAAATGTACGTTATATTAAATAAACGAAGTACAATTCAAAAAATGAATAAAATTGAGCTTTATTGTGTCTTGTTGTGCATGCGCTGAGCCCCTTGTACGGGGGTATGCGCTAGTAAGCCCTTGTATGTTTATGCCGGACTCATCCAACCGTGTCCGGGGTCTGGACGACCTGTCTAAGTGCTTGTATTGGTGAAGCCGGTTTATTGTGTGGCTGTCAAGGCAGCCGCACAATTTTCCGGACTCGAGGAACCCTCGATGTTTCCCTTTAACGAGATGATGCCACGTGGACCGGGCATTTTAAGTGTAAGAGATGCATAATGCGGTATTGCGTTAAAGCGGGCGAAAGCTTCGCGTCCCAATAGTGCTTGCTAGCGACTTGTAAATGGGGCGAGGTGGAAGGTTAACTTTTTGGCGGAAGTTGTCGGGTGAGCGAACACAACTTCTAGCCGTGAGAGAGCCCGTACAATGGGCATATGGGCCTGGCATTACCCCTTGAAAGGAAGTGTTGCTATGGCGAAATTTGGTTGGGTCTATCCCCATTTTGCGGATTTGTCCTGATATAGCAGGTTTAGATCACTACCGCCGTCAATTAGGACTCGTGTAAATTGGAGTCCGCCAATTATCGGATCTAATATCAAGGCAGTCCAACCTGCATTCCGTATACTTCTAAAGTAATCTTGATGGTCGAAGGTGATTGGCTTTAACAACCAGTGGAGGGAATCCTCCGGGATAGGCCGTATGGCACGTACCTCTATGGGCACTGCTCTATTTTTCCTTTTTGTCACGTGAAGTGAGTTTACTGTTTTGATTTCTTGTGGGAAATTCTTTTGTTTTCCGGTGCTCTGCTTGTGGGGTTCATCATCGTCCTCGCTTGGTGTGTCGAGCCCCTTGTGTTCGGCGTTGAGTTTGCCGCGTTGCTTGAAGACCCAACAATCTCTGTGGGTATGGTTTGGAGGCTTCCCGGGAGTACTGTGGATTTGGCATATCTTGTCCAAGATTTTGTTTAAGTTAGATAGCTCGTCCCTGTTATCCTTAAGGGGCAGCTTTTTATGATTCTGCCGAGAGCTTTTGAATCCGGCGTTGACTGCCGTGCTCTTCGGGCTGTTTCCCTTGGTCCGACGCTGGTCCTTGCTGCGTCGTGTCCCGTTTCCATCCCTGACTTCGGATGTACATGGGTCGCTGGTACTGCATCTTGCCAGCCAGCTATCCTCTCCCGCGCAAAAGCGGGTCATGAGGCTTGTTAATGCGGCCATTGTTCTTGGCTTTTCTTGGCCGAGGTGTCTGGCGAGCCATTCGTCTCGGAAGTTGTGTTTGAAAGCTGCTAAGGCTTCGGTGTACGGACAGTTGACTATTTGGTTCTTTTTAGTAAGGAAGCTGTTCCAAAATTTCCAAGCTGACTCTCCGGGTTGTTGAGTTATGTGACTTAAATCGTCGGCATCCGGAGGTCGGACATAGGTCCCTTGAAAATTTGCTTCAAAAGCATCCTCGAGCTCCTCCCAACTTCCAATGGTGTTTTCGGGAAGGATTTTAAGCCAATGCCGGGCTGGCCCTTTGAGCTTGAGGGGTAAGTATTTTATGGCGTGGAGATCATCTCCTCTAGCCATGTGTATGTGGAGGATGTAATCCTCAATGCAGACTCGTGGTGCATTGTTCCGTCAGATGCCTCTATGTTTACGGGCTTGAATCCGCTTAGAAATTCATAATCCAGCACCTCCTCGGTGAAACATAGGGGGTGTGCGGCACCCCTATATTTAGGTGTACCGTGATGTTTGGATACTTGATGTGTTGCATTGCTTACTAGAGCTTGCTTTCTTGGCCCTTAGATAGATCTAACTGGGCCATCTTTTTGATGCGAATCCCTGTGCGGATCGCTTGCCGGCTTGTGTGCGGTGCCGTTTGCCGCTCTCTGTTTGCCATGGGGTCGTCCATCCGACGGGTGGCCTCCTTGTTTTTTTATTGCGGGGGCTCTACGGCCTCCTCATCAAATTCAGGCAGTAGTTTTCGCTTTGGGTAGCTATTTGTTCGGCGACTTTCGCCGTATTTGTCTACGGTGTTGAGTAATTTGCTCCATATGATTCTGAGTGCATCTTCCGCTGTTTTGAGCATCCGCTTCTGCTTTTTCAGGCTACGTGCAGTGGCGACGAGCCTTTTGCGGAGATTCTTCTGCTCCAGCAACTTGTCCGGCGTGAGATCGTCCGGACTGTTATCTTCACCGGGGACGGGTTGTTTATCCAGGTTGTCCTGTTCGGACGGTTGCTCGATAGCATGTTCGTCATCCACCGGTTCGCCCTGCTCCATGGCTGGGTCTGTATGGCTGTTGTCTTTGTCGAGGCGAGACTTTGAGCGATGCTTACGTCGCCGTTTTGACTGCTCTTCGAGGGAATAATCCTTCGTAGCGTCCCGTTGTTCCTCGTCGTCACTTCCTTTAGGTGTATCCACCATGTATACATCGTGAGATGAGGTGGTTCTCCAGTGCCCTATAGGTGCCGGTTCATGTTCCTCTCCTACATCGTCGTCCATACCGTTGATGTCTTCGGAGTCGAAGTCGAGCATGTCGGTTAAATCATCGATAGTGGCTACGAAGTGGGTGGTGGGTGGGCATTGAATTTCTTCATCGTCCGCATCCTAACCTTGCTGACCGTAGTCCGGCCAGGGCTCTCCTGATAAAGAGAGAGACTTTAGTGAATTCAGGATGTCGCCAAAGGGCGAGTGCTGAAAGATGTCTGCAGCAGTGAACTCCATGATCGGCGCCCAATCGGATTTGATTGGCAGGGGTGCGAAAGGTTCGGAGTCCGGAGAGGAGTCCGACACCTTGGAGTCACGAAGCCATAAAGGGCAGGGGTAGGTGTACGGCTCAACCGCCGTAGAGATTGCAGCCCCCGAGGCGGTGTCCAGCCACCCGTCCTCGATCGGCGTAGTCGGCTCCGAGCTAAGGGTCGGAGCGGACACTGGTGCGGCCTCCAGGACAATGTTCGGCGGCAGAGCTAGATCACGCCCCTCGTGACAGTGCGGCGCGCTTGGCTGTGGCTCGAACCCGTCGATGATCAAGTCGCCGCGGACGTCAGCCGTGTAGTTCAAACTTCCAAATCTGACCTGATGGCCAGGGGCGTAGCTTTCAATCTGCTCGGATGGCTGTTAATTGTATGATGCAAAAGCCGCGGATATGATGATCTGTCCGGGGAGAAAAGTCTCATCCTGGACCGCATCGCCGTTGACGATCGGAGGAGCCATCGAGCCTAAGGATGACGACACAGAGGAACTCTCAATGAAAGCACCAATGTCGGTGTCAAAACCGGCGGATCTCGGGTAGGGGGTCCCGAACTGTGCGTCTAGGCGGATGGTAACAGGAGACAAGGGACACGATGTTTTTACCCAGGTTCGGGCCCTCTCGATGGAGGTAATACCCTACTCCTGCTTGATTAATATTGATGATATGGCTAGTACAAGATTAGATCTACCACGAGATCGGAGAGGCTAAACCCTAGAAGCTAGCCTATGGTATGATTGTTGTTAGATCCTGCGGACTAAAACCCTCCGGTTTATATAGGCACCAAGAGGGTTAGGGTTACACAGTGTCGGTTACAATGGTAGGAGATCTACATATCCGTATCGCCAAGCACGCCATACACGCCAAGGAAAGTCCCATCCGGACACGGGACGAAGTCTTCAATCTTGTATCTTCATAGTCCAGGAGTCCGGCCAAAGGTCATAGTCCGGCTATCCGGACACCCCCTAATCCAGGACTCCCTCAGTTGTCCTAGCTAGAAGTTGGGTTGTAATTTTAACAAACTGTAAATGGGCCAACCGGACGGGCCACCTTATTTCGCGAAAAAAACGTTTCCCCCCTGACTGCTGGGACCCACCGGATGGGCCACCGTATTTCGCAAAAAAATGTTCCCCCCGGTGTCAGCTCGGACCCACCGGAAGTGCCTCCTTATTATGCACAAAAAAAATATATACTCCCCCTACTAGCTGGGACTACCATGGTGGGAGGTTGACTTGTGGGCCTACTAAGTTGACTGGGACGGGGGCCTTTGTCAACTTTAGTCAATATGAACGATTCTATCTCAAGTGACCGTACGATGTCCATCCAACGGTCGTAGTGCTTCTTCAACCTCTTGTCTTCTTGCTCCAGCCGCCCAAAGCAGCGCCGGTCGTGCCGCATGCTCCTGCCTCCCGTGGCCGGCTGTGCTTCCATGGAGGCCTCACCACCCACTACTATTCCCACCGCTGGCAAGGCCCTGCAGCGATGGCAGCCTCACACTGCAGCCGAACCAGTGAACCCTCGTACTCCTCTCCACTCGGGCTTCCACTGTCGCGTCTTCCCCGGCTCCGAGTCGTCCCCTTCCTAGGCCTCGCCGTCGTCCACCGCCGTGGTGCTCTCGGCTCGGCGTGGTCAACATGGTCAAGGAACGACTTCCCATTACAATAAAATACACTTCCGTGATGATACCTGTTTGTCACAGTAGGTCGCGTTTTTTGTCATGCATGTACATCCATGACAAATTTATGACAGAATCAAGATAGTCATACCTGTGCTGTCGTAGAAGTGTTCCATGACATTACCAAAATTATCATCACGGAAGTGTCCACTTCCATGATGTTGGATTTCGGGTTCCGGCAAACCCTTGAGGTTCAAACACTGGGGTGCGCGCGGAGATCTTTCCCCTACCAGCTCACGCGTCGATGGTTAGCGCAGGATCTAAACTAAGAGGAAGAACACACAAGGGACACGAGGTTTATACTAGTTTGGGCCACCATTGAGTTGTAATACCCTACTCTAGTTTGTGGTGTGGTGGATTGCCTCAGGGGCCGATGATGAACAATACAAAGGGAGAACAGCCTCGCGAGGGGCTGTTCTTGAGCTGGTGCGATGAACTGCTTGGGTGAGTTTGATCGCCTCTCTCTCTCTCTCTCTGGTCGACCCTGTTCTCCCTCCTCTCTTTGTGGTGGCTAGTCCTATTTATAGAGGGAGGCCCTGGGCCTCTTCCCAAAAATGAGCGGGAAGGGCGCCAACAATTGGCCATTTTGAAGGGGAACATCTAGTACACTTATCCTGACTAAAGTTGTTCTTCGGCTGCCAAAGGCTCTGACGATGATGCCGTCTTGGGCTCCACGATGACCTCTTCCTGCCGCCCTGCCGGTCTTGGTCTTGTTGCACCAAAGCGTTAACCTTTGCCTGATGCCTTGGCCTGTGCTTGCCTCCTTTGCACCAAAGGGGGAATGAGGACACTACGCAGGCAGGTGCACACCTGGTCTCGATCGTCATGGCTTGCGTCACGGGGCACCCTCGGGAGGTACCCTGCCTTGATCTCTCCGCCTCCTCGTGAGCCTGCCTGACGAGGCTGCTCCTGAGGAAGATTCTCGCTGCCCCGCCTCTGCGGAGGCTTGGCCTCGCGAGGGTCTTGAGCTCGGTGATGAAGTTGGGCCACGCTGGGCCCCACTTTAGCCACGCCACAGGCCGCAGGCAGGCAAGTCTGGGGACCCCCGTTCCCAGAACGCCGACAGTAGCCCCCGGGCCCAAGGCGCGCCCGAACTTGGCTTAGCAGAGAAGCGAAGGGGCAAGTGCGAAGCGCCGCGGGCCCCAACAGCCTGCGGCCTTGGGTGCCGCGTGGTGATCGATTGGTCGTGGGCGTCTCCGCTTCCCCACGATCCGTTGGCAACTGCACGACTTGACAAGTCCCTGCACGCAGAAACGTGTCATGATTACCTGTGATCGTGGAGGCCGACGGTCAGCCTCCTCCGGCTATAAGTATGGAATGGCGCAAGCCCTTCCAGTCCATCCCCTCTTGCTACTCCTTTCTCTCCATGGCTCCGTCGAAGAGGTTCTCGGCCGCGAAGAAGGAGAAGGCCCGCCAGGTTGGGCCTGACTCTTCCCCGGCCAAGCGCGGTTGAGGCCGTCCTCGCAAGCATCCTTCGGCTCCCGTAGCGGCCTCCCGTGGTCGTCGAGGCGATCCCCTGCGCGAGGAGGGGCGCCAGGTTGTCGATGGGGGCGTGCCGTGACTGCGCGACCCCCTAGACCGCGCTTCCACTTGGCAGAGGTGCTGCCGGAGTTTGTCGTGTGGTCGGTGGAGCCGACTAGCACTTGGCTCCAGCTTCCCCGCTTCTTTCTGGGTGAACTTCCAGCCGGCGCTCCGGGCGACCTCTGGCTTCAGGCGGACGGCTGTTGCAGCAGGGCCTCCTGGGCTTTGCTGGAGGTCTCCGCTGCCGGGAGTGTGGCCCTGACCCACGACTGGCAAACTTTTGCCCGCGCGCGCGGCCTGAGCCGGCGGTGCACCCTGCACTTCAAGTTCGACGGCAACGCCACCCTCTACGTGAGGGTGTTCGGAGAAGACGGTCGCCGTGCCGGGTGCTGCCCCAAAGACGATGACTGCGGCCGTGTACCCAGCCCCGGCGATGATCCGGATAAAGATGACAGCAGGCGTGTGGTCGGCGGCGCTCGGGGCTCGTCGAGCTTCGGCGGCTCTCCTTCGGACGGCAGCTCCTCCAGCGGTGGCCGCGACCAGCCCCCGTGCCGCCGTGCCCGCCTGGAGGGAGGTAGCGGGTCTACCCGCCATTGCGCCCCGGTGAAGCGCGAAGAGGAGTCTGACTGAGCTCCAGAGGCAGTACAAGCCTTCGCCGCGAGTTGGCGCCGAGCAAGTCGTGCCCATTTTGTTTTTCTCCCTTCCCTGCGCAAAGAGAAAGTGGTGTAGGGCCCCGTGGGGGCGTGCTAAACTGTTGCTGTTAGTTATCATGTTGTTTCCGCTATTTCTGTGCCTTTGTGCCGCGTGCCCGCGTATAGGAATTACTTAGCTCGGGGGGGGGGGGGCTGTCGCGGACTTCGCTTCCCGAGGCCGAGGCCTCGTCGCGCGCTTCATGTCCTGCAAGGATTAGTCAGGAGGAGTAGCTTACGGCCTCGGTTGTGGATGCGACCGACCCAGGTCCCGTGTTCGCATCGCGATGCCCGTGGGGCACGGACTGGGAGGGGTGCTCCCATAACGGACCTGGATAGGAAGGCTTCAAATGATAGGGTCTGAAAACACTCGTGAGGGTGCCCGCATTGCTCCCTCGCGAGACTTGCGAATGAAAACGAGGCAAGCGAGCGAAAAAGACAGAGAGTCACAAGCTAAGGACGGCGACAACTCGAATAAAAACTACGAATAAGAACGAACAAGCCAACTGCGGAAAGAAAATGAAAAAGCCGCGTCCAGCACCTAATCTAGTCTTCGACGTCTTCTCACCAGCGCTGAGCTAAGTGCTACCTCTGGGAGTGGGAAGGAGCCCCCGAGGCCCGAGGGCGGCTCTCCGGAGACTCCGGGGCGTGTACAACCCCTCTCATAATTACGTGAGAGTGTCACGGGGCGGCGAGCTTCATATTCACTGGGCCTTCTTCACAGGCTCCGGGCCTTTCTCGGGGAAATGAGCTTCACAGGCGTTTGCCTTCTTTACAGGCTCCGGGCCTTTTTCGAAAAAATAAGCTTCACAGGCGTTTGCCTTCTTCACAGGCTCCAGGCCTTTCTCGGAAAAATAAGCTTCACATGCGTTTGCCTTCTTCACAGGCTCCGGGCCTTTCTCGGAAAAATAAGCTTCACAGGCGTTTGCCTTCTTCACAGGCTCCGGGCCTTTTTTACAGGCTCTAGGCCTTTCTTCAAGGGTAGAATTTCTGGAGATGCTGGATGTTCCACGCGTTCGGAATGGGCACCGCCTCCTGAGTCTCCAAGCGTGCGGAGCCGGGCCTGGAAAGATGAACAACCTTGAACGGGCCCTCCCACATGGGAGAGAGCTTGTGCAACACTTCCCTGGAGAGGACCTGTCTAAGCACGAGGTCCCCTACCTCATGAGTCCTGGGGCGGATGTTGCGGCAGTGGTATCGCCGCAGCGCCTGTTGATACCTTGCCGCCCGCAGCGCGGCCTCTCGATGATGTTCCTCCCCCAGCACGAGATCCGTCCGCCGCATGGCGTCCTACTGCGCCTCGTCGAACGCCAGGAACCGTGCGGAGCGACGCCTGACCTCGTGAGGGAGGACGGCTTCTGCTCCGTAGACGAGGAAGAAGGGGGTCTCGCCAGTCGGCTTGGCCGCGGTCGTGCGGATGGACCACAACACATACTGGAGCTCGTCGTGCCAGCCCCTGCCACAGGCCTCCAGCTTCTTCTGGAAGGTCCTGGTTTTGAGGCCCTTCAGGACCTCCGCGTTGGCTCGCTCGGCCCGGCCGTTACTCTGGGGGTGCGCCACCGAAGCGTAGCATATCTGCGTTCCAAGGTTAGCACGGTACGTTTTGAAGAGATTGCTAGTGAACTGCGAACCGTTGTCGATGATGATGCGGTTGGGCACCCCAAACCGGCTCACGAGGCCCTGATGAACTTGGCCGCAGAGCCCGCTGGGATGGTGCGGACAGCTTCCACCTCAGCCCACTTGGTGAACTTGTCCACGGCAACACAGAGGTAGCGATAGCCCCCTGGTGCCCGAGGGAACGGGCCTAGAATGTCCAGTCCCCAAACTGCGAATGGCCATGAGAGGGGTATAGTTTGCAGACCTCCCACCGGCTGATGGATCTGCTTGGCGTGAAATTGGCAGGCCTCGCAAGCCTTTACTAGCTCAACAAGCGAAGTCTTTGTGGGCCAGTAGAACCCGCTGCAGAACGCCTTGCCGACAAGGGTTCGCGATGATGAGTGATGCCCACAGTCTCCGCCGTGTATGTCTTCCAGCAACTCCTTCCCTTGCTCTCTGGGAATGCAGCGTAGGGACACGTCATTCGGACGCCTCCGGTAAAGCTCTCCATCCCTGATGCAGTAGGCTGTGGCTTACCGCGCCACACGCTCCGCCTACTCCTCCTTCTCCGGCAGGGTTCCCTGTGTCAAGTCGCTCTTGAGCTCTGTGATCTAGCACCCCTCCTGAGGCTCCAACGCCAGGAGCAGGCGTGCCCCTGAGGCCGGGCCGCAGGCCGGGGCTCCCGAGGCAGGCGGCTGGGGGAGCTCCTCCCGAGGTTGCGCAGATGTCTACTACACAACCTTCTTCTTGTAGACGTTGTTGGGCCTGCAAGTGCACATGTTTGTAGGACAGTAGCAAATTTCCCTCAAGTGGATGACCTAAGGTTTATCAATCCGTAGGAGGCGTAGGATGAAGATGGTCTCTCTCAAGCAACCATGCAACCAAATAACAAAGAGTCTCTTGTGTCCCCAACACACCCAATACAATGGTAAATTATATAGGTGCACTAGTTCGGCGAAGAGATGGTGATACAAGTGCAATATGGATGGTAGATAAAGGTTTTTGTAATCTGAAATTATAAAAACAGCAAGGTAACTAATGATAAAAGTGAGCGTAAACGGTATTGCAATGATAGGAAACAAGGCCTAGGGTTCATACTTTCACTAGTGCAAGTTCCCTCAACAACAATAACATAATTGGATCACATAACTATCCCTCAACATGCAACAAAGAGTCACTCCAAAGTCATTAATAGCAGAAACAAACGAAGAGATTATGGTAGGGTACAAAACCACCTCAAAGTTATTCTTTCCAATCAATCCATTGGGCTATTCCTATAAGTGTCACAAACAGCCCTAGAGTTTGTACTAGAATAACACCTTAAGATACAAATCAACCAAAACCCTAATGTCACCTAGATACACCAATGTCACCTCAAGTATCCGTGGGCATGATTATACGATATGCATCACACAATCTCAATTCATCTATTCAACCAACACATAGAACCTCAAAGAGTGACCCAAAGTTTCTACCGGAGAATCACGACGAAAACGTGTGCCAACCCCTATGCATAGGTTCATGGACGGAACCCGCAAGTTGATCACCAAAACATACATCAAGTGAGTCACGTGATATCCCATTGTCACCACAGAATACGCACGGCAAGACATACATCAAGTGTTCTCAAATCTTTAAAGACTCAATCCGATAAGATTACTTCAAAGGGAAAACTCAATCCAATAAAAGAGAGTAGAGGGGGAGAAGAAACATAAGATCCAACTATAATAGCAAAGCACGCGATACATCAAGATCGTGCCAAAATAAGAACACGAGAGAGAGAGAGATCAAACACATAGCTACTGGTACATACCCTCAGCCCCGAGGGTGAACTACTCCCTCCTCGTCATGGAGAGCGCCGGGATGATGAAGATGGCCACCGGTGAGGGTTCCCCCCTCCGGCAGGGTGCCGGAACAGGGTCCATATTGGTTTTTGGTGGCTCTGGAGGTTTTGCGGTGGCGGAACTCCCGATCTAATGTTTGTTCTGGAAGTTTTACGATACGTAGGTATATATGGGTGCAGGGGGTACGTCGGTGGAGCTTCGGGGGGCCCACGAGGCAGGGGGCGCTCCCTAGGGGGGTGGGCGCGCCCCCACCCTCGTGGCCAGCTCTCTCCTTTCCTGACATGAGGTCCAAGTCTATCATGTAGCTTTCCTTCCAAAAATAACTTCTCCAGTTGATTTCGTTCCGTTTTCGACTTAAATCTCGATATTCCTTTTCTTGAAACTCTTTGGAATAGGCATAAAACAAAGAATCTGGGTTGGGCCTCCGGTTAATAGGTTAGTCCCAAAAATAATATAAAAGTGGATAATAAAGCCCAATATTGCCTAAAACAGTAGATAATATGGCATGGAGCAATAAAAAATTATAGATACGTTGGAGACGTATCAGGCATCCCTAAGCTTAATTCCTGCTCGTCCTCGAGTAGGTAAATGATAAAAAGAGAATTTTTGATGCGGAGTGATACTTTGGCATAATTTCAATGTAAATCTTCTTAATTCTGGTATGAATATTCAGATCCAAAAGATTCAAGACAAAAGTTCATATCGACATAAAATATAATAATACTTCAAGCATACTAATCAAAGTAATCATGTCTTCTCAAAATAGCATGGAAAAAGAAAGTTCATCCCTACAAAATCATATAGTTAGGCCATGCTTCATTTTCGTCACACAAAGATGTTCCCATCATGCACAACCCCGATGACAAGCCAAGAAATTGTTTCATACTCTAGTAATCACAAACTTATAAACCTTCATGCAATACATGAGCGCGAGCCATGGATATAGCACTATGGGTGGAATAGAATATGATGATGGGGGTTATGTGGAGAAGACAAAAAAGGAGAAAGTCTCACATCAACGAGGCTAATCAATGAGCTATGGAGATGCCCATAGATTGATGTTAATGCAAGGATTAGGGATTTCCTTGCAGCGGATGCACTAGAGCTATAAATGTATGAAAGCTCAATAAAAGAAACTAAGTGGGTGTGCATCCAACTTGCATGCTCACGAAGACGTAGGGCACTTGAGGAGGCCCATCGTTGGAATATACAAGCCAAGTTCTATAATGAAAAATTCCCACTAGTATATGAAAGTGACAACATATGAAACTCTCTATATGAAAAACATGGTGCTACTTTGAAGCACAATATATGAGACTCGCTATATGAAGAACATGGTGCTATTTTGAAGCACAAGTGTGGAAAAAGGATAGTAGCATTGCCCTTTTATTTTTTATTTTTTTGGGTTTTTTCTTTGGCCTTTCTCTTTTTTTGGGACAATGCTCTATTAAATGATGATCATCACACTTCTATTTATTTACAACTCAATGATTACAACTCGATACTAGAATATATTATGACTCTATATGAATACCTCCGGCGGTGTACCGGGATATGCAATGAATCAAGAGTGACATGTATGAAAATTATGCATAGTGGCTTTGCCACAAATACGATGTCAACAACATGATTATGCTAAGCAATATGACAATGACGAATGTGTCATGATGAACGGCATGGTGGAAAGTTGCATGGCAATATATCTCGGAATGGCTATGGAAATGCCATAATAGGTAGGTATGGTGGCTGTTTTGAGGAAGATATAAGGAGGTTTATGTGTGAAAGAGCGTATCATCACGGGGTTTGGATGCACCGGCGAAGTTTGCACCAACTCTAAATGTGAGAAAGGGCAATGCACGGTACAGAAGAGGCTAGCAATGATGGAAGGGTGAGAGTGCGTATAATCCATGGACTCAACATTAGTCATAAAGAACTCACATACTTATTGCAAAAAATCTACAAGCCATCAAAAACCAAAGCACTACGCGCATGCTCCTAGGGGGATAGATTGGTAGGAAAAGACCATCGCTCGTCCCCGACCGCCACTCATAAGGAGGACAATCAAATAACACCTCATGTTTCAAATTTTTTACATAATGTTTACCATACGTGCATGCTACGGGACTTGAAAACTTCAACACAATCATTTCTCAAATTCACAACTACTCAACTAGCACGACTTTGATATTATCACCTCCATATCTCAAAACAATCATCAATCATCGAACTTTTCTTAGTATCCAACACACTCATAAGAATTCTTACAAATCTTGTATGCTTAGCATATTAGGATTATTTAAGCAAATTACCATGCTATTTAAGACTCAAAATAATCTAAGTGAAGCATGAGAGATCAATAGTTTCTATAAAACAAATCCACCACCGTGCTCTAAAAGATATAAGTGAAGCACTAGAGCAAATGACAAACTACTCCGAAAGATATAAGTGAAGATCAATGAGTAGTCGAATAATTATACAACTATGTGAAGACTCTCAAACATTTAAGAATTTCAGATCTTGATACTTTATTCAAACAGCAAGCAAAGCCAAAGAAAATAAAATGATGCTCCAAGCAAAACACATATCATGTGGTGAATAAAAATATAGCTCCAAGTAAAGTTACCGATGAACGGAGACGAAAGTGGGGATGCCTTCCGGGGCATCCCCAAGCTTAGACGCTTGGTTATCCTTGAATATTACCTTGGGGTGCCTTGGACATCCCCAAGCTTAGGCTCTTGCCACTCCTTATTCCATAGTCCATCGAATCTTTACCCAAAACTTGAAAACTTCACAACACAAAACTAAACAGAAAACTCGTGAGCTCCAAAACACCACTTTAAGGTACTGTAATGAACTCATTATTTATTTATATTGGTGTTAAACCTACATTATTCCAACTTCTCTATGGTCTATAAACTATTTTACTAGCCATAGAGTCATCAAAATAAGCAAACAACACACGGAAAACAGAATCTGTCAAAAACAGAACAGTCTGTAGTAATCTGTAACTAACGCAAACTTCTGGTACTCCAAAAATTCTAAAATAAATTGGTGGACCTGAGGAATTTTTCTAGTAATCATCTACAAAAATAATCAACTAAATAGCACTCTCCAGTAAAAAGTTGAAGCTAATCTCGTGAGCGCTAAAGTTTCTGTTTTTTACAGCATGATCAAAAAGACTTCACCCAAGTATTCCCAAAGGTTCTACTTGGCACAAACACTAATTAAAAGATAAAACCACATCTTAACAGAATCTAGATGGATTACTTATTACTAAACAGAACCAAAAAGCAATAAACTAAAATAAAATTGGGTTGCCTCCCAACAAGCGCTAACGTTTAACGCCCCTAGCTAGGCATTATGATTTCAACGATGCTCACATAAAAGATAGGAATTGAAACGTAAAGAGAGCATCATGAAGAATATGACTAGCACATTTAAGTCTAACCCACTTCCTATGCATAGGGATTTTGTGAGCAAACAATTTATGGGAACAATAATCAACTAGCATAGGAAGGCAAAACAAGCAAATCTTCAAGATTTTCAACACATAGAGTGGAAATTTGATATTATTGCAATTCCTACAAGCATACATTCCTCCCTCATAATAATTTTCAGTAGCATCATGAATGAATTCAAAAATATAACCAGAACCTAAAGCATTCTTTTCATGATCTACTAGCATAGAAAATTTATTACTCTCCACATAAGCAAAATTCTTCTCATTCGGAATAGTGGGAGTATCATAAGAGACTTGAATACTATAAATTGTTTCCTCATTAAAAGAGTAATGTTCAGAGAAAGGGTACTCATAATCATGACAAGTTTTATAAATATAGTCATCACTACTTTTTATAGCATAAGTTTCATCACAATAATCATCATAAGTAGCAACTTTGTTCTCATCATAATCGATTGAAACCTCTTCCAAGATAGTGGAATCATTACTAAGTAAAGTCATGACCTCTCCAAATCCACTTTCATAAATATTATAAGATTCAACATCCTCCAAAATAGTGGGATCACTACTTCCTAAAGTTGACACTCTTCCTGTCGGATTTCTGGTTCCGGCAGACCCTTGAGGTTCGAACACTGGGGTGCGCGCGGAGATCCAACCTTCCACCGTCTCGCACCTCGCCGAATCACTGGGACCTAAACTACTAAACAGAACAGCACAAGAGACACAAGATTTATACTAGTTCGGGCCACCGTTGTGGTGTAATACCCTAATCTAGTTTGTGGCGTGGTGGATTGCCTCTGGGGCTGATGAGGAACGGTACAAGGAAGAACAGCCTCGCGAGGGTCTGTTCCTGTTGGGTGTGATGAACTGCTAGGTTGTGTCCCGTCGCTCTAGCTTGAGGATCGGGTCTTTGTCTTTCTCTGGATTCCGGATGCCGATCGCTTCTCTCCACCCTGTGGGTGGCTACTCCTATTTATAGGCGAAGGCCCTGGGCCTCTTCCCAAATATTGAGCGGGAAGGGCGCCAACAATTGGCCATTTTGAAGGGGAACAGCGGGTACACTTATCCTGACTAAAGTTGGTCCTCTTTGCCAAAGGCTCTAGTGAGGACGCCTCGCTTGGGCTCCACGATGACTCCCTTCCAGCCGTTGGGGCTGGTCTTGGTCTTGTTGCAATCAAACGGATGCCTTTGCTAGATGCTCTACTGCGCTTGCTCCCTTTGCACAAAAGAGGAAAGGAGGACGCTGCTGGCTGGCGCGCCCGGGCGCCCTTGGTAAATCATGGCTTGCCTCATGGGCACCTCGCGAGGTACCCTGCCTTGAACTCTCCGCCTCCTCATGAGCCATCCCGACGAGGCCGCGGCTCGAGGAAGCTCCTGGTCATCCGCCTCATGAGGCTTGGCCCCTCGCGAGGGTCTTGAGCTTGTGTTGATGAAGATGGGCTGTCCTGGGCCTCCTTTGAGCCACGCCAAGAGCTGCAGGCAGGCAAGTCTGGGGACCCCTGCCCGTAATCCACGACAAGAGCCCCTGGCCCACGGCACGCCCGAACTTGGCCGAGCAGAGAGGCGAAAGGGCAAGTCTGAGCGTCGTCAGGCTCCTAACAGCCTTGGCCTTGGGCGCCACGTGGCGGTTGATTGGGCGTAGCGCCTCTGCAACCGCGTCGGTTGATAATAGAGCGGCATCTTCCTTGCCTCCTTTACTTTCTCCAGTTGCTGCTCAGATCCCCTTTCTTGCGCCTCTCCTCCCTGCTTCCAAGACCTTCAGATCCACTCCGCCTGCGTGCCCTAGCCAGTCATGGCTCTTCGCCAAGCCCCGGTCGGAGCTTGGTACTCTCCTGCCTTGGACCCGCCAAATGTGTCAGGGGCGAGCCTCGCCCTGATGCGCCGGTTGGCGGAGGCGCAGGGCGTCAATGGAACGACAGTGTTCAAGGCCGGCTCCTCCGCCCCTGAGGGTCGGGGGAGTACCTTCTACCCGTTCTTCGTGAGCGCCATCATTGCTGGTCTGGTGCCTCCCTTCTCTGAGTTCTTCTTCTTCGTCCTCCGTCACAACAACATCCAAGCTCTGCACCTCCAACCCAACTCCGTCCTTCTTCTGGAAATCTTCGCCTACTATTGTGAGGCCCATGTTGGGGTGAAACCCTCGGTGGCCTTGCTGCGCCACTACTTCTCCCTCCAAACCTCCCGTGGTTCTGCCTCTGCGTGCGCGAGCTTCGTCGCATCCGGGGCCATTGCCATTTCAAACCCTGGGAAGCGGATTGAGGGCTTCAGGAGCAAGTGGGTCTTGGTGGATGCTGGGCGTATCCACCCACGGCTGATCCTGCCCACGGAGCCCGCCGAGAGCTCCACGACCGGGTCCCGAGTGGAGCTTCGGATCCCCGCCAAGCCGGTGGCCGACAAGATGGATGCAGATCTGCCGGGCTAACGCGGGCGGGCGGCGAAGCTGAACGGTGCGGCTGCCGAGGGAGTTCTGGAGTACTAATCGGCTCCGCTTCGCCAAGATTTCGCTTAGATGTGGAGGCCTCACTCGAGCCCTGTGGGCCTCGGCCGAGGACCTGGCGACGGTCCTCCAGTACTTGGTTGGGGGCAACGTGGCGAGACTGGAGGGTGCCCCCGCGCCCTTGTTCCTTCGTGAGGATTGGGAGCAGGTAGTGGGGCCCATGCCCGTCTTCAATGGGGACGGGCCCGTGCCCGTGGAGGCTCCGGAGGACCTGGTGGACGTGTCCTCTTTCGACTCTAGCGAAGAGGTGGAGGAAAGAGAGCCAGGAGAGGGGGTTGATTCGGGGGCGGAGTCAAGGGATTCTCCCCTGCGGCGCAGGCCCCGCGTTCTCCGCCTCCCCGAGAGTGACGACGACGAGGATGAGGATGAGCAGGGAGGCAGAAGCCTGCCCCCGATCCCGAAGAAGGACCAGACTGGGCTGGTCCCCCGCGGGTCCGCCTCGCCTGGGCGATCCGCAGACACGCCTCCTGCTCCTGGTCCCCTTGAAGCTGATCCCTGCAGCCGGCTCTCGGGCTTCAAGTATGGCCGGAGGCTGCTCGAGTCCACCAGCGACGACCTGTAAGTGCCTGCTTCCTGTCTTGATTATTGCTCTGTCGACGAGATCTGATGTCCATGTTCTTCGGCCAGGCTGGCGCCCGTGGCGAAGAAGCTGAAGGGGGCTCCTGAGGCCCAATCCGTGGCGGTGCCTCTGCCCGAAAAAGAAGATGATCCTGACGCCCAGGCCTCTCCTGCCCGGGCATCCTCGAGGCTGGCTGAGCCTGGCCGGGCGAGCTCAGCCCCCTTGACCCAGGCGACTCCCGACGTGCCCTTGCTTGGCGCTGCCTCCACTGTCGCCGTGGCGCCGCTGGTTCCGCCTCCGGGCGCAGTGGTTACGCCGCCGCCATCTCCTCCTACTCCACCAACTGCTGTCTCTCCAACTCCTCCCACTGTCCTGGATCGTGCTGCCGCTGAAATGGACCGGCCGCGGCAGGATCTTCTGGGCGCCGACCCTCGCTTGGTGGCCGGGCGCTTGGAGCTGGCCTCTGGCTGGATTCACTCCGACACTTCGATTCGGGCGGCGCTGGTCCAGGCCTCGACGGCTTGCGACGAGGAGAAGCAGGCTGTTCGTGAGGCGAATGTTGCCCGCGATGCTGCCCTGGGGGAGGAAGCCAGCATCCAAGGTCGCTGTGAGACGCTGGAGGGCGAGCTGAAGGGCCTGCAGAACCAGCTTGCCGAGGAGGCCCGCCTCCGCCAGGAGCAGGAGGAAAGCATGAAGACTCGCGAAGGCGGCCGTCAAGGACCGGAAGTTGTCAAGAAGCGCTGTGACCACCTAGGCGCGCTGGAGAAGGAACTGGAGGCGAGGAAGGTCGAGCTGGACGACAAGGCGCGGGTTCTTGCCGAAGATCGCGTGGCCTTCATGGATATGGAGGTGAAGGCTCACGCCTTGTTGAGGGAGCTTTACGATAGCGGCCTGGAGGTCCCACTGGCCGGTGCAGAGCATGGCCCCGCCAAGCTGCTTCCCTTCCTGCTTCGCGCTCTTGAAGATGTCTCCCTTGGTCTTGGCCCCATGGCTGAGGCTGAGGCGCGTGTCTTGTCTTCCGCGGCACTGACGCGGATCCTCACCCACATCTATCTTCGCGATCCCGCCGACATGGACACCGGAGCCAGCAAGCGGCGAGCATGCAGCTGCCGCTGCCGAGGCTGTGAAGGGTCGCACAGAGGCCTGCTGGGGAAGTGCCGGGCCTTCAACACCAAGCCGGGCGAGGCGCCGCCGCCTCGCTGCTTCACGAGGCGAGCCCACTCCGTGCTGCTCCACCGCCGACAAGTGACTCCGTTGTGGCTCCTGTCTTGCTTTTAATTAATGCACATGTATCATGCCTCGACGAGGCGTTTAAACTTGCGTTTGGTATTGCGATAACAGTGTGGACTGTAATATTTGCTTTTGAATTCCTTGAAATTTGTGCTTCCTACTTGCTTATGTTCTACGCCGGCAGAGTCTGCCTCACAAGATACCTCAGGCCGCTGCTAGCCTCGACCGTAAAACCAGGGCGGGACCAAGGAGTGAGGGCTTACGTGACAAGTTAGGCTCACGAGTCGCGATGCTCGTGAGTCCCCTTGGCGCATGAACAACAAGTAGGGAGGTGAGACGCGGCGGATCCGCCGTTCCACGTCTGCAGAGCCCGGCCCGCGTGATACCTCAACCGCCGTTAGCCTTCCGGAACTAAGGGGTAGGGGCTACGTGACCAGTTAGGCTCTCGAGTCGCGATGCTCGAGAGTCCCCTTGACGCTCAAATGGCATTCGCACCTTTGGCTCCGGCCGGGGAGTGACGGCGACGAACCAGGCCCGAGGGGCCTGGCTGGTGGCGGCGTCTGGGCGTGACTCCAGGCGCAGCCCCTGCAGCCCAGCCCCTCGCGGCACTCCCGAGGGAGGCGCTATGACGAGGCCGCATTAATCGAGCTGTGGGCCTCGAGGTTGATGCGGCCCGAGGCCACCCTCGCTTGTTTATCACCGTCGGAGCATAACGCTTCCGCATGCGACGGGCATAGCCGCTCCTCGGCAGTGTCGTCGGCCAGTCTGAGCATGGTGCTTCCATGGAGCGTGGGAGGGGCTCCTCCAGAGGAGCCCCGGGCGCATACAGCCCACCCCGACACGTGGCTGGCACGGTAGGGCTAGACGAGGTGTATCCGGGCACCCGTGAGCCAAAGACAGGATTCATGGGGCCCTACCTCAAGGCGGGTTGCGCCTGGCTCGGGCCTTATCTTCGAAAGTGTGTTCCCGCAAATTTGGCGGATGCCGTTTGCTCTCGTCTTGGGGTCCTGGCTCTCGGGCTGGTTTCAGCCGTCGCTGGCAAGCCAGGTCGCGATGCCATGGACAAGACCAGAGGGTGAGGGCCGGAGAGCTGGTAGGAGCCCTGAGTCGCGATGCTTAGGCACCCCCCCTTTAACACGCAAGCTGGGTTAGATGACGAAACTCTACGTCGTCGGCTCCTGGCTCTCGGGCTGGTCTCAGCCGTCGCTGGCAAGCCAGGTCGCGATGCCATGGTCAAGACCAAAGGTTGAGGGTCGGAGAGCCGGTAGGAGCCCTGAGTCGCGATGCTCGTGCACCCCCTTTAACGCTAAGCTAGGTCAAATGCAGCAACCCACGTCCTCGGGTCTCGGCTCTCGGGCTGGTCTCGGCCGTCGGCGGCAAGCCGTGTCGCGATGCCATGGACAAGACCGGAGGGTGAGGGCGGAGAGCCGGTAGGAGCCCTAAGTCGCGATGCTCAGGCACCCCCTTTAACGCAGCATAAGCTGGGTTAGATGACGAAACTCACGCCCTCGGGTCCCGGCTCTCGGGCTGGTCTCAGCCGTCGGTGGCAAAGCCGTGTCGCGATGCCATGGACAAGACCAGAGGGTGAGGGCGGAGAGCCGGTAGGAGCCACTGAGTCGCGATGCTCGTGCACCCCCCCTTTACGCGCAAGCTAGGTCGATGCAAAGAACTCACGTCCTCGGGTCCCGGCTCTCGGGCTGCTCTCGATCGTCATTGGCAAGCGTGGTCGCTATGCCATGGACAAGACCAGAGGGTTTGGGCCGGTGTGCCGGTTGGAGCCCTGAGTCGCGATGCTTTGGCAACCCCCCCCCCCCCCTTTAACGCGCAAGCTGGGTTAGATGGCAAAACTCTACGTCCTCGGGTCCAGGCTCTCGGCTGGTCTCAGGCCGTCACCGGCAAGCTGTGTCGCGATGCCATGGACAAGACCAGAGGGTGAAGGGTGGAGAGCCGGTAGGAGACATGAGTCGCGATGCTCGTGCACCCCCTTTAACGCTAAGCTGGGTTAGATGACAAAACTCTCGCCCTCGGGTCCCGGCCTCGGGCTGGTCTCGACCATCGCCGGCAAGCCGTGTCGCGATTCCATGGACAAGACCAGAGGGTGAGGGCCGGAGAGCCGGTAGGAGCCCTGAGTCGTGATGCTCAGGCACCCCCCCTTTAACGCGCAAGCTAGGTCACATGCAGCAAGTCTACGTCCTCGGGTCCCGGCTCTCGGGCTGGTCTTAGCCGTCGCTGGCATGCCAGGTCGCGATGCCATGGACAAGACCAGAGGGTGAGGGCCAGAGAGCCCAGAGAGCCCCGAGGGCGGCGATGCTCGTGCACCCCCTTTAACGCGCAAGCTGGGTTAGATGACGAAACTCTACGTCCTCGTGTCCCGGCTCTCGTGCTGGTCTCAGCTGTCGCTGGCAAGCCAGATCGCGATGCCATGGACAATACCAGAGGGTGAGGGCTGGAGAGCCGGTAGGAGCCCTGAGTCACGATGCTCAGGCACCCCCCTTTAACGTGCAAGATTCCGCCACCCAAGAAAAGGCTCCAAATAACAAGCATGGTGGAGCGAGAGCATAATCCTAAGGAAAACGCAAGAAGGATACATGCCACTGGGACAGGCCCGAGCGGCTTGGGGATGATGCAGCCCGAGGGGCGCCCCCAACAGGATAAGCTAATGACATGAAATAAAAGGGATACATGCCGCAGGGATGGACCCACGCGGCCTGGGAATAATGCTGCCCTGAAGGCTCTCCCAGCCTGACACGAAACTTAAAGATGTCACCTGGTGATGTTGGGGCCGAATGGGTGTTGATGTAGCAGACTCGGTGGGCTGCGGGAGCCGATCCTCACGAGCCCCCAGGCCCGAGGGCCTCGGGAGGCTCGGGAGGCGCTGGCGGCTCCTCATAGACCATCTCCATCTCCGCAAGGGCTGCGGCGTGCCTGACCTCTTGAGCCTCCAGGATGGTCCTCATGAGACGCTGGTGCGCAGCTGCCGCATTTGGCAGGCCATAAGGCATGCGCACGTAGCTGTGGGGCGGACCCTCGCAACGTCCCACTCGCGAGGGCCAGAGGCGCTCTTGAGATGCGGCTCGGTTGAGCCCTGGTATGTCGATGCGCACGCCGCAGCCCACTATCCTCGCCGGATGGGGGCCCACGGCGGCGGCGGCGGCTGCCCTCATGACTCTTGACTCTTGTAGCTCCCCGAATGGCCTTGGCCGACAAACTCTTGACGGTTCGCCCTCCTTGCCTTGCTCTGCTTGCAGAAGCGTGCCAAGCACGCCTCCACGTGGTGCCCAAGTGGCTCCCTCGAGACCTTGGCGAGGTCGGCGGCCCTCCAGGGGAGAGCCCACGAGCCCTGCCTGAGGAGGGCGCCGGGCGCGCTTCCCTATGCGATGGAAGGAGGCTCCCGGCCCGGTCTGCGGGCCACTGAGGCCTGTCTCTTGAGGAGCCGGGCGGTCGATGTCTTCTTCTTCTTGGGTGCGGCCTCGGAGGCCTCCTGCTGCTGTGGTGCTGGTCTTCTAGCGATGCGGCCTGAAAAGCTTCGCTCCGGGAGCACATCGTCTCTCTCTTCACAGTGGCACCGTGACGACTCGCCGCTTCTCGGCATCTTGAGGACGTTGTAGCCATGGTGGGTTACGGCCATGAATTTGGCCAACGTTGGGTACCCAAGGATGGCGTTGTACGGCAGGCGAATGTGGGCGACGTCGAAGTCGATGAGCTCGGTGTGGTAGTTTTCGCGGGCCCCGAAGGTGACAGGAAGGCGGACCTGCCCGATCGGGACCGTGGAGCCGTCGGTGACTCCTGAGAAAGGCTTGGTTGGTCAAGCCGATCGTAAGGCACTTGGAGATTGTTGAATGTTTCCACGGACAGGATGTTGAGCCCTGCTCCGCCGTCGATGAGGGTCTTGGTGACTAGCACATTGCTGATGATTGGGGAACAGAGCATCGGGAGAACTCCGGATGTGGCTGCGCACTTGAGCTGGTCCGCTGAGCTGAACGTGATGGCGCACACCGACCACCGAGAGGGCGCGTGGCCTCGAGCTTGGGAGGACTGCATTCACTTCGGGCGAACTGCTTGAAGATGCGCTGAGAGGCTGGGGCTTGAGCTCCGCCCAGGATGCAGGCGATCGCACGCGCTTCCTGGAAGCCCCCAGCCCCCTCGTCCTGATGACGGTCTTCAATTCTCCTTGGCGGCGGCGGCAGCGGAGGGAGGCCTGCGTTCCCCTGCGGGCGATCCTCGCGAGGCTGATCCCTCCAGCCTCCCTCACGAGGTGGGTCTTGCCAGCGGTCCTCGCGAGGTTGGTCGCGCCACCCTTGGCGCGGGCCGCGGTCTTCCCAGCGTCCTGCATTCCTTCCTCCTCCTCGGCCGTAGCCCCGGTCGCTGCGCTCGGGGCGCCTGCCGACCCTTCCTTCGCGCACGGCCCGGAGCTCTTGACATTCATTTGTGTTGTCGGTGTGGAGGTCATGGTACACGCAGTACCGGCTGCCCTTGGAGGACTCGGGCTGATCTCTGCCTCGCTTGGTGTCTGTTCGGCTGCGAGCACGGCAGCCCCCTTGCGCTTCACATCCTTGGCCTTGGACTTCTTTTCTTGGGATCCGCGGCAGGCAGCTCGAGGAGGGAGAGGCGCCTCCTCAGCCTCGGGCGCACTTGGTCACCAAGTTGAACAGCCTGTGGAGGTGCACAGATCTTCATGCATCGCCAGCTCCTCCTTCATCTTGACGTCACAAGACGCAATGGAGAAGGCGGAGATGATGGCCTCCTCCATTACACTGGGGATCTTGAGGTAGCGTTGTTGAAGCGCTGGATGTACTTTTGCAGGGTTTCGGGTTGTCGCTTTGCTTGATAAGGCGTATGTCGCTCACGGCGGTGGCGGTCATGAGTACCTGGAACTTGGCGATGAAGCGGGTACGCATCTCGCCCCTGTGAAGAGATCGTGCACGGGGCCAGATTCAGGAGCCAAAGGGCCCCGTCCTTGAGCGCCATGGGAAACCAGTTCTCCATGACCTTTTCATCCCTGTTGGCAGCCTCCATGCCCAGCTCGTAGAGCTGGAGGAACTCCGTAGGGTCAGCTGTGTCGTCGTAGTGAGGAGGCAGGTCTGGCTTGAACTTGGCGGGCCACGCGACGCTGCGCAGCTCGGAGGTGAAGGCGCGGCAGCCCGCCGTGGCCGCGTGGGGCCTCGGATGACAGAGAGCTTGGTCTTGTGGGCCTCCCTGCGCCGCGGCTGGGGGCAGCGCAGGGTCTTGACGTGTTGGAGCGGGGACCGCTCGGGCAGCTTCTTGCAGGCGAGGAACGTCTTGACAGCTCTGCTCTTGCAGCCGGGCGCTGGGCGGAACGGGTTCCGCCCAGAGACCGCGCTTGGGGCTGTGGGCGCCTTCTTGAGGAGGAGGCGGTTGAGGCACCGAGTTTCATCGCTCAAGACGGGGCGGGTGCGCAGGCAGACGGACGGCGCTGGGCGCCTCTGCAGCTGGACGAGCTCGGTGACTCGGTCGAGCCATTCTTCAGACGCTGCCGACGGGCGGTAGCGTAGGGAGCTCGCTTTGCGCGATGAGTGCAGCTCGAGTTTTCCATGGCCTTGCTGGGCGCGTGGACGGAAAGAGCCAGCCGGGGTGAGCGGCGTGGCGGTGCGGCCGCCTCATGGACGGGTGCTGGGACGATGCTTGCTGCTCGTTCCCCGCCGGGCCGGTGGCGGCGTTGACGGCAGGTGACGGGGAAAGACGAGCTCGCCCGCTGACCGGAGCTGTCTGGGCGACATGGGAGGCGAGGGCGGCTCGGCGCTCGGCGCGGGCTTGACGGGCGTCAGACATGGTTGCGGTGGTCGGGGAAGAACGAGGCGGCGAAAGGCAGATTCCGGCGCACCCCTACCTGGCACTCTTCCTGTCGGATTTCGGGTTCCGGAAGACCCTTGAGGTTCGAACACTGGGGTGCGCGTGGATATCTTTCCCCTACCAGCTCACGCGTTGATGGTTAGCGAGGGATCTAAACTAAGAGGAAGAATACACAAGGGCCACCATTGAGGTGTAATACCCTCCTCTAGTTTGTGGTGTGGTGGATTGCCTCAGAGGCTGATGATGAACAATACAAAGGGAGAACAGCCTCGCGAGGGGCTGTTCTTGAGCTGGTGCGATGAACTGCTTGGGTGAATTCGATCGCCTCTCTCTCTCTCTGGTCGACCTGTTCTCCCTCCTCTCGTTGTGGTGGCTAGTCCTATTTATAGAGGGAGGCCCTGTGCCTCTTCCCAAAAATGAGCGGGAAGGGCGCCAACAATTGGCCATTTTGAAGGGGAACATCTAGTACACTTATCCCGACTAAAGTTGGTCTTCGGCTGCCAAAGGCTCTGACGGTGACGCCGTCTTGGGCTCCACGATGACCTCCTTCCTACCGCCCTGCCGGTCTTGGTCTTGTTGCACCGAAGCGGTAACCTTTGCCTGATGCCTTGGCCTGCGCTTGCCTCCTTTGCACCAAAGGGGAAATGAGGACACTGCGCAGGCAGGCGCCCGCCTGGCGCCTGCTTGGTCTCGATCGTCATGGCTTGCGTCACGGGGCACCCTCGGGAGGTACCCTGCCTTGATCTCTCTGCCTCCTCGTGAGCCAGCCTAACGAGGCTGCTCCCGAGGAAGATTCCTGTCGTCCGCCCCGCGAGGCTTGGCCCCTCGCGAGGGTCTTGAGCTCGAGTTGATGAAGCTGGGCCACGCTGGGCCCCCACTTGAGCCACGCCGCAGGCCGCAGGCAGGCAAGTCTGGGGACACCCGTTCCCAGAACACCAACACATGACGATAAATCCCGCGTCACAGAAGTGCTTTCGTCAAGGGTGACCGACACGTGGTATCCACCGTAACGGAACGCCGTTAAGCTATCGGGTCGGATTTTGGATCCGGTAACCCGTTAACAGCCATGACTGATGCCGATTTTCCACGTGTAAAATTCTCATTGGTCGACGGCGGATCCATGCGTCGACTCGGCGTTAAGGCTGTGTCACTCATCCAATGGTCGAGATGGGCCTATGATATGTTGACACGTTGACCGGCCCAACAGAGGCCCACAAAGTTTAAATGGGCCGGCCCAACCGAAGGCCCATAAGATTTAGCGGACCATAATGGGCCGGCCCAGCTAAAGGCCCACAAAATGTAGCAGACCACAATGGCCGCCCAGCTAAAGGCCCACAAGATTTTGCAGACCATAATGGGTCGCCCAGCTAAAGGCCCACAAGATTTTGCGGACCACAATAGGCCGGTCCAGCTAAAGGCCCACAAGATTCTACAGACCATAATGGGCCGGCCCAGCTAAAGGCCCAACATTCTCTGTCAAATCGGCCCGTCAACAACCTGTCCTAAAAACTTGCCATCAACGCGGCCCATGGTCACTTCTGGCCCGTTAACAGTCTGCTAAGTAATTGGGGCGAATCACAGCCCGGTGTATTTCCGGCCTGTTAAAGGTCCGGCTTCATTTGGGCCCATTTACAGGCCATCAAAACTTTTGGCCCATATACGACCGTGAAGGATTTGGGTCATATTCGGCCATGTCTGACATTCGGCCTGTTAGAGGCCCACTATAGATTTGGGCCACTTTCTTCCTTTTGTCATTTTCGGCCTGTTAATGCCGGACGTAAACCATGGGCCATGTGTGGCCCAACGTCATATCGGGCCCATTAATGGCCCATATAAATATGACGATAATCTAG
This sequence comes from Aegilops bicornis, assembly GCA_021605145.1. NCBI lineage: Eukaryota > Viridiplantae > Streptophyta > Magnoliopsida > Poales > Poaceae > Aegilops > Aegilops bicornis. The sequence goes on along the minus strand of CM038674.1, from coordinate 610,254,858 downwards.
CCCGACCGAAGTTCCGGCCTGTTAAAGGCCCGTGTATTAGGTCGGCGCATTTACGACCCGTCCGAATTTCGGCCTGTCAAAGATCCGTGTCGTAAACGGGCCACCATTTCAGCCTGCTAAGTCCATTGGGCTATTTGGCACAATCAGGGCCCAATCTCACTTTCGGTCTATTAAAGGCCCATGTTTTTATGGGCTCGAGATATTTACACCTATAAACGACCTATTTTTACTGAGGGCCCAAATTATGTTTAGGCCTGTTAAAGGCCCACTATGGGCACAGGCCTACCAGAAAAATATGAAAGCTTATGCTGATTTAGGACCAGATATTTTTAGTGGGCTACATGTCAATTTCGGCCCGTAATAGTTTTTAGCCCAATCGGAATGGGCCCGACGAATGTTGGCATGTTGGGCTCCTACGAAGCTTTCGGCCGAATACATTACTAAGATAAACCTACACTATACAAAAATAGCGTCGTAATTACTGCAGCCTGGGGCAGCATCATAAATGTTGTATCACAACAAAATAAATTCCAACCATACAACAAAAGGCCTGTTGGGGTAAAGTTTACAGTCCTTCCAGATAAAAGCACCATCAGATACATAGAAGCACAGATCATTTGACCTGAGTGCTAATGTTTCAGGCTGTAGATCATTTGAACCTTTTTTTCCGCCATTGCTCTTGAACAATGAAGCGAATGTACGATAGTCTGGTTTCAAAACCATTCATATCTTGACGACATTTCTCAACCACTATTCTTGTTTCCGAAACAACGTCCATTAGGAATTGGACTTGTGTCTGGAGCACAGATATATCACTCTGTCTAGCAGGAAGATTTTGTTCAGTAGGCGATTTGGACGAGGTTACCTTGACAACCAACCCAGAATTACGCAGGAAGGTGCTTTTTGCACTGTTAGTGGAGATATGACGCACCGCAGCAAGAGGTGACATTGTGCCTGTAGTAGCCTCGTCACTTTCAGGTGGTTGTGGCTGTTCAATCATTTGTTCCATAGCTTCCTGAAAGTTTGAAGTTGTAGATTAGTCTACCGGATAAGTTACTAATGAGACAAAAACAAACAAAGTAGGTTAAACGTTTATACATAACTTATTTTGGTGAACTACTATAATACATTAGCATGTATTGTAGTGCCAACTACATAATAAAATCACTTTTGGAACATATGTCCATGTAGCATGCCTAATGTATTGTCTATTTCCTCACATTTGTTGACATCTAATTATAAAGAGACATGGTTTAAAGTAGGATGAACATAGTATGACATCATTCATATCATGGGCAAATAGATATAAAACAAACAGCCTATTTTATCATTGTGTGCGCACGTGAACATAACAAGTAGATTATAGATCAAGACCAAAAAAATATCATTCATCTCTTTTAAACCATGTAAGGTGAAATGATATGTTAAGACAACTGTGTATAGAAGTGAACAGAGTAACTGACATTGGCTGCAAACCAAGTAGTTAAATGAACACATCACAGTACCAATCAGTTCAAGGCAGGAGGAGTAAGGACTTACAACAGCGGCTTGAACTGGTGTGCTCATGCACTTCATCTTGTTGTGGCAATCCATGAAGATTTGCACTGCATTCGGTTCAGGTTCTTTTTGGTCCGCACGGGCTTCCCTCTATATTTGGAACAATTCAATATAGATACGATAATATGGCACAAAAAGAAGAAGGAAGTAGCAGCTATTTACAAAAGCCTCGCAGTGTGCAATATAGCTACGAGATCCTGTTGTCTGTTGGAATTTCACTTTAGAACGGTTGGTTTTGTTCTTCAAACAGTTAGCCTAGAAGAAGATACACTTGTAAGGCACATACATAAATACAAGTTCAATATGTGGTCTGATCAAATACATATAGCCTACCCGATACTTTGGATCAGATCAGTGTTTAACGAGGGCTGTCCAGTCTTCATCTGTAATATATTCCACTAGAGATGTTTGGGCGATTTCATTGTTAGCCTTGCCTTTAAAGTGAGATTTTCTAAGGTGGTACCGATACTATCGCAGAGCAGACTGAAAACATGAGTGCATGCTTGTTTAGTTGCATCATCTTTCAGATCCAACTTGAACCTCATCTGTTGAAAAAAGAATGTGAGTCTTATTAGGAGGAAGCTAGAAAGTATGGGACAGAGCAAGACAATATTAGTAATTGCGATGAATAACATTACTTACGGATAAATGGTCAAGGAAGGTGTTAAACTGGTATTGTCTTTCTCATTCTGCATTTGGATCCACGTTGGGACGATACGTGCATGACACCTAACGGCAACGACTGCCTCTGATACTAACTTGGCTGACTCTGTAGCATCACGTGGCCTTTTTAAACCTGCCTCAGAATGGATCTCCATTCTTCCTCCTTTAGATTTTGTTAATCTGTCAAGCATTATCCCTGATGTCTGTTTCCTCTTGCGCCGTAGTGCTAGTTCAACAACGAATATGGAAAGTGTTAGTATACATCAAACTGTGAGAGTACATGTAAAGGAGCATGCAACTGCAACTTGACTCGGTCTGGTACCGTCTTGGTGTTGATGCTCATGAGGTTCATCTGATCTTGCCAAGTCCTGTTGTGTCAGCAGTGATTCAGAAGTAGTGTTAGGTGTGAAGGCAGCTTGGGAACTGGCCAGTTCCGGAGCAAACGAATGAGTAACTGGTTGAGATGCTAGTATAGTTGAAGCGGATCTCGCGGTGGTGGAAGCGGTGATCTTGTGTTTGTAGATTTAGCCGGTGGACTTGGACCTTCTCTTGCACTGTAAGTACTAAGAGAATCTCGACAATGAGTAACCTTTTCCGCTTTCACCCGACAGTAACAACACTCCCTACTATATTATTTTCCTTGCTCTTTTTTGACTTTGCCATGTCAAGCTATACCCACAACACAAAAGAATAAAATCACTCTTCAGAACTCACTGATGCATGATACAGACAAGCTATAGTTTGATGTAAGACAACCGTATGAGGATGGAATATGTAATAAAAACAGGACGGCATGACATATTCACAGCTACGATGTGCAAACTAAGCAGAAGGATTTACAAGCAAATAGAAGTACTGCAAGCTAGACACCATATGAAAGATGCAACCAATATTACTCTGCCAAGTTAAAAGTGTCTTGTCATAAGTGGCAATACAAAAAATTAGAAGCAGTACAACGTAGAAATCAATGCAAGATGCAACCACTATCAAACTGCCATGTTAAAAGCGTCCAATCATGAGTGACTGATGTGGGATACACAACAGCAGTACTTTGATGTATGAACATGGTATGATAGATAGATGCAGTGTATTCTAGACACAGAAAGCCATGTCATATGCACATGTATAACGTATAAACTCAGCAGGTGCAATTTAATCAAAATAGAAGAAATACAGGCTAGACAACATATGCAACATGAAACCAATTATCACACTGTCAAGTTAGAGCAAGCACCTGCGATGGTGGAGTACGGGAGATGAACTCATCATGTAGACTTGGGACTTCAACTTCATTAGTAGTAGCAGGGGCAAATCTAGAGAGTCTCTGTTTGCTTCGGTGCGGAGGACCACCAACATTCCCTAACTTACTCTTTTCCTTCCTATTTTCTGATATTGCCTTATGAAGTCAAAACCACAAGTATTTGAATAAAATTATCTCTGAATAAATGGTTGATGCATGATAGATAAGAACACTACTTTTATGTTAGGCAAGCGCAGGATAGGAGGATGGAATTTATACAAAAAAGACAGCATTTCATATTCACACGCACGATAGGAGGATGGAATATGTATGAAAAAACGATGGCAGAAGGCATTTCAACAAAATTAGAAGAAATGAAAGCAAGGCACCATATGAACATGCAACCGATATCACTCTATCAGTTAAAAAGTGTCTCGTCGTAAGTGCCATTTCAAGAAATTAGAAGCAGTACAATCTAGAAGACAATGCAAGATGCAACCTACATCACAGTCCCAAGTTAAATGTGTCTTATGGGTAAGTGATCATTGCAGGTATAAGTTGTAAGCTACGCAGATGCAATTCAACATAATCAGAAGCAATACAAACTAGAAATCATACGGAAAACCCAACCACGTATAACAGTTCCAAGTAAGAGCAAGCACCTGTGATGGTGGAGTAGGGGAGATGTGCTCATCATGTACACGTATGTTCTAGAAACAGGAACACGTGTCATATTCACAGGCACTATGTGTAAAGTAAGCAGATGCAATTCAAGTTAGAAGTAATACAAGCTAGACATCATACGCAACATGCAACCACATATAATAGTGTCAAGTTAGAGCAAGCACCTGTGATGGTGGCGTAGGGGAGATGTGCTCATCATCTACACAGCTACGTTGACTGTCCAACCTTGTGTTGTCTTGCGAATCTTGTTGGGAGGATGGCGGAGTAGAATCTGTAGAGACCCCCCTGTTTGGGTTGCTCCGAAGGACCACCATCATCCACTGCCGGACTAATTTCCTTCAGCTGTAATGATTTTGCATTGTGAAGTCAAACCGATAACAAAAAGGAATATAATTCGCTCTTCAGAACTCATTCATGCATGATATTGACGAACACTACTCGGCTTAAAGGCAAACACATGATGCGAGGATGGAATATGTATGAAAAACAGGATGGTGTGACATATTCACACGTATGATGTGGCAACTAAGCAGAAGGCATTTCAACAAATTAGAAGCAATCGCAAGCTAGACACCATATGAAAGATGCAACCAATATCACTCCGCCAAGTTCAAACTGTATGGCGTTTCAACAAATTAGAAGCAGTACATGCTAGAAATCATATGCAAGACACAACCAATATCACAGTGGCGACTTAGAGGTGCCTTATTATAAGTGACTGATGCGGGATATGCAAGAATAGTAGTCTGATGTAGAAACAGGAACACATGTCATATTCACAGGCATTATGTGTAAAGTAAGCAGATGCAATTCAACAAAGTTAGAAGCAATACAAGCTATACATCATACGCAACATGCAACCACATATAATAGTGCCAAGTTAGAGCAAGCACCTGTGATGGTGGAGTAGGGGAGATGTGCTCATCATCTACACAACTACGTTGACTGTCTAGCCCTGCGTTGTCTTGCGAATCTTGTTGGGAGGATGGCGGAGAAGAATCTGTAGAGAACCTCCGTTTCAGTTGCTCGGAAGGACCACCATCATCCAATGCCTTGCCAATTTCCTTCAGCTTTATTGATTTTGCATTGTGAGGTCATACCGACAAGAAAAAGGAATATCGTTCGCTCTTCAGAACTCATTCATGCATGATACTGACGAACACTACTCTGATGAAAGGCAAAGTCATGATACGAGGATGGAATATGTATGAAAAAATGGACGGCTTGACATATTCACACCTATGATGTGGTAACTAAGCAGAAGGCACTTCAACAAATTAGAAACACTGCAAGACACCATATGGAAGGTGCAATCAATATCACTCTGCCAAGTTAAAACTGTCTCGTCATAGGTGGCGTTCATCAAACTAGAAGCAATACATGCTAGAAACCATATTCAAGACGCAAACCAATATCACACTGCCAACTTAAAGGTGTCCCATAATAAGTGACTGATGTAGGATACACAAGAAGAGTAGTTTCATGTAAGAACATGATGTGATAGACAGATATAGTATGTACCAAAAACAGGAAAGCGTGTCATATTCACATGTATCATGTGTAAGCTAAGCAGATGGAGTTTACACTAATTAGGAGCAATACGCGCTAGACACCATATGCAACATGCAAACTGCCAAGTTAGAGCAAGCACCTTGGATGGTGGAGTAGGGGAGCGGAGACTTGGACCTTGTAATGCACTATCAGTACAAGGAGAATCGGTACATATGCTCCGTTTACGTTGCTGCAGAGGACCACCATCATCGCCTTCCTTACTCTTTTCCTTCCTCTTTCTTGATTTTGCCTTGTCAAGTCAAACCCACAAGAAAAAGGAATAAAATTTTCTCTTCAGAACTCATTGATGCATGATCTTGTGAACACTACTTTCATGCAAGGCAGCCGCATTATAGGAGGATGGAATATGTATGAAAAACAGGACGGCGTGACATATTGACATGTATGATGTATAAAATGTAAACTAAGCACAAGGTGCTTGAACTTGTTAGAATCGATGCAAGTTAGAAACCATATGAAAGATGAAACCAATATCACTCTGCCAAATTAAAAGGGTGCCCTAACAAATGTATTTGACCAAATTAGAAGCAATACATGGCAACAGGATAGAAATAATATGCAATATGCAACGAATAAAGGTGACTCATCGTAAGTGATTGATGCAGGATACAGAAGAGAGGTAGTTTCATGTAAGAACAAGGTTAACACATAGATGTAGTGTGTACTAAAAATAGGAAGGCGTATCATATTCATAGGAATAGTGTGTAAACTAAGCATATGCAATTTACCCTAATTAGAAGCATTACAAGCTAGACACCGTATGCAACATGCAACCACATATCACACTGCAAAGTTAGAGCAAGCACCTGTGATGGTGGTGTAGGGGAAGTGCGGTCTTCAGGTACAGAGCTACGTTCAATGTCTTCATTTAGGCTTGCTGTTTCTTGAGAATCATGTGGAGAGGATGAAATTGCATTCTTTATAAGAGTATTAACCCACGCCCGTGACTGTCTCATCATAAGCGATAGACGCATGATACACAAGAACAGTAGTTTGATCTAAGAACATGGTGTGATAGGCAGATGTAGTATGTACCAAAAACAGGAAGGCGTGTCATATTCACATGTATAATGTGTAAGCTAAGGAGATGCAATTTAACAAATTAGGAGAATTGACGAGGGATACACAAGAGAAGTAGTTTGATGTAAGAACATGGTTAATAGAAAGACGTAGTACGTACCAAAAACAGGAAGGCATGTCATATTCACAGGTATAATGTGTTACCTAAGCAGATGCAATTTACCCTAATTAGAAGCATTACAAGGTAGACACATATGCAACATGCAACCACATATCACACTGCCAAGTAAGAGCAAGCACCTGCGATGGTGGTCTGGGGGAATTGTGGTGATCAACTAGAGAGCTACATTAACTATCTTCATTTAGCCTTGCTGTTTCTTGAGAATCATGTGGGGAGGATGACACTGCACTCTTTAAACGAGTAGGGCGTCACAAGAACTCCACCCGGGTGACTGTCTCATCATAAGTGATTGACGAGTGATACAAAAGAGCATTAATTTGATGTACGAACATGGTTAATAGACATATGTAGTATGTATCAAAAACGGGAAGGCATGTCATTATCAAAGGTATAATGTGTAAAGTAAGAAGATGCAATTTAACCAAATTGGAAGCAATACAAGCTAGACACCATATGCAACATGCAACCACATTTGACAACGAAGTTAAAGCAAGCACTGGGATGGTTGTGTGTGGCAATTGAGATCATCAACTGCAGTGCTTACGTTTCGCCTCCTACTACGACATCGCACCCATTAGAGCGTCAAACGCTTAGTGCTTATGTTCGAATTACACCGAGCGACTTACATCTTTTCTTTTTCGCATTCATCAACACCGCCTCGTAGTCTGAAATACCCATGCATAAAAAAACAATAGTGTGAGTATGGGTGAAGTGTGTGCACAATTAGTACAGTGTAAAGGTAGCAGATAGCAGGTCAGTGAGAAATAAATGACGGGAGACATATGATAGCTCTACAACATGCATGGCACACTAAATTACTACAAGATTATATGAAAATAACAGTCGACTGAAAGAAAATAGGTCAGTCCATTTTTTCTACACCGTCCGATGTACAAAGAACGAGCAGATCGCCTTCATCTACCTCCAGCCAGTCAGTGTTGACGATCTTCCTCGAAACGCCAGCGACCACCGGCCCAGTATTCCTCCCCTGGCTGCGCCCTCCCCTCGACCTCACCGCACCACCGTTCTTGGCACCGCCCCCCGGCCATCCATTCAAGCCCTGCCAACCTCTAGATAAGGCGCAAGCAGCTCCTGCGCCCCACACCCCTATGACAGACACCGATGCGCCGCTTCCCCGGGGAACAGGCAGACTAGGTGCTCCGCGCGCCTAAGCTGGTGCTGCTTCTTTTAATTGCGGTTCGACTGACCCTGAATTGAAATCCAGGGGGTTACTGACCTCTAGCAAAGGTGAAATAGTAAAAGGGAGGAAACCTTGTGCATTTAGTATCACGAAGAAGATGCGATGAAAGCGCTCAACTAGTTTCTTCGTGGGATGAATACGGTGTGAGCGGAGACGTAAGATTTGCACGAATAAGGGAAGAGGAGTACCTCTTTCTGCTGGCGATGTTGTGTCCTCCTTACATTTTTCCGGCGATCTTCTTGTTGTTCGCCGGAAACCAGAAGTTGTGGAGGACGGTGCAGCCTTGGACGAACCCATGGCCAAGTTGTTTAGTGTTGTGCGGTGGCCGTCTGTCAGCGGCGGGGAAGCAGATCCGAGGCGGCGAACGACGGCGTAGCGGGAACAGCTCCGATGCGGTGGACGGTTGCAACAGTGGAGCCGCAGCAGTGAGGCGCAGGACGGCGTGGTCGGAGTGGTTCTGCAACAGCGCACGTTAGCGTCGGCGTCGTGGTGGCAGCTCTGCCTCGGCTTCATCTACTAAGTCCTTGAGGGTGTTGCAGTTGCAGTTGCGTTGGACGACGACGTCGAGGTACCGGCTCCGGCGTGATGGAGGAGGGCGGCGGTGGATTGGCCGCTATGGGGTGGAGGACGGACCGACGGAGGAGGCTGGGGTGCCACGGCTGGTGGAGAGGGCGTTTTCGCGCCCATGGAGTATGAATGGGGAAACAGAGGGAGGCGGGGAACTAAGGGGGAACAATGTTCGGTTTGAGATGCGCTTGTTTGAAATTTGGGAAAGATACAAACTTTGCCCCCATCTAAAATTTCGGACATATTGCATGTTGGGGGCAGGACAGTCATGTCAGGTGTCCCAAATGTGGGCGGGATAGATTTCGGCCGAGCGCATGGGTGTTTCGGCGCCCACGGTGTATGAATACTTCTCGGAGGCGGTTGAGACTGGTGTCTTGGTGAAGTTACAAACCTACCCCGGTTTAGACCTTTGGACATCGGGCCGATAGGCAACATGGGTCAGAGTCAGGACAGTAATTTCCTACCACCAAAACATTAGTCTCGCGCGGTTTCGGGTGACCAGAGGCCTATTTGGCGCTTCGTTCAATATTTGGGAGCAGTAGCATTAACGTTTTCGATTCTCTTGAATTGAACTTTCAGGATTTGTCAAACTTCACAAATCTTTACTCTTGAAAATCCTAAAGGTATGATTATTTTGGAATGGAGGGGGTACATTTGAATATACATTGTACACGAGTATATATTAAAAAATATGCAACTTACCTCAATTCATGCATGGTTCCAGATATAATCTCCTTGGTTGCAAAAAAAGTTAGATATGCGTATGAATATATATAGCATCTTCAAACTCACAACAAAGATTGATGCCCCCTTTTACATCTTATTTACAAATGCCATTATCTCGGATTCAAATAGATGAATGCACTTCCTATGAATTCGAATCTTCGAAACCCCCTTTATGTTGAATTCGACATGTATTCTATTTCGTAGCTAGCAATTTGGAATGTATCCATGCAAGTGACAAATGTATAAAGTGCTTCACACTAACAACATGGAGTGCACTAATTAATGTTTATATATGAATTGCAAAAGCATCCATTGCCTGTATTTCAAACCGCTCTCACTCTATGGATCGATAATATGAAATAAACACATGCACATGCTAGAATTCAATAGAGTATGGGTGTCTGATAGACTGATTTTCGTCCATACACAATTTTCAAAATTGATGATCTCATCCAAAAATAATAATGCCATTTATATTTTAATTTAATGCATAGAACCGCCTTTTACATGTAGATGCACTATGCCTCGCCCCGTTCTCACAAACGCGTTATATATCTCTCTATCTAACACATAAGTGCACACACTTTATATGCATCGGCATTTCTCTTTCACACATGCTCACAATCTCTCTCAGGGTGTTGGGGTGTCTCACGCACATGCTCTCTCTGTTTATCTCTCTCTCTCTCTCTTTCTGACTACTATGTACCACACTTTTCACTAATCTCAGTTGGAAAACACTATTTCTCTCACATGCATATATACACATGCACGGTCTCTACAAGCCCTCTATACGCACATATATGTGCCTACGTGTCTCCCGCACGCACATTATCTTTAGGCCTCTCGCACACATTGCCCCCCGACACACCTCTCTCTTAGTAGTTGGCAGATATGATTTCATCATATCGTCATTGATAGGATATCCCTGGTTGTTAGGCTGGATGGTATCTGAGGCAAAGTTTTACCGTAGTTCGGATCGGACCCTTGCGGTTGAAGAAAGAGCCTACTCTGATGCTTGTATATTAGTGATAGGGGTTTGTACAGAGTACACGTGAATACCAGGCATTGTGCGTGTGTGTATACTATCGACGAACTAGCCCCAAGCTTGTATAACATACTAAGGGCCTAGGGTTACAAATCATATATAGTCGGCTTATCACCAGTGGGGATAGAGTCCTCCGCGACTCTGGTAGCTTCGTGTTGTACGCCGAGTCCTCCACATGGGTCTTCGTATAACACGTCTCGGTCCAACCTATATGTGGCGCAGGATGGAACCGACCCATCAGTCTTGATTTTGACCCACCACAACTAGAAATGATGTGCCCACCACACCACACACGCAATGGGCCACTAAGAAAATAAGCATATACAATAGTACAACGATATATAGCTCACGATACGTGTCCATATTTTGTTGATGACACTGACGGACTTTGCATTTGATGCGTGCTCCGTATTTTGTTGACGACACTTACGGTCATTGTATTTGAAGCGAAAGCACGATATGGTCACTGGACTTTAGAATAAGCTCATCACGGTCACCACATACATTTTGTCGTGCTAACCAACATGTGGTTGGATGGTTAGAGGACAGTGGTTTCTCGAGCCCACCAAGGTTAAAGTCCCGATGCTCGCATTTATCTTGTGTTAATTTCAGTATTTTCTGGCGATGTACGTTCAGTGGGAGGAGACGTTCCCCTCGACTACGAGGCACCTATGGTGACTTCGTAAAATATCAAGATCATATATGCCGGCCCACTCTCTCGAAGGTGCTCATAGGGGTAGGGTTCGCGTGTGTGTGCGCTTATAGCGGTGAGTGCTTGCGCGTATATATGAGCCTTGCGTCTGTACCGTGTTAAACAAATACATGTCATGATTATAAGGTCACTGGCTCACCCATACAACTCTGTATTATGTTGATGACACAATCAATTGACTAGTCAAACATTCCACGCGGCGCAACTAGTGTTGCACTATCGGGGCGCGAACTGTGGGGCCCACCTGTCAGCCCGTATATGAAAGAAAGAAATGGTAGTTTGAGTCTGTACTGTGATAATAAAATAGGAGTACATTTTAGGGTGATCATACAGTCACTGGCTCACCATACAACTCCGTAATTTGTTGATAACACGATCAATTGACGATCAAATGGTCCACATTCAGCAGTGCACATTACCATAGGGCCCACCCATCAGCGTATATGAAGGGATGAAATGGTAATAAATTAGTGGTCGGTGGGTATTCGAAGTCATGAGACCTCCGGTTGGCATTCACCGCGGTTGGGGCGTTCATTGGGCGGTGGGGTGGGGATCCCGGAGAAAAAGCTTCGGGGGGGGCTAGAGGGATGGCCGATGCAGCGGCGGACCGGCGGTGGGGAGTGGTTTCGGGAGGGCGGGCCGGGGCGGGGGGGGCTGGCGGTTCGGCCGGTGGTGGCTGGCGGCTCAGGGGGGGGTGGAGTTTGATGATAAACTGGAGGCCCTTGATTTCGTATCCAACGGCTGGAAAATCTAATGACCAGAGATGAAAAAGTCAGCTGACTGGCGTGTAGCCTCACCACGCACGTACACATGCACGCACGCAAAACACGCACGCATGTAGGCGTGCAACACTGACACGTACACATAACGTACACACGCACGCATGCTGGCGTGCAACACTGACATGTACACATGCACTCACGAACACACGCACGTACGCACCCATGCATGTAATTCTGAAACATACCCTTGAACGCACGCAACACTCGCACGCCTTCATGCACACAACACACGACGTAAGACACACGCTCAACCAATACGTGCATGCACCCTTTGTTAAGGACATGGATTGTTACGAGTATTAATCAATCTTATCTGTGATAAGCAGAACATTGATGTTTGCAGCGGTCTTAATGAATCACAACGTATCGAACGGGCTATCAACATAGTAGACTTATCTACATGAAAAAGATGACGCCACACTCAATGAACAACCATTGGTTTATAAAATGCCCGCTTCTGACCGCCCTGGCCCACCAAAGGTTCCTCTGCTGTGCGCTGCCTGCGTTGGGTCACTGACATGCAGGCGGTGCACCCAAAGAGCCCACACATCAGTGGAAGAACGGCGTGGTGTCCTAGGTTAGAGTCGAGGGCGCCACTCGCGGCACGCCCGGCTGAACACGCCTCCGTGCCGCATTCAAACGCCTCCATGAAACCCGCCAGTGTGGTAGCCGACAAACCCACTCTGGACACACGTCCGTTCATGACCGGGCCGGCGTTAAATGCAACGCCGGCCGAGCTCCTCCCGTCCATCGTCTATTTAGTCTCCTATTTAAACCAGGCCAAACGCCGGCCAAGAATCGCACACCTCCGCCGCTCCCCTATCTCCTCCACCATTTTGTCCACTCTTACAATGGCTTACGAAGAGTAGTTATTCCGCATCCAAGCCGGCTAGGTAGCCCACCGGATACGAGCTATGCAGCTCGCGGATCCACCTCCCTCCCCTCGCCCGACGGAGCCAGTTGCCGCCCCAAGCCGGCGCACGGTTCAGCAACTCGCCGCTCCAGGCCAGCTCGACGAGGAGCGGCGCACGGGCGTCGTTGCTGCCGTCCACGCTGCCACCTCGTACCGCGTCTCCCGTTTTTGTGGCTGAGACTCCCATGCCGCCGACCGCGCCATGCAAGCAGCGACAGAAGCCGGATGTGCAGAGAGTGACGAGTCGGTGGCCAGCGCCTCCGTGTCCGCCACCATCATCGAGGAGAAGTAGAACACGGGAGGCCGCCGTCGCTTAGGTCCCATGAAGGCCACCGCGGAGGCGACGCCGGCGTACACAGCAGGTGTCTTGCCGGATCCTTTTGTTGCGAGGACCTTTGTCAACCCCGCATGGGCTCCATGGAAGAGGGGAATGTTAGGGTGAACTCGAGCCGGTGCCGGCCATGGCGAAGTAGTGGCCGGTGATGAACTCGAACCGGTGCCGGCCAGCATCATCTTACGGCACCAGCCAATGATATCAGTTGGGCAGTGGGGAAGCGAGTCGTCCTTTGTCTTTGAAGCATATACCTCCGGGGCTCCGGCAGTCCGGTGATCGTGCCGGAGATGAGGAACACAAATCGATCGGCGGGCGACCATTTAGGCCAGGTATTATATACCTGTGCTGTCCAGAACTAGCACCGCGTAGTTCATTTGAATGTAATGAAATCCATCATGTTTATATGAAAATCCGGTATTTTATATGATTTCCGTCGTTGTTTATATGAAATATCAGTTTGTCTACGTGTTTGCGTGAATTTCTTCTGGTTGGTTGAGTTGCTGTCATAATGTGTGCGTCTACGGTTGGATGGCGTAATTTGCGGGTCGCCGGTCGGTCTGCGGGCGTCGGGCGGCGCTAATGGGACAAAAACACAGCTTGTGCAAGCTCGTCTCCAACGTGCGCGATGGAGGATGCATGACAGCATGAGCACCCGAGCCATTCCTCGTTCATCGGTGGCAAAGGCACCGATGGACAAAAGGGTCACCAATATTTTGGCTACCCCGGGCAAGATCCAAACAGCCCCTCCCAAGAGATTCAAATCCCTCGTTCGCCGTGGAATTTTTCCATGTGTTGTTTTCATGGACTAGCAAGATGCCCGTGCATTGCACGGAACATCAAGATGCATTTTTTACAAACTCCCGCATGCATGCAAGGGATAATTAATGTCCTCCTTTGCTAGTACCACGAGGGAAACACCATTAATATTGCATCGATTAGTGTTAGTGGCCTTGTATATCTGCAAATTGTAATTTTGATAGTGGCCCCTTGTATATAAAAATGGAGGGAGAAAGATGAGAGATAAGGTTAGGAGGAGTGGGGCGTGGTGGTGGAATGGTGGTCGGACTGGGCGGAGGCATGGGATGGACGGTGCATTATGTCTAGGTTTGTATCTCTCTCACACACACCCACGTAGGTGGAGGATGTGCACAAAGAGAAGAGGTGCACGCACGACGCACGTACTCCCGTCTCTTTCCCAACCACACCCGCGCGGGTACACGGTGGAGCTCATTTCTATACGAAAAAGGCAGCCCACGTGGTAATTTGGCACATGTACTGCTTATCCACTTGGTGGAGGGAGGATCTTCTACCACGGGTGAACAAACAAATTGCCACTTGACGCGTTATGTTAAATTAAAAAAAGAGGCAAACCATGTGGGGCCTACCTTAGAGGCAAGGCTCTATACACTAGAGTACTTTTGATGTGTCCCGTCAACTCGCAGAACAAGGAGAAGCTTGCTTAGTACGCCATCTCCCCCGCCCACGGGGGCGTTGGCTCGCAGGATGAGGTGAAGCTTGCTTATAAGTACTACTACTACTACTACTACTACTACTACTGTACACCTTTACGCCCGCTCCCTCGCCCACGCGCGCGGTGGCTCGCAGCACGAGGAGAAAATTTTACTACTCGTCCGTTTACTCCTCGTCCCTACTATGTATACTTTGGTTAGTACTCCCTCCATTTACTTATACAAGGCCACTATAAAAAATACATTTTGCATCTATACAAGGCCACAAATAGTAATCGAGACAAAAGTTACTACTCCCTCCTTTCCAGCTTTATGGCTCAATTTCAAAATCTCTCCAACCAAGGTAGAGCGGTGAGTGGTCGAATTAATTTTGTAGTTTGCACAAGTAATTACTACGCTCGTTTTTCTCAAGAAGTTATGTTTACCGAGGCATTAATTAGAACGAATGCATGAATGACCACTAAATTTCCATGAACTTGTACATGCATCGGTAAGTACAATAGTGTGCCTTACTACATGACATTTTTGCATATGTGGAGGAAAGAGAGGCAAGGAAAAAGTGGAGATGTGGGCTCTCATGCAAGAGCCAGCCTCTACTACATGGTGGAGCACTGGGAGAGGCACCTGTATGGAGGTGGTTAGGAATCGGGAGATACACGCCTGGTCGAAGCGCCCGCATGATTAAAATGATAATGTCAAGTCAAATCACGGGGCCTCACCTGTCCAGCAGTAACTCGCTGTCAAATCACACAGCCCTACGTTTGCAGCAGCCTACTCCCTCGTCTTCTCGTGTCTCTGTCGAACCAACTAGGCGGAACTGCCCCGCCGCCTACCGCATAGGAAAAGCCCTGCCCTCGACTTTTAAATACAACTACATCTGCTTAAGAATCCAATGATATACTTTTTGTGACATAGTAACTCATATTTAGTTCGTCAAATGGATGACCTAGAACTACGTGCAGGCCCTATAAATCGAGACGCCTAAAAATAAAAAAACCAAGACGAAGAGGGTAGTTCAGCAGGTATCTTTTTAGATCAATATAGTCGGGATTCACCAAGGAGCTGCTCCTGTCGTGTTGGCGTAGCAACTCAAGCAGGGTCATTCCGCAAACGAAATGCGACACACTTAATAGGACCCCTTTGGCCGACATGTGGCTCACACCGTCTTGTTCCACGTGTGATGCACCAAATTACAGTTCGGAGCAGCGGTTGGAATTGGAGGCACCCAGTCAGAAGCGCCCTTGATAGTAGAAAATGAGCGATGAGGGGTCAAATCACAAAGCCCCACCTTTCCCGCATTAAGTTGGAGTGCTGGACGTACGAAGAAACCATCATTTCACTCTAGGGTGCAAGATCATAAAGAAAAGAGAAAACAATGATGCGTGCGGCAGCTACCTAGGGCACCCTAGGGTAGGGGTCTCCACTACATATCCTTTTTTAAAGCACCTCCAGTACAAATCGGCTTCTCCCTCGTCCTCTTGAAGAAAACCGATGATGAGTGTGGCGGTAGGGTTTGTAGGAGTACTACGGCGTGCGGGGCCACGTCGTAGTAAACGGGTTCGAGTCGACGCCTTAAATATGTGTGTGCCGCTTGGTTTTATGGGAACGAGGCAGCATTTTGTGGTTCGTGGACCAGTGGAGATATATTACATACAAAAAATTGTGGACGTAGGTTCGACCGAAAGGCAATGATGCATGGGCCCAGCATTTTGATATACCCGGAGCCGCATGAAATTTGCTACTCTACTCAAAACTAGTAAGGTACACATGTATTGGACGCATGAGATTTCAAAACCAAATTATGAATAAATACACACTATAGCATGTAAAGCTTTGAGTCATATATGCATGATGTAGATGTTGTTTTAGTTCTTATAGTTCATCTCATTCAAAATCAATTAGTTTTATAAAATGTTATGATTCGTGGGGTTGTGCATTGTAAATCATAAAGTAAAAAACAAATAATGGCAATTCATTTAGAAAAAAATAATCAATTATGATACAGAAGATTCTAGAACAAAGGATAAGTGCTTGTGTTTTGAGATTTGTGCATTATGCTTAAGTTCAACCATGGAGTCTTCTAAATTGTACATGTGGGATCTGGTGGAATGTTGATGATATCCAACGGCCAGCAGTGCTCGGATTTGCCTATCTCTGCACTGTCGGGTTAGCTTCATCCAACGACCATCTTTCAAAGTTATTGGCACACTATATAGTTCTTGTGCCATAGTTGCATGTTTTGGAAAAAAACTACTAGTGGGTTGTACTATCTATTTAGGAATAGAAGATGTATACATGGAAGTTGTAGGGAAAGAGATGACATGGAGCATCTCAATTCCTATGAGTAGGGATTGGAAAAGAGATGTCATTTTGTTCACATCATAGGAACTGTTCTACTGAATCTAGAGATGACATGTATCTCAATTCCTATGAGGAGGGATTAGAAAAGAGATGTAATTTGGTTCATATCATAGGAACTTTTCTATTGAATATACGCTAACGTTTATTTTCCTTTGAAATTAAGGGAGTATAGGAATCCATTCATATGAACCAAGTGGCTCTAAAGCTATAGAAATGATATCATGTTTATTTCCTTTGAAATGTGGAATATATGAATCTATTCCTATGAACCAATTGGCTCTAAAGGAAAAAAATCCTATAAAAATCATATCATATAGAGTTCCTATGATATTCCTCGACACTAAAGGATGCTTGAAATTGCTGCGGGTGATACGATGGTCTTTCTTTGTAGACTCCACACCAATCTTTATAGTTACCTCTCGAAGATGAATGAAATGATATATACAGGGTATTCTACATATGCAATTTGGTACACGAAAACTCGGTAAAAGTTTGCGAGGTTCGAATTTTCAATAAAGCTATATGCACTGCATTTGAACAGAGGGAGCATACGGCAGTTGCTAACACTCACGTGGAAGATTTGTGTGTAGGAGGAGTGACTATTACATTAAATGAGATGGCAAACTGACACTGTCGGATGCCGATCTAACGGTTCTTACGGCGTTCATCAGGAAAAGGCTTGTGGCGAACGTTTGTTGGATAATGATTTACGGACACATGCATTGCATTGATACGTGCCCCCCTCTCTCTCACGCACACGCACCCTCACGAGTCACGACTCTCCCGAGTCCTCTCGCAGACTCGCACGTCGCACCCACCGTCTATCTGCAGGTAGACATCACGCACATATGTGCTCTTCACACCCTACCCTCAGAACTTCTAGAAAACAAAAGACGGTGCACACATTTTATTTTAGCTCACACGTCACACACTTATACTATTACTCTTGCGGCGAACGTTCTTTGGGCATAGTATATTGTACTCTCATGAAGAGAAGCGGTGCATGCACGCACTAGTTCTCTCACACCCACTCGCGGGTACACGTAGGAGCGCATTTTTTTGAAGCTGGTTCAACAAAATCACTCCACTATTTATAAAAGCAGGAGCCTTAGCGCTTGCTTTACTAGGGTTCCTCTTGTTCACTATCTCATGCTCTCCGGATCTAAGCAAGACATAGGTGGCCACACTCTCTCTCAGCTCACGGCTGGTCACAAATCCGGCCGGACAACCTTGACCGGGGCAGGGGTGTAGGTGCATCGTTCACGTTGTCGTCGGCAGCGAGGGAGGAGACCAACGGCTGCCCGCGCGTCCCGATCGGTGGTCGTGCAGTTATCTCCGAGAGAGCGCCGGCTCGGGAGGGCCTCAGACCCCTTCTTCCTCCCTGCGGTATTGCGGCCAAGATGCAGCCTCCCGACGCCGTCTTTGCCACATGCCGACGACCCTCAGGTATATATTCCTTCGAAACCTGCCTTGCTCTACTGCCCCAGCTCCCTTCGTGTGGATCCTTTTCTACTTCCGTCCGCTGTTCCAAAGCCACCTAGACTTCTACTATTATTAGAAGTAAAGCTAGTTCATACAGTCGACTCAAAGCGTTGGTTCAAATAGGGAAGAAAGTGGGAAAGCTGTAGCATGAATCTAGGACTTGGTTCTAAGAGGAAACGGGGGAAAATAGTAATATCTTTCACTGTTTAAATAACCGTATTTCGTATTTGCGCAAACAGGGATGTATGTCTCCGTATCTTTTCTATCCGCGCAATCAAAAGCACACACCTCAGTTTTAGTACAATCCATAAAATGAGATGGCTATCCCTCGTTGTCGTTGTCTAACCTCCCGTCTTCAAGGTATCCCTACATTGGTAGTAGTAACTAAGGTAGAATGACCAACACAATCTAAAAGAAGCTGATTCGTACGTTTTACTTCCTGATTGCAGTGCAGGGACGAGCGAAAACAACTGCATCCTAGTCCGGAATGCACTTTCTACCAGTTCATCCATGGACCGAGGACTAGCTGGCACGGCTGCACGGCGGTTTTTGGACAGGTGCGCGGACAAGAGGCATTGTGGTCTGCTTATTTCTGCAAATAGCGGTGCTTAAATTTAGTGGAATGCACAAGCATTTCAGCTGGTCAAGACCTTTGCATGGTTCAGTTCAGCATTCCAAATTGAGACCACAATTATAACTGGTTATTCTGGAATGAGAGAACCTAACCCTGGATGGTGGCAACAAGAAAAAACCAGAGTGAACTCCAGGAAATTTAAGCCTGCCGGGAGGCCCTTTGCTCAGAGAAGCCTTTTGCTTGTTTTTTCCTGATTTGTAAACCTTCTCACAACTTTATCTTTTGCTGAGAACTAGTATATGTTTGCTATGTTCTATGAATCCTTGAGATGTATAAAATTGCTTAACTTATGCTTTTCAAGTTTTTTATGAAGACGAAGTTTAATGTGAGTGTTCCACATGAGCTACCGGACTAGCGTGTGAACGTTTGGAATTTATGACATTGTGGCCTCAATTAACTGCATGAACCACTGTAACAAGATACATAGTTGCTTATATGTCAGACAGCAGATTGTTGATTGTTAGCTGGTCGATAGCCTATTGTTGAAGCGAGCGGAGCCAATGTGCCGTGTTTTGCACAACTGCTTACAAGTGGGGTAGCACCAACAGTGTTTACAAGTACTTATGTATACGTCGGAGCATGGTTCTCGAATGAGTGCTCTATTTCATCAAAACACACACTACTCGTATGATAAACCGTGACAACTTATGTCTTACCATGCCATATTCATGAAAAAACTAGTGAGGACGCATCTGTTTCGGCAACAATTACGATGGTTCTCACATGATTCACGAGCACACAAAAGTAGCAGCAGTTCCCATAGACGGATTCAAACAGAGTACTATCCCCAGAGGGGTCGATAACATGCAAGGTTCGGATGATTAGACACAATACAAACTACTATTAAACACTAGCTGGGGCAACTATTTCATGCCTCGATCTAATTTGGGCTGGACACAAGACGGACCTTGCCATGAACATCATCGAGGACGTCCCGCAGCACCTCAATCCTGTGAACCTTCATGAAGACAACCTTGTGGCCTTGCCACTGATAAACTTGTTTGTGGAGGCATGCCACGTCATCTTCCTGCGTAAGCTTGACAAGAACAGTATGCCTCACAAACGAAGGAGTAGCTTTGAAGTTCTTGTGCTTCAGTACACCCTGGACAACACGCCTAACAACAGTGAGGCTGGAATACAACTCTTCATTGGTATAACCGCAAATGGCTTCCAGGATCCAAAAGCCTAAGAACTCTGTTTTCCCAGTGCGTATATTCAGGTCGTCTGCCTCATAGCGAGTGACATGTACAACCACACAATCCTTGTCTGCATCAGGGCTCTAATTGAAACAGAAAAAAAAATTGAATTACTTTTCAGTATAAGAAACACAAGTTATTTAAACCACTATGTATAGCATGGCGTCGAAGCTAATAAAATTTTGCATTATTAATCACCACATACTCCCTTTTCTAAAAAATATCACCACATACATAGATGAAAAACCACAATCGAGATCGGCAAAGAAGGAAATCACCTTGGGCAGCTCAGCAGGGGGGGGGGCACATCCTCGAAGGGGGAAAACTGCTCTCGCAGTTAATGGGGCTGTAACTTCAAGCGGGCGTTGGCCATCTCAAGAGTGGCCGTGGAGCGTATCTGGGTCAGCTCGGTGGTTGCCTCCATCTTCTTGGATCTCTCTGTCTCGTGGGGATCAGCCTCCCGCGTCTGCTCCAATGTCGGCAGATCTTTGCCTGGTTCTCCTTGGTCCATCATGAAACTGACGAATACTAGGAGACCACTAAAAGGAAAACACAATCGCAATGACAATGAAACAAAAAAGAGAGTGAGGATCGGTTACTGCTTTGCAAAAGTTCTTTTTTTTTCTCTGAACGAAAATATACCAACATCACGGATCTGCTTAGCTTCCCTTCATTCGGAGAGAAGAATAGTGGCAGATGCGAGTGTTGCCTTTCTTGAAGACGGTGAGGGAGAAGGCAATTCAGCGAAGAGTGAAATGATGGTTGCTTCGTCCGTCAAACTTAGACAGTGGGGTGGTGGGGTTTTGTGATACGACGGCTCGTTCTTGCCAAGGCCACTGACCGGGTGACTCTCACTGCATACTGCCTTCTAATTTGGTGGACGGCATTTGGGCCCGCGTGCTGCATGGCCCGCATGTCGGTGAACAAAAGTATAACATCATTCAATAGAGGGACACGTTTCAATGACCTAGGAGGAGCCAGAAGCGGTAGAGTGTCTCCACTGTACTAGTAGTAATTGTTTTTCTGGGTAGCTATAGAGTGTCTCCACTATACTAGTAGTAATTGTTTCTTTGGGCCCAAGACAAAACAGCCCATCCACACTAGTAAATAGTAAAATCAATTCAAAAGCCCATACATTTACTGAAGGAGAGGCGCTACCCACACCCAAAGACACCGCCCCCAAAAAACCTGGGTGCTCTTCTTCCTCCTCACTCCCACCCACCCCACGGCAGCTCGCTCCACTCGTACCCCCAAATTCCTCACCTCACTCCTACAGAAAACCCCAGCTCCCCTTCTTCCTCACTCCTACAGAAAACCCCCAGCTCCCCTTCTTCTTCGCTCGCACTACAACTACGCTCGTCATTCGTACTCTGCTCAAATCCGTGAGCGCGACGCGATGCCCTCGAGGAAAATGGAGTTGGCTGACCCCAGCGCCAAGAAGATGAGGCTCCCGCCAGCGGCGACGCCTGTTGTAGATCCCGCACCCGACAGCACAGGGAGAAGCGGCGACCCCGCCCCCACCGGATCCCAGGAACCCGTAGAATCTCGGGTGGACCGCATCAGTGATCTCCCGGACGCCGTCCTTGGGGAGATCATCTCGCTTCTCCCCACCAAGGATTGCTGCCGCACCCAAGTCCTCTCAATTTGGTGGCGCCCTCTATGGCGCGCCGTGCCCCTTAATCTCGACTATCGTCAGCTATCTCTCTTCAATGATTTTGAAATCCCCAGAGCCATCATCTCCTCCCACCAGGGCTCCGTTCAAAGGCTCTGCATCCCATCATGCTACCTGAGCAAGCATACCATGACCTGCACGGTGGACGCCTGGCTGAAATCCTCGAATTCAGAGAACTACAGCTGCTTGAGTTCTACTATTCCCCTGGAAATCACATACCACATACCGAACGCCATGAACTTGTGCCCTCAGCACCGATGTCCATCTCGCGGTTTTCCTCCTCTCTCTCCACACCGCCACCTCTGTGTTGTGCTACCTACCAGACAATCTGGTACTAAACCTTCGACCCCCATTTCTCAAGAAACTTTTACTTGTGCGGGTTCGTATATCGGAGGCCTCATTGCACAGCATCATCCACTCCAGTTGCCCTGCTATTTGGAGTGCTTGGTGCTTGTTTTCCTGATTAGAATCGGTTGTCTCCAAATAAAGTCGCCTAACCTTGTAAGAATTGGAATTTCTTTTGATGGAAGGCAGCTCATCATCCAAGATGCCCCTTCACTTAAAAGGTTGATCCTTGATTATAGTTATTCACCGTTGCAAATAACCGTCCTCTCTGCGCCTAAACTGGAGACCTTGGGTGTAATACATGATCTCTGTGCTCATTTCAATATGGTGTTTGGTCCACAGTTCTTCAGGTACTTTATATTATCATCTACACTTGTAACCATAAGTTGCATTTTAAATTTCAAGCATAATTTATATATCATCTTGGAGTACACATTTTGTACTAATATTATGTTCTATGCTCAATGAAGAGTTTCTCCATGGATGGCCTATCAATGGTGCCGGATTACAGCAAGATCTTATATATCCAAATGAATAGTTTTGATCTGAACAAGATTATTGGCTTGCTGCAATGCTTTCCATGTCTGGAGAAGTTGTATATAAAGGTGATAATTTCACGCACATTGGAAGCCCGCATATAGTGTACTAGAATTACCCGTTCAGCTGTTGCTCTTACGACACTCTTCTTTTAGACCTTAACTGTTTTCAATCTTCATGTATATTTAGGCAACAGGACGGGGTAAGAAAGTTATAACCAATCGGTGGATTCGTAAGCGTCGGGATTTTCTCACTTCTCATGAGATTCGATTGAAGAAAATAACGCTAGAACGATATGTAGCCAACCGTGCAAACACAAGATTTGTCACATTCTTCCTGCTGAATGCGAGGTTACTATTGTCCATCAGGCTTAAGTTTATCAACAACATGGTTTTGACGAATGGATATGTCGAAGAGCAAAAAAAGGAGTTTTAGGTGGGCAAAAGAGCTTCTGAACGTGTCGGGCTTCTATTTACAACATATTGTGGTCATAAGCCAGTAAATTTTACGACCCAGGATGTTCATTCTATGGACTTGACCGATCCATTTGGTATCACACGCCGAAAACTGTGGCTGGAGTTAGATGTTGTTGCCCTTTTCAATCTGGGTTTTTTGTAAACACGATGAACAATTAACCCTCGTGCTTTTGTACAGTTTGTAAGCTAGAGTTAGATGTTCCTGCCCTTTTCAACTTCATTTGTGACTGTTATATTTTCTTTGAAACAAGGCAAATGGCTTGCCATTCGCTTTAATTTATAGTGAAATGTTGTAACAAATCCCAACCAAGGAAATAAAACACTCTCGCCGGCTGCTTGAGCTCACTGTGGCATTCTGAAGCCAAGTGATTAGCCCCCACCAGCACCCACAAACTTATTTTGAACTAGCACATCAAATGGGTGGTAAATTTTCATAGGAAAGGCTGCATGACCGTGACAGATTTGGATTCTGACAGTTGGGACCCGCGAGGAAATAGCCTATGCAAGGTGGTGTCGACTTACTAGCCAGTCAACAAACGATTCTTCCTACCAGCCGTTGGATTGACATCAAACATATGTCGTGTATCTTCTATCTATTGTCTTATTCTTCCTCCAGCCGCCCAAACCAAACCACCCCATCGGCTCCGCCTGCTCCCGCCTCCCATGGCTGGCTGCGCCTCCGCCGCCCTACCGTACGTACCCTCCAACATTGGCTAGTCCTTCCCTCTATTCCCCCACACGTCCTGCTATTCTCTGGCGATGTCAGCCCCAGCACGCACCCGTGCCCGAACCAATCAACCCTCGTACTCCCCTCCGCCTGCGACTAGACCGGCGCATGTTCAACGGCTCTCGCTCGTTCCGGCCCGAGGCCTCGCTGGCCCTCCGCCTTGCGGCCTTGGTTCGCTTGTTGTGCGGGGTGCGCCGCCCTCTTGCATTGTCAATGTCGTCAACAACCGAGAGGAACAAGGAGATGACTGTACGTGGAGAGGATGAGAGTAGGGACCCACCAGCGTCATGGCAGTACGCAAGCAAGTGCCTCTATAGTACAGGCCCAAAAATATGGTTCCTCCTAATGGTTGGACATCTTGGGCTCACGCCATTGTCAACGTAGTCAATAAACGAGAGAATTACACTATGAGCGGCTGACACCAGGGACCCAGCAAGTCGCGCAGTTTTTTTAGGAACAAGCAGTT
Source organism: Aegilops bicornis (assembly GCA_021605145.1). NCBI lineage: Eukaryota > Viridiplantae > Streptophyta > Magnoliopsida > Poales > Poaceae > Aegilops > Aegilops bicornis. The sequence continues at coordinate 610,230,296 of CM038674.1, read as the reverse complement.
GTTATTTATACTAGTTTTAGCGACGGATCAGGGTAACAATGGGGCTGTGCGGGGGCTGTGGCCCGTCTAGCCAGGGTTTTATTTATGTTTACCACATCATGAGCCCAGTTGTGTTTTTTCTTGCTGAAAATGGCTAGCCCAGTTATATTTTTTTCAAGAAATACCCAAACAAGGCCTACTTTCTTTATCGGCCCTGCTGGGCTGCAAATCTTTCAAGACGAGGAGAGTTTCATTCGGTTTGCCCAGAAATGGGATGTACATTTTTAAAACACATCAAACCGGGAATTAGTTTCAATTTTTTTTTTCATTACAAGATCTTAAATTCCATTGATTTTCTGCGTGGACAATTATTTGGATTTTATATTTATATAAATTATTTTTCAAAATGGTTTGAATGTGAATCTGTATTTCTGGACTAAAAACAGTTGACCGCACCGAAATATGCGAAATCTTGTATACTTTTTAACCGTGGCCACAATATGGGGTGTAATGCTAACAAAAAGAAGATGGGCTCCAAAAAAATTCTTAAGAATTAGCAAATGGGTTGTACATTATTAGAAATAATGGCAGATGGGTTGTATGTTGTTTTCCACAGATTTGAGGCTGACTTGTGCGCCTACTACAGGTTGACGCGTATGCTTTCATAAAAAAAAGGTTGACGCACATGCAACGCCCTGTCAACTTAGTGAACACACGAGAGCAGTGACTGTTGGATGTCCATCCAACGGCTGTCGTGCTTCTTCAATCTCTGCTCTTCATGCTCCAGCCACTCAAACAAGCGCCGGCGGGACTGCCTGCTCCCTCCTCCTCATGACCGGCTATCTTGCCAAGAGTTCGACGGCCCCACCGTACTCCCATCGCTGGCCTAGCCATCCCTCTACTCACCCACACATGTTGTTATTCTCCTGCGATGGCAGACGAACCAGCAAACCCTCGTACTCCTTCACGTGGGAAACAACTGCCGAGTATTCCCTGGCTCTGTGTCGTTCCCTTCCTAGGCCTCGCCGTCGTCCACCTCCCTGGTGCTCTCGGCCAGGCCTGGTCAACGTGGTCAATGAACGACATCCATCGGAAGTGGACTGTACGTGGAGAGGCTGACAGCTGGGTCCATGGCCACACGCAAGGAAATGCCTCCTTATTAGGCGCAAAATAATGATTCCTCCACCTGACAGCTAGGACCCACAGGAAGGGCCTCTGTATTTTGCAAAAAAAAATGTTCCCCCCGCTGACAGGTCAGACCCACCAGCTATATCTTCGCACACAAGGAAGTGCCTCCTTATTACGACCAAAAAAATGAATACCCCCTGCTAGCTGGGACCCACCATATTTCTTGCGCTGTCTTGTGGGCCTACTAAGTTGACAGGGCCGGAGGACTTTGTCAACTTAGTCAATACTCAAGTGACCATATGATGTCCATCCAACGGCCATAGTGCTGCTTCAACCTCTGGTCTTCTTGGTCCAACCGCCCAAAGCAGCGTCGGTCTTGCCGCCTGCTCCTTCCTCCTGTGGCCGGCTGTGCTACCGCAGAGGCCTCACCGCCCCCATACTACTCCCACCACTGGACAGGCCATCCCTCCACTCACCCACGCCCCTGTTATTCTGCGGCGACGGTAGCCTAACACCGCAGCCGAACCAGTGAACGCTCGTACTCCTCTCCGTGTGGGCATCCACTACCGCGTCCTCCCCGGCTCCATGTCGTCCCCTTCCTAGGCCTCACCGTCGTCCACCGCCGTGGTGCTCTCAGCGCGGTGTGGGCAATGTGGTCAACGACCAACTTCCGTCGGAAGAGTACTGTACGTGGAGAGGCTGACAGCTGGGTCCACGGCAGCCGCAAGGAAGTGCCTCCTTATTACGCGGAAAATAATTATTCCTCCACCTGACAGCGGGGACCCACCGGACGGGCCACCAGTATTTTGCGAAAAAAATCATTTCCCCGTGACTGCTGGGACCCACCGGATGGGCGACCGTATTTCGCAAAAAAAACGTTCCCCCCGCTGTCAGCTCGGTCCCACCGGAAGTGCCTCCTTATTACGCACAAAAAAATGAATACTCCCCCGGCTAGCTGGGACCCACCTTGGTGTGAGGATGACTACTAAGTTGACTGGGACGAAGGTCTTTGTCAACTTAGTCAATATGAACGATTCTAGTTCCAGTGACCGTACGATGTCCATCAAGCGGCTGTAGTGCTTCTTCAACCTCTGGTCTTCTTGCTCTAGCCGCCCAAAGCAGCGCTGGTCGTGCCGCATGCTCCTGCCTCCTGTGGCCGGCTCTGCTGCCGCAGAGGCCTCACCGCCCCTTACTATTCCCACCGCTGGCCAGGCCCTGCGGCAACGGCAGCCTCACACCGCAGCCGAACCAGTGAACCCTCATACTCCTCTCCGCTCGGGCTTCCACTGCCATGTCTTCCCCGGCTCTGCGTCGTCCCCTTCCTAGGCCTCGCCGTCGTCCACCGTCATGGTGCTCTCCGCGCGGCATGGTCAACGTGGTCAAGGAACGACTTCAATCGGAAGAGTACTATACGTGGAGAGGCAGACAGCTGGGTCCACGGCCACAGCCCAGTTCTTTTTGTGATTTGCCAAGTAAGTCGCTTTGTCAGGCCTGTTGGGCTGCAAATCTTTCAGGACGAGGAGGCTTTCATTCGGCTGGCTGAGAAAATGGCTATCAGTAATGAGAAATTGGCTGTTCATTTTTAAAACACATCAAACCGACAATTAGTTTCAATTTTTTTTTTCATTTCAAGATTTTAAATTACATTAATTTTTATGCGTGGAGTATTTGTTGGATTTTATATTGATATACATTTATTTTTAAAATCAGTTTGAATGTGAGTCGAAATTTCGGGATTAAAAACAGTTCGGACCGCACCGAAATATGCAAAGTTTCGTACAATTTTTTAACCGTGGCCACAATATGGGCTGTAATGCTAACAAAAAGAATATGGGCTCCAAAAAAAACCTTAAGAATTAGCAAATGGGCTGTAAATTACTAGAAATAATGGCAGATGGGTTTTATGCTGTTTTCCACATATTTGAGGCTTTCCTAAAAAAATGTTGGCCTTTAAGCAAAGGATCGTTGGATGTCCATCCAACGGACGTCGTCGTCTTCAATCTCTGCTCTTCTGCTCCGGCCGCTCAAACAAGCGCCCGGTGGAACTGCCTGCTCCCTCCTCCTCATGGCCGGTCTTTGCCAAGCAGCCTCACCGCCCCATCGTACTCCCATCGCTGGCCTAGCCATCACTACAAGAAATATGTCAACTAGTGACCTTCTGTCAGTGACCCTGGAAGAATTGGTCATAGATCTATGACCATTTAAGACCAATTGGTCAAAAGCTGTTCGGGGGGCTCCAAACCCTAAACTATAACGACCATTTTGGTCGGAAAGGTCATAATTTCCTTACACAAAATGGTCATAAAGCAGATAACACTGGTCCGCTGCCTTATTCTAGCTTATCATGACCAATATAGATGGTCATAACCTTTTAAATTGTGGTGGGTTACTATTACTAGGCGCCACCACATCAGTTTTGCCTATGTGTCATGTCCATGTGGCAGTTTTTGCCCTAGGTTGTGAAGCAACCTATATTTCAGTCATTACCAAAATTCCCAAAAAAATCTCATAAATTCTTTGGGTCATATCTTTGTCAAATATGTAAAAAAACCTTCCTTGCCTAGTTCAAAAATAATTCAAAAACATTCATTTTCATATTTTGTTCAGAAAAACACTTTGTGAAGGAAGTACCACTTTGGCATGTCCAAATGGTATCCATTTTCTACAGTGCTTTCCTATGCCCAAATAACTATCCTCCACCAAATGCCAGCTCAATCCATTAATTATTTTGAGTCCAGTTTCAACATTCGTATTTATGTCCAGTGTGGTACTTTGCAAAGCAAGTACCACCTAGGCTCCTCCTTTTGAGCTAAACATTTGTGAACACGGTCTTCTTAGTAACTGATCATCCTCAGCCAATACTCACGCCCATTAGCCATGTACATTTCCCATACCGCTAATCAAACACTTGGCTGCTTATTCATGTTTCAGCATCGATCGGTCTCCTCGTGAGAATATTATGTTGTGATTTTCTTGCTAGCACCTACCTGGGGAGTGCCCACCCCACTAGACATGCCTAGGCCGCCCAGAACACATGGCAACGCCACGGTCACGCGGTGACCACGCGGCGGGCATGCGAGTTTACGCGCTCTAGAGTTGGGGCCCTCGGCCACCGCCCAAACCTCGACGTATCGCCACCAAACCATGTATTTATGATTAAATAGGTACTTATGTAACTAGAAAAGATTTTTGGAAAAAATAAAGAGCAAACTATGAGGCACATGCAGTTCAAATTTGACCCACTTCCTACTGAATCGGCGGAAATTTGTCTTTTCCATGAGAGGTGGATCAAAACTTTTGACACCCAACCATTTTGTCAATTGTGCATTATATATGGCCTAGTATTTTATAAAATTGATTTGGTCCAATTTTGCAACAATTATTTGGGAGGTCCTTCACAAAAAAACCTCCTTTTGGGCACTCGAAAAATGGAAAATGGTTTGTTCGTCCAAAGAAAATGAAAACTTCCTTAGGCAACATTGTTTGACATTCCAATATGAACCCTTGTGCACAATATGAGATCATTTGAACAAACTATGCCATGAATGTGACCATAAGATTGATCATTTGGCTTGAAAGCCATTGATCTCCACAGGTGATAACTCGTTTATGAGAACACTTTCTTAAAATAATTTCTGTATTATAAGTTTGTTATTTTTCCTGGGAACTTGGCCACATATAATGACACAATGCGAAGGTTTCCCAATTTATTTGTTTTTTTTTTGAATTTTTTATGCCCGTTTCAAAATGCGGTCAAAACGGCGGGAATGACCGTTCCTAGCTAGTGGTTGAATCTTGGATTTTTTTTGTGTTTCTATGATTAAATAGATACTTATGTACCTATAAATTATTTTTGGAAAAAATAAAGAGCAAACTACAAAGGCAGCTACGGTTCAAATTTGTCCGCTTCCAACCTGAATTCCATGGAAATTTGTCTTTTTCACGAGGGGTGGATCAAAACTTTTTACACCCAACCATTTGGTCAATTGTGCATTAAATATGGCCTAGTATTTTATAAAAATTATTTGGTCCAATTTTGCAACAATTATTTGGGAGGTCCTTCACAAAAAAGCTCCTTTTGGGCACTCGAAAAATGGAAAATGGTTTTTTCGTCCAAAGAAAATGAAAACTTCCTTAGGCAACATTGTTTGCCATTCCAATATGAACCCTTGTGCACAATATGAGATCATTTGAACAAACTATGCCATGAATCTGACCATAAGATTGATCATTTGGCTTGAAAGCCATTGATCTCCATAGGTGATAACTCGTTTATGAGAACACTTTTTTAAAATAATTGCCGTATTATAAGTTTGTTATTTTTCCTGGGAACTTGGCCACATATAATGACACAATGCGAAGGTTTCCCAATTTATTTGTTTTTTTTTTGAATTTTTTATGCCCGTTTCAAAATGCGGTCAAAACGCGGGAATGACCGTTCCTAGCTAGTGGTTGAATCTTGGATTTTTTTTGCGTTTCTATGATTAAATAGATACTTATGTACCTAGAAATGATTTTTGGAAAAAATAAAGAGCAAACTACAAGGCAGCTACAGTTCAAATTTGACCCGCTTCCAACTGAATCGGCGGAAATTTGTCTTTTTCACGAGGGGTGGATCAAAACTTTTTACACCCAACCATTTGGTCAATTGTGCATTAAATATGGCCTAGTATTTTATAAAAATTATTTGGTCCAATTTTGCAACAATTATTTGGGAGGTCCTTCACAAAAAAACCTCCTTTTGGGCACTTGAAAAATGGAAAATGGTTTTTTCGTCCAAGGAAAATGAAAACTTCCTTAGGAAACATTGTTTGCCATTCCAATATGCACCCTTGATCATTTTAACAAACTATGCCATGAATGTGGCCATAAGATTGATCATTTGGCTTGAAAGCCATTGATCTCCACACGTGATAGCTCATATCTGAGAACACTTTTTTAAAATAATTGTCGTAATACAAGTTTATTATTTTTCCTGGAAACTTGTTCACATATGATGACACAATTCGAAGGTTTTTCAATTTTTTGATTTTTGTTGAATTTTTTATGCCCATTCCAAAATGCGGTCAAAACGGCGGGCTCGACTGTTCATAGCTAGTGGTTGAATCTTGGAAAATATTTGATGTTTATCTAATTAAATAGATACTTATGTACCTAGAAATGATTTTTGGAAAAAAAAATAGCAAACTATGAGGCAGCTACAATTCAAATTTGACCCGCTTCCTGCTGAATCGGCAGAAATTTGTCTTTTTCACCAGAGATGGACCAAAGCTTTTGATACCCAACCATTTTTTCAATTGTGCATTAAATATGGCCTAGTATTTTATAAAATTTATTTGGTCCAATTTTGCAACAAATATATGGTAGGTCCTTCACAAAAAAAACTCATTTCGGGCACTTGAAAAATGGAAAATGAATTTTCCGTGCAAAGAAAATGAAAACTCCCTTAGGCAACATTGTTTGGTGTTCCAAGATGCACCCTTGTGCCCAATATGAGGTCATTTGAACAAACTATGCCATGAATGTGGCCATAAGATTGATCATTTGGCTTGAAAGCCATGAATCTTCATGCATGATAGCTCGTTTATGAGAACACTTTTTTAAATTAATTGCCGTATTACAAGTTTATTATTTTTTCCTGGAAACTTGGTCACATATAATGACACAATGCGAAGGTTTTCCAATTTTTTGATTTTTTTGAATTGTTTATGCCCGTTTCAAAATGCGGTCAAAACGGCGGGCTTGACCGTTCCTAGCTAGTGGTTCAATCTTGGAAAAAACTTTTGATGTTTCTCTAATTAAATAGATACTTATGTACCTAGAAATGATTTTTGGAAAAAATAAATAGCAAACTATGAGGCAGCTATAGTTCAGATTTGACCCGCTTCCTGCTGAATCGGCGGAAATTTGTCTTTTTCACCAGAGATGGACCAAAGCTTTTGATACCCAACCATTTTGTCAATTGTGCATTAAATATGGCCTAGTATTTTATAAAATTGATTTGGTACAATTTTCAAACAATTATTTGGTAGTTCCTTAAAAAAACCTCATTTCAGGCACTCGAAAAATGGAAAATGAATTTTCCATGCAAATAAAATGAAAACTCCCTTAGGAAACATTGTTAGGTCTTCCGTGTAAACTTGTGCAAAATATGACATCTTTTGAACAAATATTTGATAGGTCTTTCACAAAATAACTCATTTTTAGCATTGAAAAATGAAATGAAAAATTTCTATGTAATCAATCATGACTAATTTATATGGTCAAAAAATCTTCAAACTGTTTGGTGCGCTCTGATTGGTCCATAGGCATATCACGCGGATCATGCATCAACCACCGTCGGATGCTTGTGGATCCAACGGCAGCCCTCACCCCTCACCCAACCGTAACCCAACACCCCAAACCCTAACCCGCACTCCTCCTCCCACAGCTCCTCGCCGCCGCCAGCTCCTCCCTCTCCTCCCTAACCTCAGATCCATCCCCTATCCCGCCGTCGGCCTCCCCTAGATCCCACGGCTGACGACCTGTCCTCCCTTTCCTTCCATCGCCCACCTCTCCCCTCGCCTCAGCCACCACCTCCGCTCCTCTCCCCTCTCCTCCCTGGCTGCAGATCCACTAAAGCTCCTCCTCTCCCCACCCCGCACCATGGCCGGCCTCCACCCCTGCGTCGACGACGAGCCCGAGTCACCACGCCTCCCCGCCCTCAAGTGGCTCCATCCACATCGCCCCATCCGCATCCGGCTAGCTGGATCCGCGTCACCCCATCTGCATCCGGCTACCTCGATCCGCGTCGCCCCATCCGCATCCGGCTACCTTGATCCTTCGTCGCAGACTGCTCCTCTACCGACCCGCACCAAGTTCCTCTAGGAGTTCGCTCACTGCATTGCGTTTCTCAGAGAGAGGGAAGGGAGGAAGAGTAGGCTAATGGCGGCAGCGTTGGTGGCGGGAGCGCTCTAGCGGGGAAGATCCTGCAGCGGGCGCGACCGAGAGGACGCAGCTGCGTAGGCTCGTGAGTCCCCTTACCCCTTCCCCTCCTTCTTCTCCCCTCCTGACGCGTGCATTTGATCCGATCCGATTCCGAGGTAGAGCCTCGTCCCCGTCCGAGAGCCAGCGACCAGGGCGATGACGGACGCACATGTGGTGGTGGTAGCCAGCCGGACCAGCCCGGCGACCGTGGCGAGGGGACGGGAGGGCAGGGGGTAAACCAACTCTCTCTCTCTCTCTGTCCTGGTGTGCTCGCTCTCTTCTCTTGGACAGCTTCAGTTTCAGCTCCATGCCTGCGTGCTATCCATCTACTCCGCTCCAGAGTAGCGTGAGAATGCTAAGTTAAAGAAGAAGAATTTGCGTGTCGATCTTGTAAAGATTTTCACACGCGAATGGAATCGGCAGAGTTCAGTGGCGGTGGAATTTATTCCATGCCTTGCCTTGGATTGGATTTAGACTGTTATTGCCTCACCTCACCTATGCTAGGTTAAGGGTCCTATGAATTCATTTCGTCTGTTTCCACCCTGTACATACCTGCTATGTTTTGTTTCTGGTTAGTTAGGATGATTTGTCCGCCTGTATCCATTTTCCTGAACTAATTCCGTGTGTTAGTTCGTTTTAGGTTAATTTTTTACTATCTAGGACCATGTTTTTTTTGGTTAATTTTACTGTGTTGGATTTGGAAGCGCAGGCGACCTCCGTGGATGACATCGACAATGAAGAGGAGGACAAGGAGGATGACCAGCACATGCGCGACCCCACCCCCGAGCCCAACGATCTAGACGAGGACATAGTCGAGTCCGACCTCGAGCTATACGAGGAGGGCATCGTCCAGTCCGACCATGACGGCGTGCCACAGAAGGTCATGTGCTCTACTCTGCCTGCCTCGTTTACTGCCTCGCCACCGCAATAGATGTTCTTTTTTATTTTGTAATTTACCATCAATGATTTGTTGTAGCTTAATTTCTGCGAACTAGTATTATTTGTTCGCATAGTTGGCCAGCTCCAGACTAGTTAGTGCTCTTCTTCTTGGCCCCATGGTTACAGTGCTACCTTACAGCCCAGGATTCTGCTGCTTTCTTCTATAATTTGTCACCCTTCATTGCCCTGTTCTAGTCTAGCCCAGCAATTACTTGTTCAATACAACTTCTCTCTCTGCTCTTAGCACATCGCTTGATTGGAGCGAACTGAATTGTGACAACTTTGCTTGGCAGATGGAAGACTCTTTCGTTGAGGTGACCGAGGATCTGGCTGGATTTGTGCGTCTTTGATCTGATGCGTTTGTGCGTGCATGTGTGTAACAGTGACCTCGGATCTGGTGAAGGGCGCAAAGGAGAAGCAGCTGTCAAGGGTCCCGTCAGGATGCTGCTCAACATCACCACCAGGAAGTTCCCCTGTGGAGAAGGTAGCCACCTCCTCTCTTTGCCCTTCCGTTGCTTAGTAGCTCTGCAATAGTATCTGGTCCTTACGTGCTCACAGTAGCTTTGGATCACTATGTTTTTGTGGATAGTTGACTGTTTAGGGAATTTCCGTGACGATGATGATGTTGTGTTGGGCAGAGGATGTGAAACATTTAGACCGCTGCGGCCTTTCCGGTCTTTGATGATCTAAAATTGAGCTTTTTAAAACTGATGCCTAGCATGCCATGAACGTTTTTTGTTCCTCATCTAGAGATGCATCTCTCTGTGTTGGTTTGATATAATGTAGAGGATTTGTATGTGAATCGTTTGCCAGCTGAGCATATGATGTTACAAGGAGATGCAACTGAGATTTACGTCGTTGAAGTATCTTAAACCGAATTTTTTAAAACGGATGCTTGGTTGATCTAGTTCTAGTATATTAGTTGGGTGTGAGAGTCTATTGTTGTTGGTGCTGTGTTGTCATTTGTTTTTACATTGAAGAATAAAAAAGATAAGCATTTCTCCAGCCAATGTCTGAAGTAGTTGCTGATGTGTAGTCATCGGCTGGACCTATGCATTTCATTAGAAGTCAGATATAGCTTGGACTATACTTCTAAATAGAATTGAAAAATTTCTATTTTGTTTATTTGTCTTCAATTCTTTAGACCAAACGGCTCTCTTGAACACATGTTCGTTAGTGTGGTGATGGTTAAACAACTATAGTAGATCGGCGTTTTTTGCATTTCTCAACCTTGGATATTTTGCCAAAAATAAACCCTTAGATTCGTTACCATTCCTTTTATAATAATTTGTTGAGGTCGCTAAGTATTTTTAGCAGTAATAAACCTGGCTCTTTCATGTTGCAACCCAACAGGAGCACCCCTATTTGTCTGCGTAATACACATATCTGCTTTGCTGCTCTTAGTTTTAACTAGCCAACGCAAGGATGATGCCAACCATCGCTGTTAGATTTATTATCCATGTGAAGTGTGGAGCAACAGCAGGTTAACGCGTTTTATTTGCCCTATGCAATTCTGTTATTTTATTTGCCCTTTCTAGTATTGTACAAAATGATGCAAGCTGATGCATTCCTGGCATAAACAAATTATTCTATAAGATTTGTAAACTGATGCAAACTGATGCAAACTTAGCAGCAGCAGCTGTATACTTCAGCAGCAGCAGTATACTTCAGGAAGTTCTGTTCATTACACTAATGCCTCAGCAGCAGTACACTAGTGTTGCTACGGTTATCCATACTTCATTATTTTGTTATCCATACTAATTCCTCAGCAGTAGTATACTAATGTTATCCATGCTCCTAGCTGCTTGTGTATCTGTTTATTATTCTGTTCATTATTCTTTTCCTACTTGTTTATGCTGGAAGATATTGCTTTCATTGGCAGCCATGATAACATAATTTCCTCTCTTCTACAGGAGCTCTAGGCTGAAGAAGATCGAAGAAGGGAACACTTCATCTTTGTAGTTAGTTTTATCTTCCTGGGTGTTTTATGTTCCTGGGTGTTTACTTCATAGATGTTCCTGGGTGTTCCTGGGTGTTTACTTCAGAGATGTTTCTGGATGTTCCTGGGTGTTTGCACTTCCTGGGTGTTCTAAATTCCTGGATGATGTGAATTATCACATGATTGTAATATATATAATATACTCATATTGGTCGCCATTTGTGAAAATTTGCGTGATTGAAATATTGGAAATGTTGATTATTAATTCTTTTTTGAGGATCAGATCATTAATTGCTCATACATCAGAAATGAAACAAATACTATTTGGGCCCTAAAAAGGCACAAATCAAACAATTCAAGAAAATGAACAAAATCGCTTAAAAATCAATTGTGACAAGTTGAAGGCCAAGAAAATAAAAAGGCCTAGGCCCAAAAATAACGAGGCTGAAATGTTGAGCTTGGCCCATCTACCTGACCAAAATTAATATGAGAAAAAAACACAAATAGGCCGAACTGTTGGGCTCGACCCATGTAAATCGTCGAATTGGACCGGGCTGATTCTAATTTTTGACCTTTTCAATTGGTCGCAATTTTGCCACGTCGGATCCGACGTGGCCTGGGCAGAGAGCTAGCGACCAAAACAGAAGGTCATGGAATCAACGACCTTTTGTTTTGGTCGTGGAATTCCACGACCTTCTTACAGAAAAGGTCGTTAATTTTAGATTACGACCGCCGGGTTTTGACCATCTGTATTTGGTCAAAAAAAGGTCGCAAATGAAAATCAGTGACCTTCCAGGGACCAATAGTGAGGGTCACAAGTTGGCATATTTCTTGTAGTGCATCCCTCTACTCACTCACACCTGCTGTTATTCTCCGGCGACGGCAGACGAACCAGTAAACCCTCGTACAGTCGTACTCCCCTCCGTGTGGGAAACAACTGCCGAGTCTTCCCTGCCTCCATGTCGTCCCCTTCCTAGGCCTCGCCGTCGTCCACCGCCGTGGTGCTCTCGGCGCGGCGTGGTCAATGTGGTCAACGACCGACTTCCATCGGAAGAGTACTGTGCGTGGAGACGCTGACAGCTGGGTCCACGGCCGCAGCAAGGAAGTGCCTCCTTATTACGTGCAAAATAATTATTCCTCCACCTGACAGCGGGGACCCACCGGACGGGCCACCGTATTTCATGAAAAAACGTTTTCCCCCCCGACTGTTGGGACCCACCAGCTACACCTTCGCACGCAAGGAATTGCGTCCGGGCAAAAAAAAAACGATTCGCCCCCCTCACTGCTGGGACCCACTAGCTACATCTACGCACGCAAGGAAGTGCGTCCGGGCAAAAAAACCATTCGCCCCCTGACTGCTGGGACCCACCAGCTACATCTACGCACGCAAGGAAGTGCCTGACAGTCGGGACCCACCCGGTCGAAGCGTACGTAGCGTTGTCATTCTGGTCACGAACGTGTACGTACATACTGGTCATTGTAGAGGCGCGCACGTGTCGTAGTAGAGGCGCGCATGTAGCATGTACACGCACGCATACGCCAGGGTGCAAGAAAGAAAATACGGCCATGTATGTGTACATACGGGCGGGGTCTCGAACGCCTACTCGCGCATACGTATGGCCAGGGCTTGTGTACATGGCTGGGTCGGAACGGAGAAACAGCATCGTCATCGTGTTCATGGGGAGGCAACAGAGTGCGTCGTGTTCATGGGGAGGCAACGGAATGCGTCGTGTTCATCGGGAGGCAATGGAATGCGTCGTGTTCGTCGGGAGGCAACGAAACGCGTGGGAGCCAACCGGCTTGGACGGAACAGGCGATGGAAATGAGGCCTGGCGTACCGCACAACGGAGGAAACGGACCTCCTACGTTCGGAACGGGGTCCTGTTGATCGGGAGTGGTGTGGCGTACCGCAAAACGGACGAAACGGACCTCCTACGGTCGAAACGGGGGTCCTGTTGATCGGGAGGGGTGTGGCGTACCGCAAAACGGACGAAACCGACCTCCTATGGTCGAAACGGGGGTCCTGTTCATCGGGAGGGGTGTGGCGTACCACAAAACGGGACTCCATGGGATACTGTTCATCTCCACCGTCGACCTCCTCCAGCCTCCACAAGCTACCGTCGACCTCCTCCAGCCTCCACGGGCTCCTGTTCATCCAGCCTCCACCGCGCGCTACTCCACCGGCTACTGTTCAACCACCCCTCCACCGTGTACTGTTCATCCAGCCCTCCAAACCACGGGGCATGTATACGTATGTACAGCGGCGAGGGTGCAAGAAAGAAAATGCGGCCACGTACGTACATACGGGCAGGGTCTCGAACGCCTAATCGCGCATACGTACATGGCTGGGTCGGAACGGAGAAACAGCGTCGTCATCGTGTTCACGGGGAGGCAACGGAATGCGTCGTGTTCATGGGAAGGCAACGAAATGCGTCGTGTTCATCGGGAGGCAACAGAACACGTGGGAGCCAACCGGCTGGGTCGGAACGGAATGCGTGGTCGTGTTCATCGGGAGGGCTTGGACGGAACAGGCGATGGAAACGAGGCCTGGCGTACCGCACAACGGAGGAAACAGCCTTGTGTTCGACCGGCCACGTTTGAAACGGGATCCTGTTCATCGGAAGGGTCCGCGCATCAAGAACGGAGGAAGCGGACCTCCTACGGTCGAAACGGGGGTCCTGTTGATCGGGAGGGGTGTGGCGTACCGCAAAATGGAGGAAACGGACCTCCTACGGTCGAAACGGGGGTCCTATTGATCGGGAGGGATGTGGCGTACCGCAAAACGGACGAAACGGACTTGTGTTGGAGCGCTACAATCGAAACAGGGGTTCTGTTCATCGGGAGGGGTGTGGCGTACCGCAAAACGGGACTCCAAGGGATACTGTCCATCTCCACCGTCGACCTCCTCCAGCCTCCACGGACTATCGCCGACCTCCTCCAGCCTCCACGGGCTCCTGTTCATCCAGCCTCCACCGCGCGCTACTCCACCGGCTACTGTTCAACCACCCCTCGACGGGCAACCCTCCACCGTCTCCAGCCCTCCACACCACGGGGTCCTGTTCAGCCACCCCTCCACGGGCACCCCTCCACCGTCTACTGTTCATCCAGCCCTCCACCACACCACGGGGTCGTGTTCATCCAGAGGCAAACGCCACCGCTCACTGTTCATCCACCCCCCCCCCCCCGCAATGCTCACTGTTCATCCCAGAGGCAGCATCGATCGCCTTCAGTTAGCAGTAGTAGCAAAGGAATCGCTTAATCGGGTTCATTTAACCGCCATCGATCGATCGCTCGGGTTCAGTAACGTGTAGCCTGCAGTGCAATCGCTCTGGTTCAGTTAGAGCCCAATGCCTCGCTCCGGTTCAGTTAGAGCCAACGCCTCGCACACACACGCGTACATGTACGAGAGAAACGTGCACCGCTCGGCCCCCGACCTCCCACCGTAACCGGGAACTCCCTGAAATTTTCCTCCCCCTCGCTTCTATCATGGTTTTTTCCATCATGGATGGCCCAAAGAATGTCATGTAGCTGCATCTCCGGCCCGCCCAGGACGAAAAGCCCATTTTCTGTCATGATTTTTTGTCATAGAAGTAGGAGCCCACCACATCTATGATGATACCGGGTTTTGTCACAATTATCGTCATAGAAGTGTCATATGTATGATCGGAAAAAAATTCGTTCGGCCCAAAATGTCACGGATGTGTCTTTTTTTGTAGTGTCCATCGGACGTGGACTGCACGTGGAGAGGCTGACAGCTGGGTCCATGGCCGCAGCAACGAAGTGCCTCCTTATTACGAGGAAAATAATGATTCCTCCACCTGACAGCAGGGACCCACCGGACGGGCCACCGTATTTCGCAAAAAAACGTTTCCCCCCTGACTGCTGGGACCCACCAGCTACACCTTCGCATGCAAGGAAGTGCGTCCGAAAAAAAACGATTCGCCACCCTGACTTCTAGGACCCTCCAGCTACATCTTCGCACGCAAGGAAGTGCGTCCGGGCAAAAAAACGATTCGCTCCCCTGACTGCTAGGACCCACCAGCTACTTCTTCGCAGGCAAGGAAGTGCCTAACAGTCGGGACCCACCTGGTCGAAGCGTACGTAGCGTTGTCATTCTGGAACGTGTACGTACATACTGGTCATTGTAGAGGCGCGCACGTGTCGTAGTAGAGGCGCGCACATAGCATGTAGACGTACGTACAGCGGCCAGGGTGCAAGAAAGAAAATACAGTCACATACGTACATACGGGAAGGGTCTCGAACGCCTACTCGCACATACGAACGGCCAGGGCTCGTGTACATGGCTGGGTCAGAACGGAGAAACATCATCGTCATCGTGTTCATGGGGAGGCAACGGAATGTGTCTTGTTCATGGGGAGGCAACGGAATGCGTTGTGTTCATCGGGAGGCAACAGAACGCGTGGGAGCCAACCGGCTGGGACGGAACTGAATGCATCGTCGTGTTCATGGGGAGGGCTTGGACAGAACAAGCGATGGAAACGAGGCCTGGTGTACCGCAGAACGGAGGAAACGGCCTTGTGTTTGACCAGCCACGTTCAGAACGGGGATCATGTTGATCGGGAGGGGTCTGGCGTACCGCAAAATGGAGGAAACAGACCTCCTACACTCGAAACAGGGGTCATGTTGATCGGGAGGGGTGTGGCGTACCGCAAAACGGACGAAACGGACATCCTACGGTCGAAACGGGGGTCTTGTTGATCGGGAGGGGTGTGGCGTACCGCAAAATGGATGAAATGGACTTGTGTTGGAGCGCTACGGTCGAAACGGGGGTCCTATTCATTGGGTGGGGTGTGGCGTACCACAAAACGGGACTCCACGGGATACTGTTCATCTCCATCGTCGACCTCCTCCAGCCTCCACGGGCTACCGTCGACCTCCTCTAGCCTCCACGGGCTCCTGTTCCTCTAGCCTCCACCGCACGCTACTCCACCGGCTACTGTTCAACCACCCCTCCATGGGCACCCCTCCACCGTCTACTGTTCATCCAGCCCTCCACACCACAGGGTCCTGTTCATCGAGAGGCAACGCCACCGCTCACTGTTCATCCAACCCCCCTCCCCCCCACCCGCGCAACGCTCGATGTTCATCCAGAGAGGAAGCATCCATCGGCTTCAGTTAGCAGCAGTGTGAAGGAATCGCTCTATCAGGTTCAGTTAACAGCCATCGATCGATCGCTCGAGTTCGTGAACGCAGCGTTCGCAAAGGTAATCGCCGGGTTCAATTAGAGGCTAATGCCTCGCTCGGTTTCAGTTAGAGCCAACGCCTCTCACACACGAGCGTACGTGTACGAGAGAAACGCGCATCGATCGGCCCCCAACCGCCCACCGTAACCGGGAACTCCCCAAAAAATTTCTCGCCCTCGCTTCTACCACGGTTTTTCCGTCATGGACGGCCCAAAGAATGTCATGCAGCTGCGTCTCCGGCCCGCCCAGGATGAAAAGCCCATTTTCTGTCATGATTTTTGGTCATAGAAGTAGGAGCCCACCACATCTATGATGATGCCGGGTTTTGTCACAATTATCGTCATAGAAGTGTCATATGTATGACAGAAAAAATTTCGTTCGGCCCAAAATGTCACAGATGTGTCATTTTTTTGTAGTGACACTTGAGAGCGATGAAACACATTGTTGTCATTGTGAGAATCAGCCATGCCAAAAAAGAGTGCCATATCTGTAGGCCCAAAAGTATGTCGAGAGGGGGGGTGATTAGACTACTTTACCAAATAAAAACTTATCATTTTCCCAATTTTAGTTGTGGGCAAGTTTTAGCAATTCTACCTATTCAAATACACCCTACACATGCAAGTCTAAGAGTTGTGCAGCGGAAAGTAAAGACTTTATATATGAATGTAAAGGAGGGATTGGAGATTTCAAACGCAATCAAGACACAATGATTTTTGGCATGGTTCTGATACGTGGTGCTATCATACGTCCATGTTGATGCAGACTTCAACCAAGGAAGGGTAAAGATTGTGTGAGCCCATGGAGGGCTCCATCCATGAAGGGTCCACGAAGAAGCAACTTTGTCTATTCCACCATGGGTTTCGTCCATGAAGGAGTAGCCTCACTCGGGTATATCTTCAAGAAGTAGGCGATCTCCTTGCCCTTACTAACTCCTTGGTTCAACTCCACATGATCTCGGAGGCTCCCAAGTAACACCTAACCAATCTAGAAGACACCACCCTCCAAAAGGTAATAGATGTTCTCTTGTGCTTCAAATGATAGTCTCCTCAACACTCAATCTCTCTCTCAGATTTGGCTTGGGTAGGAGAAGCATTGGAGTGGAAAACAACTTGAAGAGGCTAGAAATCAAGGTTCAAATGGTAGGAATGGAATCTCTTGATCTCAACACACGAGTATGTGGTTCTCTCTCATAAAATGAATGGTGGAAGTTGTGTTTAGTTCTGATGGCTCTCTTAGAGAGTAGGCGCGGGTGGAGGGGTAACTGTTACATACTTTTGACCCAAATCGGTGAGACCGAATGTAAAACTCAGTGAGACCGATTATAGTGTAAAATATATGAACGTTAGGATTTTTGGTGGGACCAAAATGGAACAACCCGGTGGGACCAAAGTGCAATGGCTAGAGCAGAACTCAGTCTCGGAATTTCTTATTGTTTCAACTCAGTGATTCTGAAGTGAAACAATGTCATCATAGAAACATGGCAACGCCATCTCAGTGGGGCCGAGATCCTTTTTGGTCTAACCGAATTACTAGGGTTTGGAAGTGGCAATGGTAGTGGTTATCTCAGGGTCCGGATGAAAGATTTTGGTGGGACCGAGATAGGGAATTAGGGTTTTGGACATGTGTTTTGAGAAAATGATTGAGGGTTTTTTGAGCAATATCACTAAGCACTTGAGCAATGTTGCTCATCAATGATACCTCATCACATTTTAATAGTATTGGCTTTCCTAAGGGACTCAATGTGACCTTGGATCACTAAACCAAAAAATGTAGTCTTGGGGTAGCCAATTCTTGTCCTAGGCATTTTGAGGGGTCCACATCCATTAGTCCTTGTCATGCCAATCATTGATCTTTTTCTAAAATCTATTTGAAATGAATATAGATCAATGATGTATATGCTTTTATTAATTACCAAAACCATCCGGGGATTAGTTGCACTTTCAATACCCAAAGATCTTGTAAAGCCCCTGCCTCTAGTATGACAGTGCAACCTTTCACATGCCCCTTGTATTGCCCATGCCAAGAAAATGAACAGTTCTTCCACTTCTAGTGCATCAATATATGCTGCCAAGTGATAATCCCCAAGTGCAAGGAATCATCGTAGCAATTTCCAAAGGTGCAAGTGATAAGCATGGACTATCAAACCCACAAGGAGCTAAAGGTAAGATCAATATTCTCTCAAGTCCTATCTGCCACTGATACGACTCTACGTAAACCGAACGTTTGCTTCCAACTAGAAACGAGAAATAAAACTATGTTGTGGGTATGAAGAGGATAGCTTTGCATGATATCGGAGAGCTAAAATATAAAAATAGGTGCTATTATCATAAGGTTAGAATATATTACTAAATATTATAAATAGCGCGTGTGGAATAATGATGGGTCGATGTACGGAATTGTCCTAGGCAATTGTTAGCAAGACCTGTAATCACTATTGCAATTTCATATGAGGGAGAGGCATAAGCTAACATACTTTCTCTTCTTGGATCATATGCACTTATGATTGGAACTCTAGCAAGCATCCGCAACTACTAAAGATCATTAAGGTAAAACCCGACCATAGCATTAACATATCAAGTCCCCTTTATCCCATACGCAACAACCCCCTTACTCGGGCTTATGCTTCTATCACCCAAGCAACCCACTATAAGAGAATCATGAATTTATTGCAACACCCTACAGAGGGTATCCCTCACGCTTGCGCGACACGGAGGGCACAATAGGACAACACCAAAATAAAACATACAACTCATACCAATCTAGACCATCAATCAACCCAAATACAAAGGAAATCTACTAAAAACATCATAGGATGGCAAAACATCATTGGATCATAATATGTGGCATAAAGGACCATGTTCAAGTACGGATTACAATAGGGTGCGGGAGAGTGGACCGCGTAAAAGAGATAAGGATGGTGATGTTGATGAATACGGTCACTGCTACGATGATTCCCCTCCCGATGGCACCCCGGCGCCACCAAGAGAGAGGAGGAGAGGTTCTCCCCCTTGTGCTTCCTCCTCCATGGCCTCCCCCTGGATGGGGAGAGGTTCTCCCTCTGGACCTTGGCCTCCATGGCAATGATGTCCCCTCCGAGATCCTCCTCCATGGCCTCCGGTGATGATGGCCCCCTCTGGCGGGTGCCAGAGAGGGCCTAAATTGATTTCTCTTGGCTAGAGAGGCTTGCAGCGGTGGAACTTCCGATCCCTCCTCTGTTCTGGTTTTTTTAGGATTTATAGGAGGTTGGCGTCGGTTTCACGTCAAGGGGGCCCACGGGGAGTCCACAAGGCAGGGGGCGCGCCCTAGGGGGTGCGCCCTCCACCCTCGTGGTGCCCTCGGGACTCCCCTCCGGTAGATTTTTGTTTCAGTATTTTTTATATTTTCCAAAAATATTTTGCGTTGATTTTCAACGCATTCCGATAACTTTTATTTCTGCACAAAAACAACACCACGGTAGTTCTGCTGAAAACGGCGTTAGTCCAGGTTAGTTCTAATCAAATCACACCAAAATAATGTAAAAGTATTATAAAAATGGCATGAATACTTCATAAATTATAGATACGTTGGAGACGTATCAGCATCCCCAAGCTTAATTCCTGCTCGTCCTCGAGTAGGTAAATGATAATAGAAATAATTTATGAAGTGTGAATGCTAGCAAGTGCACAAGTTTAATCAATGATAATTTCGATCACCTTTTCTAGCATCATTATATATCATAACAGTAGCTCAACTCATAAAACTTCTCATGATCAAGTAACAAGCTATTCACATGTTAAAGTATAGATCATAAACTTTCTTCAAAATTAACAAACTATGTTTTCAGTCATCAAACAATTGCAATTCATCTTATTTTCAGGAAGGGCCTATGTAAGAGCTTTGATTTAGAAAACTCCACATACTCAACTATCATTTAATCTTTCACAATTGCTAACACTCATGTGATATTTATGGGTTCAAAGTTTTAATCAGACATAGAGAAAGATAGGGGCTTATAGTTTCGCCTCCCAACCTTTTACCTCAAGGGTAATGTCAACAATAATACTTTATGAAGACCTACAGCTAAGTGGATATATATATCCGGATCGTTCCAACACAAAGTGCTTGCGAAAGGAAAAAGTGTAAAAAGGAGAGGTGATGATCACCATGACTCTTGTATAAGGGCAGAAGGTAAAAGTAAAAGATAGGCCCTTCGTAGAGGGAAGCAGAGGTTGTCATGCGCTTTTATGGTTGGATGCACAATATCTTAATGCAAAAGAATGTCACTTTATATTGCCGCTTGTGATAAAGACCTTTATTATCCAGTCCGTTGCTTTTATTTCTTCCCTATCACAAGTTCATATAAAGCTTATTTTCTTCATACTAATAGACCATACATATTTAGAGAGCATTTTTTATTGCATGCACCGATGAAAACTTACTTGAAGGATATTACTCAATCCATAGGTAAGTATGGTGCACTCTCATGGCAAAACTGGGTTAAGGAATGTTTGGAAGCACAAGTAGTATCTCTACTTGGTGCAAATAATTTGGCTAGCATGAGAAGGAAAGGCAAGCTCAACATGTTGGATGATCCAAGACAATATAACGTTTCGGATATAGGAAAACATAACCCATCAAGTTGCCTTCCTTGTCCAACATCAACCTTTTAGCATGTCATATTTTAATGAGTGCTCACAATTACAAAATATGTCTGAGATAGTATATTTATATGTAAAATCTCTCTTCCTTCAATATTCTTTCATGAATTGTTCAAGTGACCAATTCTGCATTTGGTAACTTTCAATAAATTTACCACCTATACTTATTATGTGTGAAGTCATTACTCCCCATGGTATAAGCATATGAAACATATATAAATTCAGATTTATGATATTCAATTCATTCAACCATTTACTCATAGGATATATGTGAAGCACGTGAGTAAATGACAAACTACTCAAAAAAGATAGAAGTGAAGAACACTGAGTAGTCAAATAATTAACTAGCCATGGGAGGATTCTTTTTCATTCAAGAATTCAGATCCAATTATTTAATCAAAAAGCAATTAAAACTAAAATACACTCCAAGCAAAACACATATCATGTGACGAATAAAAATATAGCTTCGAGTAAGGTATACCGATGGTTTTGAAGACGAAAGAGGGGATGCCTTCCGGGGCATCCCCAAGCTTAGGCGCTTGAGTCTTCCTTGAATATTACCTTGGGGTGCCTTGGGCATCCCCAAGCTTAGGGTCTTTCCACTCCTTATTCTCCTCATATCGATATCTCACCCAAACCTTCAAAACTTAAATCACACAAAACTTAACGGAACTTCGTGAGATGGGTTAGTATGATACAGAGTAAACCATTCACTTTGCTAATGTCAAAGAAAAGATTTCTAATTGTTCTCACACAATGCCTACTGTACCATATCATTTCTACAATTTATATTGAGAAATATAAGCCATAGAAACTAGAAAACAAGCAAAATATGCATTGAAAACAGAATCTGTCAGAAACAGATCAGTCTGTAATGATCTGAACAGCAACCATACTTATGCTACTCCAAAAATTCTGAAATAATTAGTAAAACCTGAGAAATTTGTGTATTAATCTTCTTCAAAAAGAATCAACTCAAAAGAACTCTTCAATTAAAAAGTAGAATAGTTTTCGTGAGCGCAAAAGTTTCTGAATTTCAGCAGGATCAACACAACCATAACCATAAGCTATCCCAAAGGTATTACTTGGCACTTTATTGTAAAAAATCTGTAAAAAATGATTATCACAGTATCTTAATCATGTGAACACACAAAAACAGTAAGGATAAATATTGGGTTGTCTCCCAACAAGCGCTTTTCTTTAATGCCTTTTAGCTAGGCATGATGATTTCAATGATGCTCACATAAAAGATAAGAATTGAAACATAAAGAGAGCATCATGAAGAATATGACTAGCACATTTAAGTCTAACCCACTTCCTATGCCTAGGGATTTTGTGAGCACACAACTTATGGGAACAAGAATCAACTAGCATTGGAAGCCAAAACAAGTATAAATTCAAAACTTTAAGCACATAGAGGGCAAACTTGATATTATTGCAACTCCTACAAGCATATATTCCTCCTTCATAATAATTTTCAGTAGCATAATTAATGAATTCAAAAATATAACCATCACATAAAGCATTCTTTTCATGATCTACAAGCATATAAATTTTATTACTCTCCACATGAGCAAACTTGTTCTTATTAGGAATAGTGGGAGTAAACTCAACAAAATAACTATCATGTGAGGCATACTCCAATTGAAAATTAAAAGCATGATGACAAGTTTCATGGTTAAAAATTTCCTTTATAACATACATGTCATCACAATAATCATCATAGATAGCAACTTCGTTCTCATAATCAATTGGAACCTCTTTCGAAATAGTGGAATCGTTACTAACTAAAGTCAAGACCTCTCCAAATCCACTTACATAAATATCACACTAAGATTCAACACTGTAAGTGCATCTAGTGCCACGCCTAGTTGGTTTTGAGTATTGACCACAAACGTGGTTGAGGGACTAATGTGTTTGTGAGAATTGCAGGATAACACAGGAAGTATCGCTCATTGATTCGGTTTACCTACCAGAGATGACCCCTAAAAATGTGTGAAGACATTGAAGACAATGGTGGTTCGTGAAGACATTCACGACGAACATTATGTCGTGTGAAGCCATTCACTTGAAGACTATGGAGTGCGAAAACATAGTTGTTTCGTAGTTCCATTTTCTTCTTGTTGAGTCATAGGAACCACCATACTGTTAAGTGGGGTCAAAGTGAACAAAGTCAGAGTGACTGAAGTGATGCTCAACCCAATCCTATGTCTTCGAGCGAAGACAATGAGAGCAAATCTTATCCAGAGTTGGATGAGTCAGCTTTGCTTGTAGCCCAAGCTATGCTGTCGCGTGTGTTTGAAATCTAACCGTTGGACACGTGTCAGTTCCTTAGTGACCCAGGGTCTTTTTGGACAAATCAGGTCGGGTTGCCTCCTGGCTATAAATAGCCCACCCCCTACACCATAAATTGGTGGATGCTCAGAGTTAGTGCACGGCTTCTGTCGTTTGAGAGAAACCCACCTCCGAAGCATTTGAGAGAGTAATCTTTGCAGGGACAAAGCCTAAAACACCCAGAGCCAAAGAGTGTTAGGCATCACTGAAGTCTTTCTATCTGAGTGACCTGAAGACTTATTACACTTAAGGACTGTGAATCCTCCAGCCGGTTAGGCGTCGCGTTCTAAGCATCCAGGAGTCATTGTTGATTGCCGGTGAATGACGTATGTGAAGTTTGGAAGTCTACCTTGAAGACTTACTAGAGTGATTGGGGGAGGACTGGGTTTACTTAGCTCAAGGGTAATAAGGTGAAGACACAGTCTTCTGAGTTCAATCTCAGCCTCCCTAACCAGACGTACAGTTGTCACAACAACTGGAACTGGTCTACCAAATCCTTGTCTTCACCAAGCAACTGGTTCTATCCCTTTCTCTACTTACTTTATAGTTTGTATTCGTGAAGTCATTGCTTGCCTGCCTGATTCGGTTGACTTCATTGTGTGAAGACTTTTATCTGTTTAGCTTCGTACTATCTTCCATACTGATCCTGTCTACCTAGTTGCAGTTAGTCTTCATCCTTTCCCTGTATTGTATGCTGGACTAATTCTTGCCTAGTGTAGTCTTCATTCTGTTCCTTACTATATATGCTCATTTTACCTGTTTGTCTTCAAAGCCATCGTGTTTTGAAAACTTTCATAAAAAATCGCCTATTCACCCCTCCTCTAGTCAATAACTAGGACTTTCAATTGGTATCAGAGCAAAATACTCCCTTGTTCTGTGTGATTCAGTTTAACCACCTGGAGTTTCAGCTATGTCGACTGTAGGGATAATCAAGGTCTCTGCTGCTTGCCCTGTCTTCGATGGCACTGACTGTCGGTGTCAAAACCGGCGGATCTCGGGTAGGGGGTCCCGAACTGTGCGTCTAAAGCTAATGGTAACAGGAGGCGGGGGACACAATGTTTACCCAGGTTTGGGCCCTCTCGATGGAGGTAATACCCTACTTCCTGCTTGATTGATCTTGATGATATGAGTATTACAAGAGTTGATCTACCACGAGATCGTAGAGGCTAAACCCTAGAAGCTAGACTATGGTTATGATTGTTCTTGTCCTACAGACTAAACCCTCCGTTTTATATAGACACGGGAGGGGGCTAGGGTTACACAGAGTCGGATACAAAGAAAGGAATCTTCATATCTTAACCACCAAGCTTGCCTTCCACGCAAAGGAGAGTCCCATCCAGACACGGGACGAAGTCTTCTATCTTGTATCTTAATAGTCCAACAGTCCGGCATATGCATATAGTCCGGCTGTCCGAGGACCCCTTAATTCAGGACTCCCTCGGTAGCCCCTGAACCGGGCTTCAATGGTGATGAGTTCGGCGCGTAGATTGTCTTCGGCATTGCAAGGCGGATTCCTTCTCCGATTACTCCAAAGTAGATCTTGAACATAAGAATCGTGTCCGGCTCTACAAAATAAATTCCATACATCACCGTGGAGAGCATAATGTTCTCACGGGTCCAATCCGCTTACAGCTTTGAGAACACGACATTACATCATCACCCAACCATTATTTTGAATTGTTTTCCCGGCCTGCAGCTCCACGTTTCACGAGGCGGTTTTACTGGCACGTCTTGTCGAAGCGGAGGTTGTGCCCCCTTATTACGGGATTCTCATCAACACGGGCGTGGGTAACCCAACTGTCCTATTGGTATGATTCCTTGGGGGATAGGCATGTTTTAAGGTCGCGTAGGGGACGTTTGATATTCGTCATCTTTATAAGGAGGCCGAGACCTGTCTTTCCCCTCCACGCTACTCCCTCCTCCTCTCACCTCGAGTTCCAACACCCGAAGCTTAACCAGTCGCTTCGATCCTCAGGCCATGTCCGGATCCAGCTCTTACGGCCGGTGCACGGCTTCCTCTATCACCAAGGAGGATATCGCGAAGCTCAGGGAGGCGAGGTACTTGACCGCGGAAATTCTTCACAGGCTTCCAGCACAAGGGCAGGTTATACCTACTCCTAGGCCTAATGAGAGGGTCATATTTATCCCTCACTTCCTTAGGGGGTTAGGTTTCTCCCTCAATCCCTTCGTTCGAGGGCTTATGTTTTACTATGGACTAGATTTCCATGATCTAACTCCGGACTCCTTCTGAGGGAGTCCTGGATTAGGGGGTGTCTGGATGGCCGGACTATGACCTTTGGCCGGACTCCTGGACAATGAAGATGCAAGATTGAAGACTTCGTCCCGTGTCCGGATGGGACTTTCCTTGGCATGGAAGGCAAGCTTGGCGATACAGATATGTAGATCTCCTTCCATTGTAACCGACTCTGTGTAACCCTAACCCTCTCAAGTGTTTATGTAAACCGGAGGGTTTTAGTCCGAAGGACGAACAACAATCATACCATAGGCTAGCTTCTAGGATTTAGCCTCTCTGATCTCGTGGTAGATCTACTCTTGTACTACCCATATCATCAATATTAATCAAGCAGGAGTAGGGTTTTACCTCCATCGAGAGGGCCCGAACCTGGGTAAAAACATCGTGTCCCTTGTCTCCTGTTACCATCCGCCTAGACGCATGATTCGGGACCCCAACCCGAGATCCGCGGTTTTGACACCGATATTGGTGCTTTCATTGAGAGTTCCTCCGTGTCGTCACCTTTAGGCCCGATGGCTCCTTCGATCATCAACAACGACGCGGTCCAAGGTGAGACTTTTCTCCCGGACAGATCTTCAGATTCGGCGGCTTTGCCTGCGGGCCAATTAAGCAGGCCATCTAGAGCAGATTGAAAGCTACGCCCCTGGCCATCAGGTCAGATTTGGAAGTTTGAACTACACGACCGACGTCCGCGGAGACTTGATCTTCGACGGGATCGAGCCACAGCCAAGCATGCCGCACTGTCACGATGGGCACGATCTAGCTCTGCCGCCGAACAGTGTCCTGGAGGCCGCACCAGTGTCCGCTCCGACCCTTAGCTCGGAGCCGACTGCGCCTATCGAGGACGGGTGGTTGGACACCAGCTC
This sequence comes from Aegilops bicornis, assembly GCA_021605145.1. Lineage (NCBI taxonomy): Eukaryota > Viridiplantae > Streptophyta > Magnoliopsida > Poales > Poaceae > Aegilops > Aegilops bicornis. The sequence goes on along the minus strand of CM038674.1, from coordinate 610,204,050 downwards.
GGGGGCTGCAATCTCTACGGTGATCGAGCCGAACACCATACCTTTCCTTTGCGAAGCTCGCAACTACGAGGTGCCGGACTCCCTTCCGGACTCTGAACCTTCCGCGCCCCTGCCAATCGAATCTGATTGGGCGCCGATAATGGAGTTCACCGCCGCGGACATCTTTCAGCACTCGCCCTTTGACGACATTCTGAATTCACTAAACTCTCTCTTTATCAGGAGAGCCCTGGCCGGACTATGGTCGGCAAGGTTGGGATGCGGACGACGAAGAAATTCAAAGCCCACCCACCACCCACTTCATAGCCACTGTCGATGATTTAACCGACATGCTCGACTTCGACTTTGAAGACATCGACGGTATGGACGCCGATGCAGGAGATTTAACAAGACCCAGGCGCCCTACGAGGCGCTTTGGAAGGCCACCTCGTCATATGACATATACATGGTGGACACCCCAAAAGAAGGGAACGGCGATGGAACAACGGAGGATGACCCGTCCAAGAAAGAGCCTAAGCGCCGACGTCAGCGACGCCGCTCTAAATCCCGCCACAGCAAAAACGGCGATTCCGGCACCGGAGACAATAACACCCCGGACAGTGCCAAAGACAACCCCCTCCAGCAGGATTCTGCACAGGAGGATGGAGAAGCCAGCCCTCATGAGAGAGCGGTAGACAGAGAGGTAGAGGACGATAATTACATGCCTCCATCCGAAGACGAGGCAAGCCTCGACGACGACGAATTTGTCGTGCCTGAGGATCCTATCGAACAAGAGCGTTTCAAACGCAGGCTCATGGCCACAGCGAGCAGCCTCAAGAAAAAACAACAACAACATAGAGCTGACCAAGACTTGCTAGCCGACAGATGGACTGATGTCCTTGCGGCCGAAGAGTATGAACTCGAATGCCCCTCCAAGAGCTACCCAAAACGCAGGCTGGTACCTTGATTAGAGGAGGAAGCACCTATACCTACATCACCAGCGCATGATACAGCCGACCGGCCACCTCGTGGCTGCGAAAGAGAGGCCTCTCGGCCCTCCACTCAAGCCGCACCCCGGCGCCGCTCAAAGAATACCAAGGCACGGGGAAATGCGCCAGACCTGCGAGATATATTGGAGGACAGGGAAAGGCAAGCAAGATCAATCTATGGATCGCGCGGGCGCCCCACGACACGTGACGATAACCGTCATGCCGGACATGGTAAATCTGGTCGGGCCGAACACAGCAGACAAAGCTCATTTGAGCTACGTTGTGATATAGCCCAATACAGAGGCGCCGCACACCCACTATGCTTCACAGATGAAGTAATGGATCATCAAATCCCCGAGGGTTTCAAACCCGTAAACATCGAATCATACGATGGCACAATAGACCCTGCGGTATGGATCGAGGACTATCTCCTTCATATCCACATGGCCCGCGGTGATGATCTACACGCCATCAAATACCTCCCACTCAAGCTTAAAGGACCAGCGGCATTGGCTTAACAGCTTGCCAGCAGAATCACTTGGTTATTGGGAGGACACGGAAGCCGCATTCCTCGACAACTTCCAGTGGCACCTATGTGCGACCACCGACGCCGATGACCTAAGCCACATAATCCGGCAGCCGGAGGAATCGGCCGTGCAATTACGGACACGGCTCCTAACGAAGAAAAATCAAATAGTCAACTGTCCGGACGCAGAGGCCCTTGCAGCCTTCAAGCATAACATCCGCGACGAGTGGCTTGCCCGGCACCTAGGACAGGAAAAGCCGAAATCCATGGCAGCCCTCACGACACTTATCACCCGCTTTTGCGCGAGAGAAGACAGCTGGCTAGCTCGTAGTAACAACCTGACCAAGATCCCTGGTAATTCGGATACTAAGGACAGCATGGGCAGGTCGCGTCGCAACAAGCAAAAGCGCCGCATTAACGGCGACAATGCTGAGGATACGGCAGTTAATGCCGGATTCAGAGGCTCTAAACCCAGTCAGCGCAAAAAGCCATTCAAAAGAAATACTCCGGGCCCATCCAATTTCGATCGAATACTCGATCGCTCGTGCCAGATACACGGCACCCCCGAAAAACCAGCCAACCATGCCAACATGGATTGTTGGGTGTTCAAGCAGGCAGGCAAGGTAAGCGCCGAAAACACTGACTAGGGGCTGCATAGCGATGACGAGGAGGAGCCCCGCCACGAACAATAGGGGACGAAGGGTTTCCCCCACAAGTCGCGGACGGTGAACATGATATCATAACCCACATACCCAAAAGGAGCGGAAGCGTGCACTCGAGGACGTATATGCGTTGGAGCCGGGCCGCCCCAAAGTTCAACCCATGGTCCTCCTGCCCGATCACTTTTGATCGAAGGACCACCCCACTAGCATCCGGCGGTGGATTCGCCGCATTGGTTTTAGACCCAATCATTGACGGATTTCACCTCACTAGAGTCCTTATGGACGGCGGCAAGAGCCTGAACCTGCTTTATCGAGGATACGATGCAAAAAATGGGCATAGATCCTCAAGGATTAAACCCACAAAGACGACCTTTTAAAGGCGTCATACCAGGTGTAGAGGCCAACTGCATGTGCTCGATTACACTTGAGGTGGTCTTCGGATCCCAGATAATTTCGAAGCGAGGAGTTAATCTTCGACATAGTCCCGTTTCACAGTGGCTATCACGCACTGCTCGGACGAACCGCATGACGGTAAAGTTCAATGTGGTGCCGCACTACGCATACCTCAAGCTCAAGATGCCAGGCCCTCGAGGAGTCATTACGGTCAATGTAAACACCGAACGCTCTCTCCGGATGGAGGAGCATACGGCGGCCCTCGCGGCGGAAGTACAAAGCAGCCTGTCAAGGCAATTCTCTAGTCCGGCCATTAAACGTCCGGACACCGTCAAGCACGCCCAGAGAAACCTACAACAAGACCGCCTAGCACGTTCCGAGCACGCGTAGCAATGCGGCCCTAACCCCAGCCCTCGCGAAATTGCGAAACCAGTACTGCATGTACATAACTACGCTCTGGAAATACCATGGGCATAGGGGGAAGGGGCACGACCACGGCACGCCCAAAATACGGCTCAACCGCACAAGGGGCTCCTGATTTTTTCATTCTTTTTCGCTCTTACTTTCAGGACTCCACTTTTCAGAAGGCTTGTCCGGCAGCATAATCGCCGAACACACGATGCAACAGCCAGGGAAGCAGAAAGTTACGTCGAGTGTCCAGGTGGTCTCTATAACGGGCAGTATACTTGTTTCACATATAATCCTGCAGCTCGCCCCTGGAGGGGGGACATGTTAAATAGTCCCATCTCTTGCTTATCGCACTATTTATATCGTTCTGCTTTTACCGGAGACTTTTCGAATAAACAATGCATAGCTTTTGTCTATTATTGCATTATCTTTTTTTTATATATATAAAAATATGTTCAGTTATGACATTATGCAACCGTACACTTTGGTACGGCCAATACACCAGGGGCTTACACACCCCAGAATATGGTGTGAGAAGTCCGAACACTCTCATGAGTGTGGCACCCCGAACTTATAGCATTATATGCATCGGTTCCGAATCATGTCTTGGGTCAATAGTTGTGTTTGCCCGGCTCCCATATTTTGGTACCTTACGTTCCGTTATATCTGCTAAGGTAGCACTGGGAGAACCACTGCGATTGTGCCCCGGTTTAGCCGGGCTGAGCACCTCAGTTGAGAAAGCTAAAACTGACCCTCATGATAGGGCGAGAGCCGGTCGCTGTTCGAGAGGTTTTCGAGTCCCTAAAGACTTATGCCGCTTAGAGCGAGGAGTCGGCTTTGTCCGGCCTAGGCGTGGATAGCGCCCCGAACTCGGTCTTCCGAATACTAGGGGCTTCGCCAAAATTTAAAATTATAGAATTCTATGGCTAAGTGAGAGTGTTCAAGCATTATAGTCCAATTGCCTTGTTCGTTGTGTTGAATGCCTCCCTCAAAGGACCCAATAATGGGAAAAAGAGTGCTCAAGTTTATCCTGAACACCCCAGCACTCGCGGCATGGGGGCAGAAGCCGACGACTCGCCATCTCTCAATTTTGATAAACGGCCGCAGAGAAGGTAATATTTTAAATTCGAAAGCGTTGCTTAGCGCATATGAAACAAGTTTTCAGCATACATGATCACAAATGCGAGTTTACTAAAAAAATACATCTTTGGAGCACTCATCCGCTATACGGCGGGCACCCTTCAGGACGCCCTCATAATACATCTCGGGCTTGCGATGCTCCTTTCCCGGAGATGGTCCGTCCGCCACAAGCTTCTCAGCGTCCATCTTGCCCCAGTGCACTTTAGCACGGGCAAGGGCCCTACGGGCACCTTCGATGCATACGGAGCGCTGATGACTTCAAGCCTTGGACAGGCATCCACCAGCCACCTTACCAGCCCGAAGTAGCTTCCAGGCATGGCTTCCCCAGGCCACAGCCAGACTGCAAGACCCTTCATGGCCTGTTCGGCCACCTTATGGAGCTCGACCAGCTGCTTCAGCTGGTCGCTCAAGGGCACTGGGTGTCCGGCCTTAGCATACTGAGAAAAGAACACCTTCTCCGTCGAGCTTCCCTCCTCGGCTCGGTAGAATGCGGCTGCGGACACACACTCCGGGAAGATCTGCGAATGCTCTGGAGAGCTCCGGACTCGGGTAAGTAACAAGTAATTCACTTTCGCGTGCTTGCTTTGCATAAAGAATGCCTTACCCGCCGCTATCTTCTTCATCGCCTCAATCTCCTGCAGGGATTTTTGGGCTTCGGCCTTGGCGGATTTGGCGCTCTCAAGCGCCGAGGCGAGCTCGGACTCTCGAGTCTTCGAGTCACGCTCCAAACTCTCGTGTTTTTTCCATGAGAGCCTGGAGCTCTTGCTGCACCACCGCTACCCGCGCCTCCTGCTTCTCTCGCTCGGTGCGCTCCGCGGCCGCATTGTATTCGGCCTTGGACAGCGCTTCCTTCAGGGTCGCCACCTTGTTCGTGGCCCCTGCATACCCACGGTGATCCTGTCATTTTCTTTGCAACCACATATTATATATATATATATATATATATATATATATATATATATATATATAATTACATAATGTATTAATTACAGTCGTTGTCATTGTGCTGATTCTAGGCAAGGCCGAGGCTAGATCCCCTCGGACCGCTCGAGGCTCTGCTTTAATACATTGACCTCTGCAGTCAGTGCGGCAGAGGTCAGCAGCACAGCCTGTATTCCCATATTTGACACACTTATGTTAGACTCATGTGTATATCTTTTTTATCCTTAGTTCGGCTTTTCTTTCCGAACACCAAACTGAGCATCAGGGGCTACTGTCTATGCGGTAATATCTTTACATATCTTAAACACGTACCTCAAAGCCTGTTAGGAGGCTGGCACAGGCTTCGGTCAGCCCGCTCTTGGCGGACTGAACCTTCTGGATCACCGCACTCATAATAGTGCGGTGCTCCTCGTCGATGGAGGCGCCGTTAAGCACCTCCAGCAGATTATCCGGTGCCTCCGGTTGGACGGAGGTCACCGGCGTCGTAGGCTTGCCCTTCTTAGTAGGGGGCCGCCTGCCGAATGCCAGAACCGTTGAAGGTTATGGTGGGGTGTCCGGCCTAGGGCCGGACTTAGAGCCCTTAGGGCTTTTATCCCCTTTTTGCCTGGAGTCCGGGAGGTCGCCTTGCGGCGCCTCCAGGAACACCTCCTCCTGGCTTAGCCCCTTTTGGGACGCCACCTCTTCATCATCCGCGGCGCGAGGAGAGGAGGCGGTCGAAAGTGAAGTGCTGTTCACATCCGATGAACCCAGGGAACCGCCGACGGTTGCCGAGCCCGGCCTTGGGCGGACTGCATGATTATACCCGACGTCAGAAGGTACTGTGCAACAAAGGAACGCCATGAGTTATTCTGGTATCCGGAGACTTACGATTTCGCCAGGGGCTTGGCCCTGGGTGGCCACTCTTCTTCGCCGTCGTCGGCGTTGGTGGAGTAGTCCGGAGGGAGGGTCCTTCCCTTCTTGGACCCTCCGGCCTCCCCAGTTGGGGCGGCCTTCCTTTTCTTCTCTCCCCCCGCTGGGGGAGAGGCCTCTCTTTCCTCCTCCTTGTCTCCGCGGGAGGAGTTCTCCTCAGAGTCATCGGACGATGAATCTGACACCACCTGGCGCCGGGAACTCCTTCGAGTTCCCGTGGCCTTCTTCTTGGCCTTCTTCTCCGGCACCACGTAAGGTGTCGGAACTAGCAGCCCCGTCAAGCGGGCATCCGCTGGGTCTTCTGGCAAGGGAGCCGGACAGTTAATCTGTCCGGACATCCTCTGCCAATCCTGTCAAAGGTAAGGGAGTTTAGATACTGCATAGAGTCAAACTATTAAAACAATTATCCCGTAGAGGGCAAAATGACTTCCGCATTGGCTTGATGCTGCGCGCTGAATCCGCGATCCTCGGTAGCGAATGCGGGAGCCTCGGCGCCCTTGAACAGCACCTTCCAGGCATCTTCGTACATAGTGTCGAAGAGCCTGCTCAGGGTTTGGTGTTGTGCCGGATCAAACTCCCACAAGCTGAAAGCAAGTTTTTTGCACGGGAGGATCTGGTGGATGAGCATAAACTGGACTACATTGACAAGTTTGAGCTTCTTTCTCACCAGGTTTTGGACGCAGGTTTGGAGTCCGGACAGCTCCTCCGAATTACCCCATGACAAGCCCGTCTCTTTCCAGGAGGTGAGCCATGTAGGGAAGCCAGATCAGAATTCGGGGGCCGCTGCCCATTCAGGGTCACGCGGCTCGGTGATGTAGAACCACCCCGATTGCCTCCCCTTTATGGTCTCCACGAAGGAGCCCTCGAGCCATGTAACGTTGGGCATCTTGCGCACCATGGCGCCTCCGCACTCCGCTTGTTGGTGGCCCACTACCTTCGGCTTGACGCTAAAGGTCTTCAACCATAAACCGAAGTGGGGCTGGATGCAGAGGAAGGCCTCGGACACGACGATAAACGTCGAGATATTGAGGATGAAGTTTGGGGCCAGATCATGGAAATCCAGGCCGTAGTAGAACATGAGTCCCCGGACAAATGGGTGAAGTGGGAAACCTAGTCCGCGGAGGAAGTGGATGAGGAACACCACCCTCTCATGGGGCCAGGGGGTGGGGAGGAGCTGCCCCTTGTCTGGGAGCCGGTGCACGATGTCGTCAGACAAGTATTCGGCCTCCCTCTACTTCTTGATGTGTCCCTCCGTGACGGAGGAAACCATCCACTTGCCTCCCGCTCCGGACATGGCTGGAGAAGGTTGAGGTGGGATGTGCGGACTTGGGCGCTGGAGCTCGAGTGCGCGAAAATGAATAAGCAAAGGAGGAAGAAGGCGTAGATGCAAAAGGTGGATCCTTATCCCCTTATATGGGCGGACGAAACTATGCGTCCCCACCCGCCTGGTAAAACTCGCTTATCTCCCAAGCGCCATAAATTAATGGCACGGTTGGGTTACCCACGTCCGTATTGATGAGAATCCAGGAATAAGGGGACACGATCTCTGCTTTAACAAGACGTGCCAAGGAAACCGCCTCGCTAAGTGCGCTGAGGTGGGACAGTAAAAAGGATTCGAATAAAGGCTTGGCCGTGGTGTGATGGCACGCTTCGGAAAACGTCAGCAGATTGGATCTGTGTAAATATTATTTTCTCTACGGTGTTATGTTGAAATTATTTTTCAGAGCTGGACACTATCCTTGTGTTCAAAATCTTCTATGAAGTATTCGCAGGAGGAACCCGCCCTACAATGCCGAAGAAAAACTGCGCGCCGGACTCGTCGTCATTGAAGCCTGGTTCAGGGGCTACTGAGGGAGTCCTGGATTAGGGGGTGTCCGGATGGCCGGACTATGACCTTTGGCCAGACTCATGGACTATGAAGATGCAAGATTGAAGACTTGTCCCATGTCCGGATGGGACTTTCCTTGGCGTGGAAGGCAAGCTTGGCGATACGGATATGTAGATCTCCTTCCATTGTAACCGACTCTGTGTAACCCTAACCCTCTCCGGTGTCTATATAAACCAGAGGGTTTCAAATTGTAGGGCCTAACAACAATCATACCATAGGCTAGCTTCTAGGGTTTAGCCTCTCTAATCTCGTGGTAGATCTACTCTTGTACTACCCATATCATCAATATTAATCAAGCAGGAGTAGAGTTTTACCTCCATCAAGATGGCCCGAACCTGGGTAAAAACATCATGTCCCTTGTCTCCTGTTACTATCCGCCTAGACGCACAGTTCGTGACCCCCTACCCGAGTTCCGCCGGTTTTGACACCGACACCTTCCTTCACATCTCATCATTCATCATTGTATGTGAGGCTTTCCTCCATATCTCTCCACAATTCGGCTTGTGGCTAAAGACCTTTGATGTAAGGCCGAGGATAATAGATGGGAGACACGTAGAGTGCGGAGATGCTCTGATAAGCAAATCGGCGGACGACGTCTGGCCAAAGGGTCCTTCACCGCAACTTATGGACTATGGCAACGGGAGTGGTTTTATATCACGGAGACCCGTGGCCCCAAGTGGGTGGCTTCGCTCACTGAGGGAGTCCTGGACTAGGGGGTGTCCGGATAGCCGAACTATCATCTTTGGCCGGACTCCTAGACTATGAAGATACAAGATTGAAGACTTCGTGCCTTATCCGGATAGGACTTTCCTTGGCGTGGAATGCAAGCTTGGCGATACGGATATGTAGATTTCCTACCATTGTAACAGACTCTGTGTAACCCTAACCCTATTCGGTGTATATATAAACCGAAGGGTTTTAGTCCCAGAGGACGAACAACAATCATACCATAGGCTAGCTTCTAGGTTTAGCCTCTACGATCTCGTGGTAGATATACTCTTGTACTACCCATATCATCAATATTAATCAAGCAGGAGTAGGGTATTACCTCCATCGAGAGGGCCCGAACCTGGGTAAAAACATCGTGTCCCTTGTCTCCTGTTACCATCCGGCTAGACGCATACGATTCGGGACCCCCTACACGAGATCCGCCGGTTTTGACACCGACATTGGTGCTTTCATTGAGAGTTCCTCCGTGGTCGTCACCTATAGGCCCGATGGCTCCTTCAATCATCAAGAACGACGCAGTCCAGGGGTGAGAATTTTCTCCCGACAGATCTTCAGATTCGGGCGGCTTTGCTGCGGGCCAATTCGCTAGGCCATCCGGAGCAGATCGAAAGCTACGCCCTGGCCATCAAGTCAGATTTGGAAAGCTTGAACTATACGGCCGATGTCCGCGGAGACTTGATCTTCGACGGATTCGAGCCATACGCCGAGCGCCGCAGACTTTGTCTCGATGGGTACGATCTAGCTTCTGCCGCCAAACAGCGCCACAGGCCGCACGATATCCGCTCCGACCCTTAATCCGGAGCCGGTTTCGCCGATCGAGGACGGTTGGTTGGACACCGCCTCGGGGGCTGAAATCTCCACGGCGATTGAGCCGAACACCATCCCTGTCCTTTGCGAAGCTCGTGACTCCCAGGTGCCGGACTCCTTTCTGGACTCCGAACCTCCCGCACCTCTACCAGTCGAATCCGACTGGGCGCCGGTTATGGAGTTCACCGCCATAGACATCTTTCAGCACTCGCCCTTTGGTGATATCCTGAACTCATTATAGTCTCTCTCTTTGTCAGGGGAGCCCTGGCCGAACTATGGCCAGGAAGGTTGGGATTCGGACGACGAAGCAATTCAACGCCCACCCACCACCCACTTTGTAGCCACTATCGATGATTTAACCAACATGCTCGACTTCGACTCCGAAGACATCGACGGCATGGACGACGGTGCCGGAGACGATCAAGAGCCAGCGCCCATGGGGCACTGGAAGGCCACCTCGTCATATGACATATACATGGTGGACATCCCAAAAGATGGGAATGGCGATGGAACAGCGGAGGATGACCCCTCCAAGAAACAACCCAAGCGCCGACGTCAGTGGCGCCGCTCTAAATCCCGCCATAGTATAAACGGCGATTCCGGCATGGGAGACAATAATATCCCGGACAGTGCCGAAGATGACCCCCTCCAGCAGGACTCAACACAGGAGGAGGGAGAAGCAAGTCCGCACGACAGTGCGGCAGAAAGAGAGGTAGAGGACGATAATTATGCGCCCCCCTCCGAAGACGAGGCAAGCCTCGACGACGGCATTTAATTGGCCGTGCTGTGAGGACCCCGTCGAACAAGAGTGTTTTAAACGCAAGCTCATGGCCACGGCAAGCAGCCTCAAGAAAAGCGACCAGCGACTTAGAGCTGACCAAGACCTGCTAGCTGACAGATGGACTGAAGTCCTTGCAGCCGAAGAGTATGAACTCGAACGCCCCTCCAAAAGCTACCCCAAACGTAGGCCGTTGCCTCGATCAGAGGAGGAAGCACCCACATCACCAGTGCATGACATGGCAGACCGGCCACCCCGTGGCTGCGACAGAGAAGCCTCTCGGCCCTCCGCCCAAGCCACGCCCCGACGCCGCCCAAAAAGTACCAAGGCATGGGAAAACGCGCCGGACTTGCGAGATATATTGGAGGATAAGGCAAAGCATACAAGATCGATCTACAGATCGCGTGGGCACCCAACGACTCGGGATGATTACCGTCCACGCGGATATGACAAACCGGCCGGGCGAACACAATAGACAAAGCTCATATGAGCTACGCCGTGATATATCCCAATACAAAGGCGCCACAAGACCCGCTATGCTTCACAGATGAAGTAATGGATCATCAAATCACGAGGGCTTCAAACCCGTAAACATCGAATCATACGATGGTACCACAGATCTTGCGGTCTGGATCGAGGACTATCTCCTCCATATCCACATGGCCCGCGGTGATGATCTACATGCCATCGAATACCTCCCACTCAAGCTTAAAGGACCAGCTCGGCATTGGTTCAACAGCTTACCAGCTGAGTCAATCGGTCGTTGGGAGGACCTGGAAGCCGCATTCCTTGATAACTTCCAGGGAACATATGTGCGACCACCAGACGCCGATGACCTTAGCCATATAATTCAAGAGCCGTAAGAATCGCCGACAATTCGGACGTGGTTCCTAACAAAGAAAAATCAGATCGTCGACTGTCCGGTTGCAGAGGCGATCGAAGCCTTCAAACACAACATCCGCGACGAGTGGTTAGCCCGGCACCTAGGACAGGAAAAGCCGAAATCCATGGCAGCCCTCACCACACTCATGACCCGCTTTTGCGTGGGAGAGGACAACTGGCTAGCTCGAAGCAACAACTTGGCCAAACACCCTGGTAGTTCAGATACCAAGGACAGCAATGGCAGGTCGCGTCGCAACAAGCATAAACGCCGCTTTAACGGTGATAATGCTGAAGATACGACAGTAAATGCCGGATTCAGAGGCTCTAAACCCGGTCAGCGGAAGAAGCCATTCTAAAGAAATACCCAGCGGAACTAGTCAAGGATCAAACCCACAAAGACGACCTTTAAAGGCGTCATTCCAGGTGTAGAGGCCAACTGCACAGGCTCCGTTACACTTGAAGTGGTCTTCGGATCCCCGGATAACTTCCGGAGTGAGGAGTTAATCTTCGACATAGTCCGTTCCGCAGCGGCTATCACGCCTTTGCTCGGACGAACCGCATTCCGCAAAAATTCAATGCGGTGCCGCACTACGCTGCACCTCAAACTCAAGATGCCAGGCCCTCGAGGCGTAATCACGGTCAATGGAACATCAACGCCTCCCTCCGAATGGAGGAGCATACGTCGCCTTTGTGGCGTATGCGTAACAACCTCTTAAGGCAATTCTCTAGTCCGGCCAACAAACAATCGAACACTGTCAAGCGCGCCCAGAGTAACCTACAGCAAGACCGCCTGGCACGTTCCGAACAAGCGTAGTAATGCAGCCCCAACCCCAGCCCTCGCAAACTCGCTGAAGCCCGATTACTCTGCGCACGTAATTGCGCTCCAAGCACCATGGGCATAGGGACGGGCCACGATCACGGCACGCCTGTAATGCAGCTAGACCGCACTAGGGGCTCCCGTTTGTGTCATTCCTTTTTTCTTTTTCTTCCTTTTCTTCCAGGACTCTGTTCTCCGAAGCCCTGTCCCGGCATTCGCGCCGAATACACGATGCAACAGCCAGGGAAGCAGAAAACTGCGTCGAGTGTCCAGGTGGTCTCTATTACGAGCAGTATACCTTTTTTACATACCACACCGCAAACTTACCCCTGGAAGGGGGACATGTCAAAAAGTCTCGTACCTTGCTTATCGCACAATTTATATTGTTATGCTTTTATTTGCAGTTTCTTTTGAATAACCAATATATAGCTCTTGCCTATTATTGCATTCTTTCCCATTATATATGTTCATTTATGACATTGCGCAACTGTACAATTTGGTACGGCCAATACACCAGGGGCTTATGTACCCCAAAAACATGGTGTGACAAGTCCGAACACTTTCACAAGTGCGGCACCCCGAACTTATAGCATTATATGCATCGGCTCCGAATCATGTCTTGGGTCAATAGTTGGGTTTGCCCGGCTCCCATGTTTTGGTACCTTACGCCCGCTATATATCGGCTAAGGTAGCGCCGGGAGAACCAATGCGGTTGTGCCTCGGTTGAGCTGGGTTGAGCACCTCAGTGGAGAAAGCTAAAACTGACCGTCATGATAAGGCGAGAGCCGGTCCCTAAAGACTAATGCCGCTTAGAGCGAGGAACCGGCATTGTCCGGCCAAGGCGTGGATAGCGCCCCGAACTCAGTCTTCCGAATACTAGGGGCTTCGCCGAAATTTAAAATTATAGAATTCTATGGCTAAGTGAGAGTGTTCAAGCATTATAGTCCGGTTGCACAGTTCGTTGCGTTGAGCGCCTCCCTCAAGGACCCAAGAATGGGAACAAGAGCGCCAAGTTTATCCCGAACACCCCAGCACTTTCGTGGCATGGGGGTTGAAATAACGACTCGCCATCTCTCAAAATTTGATAAACGGCCGCACAGAAGCTAATATTTTAAATTCAAAACCGTTGCTTAGCGCATATGAAAAAGTTTTTAGCGTACAGGATAACAAATGCGAGTCTACTCAAATATTACATCTTTGGAGCATTCACCCACTATAAGACGGGCACCCTTCAGGACGGCCTCATAATACTTCTCGGGCTTGCGATGTTCTTTGCCCGGTGGCAGCCTGTCCGTCACCAGCTTCTCCGCGTCCAGCTTGCCCCAGTGCACCTTGGCACGGGCAAGGGCCCTACGGGCACCTTCAATACAGACGGAGCGCTTGATGACTTCGATCCATGGACAGGCATCCACCAGCCGCCACACTAGCCCGAAGTAGCTCCCAGGCATGGCCTCATTTTGCCACAGCCGCGCTATAAGGCCCTTCATGGCCTGTTCGGCGACCATGTGGAGCTCGACCAATTGCTTCAGTTGGTCGCTCAAGGGCACCGGGTGTTCGGCCTCAGCATACTGAGACCAAAACACCTTTTCCATCGAGCTCCCTTCTTCGGCTCGGTAGAAAGCGGCGGCATCGGAGACACTCCGCGGCAGATCTACGAACGCTCCTGGAGAACTCCGGATTAGGGTAAGTACTAGATAATTGACTTTTACATTCTTGCTCTGCATAAAGAATGCCTTACCCACCGCGATCTTCTTTATTGCCTCAATCTCCTGGAGGGCCTTTTGGGCCTCAGCCTTAGCAGCTTTGGCACTCTCAAGAGCCGAGGCAAGCTCGGACTCTCGGGTCTTCGAGTCACGCTATAAACCCTCGTGTTTTTCCACGAGAGCCTGGAGCTCTTGCCGTACCTCCGACAGCTGCGCCTCCCCCTTCTCTCGCTCGGTGCGCTCCGCGACCGCTTTGTTTTCGGCCGTGGACACCGCCTCCTTCAGGGCCGCCACCTCGCTCGTGGCCCCTGCAGTACCCATGTTATTCCTCAAGTATCTTTTGCAACCACATTTTTAAATTCCATAAGGTATTACTTACCTTCCTTGTCCTCGAGCTGCATCTTGGCTTGGCCGAGCTCGTTCTCGGACCGCCGAGGCTCTCCTTCAATGCATTGACCTCCATGATCCCGGCGGTATAGGTCAGCCAGGGCAGCCTGCATTCCCATATTGACATAATTATTTTAGACACTGCGTATATCTTTTTAGATCCTCAAGACGGCTTTTCTTTCCGAACACCGAACTAAGCATCGTGGCTCTCTGTCTATGCGGTAATCTTCTTACATATATTGAAAACTTACATCAAAGCCTGTTAGAAGGCCGTTGCAGGCTTCAGTCAGCCCGCTCTTGGCGGACTGAACTTTCTGGATCACCACACTCATAACAGTGCGGTGCTCCTCCTCGATGGAGGCGCTGTTAAGCGCCTCCAGTAAGCTATCCGGTGCCTCCGGTTGGACGGAGGACACCGGCGTCTTACCCTTCCTACGAAGGGGCCGCTTGTCGGACTTCGGAACCGCTGAAGGTTCCGGTATGGAGTCCGGACAAGGGTCGGGCTTAGAGCCCCTGGGGGTCTCGCTCCCCTCGCGCCTGGAGTCCGGGAGGCTGCCTTGCGGCGCCTCCTGCGCCACCTCCTCTTGGCCAGGCCCCCCTTGGGGCCCCACCTCGGCATCGTCAACAGCGTGAGGTGAGGGAGGCGGCCGGAAGTGAAGTACTCTCCACTTCCGGCAGATTCGAGGACCCGCCGACGGCGGCGAGCTCGTCCTAGGGCGGGCTGCATGATTGTTCGGCATTAGAGAACGCTATGCAATGAAAAAAAGCCATGGGTATCCGGACACTTACGATCTCGCTAGGGGCTTGGCCCTCGAGGGCCACTCCTCCTCGCTGTCGTTGGCGTTGGTGGAGATGTCTAGAGGAAGGGTTCTTCCCTTCTTGAACCCTCCGGCCTTCCTAGTTGGGGCGGCCTTTCTTTTCTTCTCTCCCCCCGCTGGGGGAGAGGCTTCTGTTTCCTCCTCCTCGTTTTCACGGGAGGAGTCCGCCTCCGAGTCGTCGGACGATGAGTCCGACAGTACCTAGCGCCGGGCACTCATTCAAGTCCCCGTGGCCTTCTTCTTGGCCTTCTTCTCCGGCACCACGTAAGGCGCCGAGCCAAAGAGTCTCGCCAAACAAAGGCGTCTACTGGGTCTTCGGCAAAGGAGCCGGACGATTAACCTGCCGGATGTGCTCCGCCATCTGTCAAAGGCAAGGGAGTTTAGATCCCGCATAGAGTCAAACTATGAAAAGCAAGATTCCCGTGAAGGGCAAAATAGCTTACCTCGGTAGCTTGACGCTGTGAGCTGAATCTGCGATCTTCTACAGCGGATGAGGGAGCCTCGGTGCCCTTGAACATCACCTTCCAGGCATCTTCGTACGTAGTTTCGAAGAGCCTCTTCAGGGTTGGATGCTGTGCCAGATCGAAGTCCCACAATTTGAAGGCCCGTTGTTGGCATGGGAGGATCCGGCGGATGAGCTTAACCTGGACCACATTGACGAGCCTGAGATTCTTGTTCACCAAGGTCCGCATGCATGTTTGGAGTCCGGTCAGCTCTTCCGAATTACCCCACGCCAGGCAAGACTCCATCCAAGAAGTGAGCTGCGAGGGACTACCATACCGAAATTCAGGGGCCGCCGCCCATTTAGGGTCGCTGGCTCGGTGATGTAGAACCACCCCGATTGCCACCCCTTCACGGTCTCCACAAAGGAGCCATCGAGCCATAGGACGTTGGCGATCCTGTCGACCATGGCGCCTCCGCACTCCGCCTGGCGGCCGCCCACAACCTTCGGCTTGACATTGAAAGTCTTCAACCATAAGCCGAAGTGGGGCTGTATGCAGAGGAAAGCCTCGCACACGATGATGAACGCCGAGATGTTGAGGACGAAATTCGGGCCAGATCGTGGAAGTCTAGGCCATAGTAGAACATGAGCCGCCGGACGAATGGGTGAAGTGGAAAACCCAGTCCGCGGAGGAAGTGGGCAAGAAATACGACCCGCTCATGGGGCTCAGGGGTGGGGATGAGCTGCCCTTCATCGGGCAGCCGATGTGCGACGTCGCCGGACAAGTATCCGGCCTTCCGCAGTCTTTTTACTTGGCCCTCCGTGATGGAGGAGACCATCCACCTACCTCCCGCTACGGACATGGCTGGAGATGGTTGAGGAAGGATTTGCGGACTTGGGCGCTGGAGCTCAGAGTGCGCGGAAATGGATGAGCAAGGGAGGAGGAAGTCGTAGGTGAAAAGGGTGGATCCTTATCCCCTTATATAGATGGACGAGGCTATGCGTCCCCCACCAGCCTGATAAAACTCGCTTATCACCCAAGCACCGCAATCAATGGCGCGGTTGGGTTACCCACGTCCGTATTGATGACAATCCTGGAATAAGGGGGCGCGATCTACGCTTTGATAAGACGTGCCAAGGAAACCGCCTCGCTAAACGCGCTGAGGTGGGACAGTAAAAAACGATTGGAATAAAGGCTTGGCCATGGTGTGATGTCACGCCGTGGACTACGTCAGCAGATCTGTGCAAAAATTATTCTCTCAACGGTGGTATGTGGAACTTGTTTTGCAGAGCCGGACACTATCCTTGTGTTCAAAACCTTCTAAGTATTCGGAGGAGGAACCCGCCTTGCAATGCCGAAGACAATATGCGCGCCGGACTCATCGTCATTGAAGCCTGGTTCGGGGCTCTTGAGGAGTCTGGACTAGGGGGTGTCCGGATAGCCGAACTATCATGCTTGGCCAGACTCCTAGACTATGAAGATACAAGATTGAAGACTTCGTCCCTTGTCCGGATAGGACTTTCCTTGTCGTGGAAGGCAAGCTTGGCGATACGGATATGTAGATTTCCTACCATTGTAACCGACTCTGTGTAACCCTAACCCTATTCGGTGTCTATATAAACCGAAGGGTTTTAGTCCGTAGGACCAACAACAATCATACCATAGGCTAGCTTCTAGGGTTTAGCCTCTCACGATCTCGTGGTAGATCTACTCTTGTACTACCCATATCATCAATATTAATCAAGCAGGAGTAGGGTATTACCTCCATCGAGAGGGCCCGAACACAGGTAAAACATCGTGTCCCTTGTCTCCTGTTACCATCCGCCTAGACGCACAGTTCGGGACCCCCTACCCGAGATCCGCCGGTTTTGACACCGACACCCACCTTCCGATCTGGCCCTCCGCCACAGCTTGCATCGTGGATTAACAAGGGGCTGGATTGGGGGTCGCCAGATGAAGTTCAGATACTGAAAAGCCGCATTCGAGACCTTATTAAGAAGGACATCGATCTTGTCAAGGTGATTCAAGTTATGCTAGTCCGTCGGATCTTGTCATGCCAGCGCCAACCTCTCCATATGTGGGAATTCAATCCAGAAGGGCCGCGAACCATTCAGCGCTTCTTCGGCACAACACTCGAAGGGATGTATGAATTAGTATTTGGATCACAAAAAGGTGTCCGGTCACCACAGAGGACGCCGGCCTCGACTACAACCATCTGGATTCCCCAGTAAGTACTCTATTTCCAAACATGTTTTTAGTTTTAAGTTTCTCATAACAAAACTGAGAAAACCATACTCTGCCAGGGCTGGGTGAAGAAGGCGGAGAGGATTAGGTGTTCGGCCCCTCTTCCCAAAAACTCAGCGGACCCAGTGTTAACCAGGATGCTGGCTCTGGTGCCATATCAAGTGCCGTTGAGGGAAGGAAAGGAGAGAAGTGGAGAGGCCCAAAGCAGCCTTCAAACCTGAGGTGCGTCACGCACCGTATCCGGGGAAGTCAGAACTCCCGTGCCAGAGGGTGAACGGGGAGGAGAATCTAACATTCCCTCCCCCCACGGGAAGAAAAGAGCCGCTTCCGAAGACCTGGAGGCCGAGGCTTCCAAGCGAGGGAAGAAATCCCCATCAGGGGGGCCGAATTCGGGAGGCGGTATTGCCGCACAGTGCCCACAAGGGGGCCAGCCTTTAGCCGAACCGTAAGTGAACAAAGGTGTTTAACAAGCATACCCTATTCTTTTCTCATTTGTGAGGGTAACGTGTTGAAGCGTATGTTTTAAAGTTCGGCCTATAGCCTCCCTCAACAATCTTCGTCTTCGGGGATCTTCTTCCAGAGATGATGGAGAGCGAAGCGCCGCCTCATACTTCCCCGCCCCATAAGGCGGACGACCCCAAGGTGTCGTCCTGGAGGATCTCTCCCGACCCGCGAAGGAGCGGCAGGCCAAAAGATGACTCTTCGGTCGCCCGAGGTCCGGGGTGTTCGGCTCCTAGAGAGACCAACAACAAAAGTCCCGGACCATTCGATATACAGCCGGACATATGGATGGGTCTTCTACGGCAAGCGCCTATCTCAGAGGAACATCGTACCTTAATGGGTACAGTGATTGAGAGAATTTCTTCCGCAAAAAGCGGATTGAATGAAGCCTTTACAAGCCTGCTAAGAGGCTTCGAGGTACGTGATGTAACCTCTTGTTTTGTGTCATAAATGCAATGTGCACTGTGTATAGATAGTAGCCCCTGAGACTCTGGTTGTCCTGCGAATGAGGCGATCAGAGGATCAATATGCTCAGGTAATAACTTTGCTAATTTGTACACAGGTGGCTGCCGCCCCGTCCACTGCCCGGGCTGCCCAATTTGCCGAACTGAAGCGGCAACTTGATGTGGCAGATGATGACATCACGCTTGTGAAAAAGCGGCTTGACGAGGCGCAAGGTATGTCTTTTGGGCGGTCGGTGAATATAAATAGGAGCATGATGTTGTAATTTATAGCATGCTTGACTGCAGTAGGTGCTGCCGCCGTGGAGACCCTTCGGGCTGAGCTTGCCCGGGCCAAGGAGCAAGCCAGAATAAGCAATGCGGCTGCCCAGAAGGCAGTTGGTGAATTAAAAGCCGAACAGGCTGCTCATAGCTGGAGTAAGGATAAAATATCCAACATGGCGTTGAGCTAAGGGATGCCGCTTGCCAATATGCACTTCTCGAGAAAGAGACCAAAGAAAAAGCGGTTGACCTTGAGAAGGCCTTACAAGCGGCAAAGGAAATCTGGTCAAAGGCCAGAGCAGACCGGGAGGAGATCCGGCAAGGTGGGGAGGTCGTGGCTGGGAAGCCCTTTTTATTATGAACTAAGTTCGGTGGTCCGAAGTATGCCCTGCTTGATCAAATGTGGAGTTCTCCGGATGCATATTTGGACTTGTCGAAGAGTGCTTCTGATGCGATGCAGTTTTTCCAGGCCCAAGAATGCCATGCAGCGGAACGACTTTTCTGGTCGCATTTTAGCAAGCCAAAGCGTTCGCTGCTGTTGAATGAGCAGATGGCCGAATTGGCGAAGCTCCACAGGATATCCGGACTTGCCATGAAGGCTGTCGTGGACCGGCTGTGGCCTGGGGGACCAACTTTGAATAGTTATTTTGGTTTAGTGCAACAACTTGTTTGTGCGGTGTCGCATATCGACGCTGGAAAATGGTCAACGTGCATAGAAACTACACAGATGGCCTTTGCCCGTGTGAAGACGTGTTGGGCAAAGATGAAGGCCACCGATGTTGCAGTAGGGGGTCCGCCCGGGGGTCAGGACACACCAAATAAATATTTTGAAGAAGTATTAGAGGGTGCCCGCCTGATAGAGGGTCAACGCTCGAAGAATATTATGTTCGAGTAACATGTATCCGAATTGTAAAAACAATGCTTGGGATGATGAAGGCTGTGTTTATACTTTTGCCCGTAAAGTATTTTAGTGCCTCCAGTGCGGCCGTTTATGTATATGTGTATATAACCTGAAAGTTTGCAGTCATCGGCCTCGGCCCCCTTGCGTATAATGCGGGGGTGTTCGAAAAAGCACTCGATCACACTTGACCCAATGTCTTGGTCCGTTAAGGAGGTGTTAGTGCGGCGAACCAGGCAATCGGACTATAGAGCTTTAACACTTTCACTTAGCCATAGGAGTATGACGGTGGGGCTACTATATAGCCCCTGGTATTTCCGTGTTTATCCGAATACAGTGCGTTTACATACATGACCAGGAAACCGGTCCTTCATTAATGCGGAGGAATCGCGAATATTCCGCTGAGTCATCGAGTGGTTGACCAGCTCTCGCCTTATCATGACAGTCAGTTTTCGGCTTTCTCTACTGAGGTGCTCATGCGGATGAACCAGGGCACAATCACAGTAGTTCTCCCTTGGCCGCCTTAGACGATAGAACGGAACATAAGGTAGCAAGCACAGGATCCGGGCAAACCCAACTATTGACCCAAGACATGATTCGGAGCTGATGCATATAAGGCCAAAACTCACGACACCGAACACTCCCGAAGGTATTCAGACTTTTCAGTATATATCGGGCTGAGTACAGCCCCTGGTAATTAACAATGAATTCAAGGCACGTGCTACGACCCGGCGTGAGGAGAGAGCGCCGGTGGTGAGAATATAGTTCTAAGAGCACACAGCTGGCTACTTCTATAACATCCATTTTAGTACGGCGAATCGTAAGTTCGCGAGTACTGCCAATAGCTTTCCTGGGCATTTTATATGCCAGGAGGGTATGAAACAACAAGAGATAATAATAAGAAAAAAGGTTTACACAGGGTCTTAATCTAAACAGAAACCTTGAGACGGGGCCCTGTTGCACGTCTGCGCCTTTGTCTCCGTTGTGCAGTGTCCTTGAGGGGTATATCATGATGGCCTATCTGTAAAAAGAAAAAGAACCAGGTGAAAGAATCTGGTACGGTCGTGGGTACCGTTTGTTGGTTTTGATGAACCATGAATTGTATCTTCTTGAGTCCGAACACTACGAAAAAAGAAACATCTGTGACATTTTGGGCCGAACGAATTTTTTTTCAGTCATACATATGACACTTCTATGACGATAATTGTGACAAAACCCGGTATCATCATAGATGTGGTGGGCTCCTACTTCTATGACAAAAAATCATGACAGAAAATGGGCTTTTCATCCTGGGCGGGCCGGAGAGCAGCTGCATGACATTCTTTGGGCCGTCCATGACGGAAAAAACCGTGGTAGAAGCGAGGGCGAGGAAAATTTCGGGGAGTTCCCGGTTACTGTGGGAGGTCGGGGCCGAAAGTGATGCTGCTTTTCTCCATTAGACACGACGCTGCTGCGGTGTGTGAGGCGTTGGTTCTAATGAACCCGAAGCGAGGCGTTGGGTTCTAATCGAACCCGGCGATTGCAATCAGAGGCTACGCGTTATCGAACCCGAGCGATCGATCGATGGCTGTTAATCGAACCCGTCGAGCGATTCTTCGCTCTGCCGCTAATCAAGCCGATCGATGATGCCTCTCTAGATGAACAGTGAGCGTTGCGGGGGGGGGGGGTGGATGAATAGTGAGCCATGGCGTTGCCTCTGGATGAATAGGACCCCGTGGTGTGGAGGGCTGGATGAATAGTAGACGGTGGAGGGGTGCCCGTGGAGGGGTGGTTGAACAGTAGCCGGTGGAGTAGCGCGCGGTGGAGGCTGGATGAACATGAGCCCGTGGAGGCTGGAGGAGGTCGACGGTGGAGATGAAGAGTATACCGTGGAGTCCCGTTTTGCGGTACGCCACACCCCTCCCGATGAACAGGACCCTCATTTCGACCATAGCACTCCAACACAAGTCCGTTTCGTCCGTTTTACGGTACGCCACACCCCTCCTGATCAACAGGACCCCCATTTCAACCGTATGATGTCCGTTTCCTCCGTTTTGCGGTACGCCAGACCCCTCCCAATCAACAGGACCCCCTTTTCGACCGTAGGAGGTTCGTTTCCTCCGTTTTGCTGTACGCCACACCCCTCCCGATGAACAGGATGCCGTTTAGAACGTGGTCGGTTGAACACAATGTCGTTTCGTCCGTTCTACGGTACGCCAGGCCTCGTTTCTATTGCCTGTTCCGTCCAAGCCCTCCCGATGAACACGACGACACATTCCGTTCCGACCCAGCAGGTTGGCTCCCACGCGTTCCGTTGCTTCCCGATGAACACGACACATTTCGTTGCCTCCCCATGAACACGACGCATTTTGTTGCCTCCCCATGAACACGACGACGACGTTGTTTCTCCGTTCCGGCCCAGCCATGTACACGAGCCCTGGCCGTACGTATGCGTGAGTAGGCGTTCGAGACCCCGCCCGTATGTACACATACGTGGCCGTATTTTATTTTTTGCACGCTGGCCGCTGCACGTACGTGTACATGCTACATGCACGCCTCTACTACGACACGCGCGCGCCTCTACTACGACACATGTGCGCCTCTACATCCACCAGTATGTACGTAGACGTTCGCGACCAGAATGACAACACTACGTACGCTTCGACCAGGTGGGTCCCGACTGTCAGGCACTTCCTTGCGTGCGAAGATGTAGCTGGTGGGTCCCAGCAGTCAGGGGGGCGAATCGTTTTGTTTTGCCAGGACGCACTTCCTTGCGTGCGAAGGTGTAGCTGGTGGGTCCCAGCAGTCAGGGGGGAAACGTTTTTTTCACGAAATACGGTGGCCTGTCCGGTGGGTCCCCGCTGTCAGGTGGAGGAATAATTATTTTGCGCGTAATAAGGAGGCACTTCCTTGCGGCTGTCGTGGACCCAGCTGTCAGCCTCGCCACGTACAGTACTCTTCTGATGGAAGTCGGTCGTTGACCACATTGACCACACCACGCCGAGAGCACCACGGTGGTGGACGACGGTGAGGCCTAGGAAGGGGACGATGCGGAGCCGGGGAAGACGCTGCAGTGGATGCCCACGCGAAGAGGAGTACGAGGGTTCACTGTTTCGGCTGCGGTGTGAGGCTGCCGTCGCTGCAGAATAACAGGGGGTGTGGGTGAGTAGAGGGATGGCCTGGCCAGCGGTGGGAGTAGTAGGGTGCGGTTAGGCCTCCGCCGCGTCGCAGCCCGCCACGGGAGGCAGGAGCACGAGGCACGACTGACGCTGGTTTGGGCGGTTGGAGCAAGAAGACTAGAGGTTGAAGAAGCACTACGGCGGTTGGATGGACATCGTACGATCAATGGAGCTAGAATCGTGCATATTCACTAAGTTAACAAAGCCCTCCGTCCCCGTCAACTTAGTAGGCCCACAAGTCAGCCTGCCACTATACTGGGTCCCAGCTAACAGGAGGAGTATTCATTTTTTTGTGCGTAATAAGGAGGCACTTCCTTCCATGCGAAGATATAGCTGGTGGGTCCGAGTTGTCAGCGGCGGTAACGTTTCTTTTGCGAAATACAGAGGCCCTTTTGGTGGGTCCCCAATGTCAGGTGGAGGAATCATTATTTTGCGCGTAATAAGGAGGCATTTCCTTGCGTGCGGCCGTGGACCCAGCTGTCGGCCTCTCCACGTACAGTCCCCTTCTGATGCATGTCGGTCGTTGACCATGTTGACCACGCCACGCCGAGAGCACCAGGGTTGTGGACAATGGCGAGGCCTAGGAAGGGAACGACACGGAGGCAGGGAAGACTCGGCAGTTGTTTCCCACGTGGAGGGGAGTATGATTGTACGAGGGTTTACTGGTTCTTTCCGCTGCCACCGGAGAATACCAAGAGGTGTGGGTGAGTAGAGGGATGGCTAGGCCAGCGATGGGACTACTGATGGGCGGTGAGGACGCTGGCAAAGACAGCCTCGGCCCTGGGAGGAGGGAGCAGGCAAGATCACAGCGCTTGTTGTTTGAGCGGCTAGAGCAGGAAGAGCAGAGATTGAAGAAGCACGACGGCCGTTGGATGGACATCGTACGGTCACTGGAGCTAGAATCGTTCATATTGACTAACTTGACAAAGCCCTCCGTCCCCGTCAACTTAGTAGGCCCACAAGTCAGCCTCCCACCATGGTGGGTCCCAACTAGCAGGGGGTATTCATTTTTCTGTGCGTAATAAGGAGGCACTTCCGGTGGGTCCAAGCTGACAGCGGGGGGAACGTTTTTTCATGAAATACGGTGGTCTGCCCAGTGGATCCCAGCAGTCAGGGGCAAACATTTTTTTCGTGAGATACGGTGGCCCGTCAAGTGGGTCCCAGCAGTCAGGGGGGAAACATTTTTTTTCATGAAATACTGGTGGCCCGTCCGGTGGGTCCCTGCTGTCATGTCGTGGACCCAGCTGTCAGCCTCTCCACGTACAGTACTCTTCCGATGGAAGTCGGTCGTTGACCACATTGACCACACCGCGCCGAGAGAACCATGACGGTGGGCGACGGCGAGGCCTAGGAAGGGAGCTAGGGAAGACGCGGCAGTGGATGCCCACGCGGAGAGGAGTACGAGGGTTCATCGTTCTTGGCCATGTGTGAGACCTGCTGTCGCTGCAGAATAACAGGGGAGGGTGAGTGGAGGGATGGCACGGCCAGCGGTGGGAAGTAGTATGGGGACGGTGAGGCCTCAAGGGCAGACAGCCGCCACGGGAGGCAGGAGCATGACTACACGACCGCTACTTTGGGCGGCTGGGGCCAGAAGACCAGAGGTTGAAGAAGCACTACGGCCGTTGGATGGACATCATTGACCACGCCGCGCCGAGAGCACCAGGGCAGTGGACGACGGCGAGGCCTAGGAAGGGAACGACATGGAGCCAGGGAAGACACGGCAGTGGCTGCCCACGTGGTGGAGAGTACGAGGTTGACCGTTCGGCCGCCGTCGCCGGAAAATAACAGGAGGTGTGGGTGAGTAGAGGGATAGACAGGCCAGGGATGCGAGTATGATGGGGCCGTGAGGCCTGCCCGACAGCACTGCCGGCCATGGGAGGCGGGAGCAGGCGGTTCCGACGGCGCTGGTTTGAGCGGCTGGGGAAGGAAGATCAGAGACCGAAGAAGCACGATTGCCGTTAGATTGACATCTAACGGTCTGACGCTGGTAGAGGCGATTGTTGACTAAGTTTCTTTTTTGAGAAACCTTGTGTACGCATGAACTTAGTAGGCCCACAAGTCCGCCTCCAAATCTGTCGCAGACAACATAAAGACCATTTGCTATTTTTTATAATTTGCAGCCAATTTCCTAATTCTTAAGTAATTTATTACAGCCCATTTTCTGCCCAGGACCACGGTCAAGAAGTTCAACCTTATTTTGCATATTTCGGTGGAGTCCGAACTGTCGTAATTCCGAAATGATAAACATTTTGTTAAGAACTTATTGATTTGCCAAAAAAATCGTTTTGTTTTTGTAAGCAAATAAGACGTGGGACAATTGAGCTGGTTTAAGGGAAAACCAGTGGTAAAAAAATCAGCGCTGGGTGGGAAAAACAACAAAAATAAGGATGTAAATATGAAAAGGGAATTTTATGTGTTTTCAATATAATGATATGTGTATATTAACTAGTAAAACTATAGGTAGAGATTAGAAAACGAATGTAGGACATGCGTTTCAAGAGGAAAATAGAACTGGGCTGTGTGTTTGATTCAGTAAAAAAAACTGCCTGCGGATGTTGTAAGACAAAATATAACTAATGCTGGCGGGCCAGAGGCCAGTAGAACCTGTTGGATCTTTGTGCCCCATTGTCGTCATCGGTTGGGCCTGTTAAATACAAAAGCAACCCTGGGCAGTCTACAGCCCAGTTGAAACTTGCTCGACCTGAAAAAACAGTATACGTGCTCAATAAACGAGAGAATTCTGCAAGTACAGACTAATAATTGGGATGCAGCACGGATATTTT
Source organism: Aegilops bicornis (assembly GCA_021605145.1). Lineage (NCBI taxonomy): Eukaryota > Viridiplantae > Streptophyta > Magnoliopsida > Poales > Poaceae > Aegilops > Aegilops bicornis. The sequence goes on along the minus strand of CM038674.1, from coordinate 610,178,547 downwards.
TTTTATCATGATAATAAGTGCATGCACTTGTTTCAAAAAAATTGGAGAACTGGGAATTCGAACGGCGGGTGCTTATGCTACCCATCAAATAAAAATCAGGTGCCTGAAAATTTGTTTCGAAACAAATGATTCAGCTTTATATCCACGTCGACCCTCGGCATGATGGTTGGAAGCAAATTCAAGTTCATACCAAAAGATCGTTAACAACAATACCAACTTGCGGACGACAAGGTAGTACAACTACCAATACCGAACTAACTTATAATCTTTTTACTCGTGGCCCTAGTGTTCGTCTGGTAGAAAATCTTGCAGAGGACCAGCTCCCACTCCTTCTCTTGCTCCAGGTCCCCGAGTTGGTACTGGTGCATCACCCAGTTGGTCCTCTGCTGGTCGAAGTTCTTGTTCGTGTGCAGCACCAGAACCTTTTTTGTTGCCCGTCTGCCGGCCGTTGACCATCACCGGCATTCCGACAAGGTATTGCCGGTCTTGTGCCACATCGCGTGCATGCCGCACTCCGACTGTATCTTGCGACACGTCCACGTGCCTCTTTTGAACAACCTGGAATTGTGCTGGAAGAAATGCTTCCATAGGTCACTCAGTGTGATACCTGCAGTATTGTGGAATACAGGTTTTCGTGTACGTAGTTGGCATTTCATAACATCTTTGGCATGTTGCAGTCACTTGTTTCACTTTTTATTAACCAGGTCTGCGTCTAAAAAGAAAAATAGGGCTATAAACAAAGGAATATGTTTGTGCAAGTAGACGGCCGATCGGTGTCTTACCTGGAAGTTTCTCAGGTTGGGTGTAGCATATGTTGTGCTCGCTGTCGATGGTTGGTATGAACAAATCGATGAGAGACTGAAATCTCGCGCTGTCAGCACTCACTTTGGCCTCAAGGTGCTCGATCAGCTCCTGAACCGTGGGATTGAACTTGACGCCAGCCGGCAGCATCGGCCAATCCTTCTTCGACTTGCATCGGTAATTCTAGTTATATGGTACTCAATGTACGATCAATCGACTGTTTTAAGTGAATGATGAAAGATTTTGACATATAAGTGGTACTCTAAATCTGAAGTCTGGAATACCCGAACACGCCACCGGAATTCTTGTGTCACCTCACGCGCAGCATGTTGTCACGTCAATTCAATGTGTGGATATGATGAATAATTTGACTGACGTATACTAGTACTGCTACTGTACTACCTACTAGTCGTATTTAGTGTCACAATTTATACATAGGTTTAACTAACAACTATGCACTTGAAGCCTATATATATATATATATATATATATATATATATATATATATATATATATATATATATATATATATATATATATATATATATATATATATATATATATATATATATATATATAGACGGTCTATTTTGCTAATATTAGCAGAATAACTATTCTGCACACCAATTTCGCACTGCACGCTGAACGCAAGCGCACGTCATTCTTTGAACCAAGTGTGCTGCAGTACTCACACGAATGAACTTCTCGTCAGAAAAAACTGCACGCGTTATTTTTTCGGTACTGTTTTTGCTCTAATTTTTTAACCAATTGTCGGAATGAGACGTGTAATATACCGTTGAAAAGCTATGGATTAGGCGCAACTTTGACATGTTGAACACTTTCCGAGATTCCACACGGTTTAAGAGCAGTTTTGAAAATGGTGCGGCCCATGAAGCGAGCTTTTTTTCGCGATTTCTTCTAAATCGCTCGTTGGAATGAAGCAAACGATACGCCATTGGATAGATATCGTCGAGGCGCATCTTTTTCATATATAATATTTTCTCTAGTTCCTTACGGTTTAAGAGCAGTTTCAAATTTACTAAATCGCGGAATTGTGTTTTTCAATTTTTTTCAAATTTTCGGTACTGTTTTCGCTCCAGTTTTTGAACCGTTTGCCGAAACGAGGCGTGTGATACGCCGTTGGAAAGCTACGAACGAGGCGCAACTTTCATATGTTCAAATATTTTTGAAATTACTTACGATTTTAAGTTAATTTTTAAAATCGTGGGGCGGACGACGAGTGAAGCGGCTGTTTTTGGCAAAACAATTGCGCACCACTGGTCGGACTGATTCAAATGATACGCCGTTGGAAAGATATCGACGATACGCAACTCTTTCATGTAGAACACTTTCTCTACTCCAACCGCCATCTGCTCCTAGTCACGGCACGAGCTACAGCGGGATGAACCACATCGGGGCGCAAGGCGCACTGCTCGCGGGAATCTGGCTGAGCTGCACATGCAAAATCAAGAAAAAAAGGGGAGGGGGAACTGGTATGAACCGCACCGCACGGCGAGGCGCACTGCACCATGCACCAGTCATCGGGTGGGTGGATCCGGCGCCGCTCGATGAAGGAGGCGCGTGGTGTCGCTGGATGGCGCGGTGGCAGGGTGGGCTCCGTGCGGCTAAGGGTGCCCTAGTAGTGGATGGTGCAGCGGGAGGGAGGTGGGGAGTCGTGGTGAATGGTGGGCGGGGCACCGGCAGCACCTAGTAGAGGACGACCGCCAGAGAGAGGGAGGCGACCCCGCGCCGCGTTCTCCTTGATGCGGATGTGGTCGGTTGGTGGCCGTTTTGCCAGATCCGGCCAGGGGTGGTGGAGGCGGGGCTCACCGGATCCGGCCACCGGCCGGCCTTGGATGTGGGCGTTGAAGACGGGGATCGATGGATCCATCCGGATCCGGGCAGGGCGGCGTTGTCTGTGGGGCGGCATCGGTGCGTGGTTGTGCGGGTCCCCGGCGGCGCAAGGTCGGATGGGGCGACGGCACGGGGGAGCAGGTGGGGCGGCGGCGCGGGGAAGCCGGTGGCGGGGAGGAGGAGGAGGAGTTGGGGAAGCGCCGAGCGGGAGGAGGAGGAGGCGGGGCCGCGACGGGCTGGAGGAGGAGGTGGGCTGGAGCCGGGCGGGAGGAGGAGGCAAGGCGGCGCCGGCCTGGAGGAGGAGGAGGCGGGGTGGCGCCGTCCTGTAGGAGGAGGGGGCGGCGCGGCGTGGGCCGTGACGAGGAGGGGGCGGGGCGGCGCCGGCCTGGAGGAGGAGGAGGCGGGCGGCGCGGGCCGTGAGTTGGATCAGGCGGGGCGCGTGGTGGGTTGGTGGATCGGGCGGGGCGCGGTGGGTTGGTGGATCGGGGCTGGGGCGTGGAGGAGGAAGGCGGAGCGGATCGGGGAGGAGTGGGGGAGGTGGACCGGTGGGGTGGGTTCTTTTTCCCTGTAAGTGTTCGGATCTTGTCGGATCGGTGTCGGTTAGGTGGGGTGTTAGCAGAATAAGAAAGTGGTGCGCAGAATAAGACTCTTAAGGGTGTTATCATAATAGACCCACCCTATATATATATATATATATGGCTTCTGCACAACATCTCCATTTGCATTATCAGTACATCCTACGCAGGTGAGTTAGGATGCACTTGATCCCAGGAAGGTATCTATCCTTCAAACCAGAGGAGTGCTTCAAACTAACAACAATACATAATATCCAATAAAAGAGGGTCATGCTACAAAGCAAATACATGGCTCGATCTAGATATCAGCACGAATCAAGTTGTGCATATTTCATTGGCATGAACCACATCGCCGCATGTCGGGTTTGCAAAAGCCATCCATTGCATGGAAGCTCGATGCCTTTCACACACTGAAGATTATCTGGCAACAAGTTGTGTCGACGGATCTCTGGATATGGTGATTCATGAAACCCATGGTATGATGTGTAAACACAGCCCCCCTCGCAAATGGAAGTTGCATAGCAAGTTAATCATCGCCGGTGATATGATCGATGATTGGTTGGATGATCGGATAATTGAGCCCGAGGAACAAGGAGTGGTTGCCGAGGCTGTAAACTGCCTCCAGTTGAATACGCCTGGCCCAACGGAGCTGGGATCTTTCTCGAACACGAAGCAGCCATAGCCATCAATGTCACGAACGCCCCATGAATTGTACTGCATGTGGTTTGATGTAATGGTTTGGTCAATTTGGTACGTGCGAATGAGCATCAAATGACCGCCGTGAGCTGAACGCGCGATAAACCACCACCCATCGGCTGGTATGATTCCAGGTCATGGAATCATGGAGGCCAGCGCATTTGCCTCTGCTGCAACAATTCTAATTGGAGACCAAAAGAACAAAAATAAACAATCATGTTCAGAGTATGTGTGGAATTAAGATTATTATAAACGTGACACATATCATAGATAGAGAATTGCAATGCCGGGGTCATAATCATACCCCAAGTTACAAAAATAAGCCAATGGCTTTCATATTCTAGCAATATGTCATGGTTCAAACATCATGTAACAATGAGAGGAAAACAGCTATGACTGCGCCTACTCATATTCTACCATAGCACTTACTACTACTGTTCTATATCAACTCTAAGAAATAACATGCGTTGTTATAAAAATCTTGTAAACAAGAGTAACATATAGCAATCATGATGTTATGCTCATAATATGTATTCTAACAATCATTAGATGCCAATTGTTCTCATATCAACTCTAACAATAACATGTGTGGTCATAAAAATCTAGGAAATGAGGAACATATAGCAATGATGTGGTTACAGACATGCTATGTATTTTAAATTTGTAACAAATGAATAGGCAGTCGTATTCATAAGGTAAAGATGAGATGAGATAGAACAATTACACGATGATAGATTCCACCAGTATAGGCAGCCAATCTGTGCGTCGACCGCGTAAACGATGCCATCGTGCACTATAGCATCAGACAGAAATGTTGCCTCAACAGGATTGATGATGAGCCATAACCATGTATGGCGACCGGATTCCAGATAGACTAATCCCATGTTGAACAAGGCATGAGCTTGTAATCCATGTAGTCTTCTGATGGTGTGGGAACTTCGCAGATTACAAGTTTATGCAAATAGAGGTCGATCCAAAAGCTTGACGCGTCTCATGCGTAGTAGGCAGGAGTGTCCGGCAGGACGCGAGGCTCGATGGCGGCGGTATCCAACGATGGAAGGGTGATCTCTCGCTAGGTGTAGATATCCATGAGATGCCACGGACTACCGGAGTGGTGGATGAGGATGATCCAGTTGGCCTTCATGCCCGCCCAGTAGTGGCCGCGCATGAAGGACAGCTGGACGGCTAGTGGTAGCATGTCGAGGGGCACCACGACAACCTCCGTAGGATCGTCAAGTCGATGTTCCGGGCCACTGCGAGATCAGGGCATCATCAAGCGGTGTCTTGAAAAGAGCCGGCCGGTTGCGACGAGTAGATGGTACAAAGACACCGAGCATGCGGCCGACAGACGGTCTTTGAGTAGGTCCATACGACTACAGATCTGCTCCAAGAGAACATCGGTGGGAATTCAATCGCGGCTCTGCTGTTAGTCGGTTCTGCCATTGGGGTTTTTGCCTGCGAGCAATGAGGAAGTGAATTCGAGCGGGCGGCGAAGAAGCTTCTCCTCGTGTGGCCGAGCAAAGGAGCGGGGATATGGTACGCGCGACTACCAAGGAAGATGGCGCGGGCGGGCGAGCAGTGAGCGGGGGTAAATGGTGTGTGGCCGACGATGGGGAAGAGAGGAGGAAGATGAGTGGAAGATGGGGAAGAAAGTGCATTAAATCTCAATTCTACTAGTACTACTACCAGGATATACTATCCTTCGGAGTGTAAATAGTTACACCGATGACATGTGGGTCTACCAGAAGAGGGCCCATATGTCAATTAATTGAAGACAGAGGTGCGTAGGCGTATTTGCGGAAGCGTGCTCTACTGGCAAACATGATGGCGATCTTGGGTAAGGCTGATTTAGTAACAACAACACGCTGGTTCAGCTTATTAATTACGTGTCCCATCTGCTGCTGCGTGTATTGTCACTTCACTGCGAAGACTAGTTGAATAGTTCTCTCTGACCGAGATGGGGAGTCATGGATCGCGAGGACTTCCTTTCTACAGTATCCCTATGCCTCTACTCTCACTTCACTCATTTTGCTTCGTACCTAGTCACTTGTTGAAATCTGTAGAAAGACAAATACTCCGTATTTGGGAACAGAGGGAGGCTTTTACTCCATATTTAGGAACAGAGGGAGTATCGCCATATGGAAGGAACAGAGGAAGCTTAAAATATGAACATGTCAATGGGAGGGAGGAAGCCCCATGCATGCATGCATGCATGCAACATGCAACACTCACACGTACACATGGACGCACGCACCACTCACGCACCCATGCGGCACACAGCACACGACGCAACACACACGCTCACGCTCAAGTGCTCAACCTACTCCCTACGTCCTTGAAAGACTCTACATTTAGAGATTTACACATTGACCAGGGCATAATTAATGCCCAAGCAGACTTATGTGTGCATGCGACCATTGAGAGAAGAAGATTAAATGAAGGCTGTTGCATGCTGTAATTAAGGATAGACATGTAGCCTATACCTATAGCACAAGTTGGTGCATTAGTCAATCAATATCGATTTAGATTAAAGGCTAAATGCATTGGAAGTGTAGATGTACATTACTACACTCTTTGTTTTATAGTTGATGTACACTATTTGTTAGAAGACCAAGGGAGTACACGTGTATGCACTCACATATCCAGCCAGGGCGGTTCGCGCGCAAGGGTTGGACTCGTGTCGCGCCTGCGTAAAGTTTTGTTTAACTGATTTCTTTGCTCGCTTAACTGACGGTGGGACCCAGAAACCAGGTGACAATTTAACCAGTCAACAAAGTGCCAGGTCGACTATGTGGCCGGTCAGTAGGGTGCAATACGGTGCTCTACGATGAGCTAGTGATCGTATAATCACCACCAAAACTATATATAGTGACCGTAAAGAGCGTATTGTTACATATGTTGACCACTAGTGTATTTTTCTCGTTTCAAATTAAGCCATATTAATCGGAAAGGAGGCAATATGGACTACTAGTACAAGTACTGCTTTGATGTGTCCCGTCAACTCACCGAACGAGGAGAAGCTTGCTTACTACGCCTCTCCCTCGCCCACGCGCGCGGTGGTTCGCAGGACGATGAGAGGGTTTTGACTACAGCGCGCTCTCCCTCTCCCTCTCCCTCGCCCTCGCCCTCGCCCTTGCGGTGGACGTGCAGAAGTTCAATCGGTGTCAGATTGCCAGAAGCATATTGTATTGTAGTATCATCATTGTTGGACCTTCCGAAGAGGCGAAGAGCCAAGTGCAAGGTTCACACGAGTACGAACTATTGAACCTCCCGAAGAGGCAAAGAGCCAAGCGCAAGGTTTTATAGGAGTTTTCGTCCTAGTAGGAGTGTACTACAACTATAGCGAACGATGCTACTGTATGATGCCGCCACGTCACGTATATCCAAAGTTGTGCAACCTTTTTTTTCTCAAAGAGCGTGTTGGAGTCCGTGCACAACCACACAAGTTGCACGTACACATAACACATTTACTAGTAATAAATTCTAAAGGAAAAATGCCAGTATGCCACACAAGTTCATCTCCAATTCATGTGATAAATTTGTCCACGACTAGTCTACATATATTCACAGCGCTACCGTTCACAATTTCCATACTCCACTTACACGTTATAGATGGGCTACATGTCCTCCTCCAGGTTCGATCTGTGTGTTCTTCATGGATGGCACGATCCATAGAGCTGGGCAACGGGAATCATTGTCGTTGCTTTCTAGTCCGGTTCCGCACGATGGAGACTCATCCAAGCTGAAGCGGCATAAATCAAGGATAGCGTGTCCCAGCATGTCGTTCATCCGGCGGTGCGCACTGAAGACACAACCATGCTTAATGAACGGCAGGCCTTCCATGTCGTGCACGGAAGGTGGCATCCGCTTCACAATGGGGTAGATGTCCCCGATGAAAAGCGAGTACTCTCCAAGAGTGTTCATCGGCACCCACGTAGCATCACGGGGGTCGAACTCGGCGCCGTTCATATGGTACACGCGGCATCCCGGATCTGGACACATGGTGACGTACATAGTCAAGGTCCATGCATAATAATGTTGTGCTCAAATATGGCGGTCGATATCTTGTGCAGCAAATAGTACTACTCCGGTATAGAGGAAGTAAAATAACGGCTTATTATATATAGCCACTCTTGGCTACATGGATGAGATAGTAAGACATGGAAAAACAAAAATGGTGGCAGCTAGTGGGTTCAAGTCTTCAAGGGCCTAGCTAGCTATACGCGTCCTCCAAGGTAAAAAGTACTCCTACTAGTACAACTACTAAGTATACTACTAGTACAACAATGAAAGAGAAGGCGAGAGGATTAAAAAATGGAATACCTGGGTAGATGGTGACGGTCCGGTCATGGTAGATCGTGTGACCATGTTGCACGTCAGTGGTACCATGGGTAACGACTACTAAGATAGTTGATCCCAATATGCCAAAGTCAGCTACAAGGTTCCAGGTTATACCGAATCACGGATGCAAATGCACTTCCAGGATTGGCGATCTTATTTTGATCGGGGGATGACTGGTCCCTGCAAAATAATGGAGTACCGTTAGAGATGCAAATGATGGTTTGTGCATTCGGTTTGTAATCTCCCGTACCGTAGGATGGCAACCAGATGAAACAAGTCCCCTGGCTTGTCACCGCGAAGATGCGGCCTAGATGGCGCACGGCGTCTTCAAACGTGTAGGGTTACAAATCTGCCGCCGCCAACATGCGCCAACCTCAGCCGTTACTGCCTCTTGCATTGATGGCAATCCTTATGTCGAACACCGCGATGAGATAGTAATCGTCGTAGTCGCATCGCTTTGTCGGCGGGTCCGCAACTGCTTTCTTCTTCAATCTCATGTAGGCATCATCATACGTATCAAGCCCAGCCAGTCCGGAAGGCCGATCCCAATGGTGGAGAAGGGGTCTACCGGAACGGCCGCACTGCTGTGGATGTTGTGCAAAATGATGGTGGTATCCGGCCAAAGTATGCAAGCCAATCTTCGTTGGCACCAACCCAGACCTATATATAAGACGGTGGGCAGCGGAGAAATTACGAGATGGAAATGGAATAACTAAGTACTACATGATCAAACTCCATTCTTGACCGCTCATCGGACAAAATCCGACTACCTCTCAACGTCGGCAACTCTAGCGGAGTCAACGTGCAACCATGGCGGGAGGCGGTGGACTATTGAAGGATTGTCCCATAGAAGAACCTTCTCCTCGAGGACGCATGGAAGACCAACAAGCATTGCCTTTTCCCAAGCCTGTTTAAGCAGCGTCTTGAAAAAGTTGGTGCAGGAAGCACCGAGTCTTGCGGCGGTGAGGACGTTGGAGTGGCATGCGATTTCTCCCAGAGGATCGTCGTCCAAGGTCTCCCAACCCCGACGAGGAGGAGAACCGCCTGGCGAATCGATGGGAGCAGCGACGAACTGCCTTCTCTTCGGGGGGAGGGGAATTGGCGAGGAGGAGATAAGAGCGTAGTAACCGAGGGCCTCGTCCCTTCCAACTGTAGATCGTTCCTCAGCGAAGGCGTGAGGCTATTATTTACTACTAGTACTAGCATTATGGAACGTTATGGGATTGCATTATACTGTAAATAATAGCACTAGTAAGAAATTTTTGGCACTAGGTAGTAGTTTTTGGCGTGGATTAAGAAATTTTGGGTATGTTTTGCCATTTTTTGTTCACGCCAACTAGTGTCAAAAAAACGTCTTACATTATGTGACGGAGATGCGATTGCATCTTGTAGCAAGATACTAGTACTACTTTTCTCAACTAGTAGTGCGATGTCTTGTTCTTCTAGTCTAGTCTAGTATAGTGCACCAGTTTTGAACACTTGAATCTCGGGGCCAAGGAGCTACAGGTTGGAAGTGGAGGGTACTCTCGTTCTCTAGAACCATTGTTGTACTATCAATGCAGGGAAAGTACATCTGCGTAGTGGCCTAGTGGGTACTCTCGGTGCTCTATTCAGCCGCTCCTCTCACGTAGCTGGCCTACTCAGCCGCTCCTCTCACGCACACACTAGCACTGTTTATCGCTGTGATTCTTGAGGCGAGAACATTTGAGTTATTTGGTACAACGAGACTAGGCTTTTCGCTTCCATTCGTGGAGGTGTAATGGATCTCGTCGCTATGTTAATAGTTCCTTCTTTATGAATGAGATGATGCAAAGCTTTTGCCTCCATTTCAAAAAAACACGTCAAGAGAAATTTCTTTTATAGTAGAGCCAATAATGGAGAGAAGTCCATGCGTGCAACGCCACAAGCTACAGAGTAGTAGTAGAGAACTTTACGTACAGAGCCAAATTGCACAGTTCCCAATGCCCTGCCAGGCTTTTCCGGCTCCTTGGGCTTAATTGGGAGGCGCTAGTTTAAATATGCTACTAGCTGATGAGGAAGCTGCAAGCGAGGTGTGACTAGGGCGAGCACGCAAGCCACGGGATGCTAGGAAGGAAAACCCGTTCACGTGGCTAGGCTATCCCGTGCATCCAGATTGTGGGGCCGCATGTCCGTTTGACTTCAAAACTCAAACTACCCGTGTAAAATATTGGCTCGCAGCGAAGTGTAGTAGTATTATTTTTTTAAAGGCCGCCGTTCGTTCGGCCGGAATTGAACCCACAAAACGAGGTATACACTCCCGCGACCACTAGTAGTACTCGCTGGAGTACAACGCAACCTAGAATCGCCTTTTTCGCTAGTAGTACGTACATTGTTCCTTACAAGAAACCCCTAATAATGCAAGAAACCACTAAAATGCCAAGAAACTACTACCACTTGCATACGTGGCAGACTTAAGATAAGACTACCTTATCAACCATTGTACATGCTCTTACCAACCAGCCCTACCAAGAAACGACTACTCTACAAAGTGCCATTATAGTCACGTTTCAACCCATGGCCCTGTTTGGATACATTTGTTGTCAATCTAACCCTGCCATCCAAACACCACTTTGGTTAGAGTTAGTTCAGGGTTAGAATCTAACTCGAACCTCTGACAGGGCCCATGTCTCCCATTAAGTAAACGCCTTCTATTAAATGGGCGTTATGACTTGTGGGACCTACATGTCGGTCTGCACAAAAATCCCGAGTGACCTCCTACCTCCGGCCGTCCACCTAGTCATCCTCGGCCATGGACGCCTTGACTACCGCCGGCGAAGGTGAGGTCAAAACCGCGGTGGTGCGGAGCCCATGTCGTGGCAGCCAGGATGCTGACTCCGTCCGGCGCTTCATGACGCTAGCTAGCCAAGATAGCTCCGATCCATTGCTTATGCGCAACGTTTGCTAGCTAGATTAGCGCAGCGTATGGCGGCTTTCTCGGGCGCCTCGCTAAGGCCAGCCATCGGCTAGGTGCAAAGGCCAGCGGTGGCTTGCTCGCTCGTGAGTCACGCTTTCGGGCCAGCCAACCCGTCTGCGGAGGAGGTAGCGGCGTCCGGCCCATCTAGCGGAGCGGCGGCCAACTCGCTCGTCACCGGCACCACCGACGAACACGCATCAGTATTGTTTGAAGTAATGTTCAGGAAAAATAATGATTTAAGGGGGAATAACAAGATAGAAGGTCAGATGTGGGTCCCTCGTGCAAACAATCAAACAAAATGTGTTGGTTTAAGCTGCCTCGTCAGCACGGACGTGTGGGCCAACCCTATCATAAATGGGTTTAAACAAACCTAATCTGTAGGAGTACTAGGTAGTAGTTTTTGGCGTGGATTAAGAAATTTTGGGTATGTTTTTGCTATTTTTGTATAATAGATTCTTCCTAGGGCTGGTTGAAAGTGGTAGTTTTTTGTTAAATACTCTACATATTGTAAGTAGGAGTGAAAGTTAAGATTTGGAAGCCAATAAGCAAGGCTAGTTACATATACCACTACAAGAAATATGTCAACTTATGACCATCACTATTGGTCACTGAATGGTCACAAATTTCCATTTATGACCCTTTTGTGACCAAAAACATAAGGTCAAAAGCTGGGCGTCGTAAACTGACTATAGCGACCTTTCTTCTGGAATGGTCGCATAGCGTTTATGACCAAAAAAATTAAATAGATTTAACGACCAACTGTTTTGGTCACTAGCAATCCGACCACACCACGTCGGATCCACCGTGGCAAGTCGACGTGGCAGACTTACGACCAAATGAAAAGGTCGTAAAATAGAATCAGCCCGGTCCATTTCAGCCGTCTTGATGGGCCAAGCCCAATAATTCAGCCCATTTAATTGTTTTTCTCTTTATTTTGCTTATCTGCATGAGCCTGGCCCAATAATTTGGCCTTCTATTTTCTAGGAATGGAGCCTTTTTCTGATGATTTTTTTATATTCCACTATTGTTTTGGGCCACAGCCTTTTTAGTCTAGTTCGAATTTGGGCCTCGGCCTTTTTATTTTCTGTTATGCAGCCTTTTATATTTTTTTTCTTACAGTCATTTCTTTTTTTAGGCCCAAGCCTTTTTGGTCTAATTCTTGTTTGGGCCTTGGCCTTTTTAGAGCCCAGGTTCTCATTTTGCATAACTATAAACAGAAAGGCCCAGGTGCACAAGTGATCCACAAGCCCAGGTGCACAAGTGATCGACATAACTTCACAGAAAATAAACAAAATGATCCACATAACTTCACAGAAAGGCCCAGGTTCACAAGTGATCACATAACTTTACAGGATCCATGTGCTCTAGTTTAAACAGCAAAATGCAACAAAATGCAACAGCTCTCAGCTCAGCTCCCAGGTTCACAGGTTCAAAATGCAACAACTACCTTAGCTCAAAGACAAAGAGGTTCATAGCAAAGCCATCAAACTACCTTAGCTCCAAAGAGAGCCATCAAGTGGGCTAACTTCTCTTCCTGTTCTTGAGACTTCTTGCGGAGCAGCTCAAGTTCCTTGTCGCGTGCAGCTTCAGATTCTTCCGCCTTCATCTTGATTGCCGCCAATTCTTCTTGCACCAGTTCAGCTTGAAGCTCGGACCTCTCCAGCTTCTGCTCAAGGTCACGAACATGAGCAGCAACTATGCCGGAGTTGTTCCTAGATGACTTGAGCCCAACATTCCTGAGTAATGTGCTTTCCTTTTCTTTGGTCTTGAGGACTTGTTCGACAATTTCAACAGCAGACTTTGGCTCCTCACCTTCTGGTACCGGCGCTTCCTTCATTTTTTCCATCTCAAGCTAGCATATGGAGGAAAATGATAGGCATTAGTGGGAGATCTATTTCACATTTTGCAAACCAAACCAAGCGAGAGAAACCAAACCAGCACACAAATGGATTATTTGAAGTAATCAAACCAAAGACACAAAGTCTATACAAGAAGATGATGACTAGTGACACGAGACATGCAATTGGAACAATATGATCACTTCATTAAGCCTAGAATGGTGGTTCTATATAAGATGGCTTCCCGAGTGAGACGATCATCAAACTAACATTCAGATCAAATTTCATCATATCATAAAAATGCATCAAATAGCTACTGACAAGTTCGATATCTTTGTTGAACTATCAAACAACATCAAAGCATGGAACATAGCATGTGTTCTTGGTGGCTCCGAGTCAAACAACATCAAATCATCAAAGCTTCAAAATTTGGTGTGAATCAAACAGGCAAAGCATGGAGTGACTTACTATAGCAGTCTTGGTAGCTCCGAAAACCCGTGCTTCTTCTTTGTTGTGGGTGGCCTTAAACAAGTCAATCGCAGACAGCTCCTCACCCTTACGCTCTTCTTTCTGAAATGTTTTTCAACAAAAATCAAAATGTTATTCAGCAAGAATGAGAAATGTTATTCAATGAGGAACCAAAGGTAAGGTCTCTAGAGAAGAGTTCTCACAGTGGCAAAAATGTGTGCTGTGTAGTGCCTGGAACCAGTTCTTTGATTGTACACGACTTTTTGTCGATTCATCTTGTTCGACAAATAGGTTTTCTACAAAAAAAGCATACTGTCAGCATGATCTAGCACTAGCATATCATGTGCAGAACATCAAGCGTCAAACAAAGCAGAGACAAACCTTGTGTCTTGGGGTAGACCACATCTCCACCAGAGCTTGCCATTCACCATCCGTTAGATTAGGCATCGGAGACTTAATGCTGACTTTATTTGCGGCTACGGTATCAAAATACTTCTTCTTGATCTGATGGCGTCTGTTCTTTGAATATTTCTGCAGAATATCTTTGCACGAGGTCTTGATGGTCTCCGAGTCCGTGTTCATCTCAAAATTTGCGTACCAAGATAGCAAACAAGGTAGGAACAATATTAGTGATCATGCATAGGTGTAACAGAAAATAGATAGAACATTAACTATGAAACAAGTAGCTTAAAGCAACTTTTCCAATGTAGTTCTCCAATAGACTAGCATTTTTTTTGTATAGCTTGAAGTGAGGAAGAACCGGAAGATGGCTTTTTGCAACGAGTCCACACTCAGAAGCAAGCTTTGCTTTGCCTGCGAGAGGCTTCTCTCGACGAATCATCCCTTCGGCAATTTGGATAGGCACCTTGCTACCAAGCGACTTGGTGATCCTCTCTAGCCCTCTGCCCTTCCTAAGTCTAGTCTTGGGAGTCATTGCATCTGAAAATGAAACTGAACTCATAAATTAGAATAGAAATCGACAAATGCGAGGAATCAACAAAAGCATACATGATCATTCCATTTGGAAAATGCACTAGTAAAAGATAGCATTGCAAAGGTCAACTTGCACGATTGAAGCACAAGCTTTGTTCTTCTTCATTGATGACAGCGTTCCTGTCAATAGAAGGTGCAACAGGGCTGAGGTCTGTGTGGACAGTGCCTGCTTCATCAATGCAGATGGTTCCTGCTTCATCTAGGCAGACAGTGCCATTTCCATCCATGCTGAGAGTGGTTCCTTCATCGATGGGCGGCAACTCATCACCCGTTTGCACCGAGGTCTGAGAGTCCATGAGCAGCATACTTTCCTGATGGTCCGTCGCAGTCGCCATCCTTTCTTTCTGCCTTGTGACTCTATCAAGGGCAGGTTCATCAGGTTCCAGGATCCTCTTTTTTTGTCCTGGAGCTGGGGCCATCACCCTTCCTGGAGGCATTGCAGGAGATGTTTCTGAGCTCTTGTGCTTCTTCTTTGTTGTCTTCTTAACACTGAGCCTCTTTGTCCTAGATTCCTTGATTGCCTCGTATAAACAGCATGGAAAAAAGCATTAGATCACAAGAGAAATATGTGACCACAAGGAATAACATAGAATAACAGAACCCCAACCCTCCAAGCAAGACAGAGTTTGCACCTTAACAATCCTGTTGACTACAACATCATCCACTTCCTCTCCATCAATAACTTCATCCTCCTTAGGATTGTACTATGGGTCATCATTGATAACTCCACTACCCTCTTGAACCTCATCACTTCTACCTTCTTGTACACCATTTGTTTTCCTAACCATCGACGCTATTGCACCGATGCCAAGGGACTGGAACATCCGATTGTTCCTCATGATATTTCTAGCCCTAACCTTCTCGTACTCGGTGAGAGGCTCTTCTTTGCATGATACAGGAAACATAACTATTAGGTGAATGTTTGGAATGCATGGACAGGCAGCCAAACATATCTTATGAAATTTTATTATCATTTAATCCTAGTTATTCAGGTAAGGAAGACTAACGACACCACAGACACAATTAAGCCTTTTATTCAGATTAAAAGAATACATTTCACTTAGCATATTAAGACACAGATTTTATGAAATCGGCCACAAGGAGCAAGTTGCATACCAACAGTTGGCCTCATGCTTGACCTTGTCCTCCTTGCCATGGATGATCTTGAGGTGGTGCTTGCAAAATAGAATAAACAACAATCGAGATACAACAGGGATAAAGTAAAATGATGCACTTGTATCAATAAAGGAAAGCATTTGGACCATCATGCACATACATGTAATACATGTGAAACAAACTTGATGGATAAACAATACGGTGATCTAGTGTTATTAATTAAGAAAACATGTAAGTGCACCAAACAAGCATGCATGTACACTAGGAGCAAGTAAGCAAAGTGCATAAGTGCTACTAATACAAGCAAGCAAGCAAAGTGCTCTTGATAGAAACAAGCAAGCAAAGTGCTACTGATAGAAACAAGCAAGCAATGAAGGAAAATGAAGAGAAGGAAGCAAGTACTATTGATACAAACCCTAATTAATAAGCAATCAAGTAGATTCTTCTCCAAGTGCTAGTGATACAAGCAAGTAATGCTGATGGAAACCCTAATTAAGCATGTATGCCAGCAAGCAACATGTATGCTAGCAAGCAAGCAACATGAACTAGTGAATTGGTGTCATGTACACATGCTTAGACAGTCTGACAGGAAGCTAGACGAGTATATCATGAGGACCTTCAAAACAACTAGATGTTGCCCTGGTAAAGCATGAAACAACTATACTTGCGGAAGTACAAAAGCAGATGAAAAAACTATACTCAACTATTGATTATGCTTTGTCTCTACACACCAAAAATGGCTCTGAGACTAGATGACACAAGTTAAGACATTTTAACAATTAGAATCAACCTTGTATATTACAGCAATCAAAATTATCTAGCACCAATCTAGTATATATTAAAACTAGTCATCTTGCCTTAACACAAAGAGGAATTCCAATACCACAATAAGTACTAAGCATTCCCGTGTTCACTTTGGAAAGAAGAACACAAGCTTCATGCACATATCGTGAAATAAGAACACTGCTACAAACCCCGGTGGTGCTCGATAGCAAAGTGCTACAAGCAATCAAGTACATGTTCATACTAACCCAAGTTGCAAGCAAGCAAAGTGCATAATACAAGAAAGCAAGCATGGAAAGTGCTACCGATAGAAACAAGCATAGTGCTACCGACAAAGAACAAGCAAACAAGGAAGGAAATTGAAGGGCAACAAACAAGAAAGTACTGTTGATACAAACAAGGAAGCAAGTAGCTTCTTTTCGAAGTGCTGTTGGAAACCTAATTCACCATCTATGCTAGCTGAGTAATTGAACCATACACAAGCAAGTACTGATACAAGCACCATCAACCAGACATCATCCACTTCCCCATCCATCCCCATCTGCAGCCTCGCCGTGAGGGAGGGAGATCCGGTCGAAACCCGACAGAATCACACCTTGCTTGTCTCCCCTGCAGCCTCATTGGCTCCGCTTGACTCTTCTTCTCCGACCCAGCCCAACCCTCTTCTCCACTCCAAGGCTGCTGTTGATCCCCTAAAATCATCCACTTCCCCATCCATCCCCATCCCTAAAATCATGAACCCTAAACCATGAAGCGAACCAAACGAACCACCAGGAGGTCCATGAACTAGAGGGAGATCATGAACTAGAGGACCAAACGAATCACGAACCACCACGACCCCATGAACCCTAACCCTAACCCCATGAACTAGAGGGAGATCATCCCCATGCAACAATAAACGAACCACCCAAACCCTAGAATATCCTAACCCATGAGGGGGATCTACTAGAGGGGAGATGGATCCACCAGAGGGGAGGTGGATCCACAAGAGGAGGGGAGATGGATCAAGGGGAGAAGTACCTAGGGGGAGATGATGTTGACGATGCAGCGGTGGTCGTCGTCGATGTAGCCGCCGTCGTCGTTGATGTAGTCGATGTGGCCGCCGTCATCGTCGATGTAGTCCGCGGCACGGAGGAGGGGAGGGAGTGGGAGCGGGGCGTGTGAGGTGGAGGTGCGGGGCGGAGCAGTGGAGGGGCGGCGCTATGGTGGAGAGGAGAGGCGGCGCTATGGTGGGGAGGTGGGAAGCAGGGAGGGAGAAGCTAGGGTTCGTCGGGGAGAGGGGAGGGGAATGGGGAAATTTTGGGAGGGGAGGGGAGGGGATCCCGCGTGTTAGTGGGAGAGGGAGTGGTGGGTCCTGCCTGGTAGTGGGAGAGGGAGTGGAGGGAAATTTTGGGAGAGGGAAATTTTGGTGGAGGGAAAATTTTGGTGTGGGAGGAAATCCTTTTGGGTTTGGGTGTACAAAAAAATAGGGTTTTTTTGTAAACTTTGTAGAAATCATGGTTAAAATCATACCGAGTAGCTCAAGAAAACGCCGGTATTGCAAGTTTAGTATTTTTACTAGTTGGTAGGCCACATTTGATGATGTGACACGGAGGTCTCCCATTTTTTTGATTTTTTTTTAATTTTTTACGGTGTTTTCAAAAACCGGCCGATTTCGTCGCGGCGACCGTCCGTGGCTAGGGTTTGAGCCGTGCAAATCTGTTGTCGATTCTGTGATGGAATGCCTACCTGTGAAGCTAAAAAGCATTATTAGTGAAAATAACGGGCAAGCTATGGAGGACCCGCAGTTCAAATTCCAGTCGGTTCCAACTGAATCGGCCGAAGGTGGTCCGAATTGCCGGGAGTAGCTACGAGGGTCGGAAATGCATGCCTTTTGGCGACCGTCCGTAAAATAGGGTCTACTTTGAGATAGACATGGAATGGCGCCGTTTGGGGTGCCCTCCTTGTAGCCGCTTCACGAAAACGCATGTCTTTTGCATTCAAAAAATGAAAACGGTTTTTTGTTAAACAAGTTGGAACCTTGCTTTGGCAACATTGTTTGCCATCACAAGACGGAGGCATGCGCCCAATTTGGGCATATTATCGTAAACTATTCAACGGATGCGGCCATATCATTGCTAGTTTGGCTTGAAAGGCATGAATCTTAGATTCGTGGTAGGTCGTTTTTAGAACACTTTTTCAAGAAAACGCCGGTATTGCAAGTTTAGTATTTTTGTTAGTTGGTAGGCCACATTTGATGATGTGACGCGGAGGTCTCCCATTTTTTTGATTTTGTTTGAATTTTTTACGGTGTTTTTAAAAACCGGCCGATTTCGTCGCGGCGACCATCCGTGGCTAGGGTTTGAGCCGTGCAAATCTGTTGTCGATTCTGTGATGGAATGCCTACCTGTGAAGCTAAAAAGCATTTTTAGTGAAAATAACGGGCAAGCTATGGAGGACCCAGAAGTTCAAATTCCCGGTTCCAAATTGAATCGGCTGAAGGTGGTCCGAATTGCCAGGAGTAGCTACGAGGGTCGGAAATGCATGCTTTTTGGTGACCGTCCGTAAAATAGGGTCTACTTTGAGATAGACATGGAATGGCGTCGTTTGGGGTGCCCCTCCTTGTAGCCGCTTCACGAAAAACACATGTCTTTTGCATTCAAAAAATGAAAAACGGTTTTTTTAAACAAGTTGGAACCTCGCTTTGGCAACATTGTTTGCCATCACAAGACGGAGGCATGCGCCCAATTTGGGCATATTATCAGAAACTATTCAACGGATGCGGCCATATCATTGCTAGTTTGGCTTGAAAGGCATGAATCTTCGTTCGTGGTAGGTCGTTTTTTAGAACACTTTTTCAAGAAAACGCCGGTATTGCAAGTTTAGTATTTTTGCTAGTTGGTAGGCCACATTTGATGATGTGACACGGAGGTCTCCCATTTTTTTGATTTTTTTTGAATTTTTTACGGTGTTTTCAAAAACCGGCCGATTTCGTCGCGGCGACCGTCCGTGGCTAGAGTTTGAGCCGTGCAAATCTGTTGTCGATTCTGTGATGGAATGCCTAACAGTGAAGCTAAAAGGCATTTTTAGTGAAAATAACGGGCAAGCTATGGAGGACCCGCAGTTCAAATTCCAAATGGTTCCAAATGAATCGGCGAAGGTGGTCCGAATTGCCGGGAGTAGCTACGAGGGCCTGGAAATGCATGCTTTTTGGCGACCGTCAAGTAAAATAGGGTCTACTTTGAGATAGACATGGAATGGCGCCGTTTGGGGTGCCCCTCCTTGTAGCCGCTTCACGAAAAACGCATGTCTTTTGCATTCAAAAATGAAAACGGTTTTTGAATTTTTACGGTGTTTTCAAAAACCGGCGGATTTAGTCACGGCGGTCGTCCGTGGCTAGGGTTCGAGTCATCTTTTTGGCATTCAAAAAATGAAACTTATATTGTTTCATACAGGAGCATGCACAAAAACCCATAATTTTATCTTTCATCCATGAGCATGCATAAAAAGTTTCAATTCCCATCAATTACCAAACTGAATATTCATTTTTAAAAACATGACTTGTTTAGATGACACTGTCATACAGCATCCACGAGCATGCACAAAATTAAACCTGACATACTTAACATTGACATGTTCATATTACACTAACAAGCTTAAACCTAACATGCTGAACACCTTCTTAACATCTTCACTCCTCCTTCTTCTCCTTCATCAACTTTGATGCGCCAGAGTGGCGTAATCCCAACGCGGATGTACTCCTCTACCACAATTGGCATGGTCCTGTCGCCAAGTTGTGGGATTGCAGGCGCCGCCACCATCGCGAGGTCTTCGTCCGCCACCACCATAGCAAGGTCGTCGTCCGCCACCACCATAGCAAGGTCGTCGTCCGCCACCACCATAGCAAGGTCGTCATCCGCCACCACCATAGCAGGGTCGTCGTCAGCCACCACCATAGCATGTTCGTCGTCATCCAGAATAGGCTGCTCCTCATCATCCCCGCTCTGCTCGTCATCCCCGCTCTGCTCCTCGTCGTCATCCCCGCTCTGCTCCTCGTCATCCCCGCTGCTGCTCCCATTGCCTGGCCAAATGCAACAAAGTGTGAACATGGTGTTGTCGTCGTGCAGGTAGAGGAAGCCAAAAGGACAGGAAGAAGAGAGGCAGAGAGCTTACTGGCATCGTCGTCGTGCTGGTAGTACATGCGGCACATGGTGTTGTCGAACATCTTCACGGTGAACATGGCGTCGCCGTCCTAGCGGAAGAGAAGGAAGTACCCGAGCTTTAGCTCATGGGCGCGGGCGAAATGCTCCCAGCCGGGCCCTAGGTACATGTGGCCTTCACCATCAAACACCACCAACACTTCCCACAGCCTTTGAAGCCCGTTGCCGGCCTCCTGCAGCTTCACTTTGTGGGGCTCACGGCCGGCGAGCATCTTCGCAAACTTGTCAGGCAGCCTCTGCAGCGAGGGTCAAGCAATGGTTCATTGTGGCAATTAAGCACTAGACAGCAGAGTGATGATAAAGAAATGAGTGATGATAAACACCATGTAGAACTCGAAACCTTCCAAGCCAGCCATCTCACTTATCTGAAAAGCAGCATTGTAAATTAAACAAGCACATCAACATCAATAGCATAGTAAACTAACACTAAAACAAGCACATCAACATCAACAAAGAATAGCAACATCATCAGTGACCACCAACAAAGCAACAACACTAAAATCTACTATAAATTCACGTAACCATATCTACTATAAATTGACCAGAACCATATCTATTATAAATGGACCAATAGTGTACAGCAAAACAACAGTTTCAATATTACACAAGAAAGAAGTCTCAAGTTTATCAAGCACAGCAAAACAACAGTGTGACTGAAGAAAATTATAGCAGGAAATACTTCATGCATCGTCAATAGAACCATACAGAATTTTTATGATGCCTCCAGTTTCTCAAGATAAAACTAGCAGCATCCAACATGCTTTGGCATTCATCTCTTGATCACAAAATAAACCATACAGAATTCCACAAAAAAAATTCAGAGACCACAGCCCATGATTCTAGGCAAAATAAACAACAATGTGTATAGAGACAAGCTTCTTTTCCACTTAATATTCAGAATATGCCAGATACACCCAAGGACAAACATGCATTACAACTTATCTTAAGAGAATTAACTACTGTACAAATGCAGTTCATACTAGATCCACTAACAGAGCATACCTAGTATGCATAACAAATACTAGATTCTCAAACCCTAGAGCAGAAGAGAAAGGAGAGAGGATATGAAGCGGATGGCTTACCGCATGGAGTCCGAGAAGAAGTGGTCGCTGGCGAGGGCAAGCTGCTTGGGAGGCGCCGGACCAGCAGAGGCGCCTGGGAGGCGTCGCCACACCCTAAAACATCCTAATCAAACCCTAATCCGTGGCAAGAGAACCCTAATCTATCATAACAGCAGATAGGAAGAGGAAGAGGAAGCGGATTCATACCCACGGTGACGGAGAGTCGGCGACAGAGAGAAAGAAGCCGGTGGCGGCGGAGAGGAGGAGTGGATAGGAGGAGTGGAGAGGGGGAGTGGGGAAAAGAGTGGATAGGAGGAGGAGCGGGCCAAATTGTCAGCGAGTTGTTTGATACATTGAAAAGGCTGGGCATAGAGTACAAAACCAGCAACCTCTTCCTAGCCCAGTGGTAGAAACATAGTGAAACAAGCGTATGGTCGTGGGTTCGAGTCCCCGCTGGCGCATATCTTTTTGCTCACAATGAAATGGGTTAAAATAGCGCAAAATTCAGTTAAAATTCAGTTCAAATAGCGCAAAATTCAGTTAAAATTCAGTTGAAGCAAACTGGTCCACTTGTCAGCGAGTGGGTCGAGTGGCCCACTTGTCAGCGAGGTATGTGTTAAATACTTGCCTGGTTTAACAATTTGAAAAGAGATGGCATAGAGTAGATGATCAGTAGCCTCTTCCTAGCCCAGTGGTACAAACACAGTGAAACGAGCGCACGGTCGTGGGTTCGAGTCCAGCCAAGCATATTTTTTTGCAAAATTCAGTTGCTCTGACCAAAACATCTTCAGTTCAAAAAAACATGAATTAAATATCTTCAGTTCTGAAACTTGAACTAAAAATCTTCAGTTCAAAACTACTAAATGATCACAAAAACAACCAAAAACTACACCTTCTACAACATGTGCTAAACAAAACTTGAACTAAACATATTCTGTCTGATCATTTTGCAATGTTTTGCATCACAACCAAAAAGCGACATACCTTTCACATAAAGATCACATCTTCAGTTCACCAAAACAGCATCACATCACAACCAAAAACTACATCAGGATCATCTGCTACAACCATAAGTCTCATTGATATCCAAAATGCACAACCATCGGATCACATCCAAAATGTGTTTTGCATCCAAAATGTGTTTTGCATCCAAAATGCTTACAAAATACTACAACCATCAGGATCACATCAAATGCTTACACAAGGAAATCAAATGTTTTGCATTTTGCATCAACATTTTGTCACATGATCACACCACTACAACCATCAGGATCTTCAAGCATTTTGCTACCTGGAGATAATTGTAGTGCATCAGGATCACCATGCATATGCACAAGAAGGAAAACTACAGAGAGTTAAAAGGATCACCAAGGAGACCAAATTTACCTTCATGTCCATTCGCTACTCATCGTCGTCGATACGAAAACAAGGAACTCTATGCCCACTCCTATTTTCCTCATCATCACTACAATATTGCAGCATAGTATGATCAGTCCAGTTTTCCTCATCCTCGCTTTCATGTCCATCCTGTACCACCTTTCTTCTTTTCTTGACTGTTGCAGCACCAACGATCACACGTTCCCGGTCCCTTCGCACTCTTCTTTGCACCGGAACTTCCATAGAGTCATCATCAGCTTGCAACGGAACTTCCAGAGAGTCATCATCTTGGTATGTTAGTCCACCATCACGGGGCCCTTTTTCCACTTCAGTTTCAGCCACACTCCACAAGTGTTTGTGCTGAAAGTTTTGCACAACTTCGCCATTTTCCGTGCAAAAGAGTGTCCGGCGAGATAAAACACCATTGTTGCTTGTGTTGTTAGAATAAAGGGATCACTCTTATACCAGCACCTTGCAGTGTTGATGCTTTTGAAGTGGCCATCATATTTGACAAAAGATTCTCTCCTCTTCTTGCTACCAAGCTCAAACCAGTAACAGCGAAATAAGACAACCGAGCGATGGATGCCTCCACTAGAGTTGTACTCCAACTCTACGATGCTTCTCAACTGACCATAGAAGTCAATGATCTCACCAACATGTGACCCCTCAAAGGACGATTCCACTATTACATGTCTTCCTTTTTTCCTCGCGGTCAACGGTGTGGTACGGACATTGTCGACAATGCATGCTGAATACACTCTCACCGCTTATCCGGTAAGCATGCCAAAGCAAATAGATCATCAACGACCTTCTTCTCCTCATGCAACTTTCCAATCTGCACAAATAAACCATTTAGCAAACAGTGGTATTTAACAATGGGTGAATAACACAGAAAACATAAAACATGTGGCTAAAGATCTCATATGATTCTTAAACCAATTAGCAAACACCTTGGCAACCCTTTTATCAACATTGATATTGCTTTCTTCCTGATTTAACTCTTCCTTGCATTTCCTACAATGCCAACAAAACATGTGAATTAAAACATTAGGCTGGTGCCAACCCAAGCAAAAAATATATATATATATATAATGAGTGCACAAGATATAACGTACTCGATATATGGTAGAACCTCGACGCAATTGCTGAGCACAAACCAAACCATCTTGTCATACTCATCACCAGCCTCCAAGTATTGTGAGGCTCCAAGAAAGTTCACACCATGGTTGAAAACAGAGACATCACCACTTTGCGAATCAGACCGCTCTCTATTTCTCGCCCGCCGGTTCCATCTTGTTTCCACATCACCAAAGTATCTAGAGCAAAAGTCAAGCACTCACAATCGACATATGCTTCGCAATAGAACCTTCAGTGTCTTGTCAGAGCCAGACATAACGCTTACAAGTAAGCAGCCTTCTTTCGATTGGGTACATCCAACCGTATTGCACAGGGCCTCTAAGCATTGCTTCTTTGGGTAAGTGCACCGCCAAATGGACCATCACGGTGAAGAAAGATGGAGGGAAAATCTTCTCGAGCTTGCAAAGAATAATTGGGATTTCTTTTTCAAGTCTTTCCAAGACAGTTAACTTGAGGGTTTTGCAAAGACAGTTCTCTAAAGAAATTTCCCAGCTCAAAGAACCGCTTCATATATATCCTTGTGCATGATTCCTCGGAGGCCCGCCGGTAAAATCCTTTGGAGGAGGATGTGACAATCATGGGTTTTCGATCGAAAGCTTGAATCCATCGAAGTAACACACTTTGCTAGGTTAGCAGCATAACCATCTGGAAATTTCACCGCTCTTAGGAATTCACAGAATGCAAGCTTTTGTTCTTTATTCATTGTATACCATGCTCGTGGAATTTAAATGAATCTTCATCTTCATTGTGATGTAGCTGCAAATCTTCTCTTATGCCCATGTCCTCCAAATCAAGCCTAGAACTAACCGTGTCCTTTGTCTTCCCTTCAATGTTCAGAAACGTCCCTAGCAGATTCTCGCATATGTTTTTCTCAATGTGCATTACATCGAGATTATGCCTTAATTTCAGATCAGCCCAGTATGGCAGGTCCCACAAATAAGACCTCCGGTCCCAACATTGACCTTCCTCATGCTTTCTTTTCTTCGCCAGCTTTCCTGGTCTCACATCTTTCACCTTTTCAAGTTCTTGCTCCGGCTCTTCTTTAGTGAATTCAGCTGGCTTGTCACGGGTTTCATTCTCACCATTAAAATCTTTGCTTCTTCGCCGATGATGGTTTCGGGAAGAAAGCGGCGGTGCTCAAGATAGCATATCTTGCTCCTTATTCTCTTTGAGCAAGGGTCGTTGTCACAATGGACACAAGCCCGATAACTCACCGTGATCCCGCCAGAATGAGTGTGCAGAGCCGGGAAATCATGGATGGACCATATGATCGCAGCACGTAGATTGAACTTTTCTTCCGGACTCAAGGCATCGTATGTAGGTACACTAGTCCAGAGCTGGAGCAGTTCTTCTACGAGGGGCTCCATAAAGACATCAAAATCCTTTCCTGGAGAATCTGGACCCGGGATAAGCAATGACATCATGAAGTTGGATTGATCCATGCATGCCCATGGTGGCAGGTTGTACGGCACCACACAAACTGGCCACATGCTATAAGACGTGCTCATGTTCCCGAACGGATTAAACCCATCTGTGGCAATGCCAAGTTTTATGTTCCTTGGATCTGCAGCAAAATCAAAATGTATACGGTCAAACTCTTTCCATGCCTCTCCATCCGCTGGATGGCTCAGCTCATTGTCCACAGATTGCCGCTTCAGCTTGTGCCACTGTACCTCACGCGATGATTTCTTCAAGATGAACATCCGCTGCAGCCTTGGTATCAAGGGAAAGTGCCTCAGTACCTTCTCCGGTATTGACTTCTTCCCATCAGCATCTTTCCACCTAGATGCATTGCATTTTGGACAGTTGTCATGCTTTGCTAAATCCTTCCAAACAAGACACGCTTATTTGGGCACACATGTATTGACACATAACCTAACTTGACCATGGATTATGCTCAATGCTTCATCATAAGATCTGGGAACACAACTGTCAGGGAATTGCAAGCTCAAAAGACGGAGTATTGCGTTGAATGCGGCATTGCTAATCCGGTAGAAAGACTTGATGTGGAGTAACTTCACGGTGAAGGTAAATCTTGAAAATTTACCCCCTTCATGAGCTGCACGCTTCGCCTCCTCTAACACCTCAGCAAACAACGATTTCTGTCCCACCAAAGACGATCTTCAAAGATCGCACAAATCCTTCAATAGGTCGTGAATCCTATCATCTTCATGCCCATCCTCTTCCTCCAAAACAGCATTATCTCGCAAAACCTTTTCCATGAAATCAATGCCAAGATCACCACCACCCATCATATGAGGGGCCTCAGATCGCCTTCAAAATGTTGAGGTTGTCTGCATCTAAAGGTTCTCCATGATATATCCATCTATCATATGTGATGGACATCCCATTAAGAAGCAGATGATCTTCCACTCTTCCTTGAGCCATTCTTGGACGGTTGAGGCATTTACAACATGGGCAAAGAATGTGAGCATCGTTGGCAAAATTTGCCCGAACAAATGCCATGAAATCATCAACTCCTTTCATATGTTCTTCTGAAAACTTTCTAACTCCTTGTCTAATCCAGCTTCTATCCATCCGCTAAAGACAACAAATTGTTGCAACTTAGCAAATCAATCTAAGTGCATCAACATTAATTAATGAAAATGGGTGGAAGTAATGGAAGCTAAACTTCAGGAAAATAAGGTAGGCACCCAAGTTTATATGCTAACCGCCTAAGCACAACATTCAGCTATTTCCAATTCCTCACTACTTTAGTCCGATTCACATGGTTTATGATTTCACATGGGAGCAATAAAAAGTAGTTCAAATGGAAATACAGATTTCACATGGGAGAAAAGAAAAGCTAACTAAAACATGATGGTTCACAAAAACAGAGGTGGTTAAACAACCAACAATAACAATATATGCTGCCACTAAGAACTATTTTGGTTAAACCACCAACAATAACACCATTTGTCAATTTACATGAATGCCATTTCCAAGATTGCATCAAATCTACATCAATGAGAGTTTTCCTAGTTTACATCTAATCTACATCAATATTCAGGTCATTTCACGGATTTGAGGCTGAAATTTCAGAGGTGTAACATAAAATCTACATCAACCCAGTGATCTGTTTGTGGAAAGACCAACTCGAGCTCGTTTCTATTGATTCTTGACAACATAATTTACCAAGAATAATTGACTGAATTCCAAAAGAATTATTAACAATTTCATCAACAACAATTCTCCTAATAATTTCATCAACAGAAATTCTCTTCACAATTTCTACCAAATTCATCAATGACATTTCCAAGAGATTTTTCCAAGCTTACAACAAACCTACATCAAATCACTCTGAAGATTCTCCTAACAAATCTACATCAAATCATTGACATCAACATAGAGGAGAGGGGAAGAGGAGGGGAAGGAGAGGGGGCATACGTGGGCGAGGTCTGCTTGCGGTGGTGGCGACTCCCCCATGCTCGCCGGCGGCGAGTCCCCCATGCGTGGGCGACGCGAGCGGCGAGGTCGCTGCCGTTCTGTCGTGCTCGCCCGCCCGCCTCCGCCTCGCTGGTTGCTTCCGCCATGAGTCCGTGGGCGAGGTCACTGCAGCCGAGGTCGTGGGCAAGGCGAGCGGCCCCTCGTTGCTTGGCCAACCGCCAGCCCCGTCCGCCCACCGCCCCGCCTCGTCCGAGCGACGCTTGCTGGTTGCTTCCGCCTGCCGCCACGCCACTGGCTCAAGACCTAGAAAAACGCTAAGGGTTGCTTTGTTCGATGCCACCCGCCGCCACCTGGTCGGAAGGTCCCACTTGTCAATGATACGAGAGAGCCGTAGTTCTATATAATGTATAGATAAACTCCCAGATGTGAGCAACTGTCCCTCTCTAGCCCAGCGGTAGCATGCGAGCCAACCAAGCGCGAGGTCGTGGGTTCGAGTCCCGCCTCGTGCATCTTTTTTGGGCGAATTAAGCACTCGGCCCCATCTGTCAAATGGGTCCCGCCTGTCAGTGTGTCCCCCGTCTGTCTGTTGAATATTAAAACTCAAGCAAAAATGACACCTAGACAAAGGACACATAAGCGAGGTTCTTGGCGTGGCTGCCTAATCATCCTAATTCATTCAAACTCAAGTGTAGTGACCATTTTATATTGGTCGTTATCACCACGCATGAGGCAAAGGGATGATGCTACTAGCTGTATGACCATTTCCTCTAATGAAATTATGACCTTTCTGACCAAAATGGTCGTTATGGTTTAGGGTTTAGAGCCCCCCAGACAGCTTTTGACCAATTGGTCTAAAATGGTCATAAATTTATGACCAATTCTTCGAGGGTCACTGACAGAAGGTCATAAGTTGACATATTTCTTGTAGTGATAGTGCATATGTGTACATGATTGAAAGTAAATATCAACCATGAGTGACTAATATCTTGATGGAAAACTCGAAACTATGGAATACTAGGAAAACAAATGCATAGTTGGAAATACTAGCAATGTTCATGTCCGTTGCAACGAATCATAATTAGAATAATACTTATTCACAAACTTGGTACAAAAAACTTTAATTTTGATATACTTATGTCACTAGAGATATATTATGTTTCCACTAGAATATATTCCTTGGGCTGTTTTGGTGAGGTCAGGGAGGGATGTGGTTGGTTTTAAGATACTAATTATGGGTTTTTCTGCAAATTGGTAGACAAGTGGGATGTTGGTGAGAAAAGGCAACAACTTACCTCACAGTCGTTAGATGTAGATCTAATGGTCAGAAACGACGGATGGCAGACACACCAGCATCACCAACTTAGTCTTGTGTAGGAGTACTAGCAAGATCCGTGCATTGCACGGAACATCCAGATGCATTTAAAAAAACACTTGTTGTGATTGACCCTTGCGGGAGTAATCCCATGTGTAAAAACTATTGATATCTCGAGAAATATGAGATAAGATGAAGAGTAGTGGGGTGTGGTGGTGGTTGGTGGTCGGACTGAGTGGAGGCAGCGGCCACCAGGCCAGTTTGTTCCAAAGGCTTCCTTTCTTAATTGCTCAACAATGAGGTTTGTTGGAGATAAGGATGAAGCCTTGTCTGCAAAAGTGGAGAGGGGTGCGGGTATCTTTTAGTTTAATTTCCATCCGTCAGGTATAGATCGGACGGTCTATATTGCAAGATGGCACACGTACCATCATCACCAACTCGGTTTTTTATAAGAGAAGAAATATAAGTATTGTAGGACCTTGAAGTATGTCTAGAGGGGGTGATTAGACTACTTGACCAATTATAAACTTAACCTTTTCCCAATTTTAGACTTTGGCAGATTTTAGCTATCTTTGCACAAGTCAAGCAATCTTCACACAATTCGAGCAAGCATGCAAAGAGTATATGAGCAGCAGAATTTAAAGCATGCAACTTGCAAGAATGTAAAGGGAAGGGTTTGGAGGATTCAAACGCAATTGGAGACACATATGTTTTTGTCGTGGTTCCGATAGGTGGTGCTATCGTACATCCACGTTGATGGAGACTTCAACCCATTTAATGGTAGCAGTTATGCGAGTCCACGGAGGGCTCCACCCACGAAGGGTCCACGAAGAAGCAACCTTGTCTATCCCACCATGGCCGTCGCCCACGAAGGACTTGCCTCACTAGCGGTAGATCTTCACGAAGTAGGCGATCTCCTTGCCCTTACAAACTCCTTGGTTCAACTCCACAATCTTTTCGGAGGCTCCCAAGTGACACCTAGCCAATCTAGGATACACCACTCTCCAAGAAGTAACGAATGGTGTGTTGATGATGAACTCCTTGCTCTTGTGCTTCAAATGATAGTCTCCCCAACACTCAACTCTCTCTCATAGGATTTGGATCTGGTGGAAAGAAGATTTGAGTGGAAAGCAACTTGGGGAACGCTAGGGATCAAGATTTATATGGTAGGAATGGAATATCTTGGCCTGAACACATGAGCTGGCCAGGTAAACTCGGTGGGACCGATTCGCTCATTTCGGTAAGACCTAAATGTTACGAAAAGGAAACAGAGAGTTTACATTGCAATCTCGGTGGGACTGATCGCTCATCTCGGTGGTACCGAAACGTTATGAAGGGAAACAGAGAGATTACAGTCCCATCTCGGTGAGACCGAGATCCCTATCAGTGAAACCGATTTGCCTAGGGTTTGTGGTAGTGGCTATGACATTTGAACTCGGTGGCGCCGGATAGAAAGAATCGGTAGGACCGATTTTGACTTTCGGTTTAGGTCATATGTGGATGTGAGAAAGTAGTTGTGGGTTTTTGGAGCATATCACTAAGCACATGAAGCAAGAGGCTCATTAAGCAACACCTCATCCCTCCTTGATAGTATTGACTTTTCCTATAGACTCAATGTGATCTTGGATCACTAAAATGTAAAATGTAGAGTCTTGAGCTTTTGAGCTTGTGCCAATCCTTTGTCCTTAATATGTTGAGGGATCCACTTCCATCATCCATGCCATGCCATTCATTGAGCTTTCCTGAAATATTTGTCTTGGAATAACATTAGCTCAATGAGCTATATGTTGTTATGAACTACCAAAACCACCTAGGGATAGTTGCACTTTCAATCTCCCTTTTTTTGGTAATTGATGACAACATATAGATCAAAGCTTCGACAAATGATAATAAGATTGAAAAATATCGTCGCTTTGAGAAGTATGTGATAAGCAAGAGCTCCCCCTAAATTTGTGCATATTTTAAGATTTGGTTTGCACTGCAAATGCACAAGGAATTAGGCTCATGGGGTACTCTTCCATGTCACATACATCTTGGTGGAGCGCTCAAAATAATAAAGATTGAATACATGCACTCATCACCAAGCAAAGTGAATGATCATATAAGGGTAAGTAAGATAATATCATCTAACAAGCATAAGTGTAGCTTATGATAAAACACATGATCATAAATGTCTCACATATAATAGCATAGTATCTTAAGCAATCAAAAGCAAACAACTCAACCAAGAAGACAAGAGAGAACAAAAGCAAACTCTCTCTCTCTCTCTCGAAGCCTATGATCTATACATTTTTCTCCCCCTTTGGCAAAAAGTTACCAAAAAGTTCTTAGAAAATGCATAGTACTATATCGTCTCTCAGGCTTGGTCTTGGGTTGGTGGCGAGAGATGGCTCCTTGGACTAAGTCTTGAGTTGATGTGGAAGGAGCTGAAGGAGTTGGTCTTTGGAGCTGGTTGTCTTTGGAGCTATAGCTGGAGGCGAGATGAAGTGACTCACGGTGTGCATTCATCGGCTCTGCAGCTGATCTCTGAGCTCGAGGCACTCTGGCAATTGCATCAGTAGTTCTCCTGCCCTTCCTCTCGTGCATGTCATCCTGTAGCTGCTCCACAACTGCCTGAATCTCAGTTACTTTGACATCAAGATCATAGAATTTTTGTTCCATGATTCTTTCCAGGCTCTCCTGGTTTTGAGTTAGGGTGGCCAACCCTTTCTCAATCCTCAGAGTTGATCCTATCAAGTAACTAAGCTGGTCCTGCTTGCTCTTCAAAAAGTACTCAGATGCCTCCTCTTGTGTTGGCATCTTAGCAGCCTTCTCTTTCTTTGCTTTCTCCTTCTTCTCTTGAGCTTGTACTGATGATGGTTCATTCTCATTCATAACAACTTGATTGTCCTCAAAGTCAGGATAGAGAACAAAGTGTTCCTTATCCAACAGATACTTTCCTGTGCCCATCTTTGAGTTAATCAACTCCTGAATTTGTGGGGCATATCCACAACTTCTCTTTTGGTCTGCTGCTGTCCTCTTGATAGACTCAACCATGAGGCTCATGACCTTGAATTTATGTGGCACATCAAATATGTGTAGAAAATTAATTGCATGCCCTCTGATCACATTGTGGTCACCTGATTTGGGCAAAAGAGTGTGCCTTAGGATCCAGTTGATCGTTGGCAGCCCTGACAGAAGAAA
The DNA here is from genome assembly GCA_021605145.1 of Aegilops bicornis. NCBI lineage: Eukaryota > Viridiplantae > Streptophyta > Magnoliopsida > Poales > Poaceae > Aegilops > Aegilops bicornis. Next base: position 610,146,491 of record CM038674.1, on the reverse strand, counting down.
ATGGACTGACCCAAGCTTGAAAGTCTCAAGAGCTCTGTCTGGGATCTCCTTGTACATCTATGACATAGAGTTGTGATCCATCTTTTTCTTGGCATAAACGTCCAAGTCATCTTGACTCTCCTTTGGGGCATTGATCAGACTTCCCCATTCCTCAATAGTTGATTGTTATCTCGTTTCTTCAGACATCCAAACTATCCTGCCATATGGATAGAAATGTGTTGTGGAGTAGAATTGCTCTTAGGTTCACTCTTGGGCTTGGAGGCATCTTTGGGTGCTACTTTGGGCTTTGATGCTGCAGCCCCTGACTTTATAGCATCACCCATCAGCTTTTGTACCTTGGGTGCTGATGTAGCAACCTCTTCTTCTTCTTCTTCTTCCATCATGGAAGGTTTTCCAATCGCTCTGGCCATGGACTTCTTGACCCTTTCCTTCCTTTTATTTCCTTCTGCAGCAGGCTCTTTGGGTTGGGATTCCAAAGATGCTTGAGTGGAGACTCTGGCTTTAGACATTGGTTGTCTTCCTGCAGGCCTTTTGATCTTCATCCCTGGCTTTACTGCAGTTGAGCTATACAACTTCTTGAGCACTTTCTTCTTTGAAATGGCCTCATCATCTATTGCCACATAATCCTCATCCTCAGATTCTGAGGTTCTCTTCTTCCTTCTCCTGGTGGCAGCTTTGTGCAAATTGCTGGGAGTGCTTCTGCTTCCATCATCTGAGCTGCTAGTGGGACTAGTGCCCTCACTCATCATGATCCGCTCCTCACGACTTGTTCATTTGTCACTTTGGTGCGACATGCTGCACACCTAATCTTGACCCGTGAATAGTTATAGATGAGATAGAGTGGATGAGCATCACAAAATGCAGAGATTTTTGCAAAAGGATGATTCAAAAACTTAGTTTTAATTTTCCACAGAAAGCATTTCGGATCAACCGATCTCAAACTCGGTGATACCGAAGCAGTTTTGGAACCTAAACTAGTGAACTCGGTTAGACCGAGTCACGGTTCGGTGGCACCGAGACTGCTAGGGTTTCACAAAGTTCTAAAATCGGTAACACCGATTAGCAATTCTCGGTGAGACCGAGAGTTACTAGTGCAATGGCGTTAGCCGAATCGGTGGGACCGAGTTTTTCAACTCGATGGGTCCGAGATGGTTTCGGCGGAAACCTAACCCTAGATTTTTGAATCACATCTATTCTAAGGATTGTTTTGACTGGATAGAGGTGTTTCAATCGAGGAAAGAATCATAATGAACACAATGTGCTGAGAACCAGGCGAGGATAGCACTGTGATCGAGTTCATACCCTAGTTCGGCGATGAACTCGCTACGGCGGCAATGGCGGAGATGAAATCCGTTGACGGCGGCGGAGACTAGCGACAGGCGGTGGCGGCACGAAGTCGACAATCCGGAGACCTAGAAGGCAGAGCGAGCTATCTTGGCGAAGAGGTTTGGAGAAAGTTTTCCAAAATTTTGCCCGTGTGAATATATAACCCGACATCGTCGGTGTGACCGAGTGGAACAACTTCGGTGGCACCGAGATGCATAGCTGATAGCAGTTAAGCAACTTCGGTGTGACCGAAAAGTTCAAATCGGTTGCACCAAGATGAAAACCTAGATCGACTTAGTGATCTCGGTATGACCGAAATGGAGGAATCGGTAATCGAAAAGCACAAAGAAGTTTTGGAAGTTTAAGTCTATGATTTAATCGGGGATTCTGAGTGCTCCTCACACAGAGTGGTTCGAATCTGACTTGATCAAATTTTGTGATGTAGCATGAATAGAGTTTGAGATGAGTAAAGCATAGATAGCTAGAGGAGGTTCTTAGGCATTCTTGTCCATCCACTTGGCCAAAGAAAAGAATCAAATCAATCAAAACAACAAGTGGATGTCCTCGAATGAGTAAGATATGCTACCAACATGCTTACACAATAAAATGACAAATGAAATATGTGACAAAGCATGCACAAACAATTCTAGCATCTATCAAACAATTGGCGATGACTAGGTCATCTATATATGTGTATATTGACTTAGGAGTCAAATTAGAACATTTGATCATAAGTCATACTCATCGTTTAAGTCAAGTGGGGTTACCACTTTTACATAAAGCATTTATGTGTTCACATCATTAGAGTTGCTTTGACTCAATTCTTAGAGTTAAGCTCCCCCTAGATGTGAGATCCCCCCTTAGAGGGATGAACTAACCTTGGGTTTTGTCGATGATGACTTCATGTAGGTGTTGAAGACGTGGATGCTCAATGTTGATGTAGATCTTTTGGAGCAATCCTTTGGAGTGAGTTGCACTTTCTATACCTACATGGGTTAGTCCCACAAGGAACAAACAAGAATATCCATAGACATAGAGTGATGCACACACAAGATGATGTCCATGAAAACATTAGGTTACCTTGTCCCTTGCCTTACCAACATGAGGGTTTGTGACTCCTTGAACTAGTGCAAGATATGGAATATGTTTGCACTTGTCCTTGCCATAATGATATGAGTGAAGAATGTTGGTGCAGACACCCTCAAGAAAACTCTAGTTCTTCTTCTTCGGGATCCACATTATCTTGATGGGAATCCTTGGTGTTGTAGTTGTACTTGATGAAGTAGAACTTGACGTAGTCTTGGGAACCCACTTGACCAAGGCCTTAGGTGCTTCTTCAAATGCAACAATATCCTCTTGAAGCTTGTCCTTGCCTTTGTTCTTGTGGTCTTGTCGTGGAAGATCATCTTGTGCTTGTGTTCCCTTGAAGGAAGTAGGATCATACTTCTCTTGTTGAGGAACAAACTTCGTCTTGGGGTATTGATCTTCTTCCCACTCAACTCCATTGGCATTGAACTTTCGTTCAAAACCAACACCTTGATTTCTTCTAGTGCCTTCCTTGCTTGTGTACAATTTCCTCGAATTGCTTACTCTCGGCAAGGCTCTTGTATACACCTTTCTCTATAATTCCCTTCAATAAGCTGTTTTCTTGCTCAAGTTTAACTTGGCTAAGAGAATCATTAGTGGAATCAAGAGAACTACTAGAAGCAACAATATTGGATTTAGCATTGTTATTGTTACTACTAGAGGAAGAATCTTTCTTGTTCTTGTTACTAGACTTGACTTGAGGCATGTAAGTAGATAAGAGTAAATGCTTGGCAATGTAAGAAGAACTTTTCTTACGGAGATCATCATTGATTGCCTTTAGGAACTCATGCTCTTGATCAATATTGAGCTTTTCAAAGCGTAACTTCTCATGAGCCCTTAAAAGTTCTCGATGATCTTCGAAGATAGTTTCATGAGCTAACTTAAGAGTGTTTAGCTCTTTAGTTAGAAGCTCAATCTTCTCCTTATCATTGTCATTCATTTCATCTTGATTAGCATGATTAATTGACGTTTCATCATAGTATTCATCACTAGAGTTGTCAATAAGTAAATCATCATCACCTAACAAGTCATCTTCATCACTATTAAAATCAACATACTCGGGGTGTGTTACCTTAGGACCTTTGGCCATGAAGCTTCTTCCAATTCCTTCATTTGTTGAGTCAAATATGATGTAGGAGTTGGTTAACACAAGTGCTAGACCGGCAACACCTTCATCTTGAGTATATTCGGAGTCGGAGTGATAGCTTCTCTCGGAGTGATTGTCGGAGTCGGAGCCGGATACCCATTCACCAACATGAGCTTGATGTCTTCGTTTTGTGTAGCTCTTTGATGACTTGTCCTTCCTTTCCGAATCCTTGCTTCTCCGTGAGGGTTTTCGTTCATAACGATCATCTTTACTCCTTCTCTCTCTTGGTGGTGATTCTTCTCTTCTACTTCTTCTTTTTGGAGAATCTTCTCTTCTTTGTAGGGTGCCGTACACTCATTGGAATAGTGTCCGGGTCTCCCACAATTGTAGCAATTGCGCTCTCGACTAGAAGATCTTTTGTCGTTGTAGGACCTTGACTTAGAGCTTCTTTCTTTGCTTCTACTCTTGTAGAATTTGTTGAAGTTCTTCACCGTTAAGCTCAATTCTTCATTGAAGGTTTGTTTCTCACTTGATGATGTGGGGGCTTCACATGAGGCTTTGTAAGCACCACTTGACTTGTTGTGAAGTTCCTCCTTATCCTTGAGTGACATTTCATGAGCAACAATTCTTCCAATGACTTTTGTTGGCTTGAGATCTTTGTAATTTGGCATCATTTGGATCAATGTGCACACGGTATCATATTTTCCATCCAATGCTCTTAGGATATTCTTGATGATGAATCTGTCGGTCATCTCTTCACTTCCTAAGCCGGCAATCTCATTTGTGATAAGAGCAAGCCTAGAGTACATTTCAGTGACACCTTCACCCATCCTTCATTTTGAACTTGTCAAGCTGACTTTGGAGCACATCCAACTTGGATTCCTTGACGGAGTCGGTACCTTCATGCATATCAATCAAAGTATCCCAAATTTTCTTTGCATTCTGAAGATGGCTGATTTTGTTGAATTCTTCGAGGCACAAGCCATTGAAGAGGATATCACAAGCTTGAGCGTTGTATTGCAGCATATTCAATTCCTCCGCACTAGCTTCACGGTTCGGTTCTCTCCCATCAAAGAATTCACCTTGCAAGCCAATACACACAATAGCCCAAACGGCGGGGTTATGTCTGAGAATATGCATTTTCATCTTATGCTTCCAACTAGCAAAATTAGTGCCATCAAAGTAAGGACCTCACGGTGATAATTTCCCTCGCTAGACGCCATACTCTCCTAGGTTGTGAAACCAAAGCTATGACCACCAAAAGCTATGGAAACCAAAGCAAATGGAGACCAAAGCTCTGATACCACTTGTAGGACCTTGAAGTATGTCTATACGGGGGGTGATTAGACTACTTGGCCAATTAAAAACTTAAACTTTTCCCAGTTTTATACTTTGGCAGATTTTAGCTATCTTTGCACAAGTCAAGCAATCTTCAGACAATTCGAGCAAGCATGCAAAGAGTATATGAGCAGCGGAATTTAAAGCATGCAACTTGCAAGAATGTAAAGGGAATGGTTTGGAGGATTCAAACGCAATTGGAGACACGGATGTTTTTGTCGTGGTTCCGATAGGTGGTGCTATCGTACATCCACGTTGATGGAGACTTCAACCCACGAAGGGTAGCAGTTGCTGTGAGTCCACGGAGGGCTCCACCCACGAAGGGTCCACGAAGAAGCAACCTTGTCTATCCCACCATGGCCGCCGCCCATGAAGGACTTGCCTCACTAGCGGTAGATCTTCACGAAGTAGGCAATCTCCTTGCCCTTACAAACTCCTTGGTTCAACTCCACAATCTTGCTCGGAGGCTCCCAAGTGACACCTAGCCAATCTAGGAGACACCACTTTCCAAGAAGTAACAAATGGTGTGTTGATGATGAACTCCTTGCTCTTGTGCTTCAAATGATAGTCTCCCCAACACTCAACTCTCTCTCATAGGATTTGGATCTGGTGGAAAGAAGATTTGAGTGGAAAGCAACTTGGGGAAGTCTAGAGATCAAGATTCATATGGTAGGAATGGAATATCTTGGCCTCAACACATGAGTAGGTGGTTCTCTCTCAGAACTGGCAAGTTGGAACTGTAGGTTTGTTATGATGGCTCTCCCCATGAATGAAGAGGATGTGGAGGGGTATATATAGCCTCCACACAAAATATAACCGTTACACACAATTTACCAAACTCGGTGGGACCGAATCAACAAACTCGGTAGGACCGATTCAGTAAACCTAGTGACCGTTAGGGTTTTCGGTGGGACCGACATGCAACTCGGTAGGACCGATATGGTTAGGTTTAGGGCATAACATAATCTCGGTGAGACCGATTACACAAACTCGGTCAGACCGGTTTTGGTAATTAGCTAACTAGAGAGTTGGTCAGGTAAACTCGGTGGGACCGATTTGCTCTTTTCGATGAGACCGAAATGTTACGAAAGGGAAACAGAGAGTTTACATTGCAATCTCGGTGGGACCGATCGCTCACTTCGGTTTGACCGAAACGTTACGAAGGGAAACAGAGAGATTACAATCCTGTCTCGGTGAGACCGAGATCCCTATCGGTGAAACCGATTTGCCTAGGGTTTATGGCAGTGGCTATGACATTTGAACTCGGTGGCGCTGGATAGAAAGAATCGGTAGGACCGATTTTGACTTTAGGTTTAGGTCATATGTGGATGTGAGAAAGTAGTTGAGGGTTTTGGAGCATATCACTAAGCACATGAAGCAAGAGGCTCATTAAGCAACACCTCATCCCTCCTTGATAGTATTGGCTTTTCCTATAGACTCAATGTGATCCTGGATCACTAAAATGTAAAATGTAGAGTCTTGAGCTTTTAAGCTTGTGCCAATCCTTTGTCCTTAATATTTTGAGGGATCCACTTTCATCATCCATGCCATGCCATTCATTGAGCTTTCCTGAAATATTTGTCTTGGAATACCATTAGCTCAATGAGCTATATGTTGTTATGAATTACCAAAACCACCTAGGGATAGTTGCACTTTCAAGTATGGAGATACAAACGTATTATCGATACTTGCTTCTGTAAACTAGCATCTACATTCTATTCAACGCCTCGGCATGTGGGGCCTTAGCACAATGACTTCTCGACTGTGTAAAACAAAGATTTTCCCGTCACCGACAAGGAGGGGGTGACGGCGGCGCGCTTTTTGGCTTGCTCTAGTCCTAGTAGTCATACTAGGTGGTCTAAGGACGTGTAGATTTATTCTTTTTCACGTCTCGTGTTCACCGTACTACCACGACTGTTGATGAATAGAGGGTAAGTTATTGACGGGAAAACCCTTGTTGAGCGTGTTTGCGAGAGAGAGAGAGAGAGAGTGTGTGCATGTGTGATATGTTAGAGACTGAGGCAATGATAACAGATTCTTTGGGTCTATGTGTGTGGAGGATAGAGAGAGACATGTACATGGGGCTTTGTGTTGTGTAACGTGGAGACACATATACATAATTAGAGAGTGAGTGTGTTTGATAGACATGCGGACATGGGGAGAGATGAGGATCCAGATAAATGGGTGTTTGTGCGTGTCTGTGTGTGTTTGTGCACGCGTTTGTTTGTGAGAGGGAGAGAGTGTATTTGGTGTAGAGAGACCACTGATGATGTAGACCTAGTATAAGGGAAGGGGGAATGGTGTGACATGTGTAGTAGTGGGATAGCACGGGTGCGGGCGGGGGGAGCAGACTATTTGGAAGAGACATCGAGTGTGTGTGTGTGGGAGAGGGGTGTGAGAGCGAGAGGAAGAGAGAGCTAGCGACGGAGAGAGAGAGAGAGAGAGAGAGAGAGAGAGAGAGAGGGGCGAGAGGGGTCGTTTTGTCCATAAATGGCGTATAGATAGGGAGACAATGTTGATGTTGTCCGAAATTGGCCTATGAACGGAGATGCAAGGGAAGCGAGTCATCATGTGTGTGATAGGGACTTCCTGAGAGATCTAGAATAGATGGTGTAGAGAACAATGTGCGAAATCGAGAATGATTATACATTAGGGAGCTATGCAAAGAGTCACGACATATATGTATACAGGGAAGGAGCTCGGGCGGGTCTGCATGTGGGAGAGATAGAAAGAGGAGAGTGGTGCACAGGGAGACAAAGTGTGCTTGTTTGCAGTAGGAGTGGTGTGTGAGGTGAGTGCGCGAGAACCACATAACTAGGGATATAGACGTTTTGGGGCGACGTTTTGTGTGTATGGGAAATATACACTCTACATAGTGCGTGTGCTTGGGTAAGAGAGATAGCGGGAGACCTAGAGAGTGAGGGAAGAGATGTGTGCATGCCCGAGATACAAAGTGATAGAGACCTATGTTGGGGTCCGGACTTTACAAGAGAGAGGGGTGTTAATGTGCTCGTGTGTTGGTGTTTGGGGGAGAGAACGACTTCTCTATGTGTGTGTGTGTGTGGTGGGAGGGTTGACCTCAGATAAAGAGTGAGGTGTCTATATTTGAGGGACTTTAGCGTAATTGAGATATTGTGCACTCATGGTTGATCAATTTGTTTCACAGTTTGTACTATGAGATAACGATACTTTTGAACATGCTTGATATACCTTGATGTACCAGAATTAAAAACCTAAGATTGGAATTTTGGAATTGGACTCCATCATTAGCTTTTGTAATTCATTTAAACAGAGGTACATTTTTTAAGCCGGGATTTCGTGATTTCAAATTCATATATCAAACTAGAGATATACACATACGGGCATGTTCAAACTTTATAATCATCCACTTTATTCATACACATACACATTTTTGCTTTTGTCATCATATTTAGGATAAACACATTTGGAATTTCATTTGAATTGGAGCGTATGATGGTATTTGCTTGTAGTAGCTCAATGATCCATATTTGAATTGAATGGACAATCTAAGTTTCGAGTTGGAAACATTGATTTTCAAAACATGCACATTTGTTTGCGTGCAAAACAAACAAATTGTCGGCCATGATATCATAGTTGGTCGTATGAGAGCATAATACTTATAATTTTAGGCGCCAAAAGCTTTCAAACTTCCCGCTCACATCGAAATATCACGCGCCCGGAAGTTTAGCCCTGCGATATTCCTGTTTTACCCCTGCCACATGAACGGAAAAGGGCTGCTTTGGTAACTCCATTTTTCCCCTCTTTGCCCCCAACATTCTTCCCCAGAGCCCCTCCCCTTCCCCTCCCCGACCCACCCAACCACAGCAAGCCGCTGAATCTAGTCCTTCGCCGCAGCGGTGGACCTCACACCCCACCGGCTCTACCTTCCGCACCTTGGAACCCCCAACTGCCAACTCACCACTTCACCGGAGCCGCTTCAGCGACTGGCTTGTCCACCGCTCCAGATCTCCTTGACCACCATCATGGTCCACTGTACCGGATCTGCTTAACCGGCGCCATCGTCCACCATAGTGTAGGCCCTTCACTGACTCCCTCGTTTGCCCCTTCGCTGGCCCTTCATACAAGCCCTCGTTAGCCGCAACAGATCCGCCTCACTGAAAGCACTGTACAACGCGCCCGCCGAAGCCTTCGTCCACTACACTGGACCCGCTCCACGGACACCATATTCAACTCCACCGGCCCTGCTTTACCGACGCTGCAGCCTCATCAGGTTATTTTGATTTGTACTCCTTCAGTTTTTCACTTTATCGTGAAAATGTTCACTTACCATAGATGAGCTTTCTTGTATGTCGACAGGCGCCACAACCGTAGCACCGGAGCCGCTTCAGCGACGGCGACAGCCAGCCCAAACTCAACCGCAACACGAGCACCATCGACGATCCTTAGCTATCAAGCATGACAACGATACCCATACGCCGCCGAGAATCAGGTACTATTATCCAACGGCCGGCGCCTACGTTCACTTTCCTAGCATAAGCACCGCACCTTTGAATTTCTTCAGGGCATCATTCAATTTTTCATGAGACGCGTTATTCTGCTTGCACCTGTAGGGCCATACTTGGCAAAGGAACATGTTACATGTGCTAAATTACATACCAGTGCACATATAGTTAATATGCTTTAGTTTTGTTACGATGCCACTGTTGGTTCCATCAATCGCTTAATGTTCTCTATGCTTAATTACACATCAGCAAACTAGCATGTGGTTCCACCGCTTTTGTTCGCTTTTACCCTACATTTTACGATGCTAGCTATTACATCACTGCTCCGAGCCTCTGTTCATTACTTGTTTGTGTGTTCTTGATCTTTCCAAGTTGCATGACAAATTTGATGCTTCTATTAATTATGGAGCTGCCAACCCCATCAAGCAAAATATTTGTTCTTTTGGGGCTGGCACCTCGAACAAGCATAAAAACAGAGGGAAGCGGATATATTGTCGTGTATGCACACACCCTTCTTTCATTAGTTTAGATGAACCATTGATGATCAATTCAGACCAGTGCATGCGATTAAAATTAATTTTACCTAAATAGAGGGTGAAGAATAAACTACAACAACTAGATTTGCAACCACGGGATGCTGACAATATCTTCAAAGAACATTTCAATAGCAGCGAGGCTTCACAGCAACATATGGTAAGCCAGTGTGTTTTAATACATGTGAAATGTAATGCGAGTGGGCTGCTTTCTTGGCTTGTCCCCTCAACCTGTAATCCTACCGAATTGCAAATAGTTCGGTTATGTACGCTTGGTTGTATTGCTTGATTCGAATGCTTGTTTGTTGTTACGCTATACCGAAGTTGGCCAATATGTTAGCAAAGGCTCGCTGTACTATCGTAAATAAATGCATGCCTATTTCATTTGAGTCCTTAACTTTTCCTCTCAACTTCATCACAAGACTGTCTTCGTAGTTTATATGAGGCCACACTGTTAAGTGCTTTCTTAGATTATTTCAACTGCTTAGATGCCTTGGCAACTTAAATATAGCGGTGGTACACTCCCTTTCAACTAGGGGTGTCAACTGGGTCCCGTTTAGTCCCGATTAAAGTCCACTAGTGGTATGATAGTTCAAAAGAGTTTTTGTTTTTTGAGGAAAATGAACTAGGGAGGTAGCAAAAACTAACTAGATGGGACTGGCGGATGTCGTTTATTTGCCACTTACATCCCTAGTTTCATCTTACCATTTTAATTTCTTTTCGGCTGATGCTGCTTCGAACCATTTAAATATAGTTTGCCATGCTCGGCAATAATTCGTCCGTCGTTTACCATGTAAGCTTACTGCATGGATCATAAGATAACTATCTCTTACTTATGTCCAGCAGAATCCTTTCAGGATGCCGTTCACACTAGGACACAATGTACAACCCCAGAATCTATTTGTGGAAGCAGTGCGCCATCCATGTTACCAGATGGTAGCAGTTCAGAGGCAACACCACCGGATAGCAGTCTGAGCACATATATTATAGTGCTTGAGGCTCTACTAGAGGCAGAAAAGAGATGGTGTGGCTTCCATGAATGAGGTAATCTTTATCTTGAGGCTAGAAATTACGGAATTAGCGGCACGCATTATGCAAGTAACCCAAGAATTGGAGGAAGTAAGAATGTTGCATTTCAAGACGGAGGAGGTCCTGCTGTTTCTGCTATCTGAAGCCCAAGGTAATCCCGATTCTTCTTTAGATACCAGTTGAAATTGTCATTAGGTTATTGTACTTGCATGTTGTGTCATGTCTCTAAATGGATTATGTTGCAAGACCCCCTATGTTGTCCATGTGTTGTAATGATCCGAATTTTTTAGGCGAGGTAATCCTCAAGACTTGTATGATTGACATAAGGTGAACTGTTTTTCGTGTGAGCATATTGTATTGGATGAAATAACTGTTTGACTCAGAGTGTATCCAACCTACTGACTTCGAAGATCACGGCATTTCTAAATCATAATCATATATAAAGGTGGAACAAATCTTTGTTGTGGTTTTGAAGAAATAAATAACAAAATGTATAATTATCTGTGGATATTCGTAATCGAATACAAATTGGATTTGAATTTAGTTTGCCAGGGCCCAGGGAAAACGTGAATGCTAATTCTCCCAAGTTTTGAACGAAGCGGCTAAACACCCACTATAATTTGTGGGTTGTCTGAAGCAAGTGTTTGTAAGATGGAAATTACTGTGTACCCCTGACACTTGACATCCTTATCGATCGGATTTACACTGCTGTCGATAGGGGTAGACTAGTAACTTCAATCAGACGTGACACGGCGGCCTCTAAGCCCATTCAAACACGGTGGGCGCCAAACGTGGGCGGCAAAACACATTTGATTCAAGCTCGTCCGAAAGTCATGTGTCTCTTCCTCCATTTCCCCATTCATACACGGTGGGCGGCAAAACAAACTCTCCTCGTCCGAAATCGATGTAGGCTAATATTTTAAATAGGGGCAGATGTGTAACTTCCATCAGACGTGACACAGCCGCCCTACCTGTCAACCCCATTCATACACTGTGGGCGCCATCCGTGGGCGGAAAAACACCCTCTCCTCGCCCGAAATAGTTACCAGCAAATATTTGGGAGATGCGAGATTACCGTCCTATCCCCAACCAACGCGATGTCCGAAATATTAAACGGGGGATAAGTTCGTAACTTTCCCCTATTTCAGAGAAGCGCATCCCAAAGTTTGAGATCCCCCTCCCCTCCATTTCCCCATTCATACACCGTCGGCGGCACTGCGGCCAACCTCATCCGTCCGCCACCCCATCCTCCACCTTGCCGGAGCTGTTACCCCTACCCTGTCGTCCACTGCAAGAGATGAACGTCTCTCATCCAGGCGCTAGACCAGGATCCTTTGATCGCCTCCTCTCACTTCATCGGCGCCGTCGTCCACCTTGCCGTTGCCGCTCCTATGACCGCCTTGTCCACGGCAGCAGGATATATCCCCCGACCCGGTCGTGTGCCGTCTAAAGTCTTCTTCCCCGCCGCAGACATCCATCGCACCCGCAACACCCTCAACGTATCAGCATAGGCCTACACGGCGTCGCAAGAGAGGTGGTACTCTACCATATGTGCTTAAGTTATTGATCTCACCTGGAAAATAGATCGTAATTTGTTTACTGTACTTTTCTTGTTCGTACCAAATCGTAGTGGCTAATTGAAAGCAAACATTGGTTGCGAAGTAGCTTTGTCCGGTTTGCACCTTGAGATCCGCCATGGCACGGGCACTATACTCGTGAAGCTTATGGTTTCCCCACTTTATATTCACTACCATCATCGTAGGTGCTTCATGTCGTGCTAGCACTGCTCCTCAAGACCTCAACCCAAAGCTTGCGTGTTGAAATATGAATTTTATATGATGCTCATATCACTAAAACAGAGAACGTTTAATTGGTCACCTAATGTTCCTATATTTGTTTCGAAAAGCATGTGCGCCACCCACTGGTCCAGCTAGTTCCACTTTCCTGATTTTTCTCTTGATGCTTAGGGTTTTCCCTTTTATCTACTCTACTATGATCTGCGTAGGTGCTTTCTGTCGTACTAGCATTACTCCACCCTTCAAGCTAAACAACACAACACTCAGAATTCGAAAGCTTAATTGTTCAAATATGATTGTGATATGATACTGATATTAGTTAACCGACACATTTAGTTGGCTAGCTAAAGGTCCCACTTGAGTTTCCAAATGCATGTCGCGACATATAGAGAGACAGCATAATTGCATTTCTTTGTCACTTGTTGACCGTACTTTCTTATCCATACCAAATCTTAGTTGTTATTTCAAAGCAAACATCGGTTGCTAACTACCCTTTGCGCAGATTGCAGCTTCAGATCTGCCATCCCACTGCCACGGTCAACACTGTACTCATCATGCTTATGTTTTCCCCATTTTATGATGACCACAATCAGCCTACGTGGTTCGTGTCGTAATAGCAATCGCTCCACCCATCGAGCTAAACAAGCTTAGTTGTACAAATTCATATCCGATATTATTGCTGATATTAGTAAACCGAGAGATGTTTAATTGGTTAGCTAAATGTTCCTACTTTAGTTTGAAATGCATGTGAGCCACATATGGAGAGACCAGAAAGAATAGTATTTCTCAGGCGCTCTGGTTCATCATGGGTGGCCAACCGACATTGTATTGAAAGACTTGTAATATCTTCAATCGGCTTGCTCTTACGCTCTTCTTTAAGATGATACTCTTCTCTTCCGGTCAACCGTCAGTCGAGTTGTTCTCCCTTAGTATATTTTGAATCACAGTCAGTCGACTTGTTCTTCTTTACTATATGTTGAAGCTGTCATCTGCGAAGTGTCGTCACTTCTGGAGCTCTCATATTTTGAGTAGTAGGCCATATTATATTAATGCACACAACAAATTAGAGCATGCATGGCATCTCTTAAAAGAATTGCAGAGATAGCAAAAAGGGGTTTGCAGGGAGGCAGTATTGGATTAGAATCAGTTCTGCATTACAAAGAAAATCTCACTTGTTTTTATGTTTTCATGCATGTCAGATATTGAACATTATCAAAATGAATATGAGAATGGGCGCACGAGAGGAATATTGTGGAATGATCCTTTGGCTAACAAACTTGGCATGGTGGAGGATGGCCTATCTTATTCACCCATCTAGGTGCTTGCTCTAACTTTGCAAAGTTGTATTGGTCGCACATATTTTGCATCTGACCTCTTGCATTACTTCTACTTTGTTACACCATCTGCTTAGTTTAAGCATCATATATGAGTATATGTCATACCTATCCATTTTCTGTACCTATTCCATGTGTCGTCACACTATGTTTTTCTAGTCAAAATGTTGTTCTTCCGTAATAGATGTCCAAAAGGAAGAGGGTGAGTGCAGATCCTCAAGGAGTACAAACTAGGTATTTGGAAAAGGTAGTGATACCTGTTAAATCAGATAGATCACCAGCCACAGAAAACACAGGCCCAACTGTACCACACTTTACCCCTACTCCAGTGGCCAAACCCCTATTAGAACTGCTGGGAGCCCAGTCAGTACTGTCTATGATATCAATTCAAAATTTGAACTCCTAAATTTCAGCTTGTGCCTTACCTTCTCTCTTGTATGAAAACTAATTTCAGATGAATCTCCTTGCTCAAAGGATCATACGATCTCAAAACAATAATGGGCTCTGCATTGCTCTTGTCAAGACCTCTCTCCCTTTTGCCTTGTAACGCTGTACTTAATTAATTGCTATTTGATTATGTATCATCACCGCACCGAGCTTCATTATCCTCTGCTTTCTTCCAATAATATTTGATCTATATTTACTCTTTGCAAAATGTAGAATAATGGCAATGCTTATAAAGAATTTTCTTTGGGGAATTTATTGAATTATCCTTCCATCAACATGGAGAAGGGCTTTGTCCAGCCCGTGTTAACATGTAATGTAAGTTCATCCTTCTCAATCCTTCAAACTTTGTTCTAGTATAGATTTTGATAGGCAACATTTCCTCCACTGTTGTTTGCTTTGCTGTTTACATCTGATTGGATGTTTGCAACAACTACCAGTTTCAAATTGTAGTTGTAAAAACATATTCCTTATGCAGAATAGATCCATTTATTTGCTTATATAATTGTGAAACCTTGTATGTGTCTCCTTGTTTCTCTTTCATAGTCGTATCTCTTACGCCAGGCAGAACTTTACGGAAGATAGTGAGCCAAACCATCTTGAGGACAGCGAGATGACCCCAAGGTCCTGTATTGATGAAGATAGTGAGTTGAAGCTACTCACCAGCAGGTGTGAGACAACCTCTGTGCAGTCGCTGCCTCAATCAGTTCGACTTGTTCAGTCTCAACTTAAAGAGGAAAGGCTTGCTTCACCTCAGCTCCGACTTGAAGTCAAAGATGCAATGAAGATCTCACAGGACTGCCGTGCGCGCCATAATGCCATAAATCTAGTGTTGATGCATCTATTGTTGACACAAATGAGGTCTACTCAGCTTCTTCGGCTGTTTGGGGGGCCCGACCTGGCCAGGCCTAGTGCCTTCTGAAGTGCTCTCAGTTTTGTATATTCTTTTGTCGGCGCGTTTATTTGCACTGGTGGCGAACTTTGATGCCCATTGGATGTAATATGTGTGATAGCCGTGATAGCCTAGCGTAAGTTGCTTGCTTATTTATTTCCTTGTTGTCTTGTTTATTTGTTTGCTTGTAGTCATTGCAGTTCTTTTTCCGCGGTTTGCTAGTGGCTGCAATAACCTATTTTTTAAAACTAGGCCACAATAACCATGGGCTAATATTTACTATAGTGACACTGGGCCTCCTACGGGCCGCATAAACAGTGGGCCTTCTACGGGGCGTAGAAACAATGGGCCTTCTACGGGCCGTATCATCAATGGGCCTTATACGGGTAGTATGATCGATTGGCCAAACGTGGGCCAATAACAGGCCACATTATGGCCGTAAACGGGCTAGAGTTGGAATCATCTGTTCATGGGCCGACTGTCGGTGTCAAAACCGGCGAATCTCGGGTAGGGGGTCCCGAACTGTGCGTCTAGGCGGATGGTAACAGGAGACAAGTGACACGATGTTTTTACCCAGGCTCGGGCCCTCTCGATGGAGGTAAAACCCTACTCCTGCTTGATTGATATTGATGATATGGGTAGTACAAGAGTAGATCTACCACGAGTTCAGAGAGGCTAAACCCTAGAAGCTAGCCTATGGTATGATTGTTGTTCGCCCCACGGACTGAAACCCTCCGGTTTATATAGACACCGGAGAGGGTTAGGGTTACATAGAGTCGGTTACAATGGGAGGAGATCTACATATCCGTATCGCCAATCTTGCCTTCCATGCCAAGGAAAGTCCCATCCAGACACGGGACGATGTCTTCAATCTTGTATCTTCATAGTCCAGGAGTCTGGCCAAAGGTTATAGTCCGGTCATCCGGACACCCCCTAATCCAGGGCTCCCTCAGTAGCCCCTGAACCAGGCTTCAATGAGGACGAGTCCTGCGCGTAGATTGTCTTCGGCATTGCAAGGCGGGTTCCTCCTCCGAATACTTCATAGAAGATTTTGAACACAAGGATAGTGTCCGGCTCTGCAAAATAATTTCCACATACCACCGTAGAGAGAATAATATTTACACAAATCCAATCTGCTGACGTATTTCGCAGCATGACATCACGCCACGGCCAAGCCTTTATTCGAATCGTTTTTACCATCCCACCTCAGCACACTTAGCGAGGCGGTTTCCTTGGCACGTCTTGTTGAAGCAGATATCATGTCCCCTTATTCCGGGATTCTCATCAATACAGGCGTGGGTAACCCAACCGTGCCATTAATATACGGCGCTTGGGAGATAAGCGAGTTTTACCAGGCCGGTGGGAGCACATAGTTTCGTCCGCCCGTATAAGGGGATAAGGATCCACCTTTTCCATCCACGCCTTCTTCCTCCTTTGCTTATCCATTCTTGCGCACTCGAGCTCCAGCGCCCAAGTCCGCACATCACACCTCTACCTTCTCCAGCCATGTCCGGAGCGGGAGGCAAGTGGATGGTCTCGTCCGTCATGGTGGGACACATCAAGAAGCTGAGGAAAGCCGGATACTTGTCCAATGACATCACGCACCGGCTCCCTGACAAGGGGCAGCTCATCCCCACCCCCAGGCCCCATGAGAGGGTGGTGTTCCTCACCCATTTCCTCCGCGGACTTGGTTTGCCACTTCACCCATTTGTCCGGGGACTCATGTTCTACTACGGCATGGATTTCCACGATCTGGCCCCGAACTTCATCCTCAACATCTTGGCGTTTATCGTCGTGTGCGAGGCTTTCCTATACATCAAGCCCCACTTCGGCCTATGGCTGAAGACCTTCAATGTCAAGCCGAAGGTAGTGGGCGGCCAACAAGCGGAGTGCGGAGGCGCCATGGTGGGCAAGATGCCAAACGTTACATGGCTCGAGGGCTCCTTCGTGGAGACCATAAAGGGGTGGCAATCGGGTGGTTCTACATCACCGAGCCGCTGCGTGACCCTGAATAGGCAGCGCCCTCAATTCGATTCGCATCCCCACACGGCTCACCTCCCGGAAAGAGAAGGGCCTGTCGTGGGGTAATTCAAAGAGCGGACGGACTCCAAATCAAGGCCCAAGACCTGGTGGACAAAGAAGTTAAACTCGTCAACGTAGTCCAGGTCATGCTCATCCGTCGGATCCTCCCGTGTCAACGACGGGCTTTTAACTTATGGGAGTTCAACCCGGCCCAGCACCAAGCTCTGACCAGGCTCTTTGACACATCGCACGAGGATGCCTAGAAGGTGCTATTCAAGGGCGCCGAGGTTCCCCCTCCCATCACCGAGGATCGCGGATTCCGCACGAAGCGCCAAGCCAGCGTAGTAAGCTTATTTTACCCTTTACGGGATACTTGTTTTTCATAGTTTAACTCTATGCGGGATATAAGCTCCCGTTCCTTTGACAGGAATGGCAGAAAAAGACCGGACAGATCGACTGTCCGGCTCCTTTGCCCGAAGATCCAGCAGACGCCCACTTGACGGGGCTGCTGGTCTCGGCACCTTACGTGGTGCCGGAGAAGAAGGCCAAAAAGAAGGCCGCGGGAACTCGAAAGAGTTCCCGGCGCCCGGTGGTGCCGGATTCATCGTCCGATGACTCCGAGGTGCACTCCTCCTCCAAAGACGAGGAGGAGGAAGAAGAAGCCTCTCCCCCTCTAGCTGGGGGAGGAATGAAAAGGAAGGCCGCCCCAACTGGGGGTCCGGAGGGTCCAAGAAGGGAAGGACCCTTCCTCCGGACTACTCCACCAACGCCGACGACGGCGAAGAGGAGTGGCCATCCAGGGCCAAGCCCCTGGCAAAATCGTACGTATCCGGATACCGTAATAACTCATGGCATTCCTTTATTGCAGTATCTTGACGCCGAATGTAATCATGCAGTCCGCCTGCTGCCCAGCTCGACGCCGTTGAGCGCATCTCGGATTCGCCGGATGTGAATAGCCTTTCACTTCCGATTGCTACCTCCCTCGCCCTATGGACGATGCCGAGGTGGAGTCCCAAAAGGGTCCAAGCCAGAGGGTGGTCTGGAGGCGCCAAGGCGACCTCCCGACCTGTGGAGCAACGGGGATAAAACCCCAAAGGGCTTTAAGTCCGGCCCCGGGCCGGACTCCGCACCGGAACCTTCAGTGGTTCCAGAGTCCGGCAGGCGGCCCCCTAGTAGGAAGGGCAAGCCTACGACGCCGGTGACCTCCGTCGAACCGGAGGCACCGGATAATCTGCTGGAGGTGCTTAACGGCGCCTCCATCGTCGAGGAGCACCGCACTATTATGAGTGTGGTGATCCAGAAGGTTCAGTCCGCCAAGAGCGGGCTGACTGAAGCTTGTGCCAGCCTTCTAACAGGCTTTGAGGTATGTGTTTCAGATATGTAAAAATATTACCGCATAGACAGTAGCCCATGATGCTCAGTTTGGTGTTCGGAAAGAAAATCCGAACTGAGGATCAAAAAGATATACGCAGGTGTCTAACATAAGTATGTCAATATGGGAATGCAGGTTGAGCTGCTGACCTCTGCCAAGACCTTGGCTGGAGGTCGATGCATTGAAGCAGAGCCTCAAGCGGTCCGAGAACGAGCTCGGCCTTGCCAAGAAGCAGCTCGAGGACAAAGAAGGTAAGTAATAACTTATGTAAGTATATAAAAAAAGATGTGGTTGAAAAAAATGACAGGACCAACGTGAGTATTACAGGGCCACAACCTGTGTGGCAACCTCAAGGAAAGCGCTATCCAAGGCCGAAGAAAATGCGGCCATGGAGCGTACCCAACGAGAAAAGCAGGAGGCGCGGGTGGCGGAGGTGCAGCGAGAGCTCCAGGCTCTCGTGGTAAAACACGAGAGTTTGGAGCTTGACTCAAAGACTCGAGAGTCCGAGCTCGCCTCGGCGCTTGAGAGCGCCAAATCTGCTAAGGCCGAAGCCCAGAAAGCCCTCCAGGAAATTGAGGCAATGAAGAAGATAGCGGCGGGTAAGGCATTCTTATGCATAGCTAGAACGTGAAAGTGAATTACTTGTTACTTACCCGAGTCCGAAGCTCTCTAGGAGCATTCGTGGATCTTCCCCGCAGTGTGTCCGAAGCTGCCACATTCTACCTAGCCGAGGAGGGTAGCTCGACGGAGAAGGTGTTCTGGTCTCAGTATGCTGAGGCTGGACACCCGGTGCCCTTCAGCGACCAGCTGAAGCAGTTGGTCGAGCTCCATAAGGTGGCCGAACAGGCCATGAAGGGTCTCATAGTCCGGCTATGGCCTGGGGAAGCCATCCCTGGAAGCTACTACGGGCTGGTGAGGCGGCTGGTGGATGCATGTCCATGGCTTGAAGTCATCAAGCGCTCCGTATGCATCGAAGGTGCCCGTAGGGCCCTTGCCCGTGCTAAAGTGCACTGGGGCAAGATGGACGCTGAGAAGCTTGTGACGGATGGACCACCACCGGGCAAGGAGCATCGCAAGCCCGAGATGTATTATGAGGGCGTCCTGAAGGGTGCCCGCCTTATAGCGGATGAATGCTCCAAAGATGTAATTTTTGAGTAGACTCGCATTTTGTGATCCTGTACGCTGAAAACATGTTCATATGCGCTAAGCAACGCTTTTGAATTTAAAATATTACCTTACATGCGGCGTTTACTAAAATTGAGAGATGGCGAGTCGTCGCTTCGCCCCCATGACGCGAAAGTCTTTGGGGTGTTCGGGATAAACTTGTGCTCTCTTTTTCCCATTATTGGGTCCTTCGAGGGAGGCGCTCAACACAACGAACAAGGCAATCAGACTATAATGCTTGAACACTCTCACTTAGCCATAGAATTCTATAATTTGAAATTTCAGCGAAGCCCCTAGTATTCGGAAGACCGAGTTCGGGGCACTATCCCCGCCTAGGCCGGACAAAGCCGACTCCTTGCTCTAAGCGGCATAAGTCTTTAGGGACTCGAAAACCTCTCGAACAGCGACCAGCTCTCACCCTATCATGACGGTCAGTTTTAGCTTTCTCCACTGAGGTGCTTAGCCCAGCTCAACCGGGGCATAATCGCAGTGGTTCTCCCAGTGCTACCTTAGCCGATATAACGGAACATAAGGTACCAAAACATGGGAGCCGGGCAAACCCAACTATTGACCCAAGACATTATTCGGAGCCGATGCATATAATGCTATAAGTTCGGGGTGCCGCACTCATGAGAGTGTTCGGACTTCTCACACCATATTCTGGGGTACGTAAGCCCCTGGTGTATTGGCCGTACCAAAGTGTACGGTTGCATAATGTCATAACTGAACATATTTTTACAAAAAAGGAATGCAATAATAGACAAAAGCTATGTTTTGTTTATTCGAAAAGTCTGCGGTGAAAGCGAGCGATACAAATAGTGCGATAAGCAAGAGATGGGACTATTTGACATGTCCCCCTCCAGGGGCGATCTGCGGGATGATATGTGAAACAAGTATACTGCTCGTTATAGAGACCACCTGGACACTCAATGTAGCTTTCTGCCTCCCTGGCTGTTGCATCGTGTGTTCGGCGATTATACTGCCGGACAGGCCTTCCGGAAAGTGGAGTCCGGAAAGTAAGAAAAAAAAGAATGACAAAATCTGGAGCCCCTGGTGCGGTTGAGCCGCATTTTGGGCATGCTGTGGTCGTGCCCCTCCCCCTATGCCCATGGTATTTCCAGAGCGTAGTTATGTACGCGTAGTAATGGTTTCGCAGTTTTGCGAGGGCTAGGGTTGGGGCCGCATTGCTACGCGTGCTCGGAACGTGCCAGGCGGTCTTGTTGTAGGTTACTCCGGGCGCGCTTGACGGTGTTCGGACGTTTAACTGTCGGACTGGGGAATTGCCTCGAGAGGCTGCTTTGTACTTCCGCCGCGAGGGCCGCCGTATGCTCCTCCGTTCGGAGAGAGCGTTCGGTGTTTCCATTGACCGTAATGACTCCTCGAGGGCCTGGCATCTTGAGCTTGAGGTATGCGTAGTGCGGCACCGCATTGAACTTTGCAAATGCGGTTCTTCCGAGCAGTGCGTGATAGCCACTGCGGAACGGGACTATGTCGAAGATTAACTCCTCGCTTGGGAAATTATCCGGGGATCCGAAGACCACTTCAAGTGTAACTGAGCCTGTACAATTGGCCTCTACACCTGGTATGACGCCTTTAAAGGTCGTCTTTGTGGGTTTAATCCTTGAGGGATCTATGCCCATTTTCCGCACTGTATCCTGAGAAAGCAGGTTCAGGCTGCTGCTGCCGTCCATAAGGACTCTACTGAGGTGAAATCCGTCAATGATTGGGTCTAGAACCAATGCGGCGAATCCGCCATGGCGGATGCTAGTGGGGTGGTCCCTTCGATCAAAAGTGATTTGGCAGGAGGACCATGGGTTGAACTTTGGGGCGAGTGGCTCCAACGCATATACGTCCCTGAGTGCATGCTTCCACTCCCTTTTGGGTATGTGTGTTGCGTATATCATGTTCACCGTCCGCACTTGTGGGGGGAAGCCCTTCTGTCCCCTATTGTTCGGCGGCCGGGGCTCATCCTCGTCATCGCTATGCAGCCCCTTGTCATTGTTTTCGGTGTTTAACTTGCCTGCCTGCTTGAACACCCAACAATCCCTGTTGGTGTGGTTGGCTGGTTTTTCGGGGGTGTCATGTATCTGGCACGAGCGATCGAGAATTCGGTCCAAATTGGACGGGCCCGGAGTATTTCTTTTGAATGGCTTTTTCAGCTGACCAGGTTTAGAGCCTCTGAATTCGGCATTAACTATCGTATCCTCAGCATTGTCGCTGTTAATGCGGCGCTTTTGCTTGTTGCAACGCGACCTGCCAATGCTTTCCTTGGTATCCGAATTACCAGGGCTCTTGGTCATGTTATTACTACGAGCTAGCCAGCTGTCTTCTCCCGCGCAAAAGAGGGTCATGAGTGTTGTGAGGGATGCCATGGATTTCGTCTTTTCCTGTCCTAGGTGCCGGGCAAGCCACTCGTCACGGATGTTATGATTGAAGGCTGCAAGGGCCTCTGCGTCCGGACAGTCGACTATTTGATTTTTCTTGGTTAGGAACCGTGTCCAGAATTGTCTGGCTCATTCCTCTGGCTGCTGAATTATGTGGCTTAGGTCATCGGCGTCTGGTGGTCGCCCATAGGTGCCCTGGAAGTTGTCGAGGAATGCGGCTTCCAGGTCCTCCCAACAACCAATTGATTCTGCTGGCAAGCTTGAGTGGGAGGTATTTGATGGCGTGTAGATCATCGCCGCGGGCCATGTGGATATGAAGGAGATAATCCTTGATCCATACCGCCCGATCTATTGTGCCATCGTATGATTTTATGTTTACGAGTTTGAAACCCTCTGGGATTTGATGATCCATTACTTCATCTGTGAAGCATAGTGGGTGTGCGGCGCCTCTGTATTGGGCTATATCACGACATAGCTCAAATGAGCTTTGTCTAGTGTGTTCGGCCCGGCCGAATTTACCATATCCGGCATGACGGTTGTAAATCACGCGTAAATGGGCGCCCACGCGATCCATAGATCGATCTTGTTTGCCTTGCCCTATCCTCCAATATATCTCGCAGATCTGGCGCATTTCCCCGTGCCTTGGTATTCTTTGAGTGACGCCGGGGTGCGGCTTGAGTGGAGGGCCGAGAGGCCTATCTGTCGCGGCCACGAGGTGGCCGGTCGGCCGCATCATGCGCTGGTGATGTAGGTCTAGGTGCTTCCTCCTCTAATCGGGGTAGCAGCCTGCGTTTTGGGTAGCTCTTGCAGGGGCGTTCGAGTTCGTACTCTTCAGCCGCAAGGACATCAGTCGATCTGTTGGCTAGCAAGTCTTGGTCAGCTCTAAGCTGTTGCTGTTTTTTCTTGAGGCTGCTCGTCGTGGCCATAAGCCTGCGTTTGAAACGCTCTTATTCGACGGGATCCTCAGGCACGACAAATTCGTTGTCGTCGAGGCTTGCCTCGTCTTCGGAGGGAGGCATGTAATTATCGTCCTCTACCTCTCTGTCTGCCGCTCTCTCATGAGGGTTGGCTTCTCCATCCTCCTGTCTTTGAATCTTCTTTGGAGGGGTTGTCTTCGCACCGGCCGGGTGTTATTGTCTCCGTGGCGGAATCGCCGTTTTCTTTGTGGCGGGATTTAGAGCGGCGCCGCTGACGCCGGCGCTTAGGCTGTTTCTTGGAGGGGTCATCCTCCGTTGTTCCCTCGCCGTTCCCTTCTTTTGGGGTGTCCACCATGTATATGTCATACGGTGAGGTGGCCTTCCAGTGCCCTGTAGGCGCTGGTTCTTGGTTGTCTCCTGCATCGGCGTCCATACCGTCGATGCCTTCGGAGTCGAAGTCGAGCATGTCGGTTAAATCATCGACAGTGGCTACGAAGTGGGTGGTGGGTGGGCTTTGAATTTCTTCGTCGTTCGCATCCCAACCTTGCTGACCATAGTCCGGCCAGGGCTCTCCTGATAAAGAGAGAGACTTTAGTGAATTCAGAATGTCGCCGAAAGGCAAGTGCTGAAAGAAGTCCGCGGCGGTGCACTCCATGATCGGCGCCCAATCTGTTGATTGGCAGGGGCGCGGAAGGTTCGGAGTCCGGAGAGGAGTCTGGCACCTTGGAGTCACAAGCTTTGCAAAGGACAGGTATGGTGTTCGGCTCGATCGCCGTAGAGATTGCAGACCCCGAGGCGATGTCCAGCCAGCCATCCTCGATTGACGCAGTCGGCTCCGAGCTAAGGGTCGGAGCGGACACTGGTGCAGCCTCCAGGACACTGTTCGGCAGCAGAGCTAGATCATGCCCATCGTGACAGTCTGCTCCAGATCAAGTCTTCTCGGACGTCGGCCCTATAGTTCAAACTTCCAAATCTGAACTGATGGCCAGGGGCGTAGCTTTCAATCTGCTCCAGATGGCCAAGCAAATTGGCCCGCAGTGCAAAGCCGCTGAATACAAAGATCTGTCGGGGGAGAAAAATCTCACCCTGGACCGCATCATTGTTGATGATCGGAGGAGCCATCGGGCCTAAAGGTGACGACACAGAGGAACTCTCAATGAAAGCACCAATGTCGGTGTCAAAACCGGCGGATCTACAGTAGGGGGTCCCGAATCGTGCGTCTAGGTGGATGGTAACAGGAGACAAGGGACACGATGTTTTTACCCAGGTTCGTGCCCTCTCGATGGAGGTAACACCCTACTCCCGCTTGATTGATATTGATGATATGGGTAGTACAAGAGTAGATCTACCACGAGATCAGAGAGGCTAAACCCTAGAAGCTAGCCTATGGTATGATTGTTGTTCGTCCTACGGACTAAAACCCTCCGGTTTATATAGACACCGGGAGGGTTACATAGAGTCGGTTACAATGGGAGGAGATCTACATATCCGTATGGCCAAGCTTGCCTTCCACGCCAAGGAAAGTCCCATCCGGACACGGGACGAAGTCTTCAATCTTGTATCTTCATAGTCTAGGACTCCGGCCAAAGGTTATAGTCCGGCCATCCGGACACCCCCTAATCCAGGACTCCCTCACCGACCATAATGGGCCATTCTTAATAGGCCGTATTTGATGATGCTATGAAAACGGCCCAACGTATTAACGGACCACAAACGGGCCGACTGTAACCACGGGCTGAATTTGGCCCACAAGCAGAAAATGACAGTAATGGGCCGTAAGTAAACGAATGCTGGAAATGAGCCCAAGAATAAATGGGCTCTGAGAAGGCCGAAAGATAACATGGGCTGGAAACGGCCCAACGGAATAACGGGCCGTTAATGGGTATAAAGTGATACACTATTCATTATGGGCCAGTTTCACCACGGGCCGTTAATGGGTGTAAAGTGATACACTATTCATTACGGGCCAGTTTCACCACGGGCCGTCAATATGCCAAGAGTTACATAGGGCCTCATATGGGCTGAAAGATGTCATGGGCCATACATGGGCCAGAAGTGAAAACGGGATGGAATCATATTGGATGGCCCAGATGACGCTACTGGGCCTAATTCGGATAGGGCGTAACGGGCCTTGGGTTAGCGGGCTGTAAATGGGCTATATGCGAACATGCCGTTAACAGGCTTTATATGGGCCGGGCGCCACCTTTTGACCAAGTCAAATGAGCCGGCCTTTTCACAGGAATGGGCCTTTGTTGGGCCGTGCCACGTGTCGATGTATCATAGGCGCCTTCTGTCCAATGAGTGGATGACATCTGTCCCAACGATGAGCCGACACGTGTTTCCTCCAGCCAATGATGATTTTACACGTGGAACATCCCCATTGGTCGGGGCTGTTAACGGGTTATCGGATCCAAAACCCAACCCGATAGCTTAACGGCGTTCCGTTACGGTGGATGCCACGTCTCTGTCACCCTTGACGAAAGCACTTCTGTCACGCGAGATTTATCGTCATGGAAGTGGACACTTCCGTGATGATAATTTTGGTAATGTCATGGAACACTTCTACGACAGCACATGTATGACTATCTTAATTCTATCATAAAATCGTCATGGATGTACATGCATGACAGAAAATGCGACCTACTGTGACAAACACGTATCATCACGGAAATGTATTTTTTTGTAGTGGAATAGGGTCAAGCCAAACTATAGACTTCTTACGTGCAGGGTGCCCCTAGCGCTACCAAAGGAATTATGAGTGTATATTTATGTATACGGGAAAATATGTACAATCTTCTTATGGGGCGATCTGTAGGGGCGGGGCTGCTAAACAAGCATAGGTTTATCTGAGCTTTTACACGTGGGTGTGCACCGAACATGTTTGACTATGTCCGCGGTCTTGAGGACCGATGTGATGTTCGGCTTAAAAAGGCCGCTTCGAGCTTCGGCTACTAGGGCCGCCGTGTATTCTTCTGTAGAAGAGAGCGCTCTGTACTTCCTCTCACCATGATAGCGCCATGCGGCCCAGGCATCTTGAGCTAAAGATAAGCGTAGTGCGGGACTGCATTGAATCGGGCGAAAGTCGTTCGTCCGAGTAGTGCATGATAGTGAAGGAAATATGCCCTAGAGGCAATAATTAAGTTATTATTCCTTATATCATGATAAATGTTTATTATTCATGCGAGAATTGTATTAACCGGAAACATAATACATGTTTGAATACATGGACAAACAGAGTGTCACTAGTATGCCTCGACTTGACTAACTCGTTAATCGAAGATGGTTATGTTTCCTAACCATAGACATGAGTTGTCATTTGATTAACGGGATCACATCATTAGGAGAATGATGTAATTGACTTGACCCATTCCGTTAGCTTAGCACTTGATCGTTTAGTATGCTGCTATTGCTTTCTTCATGACTTATACATGTTCCTATGACTATGAGATTATGCAACTCCTGCTTACGGAGGAACACTTTGTGTGCTTCCAAACGTGACAACGAATCGGGTGATTATAAAGGAGCTCTACAGGTGTCTCCGAAGGTACTTGTTGGGTTGGCGTATTTCGAGATTAGGATTTGTCACTCCGATTGTCGGAGAGGTATCTCTGGGCCCTCTCGGTAATGCACATCACTTAAGCCTTGCAAGCATTGCAACTAATGAGTTAGTTCTGGGATGATGTATTACAGTACGAGTAAAGAGACTTGCCGGTAACGAGATTGAACTAGGTATTGAGATACCGACGATCGAATCTCAGGCAAGTAACATACCGATGAAAAAGGGAACAACGTATGTTGTTATGCGGTCTAACCGATAAAGATCTTCGTAGAATATGTGGGAACCAATATGAGCATCCAGGTTCCACTATTGGTTATTGACCGGAGACGTGTCTCGGTCATGTCTACATAGTTCTCGAACCCGTAGGGTCCGCACGCTTAACGTTACGATGACAGTTATATGATGAGTTTATATGTTTTGATGTACCGAAGGTTGTTCGGAGTCCCGGATGTGATCACGGACATGACAAGGAGTCTCTAAATGGTCGAGACATGAAGATTGATATATTGGAAGCCTATGTTTGGATATCGGAAGTGTTCCGGGTGAAATCGTGATTTTACCGGAGTACCGGGAGGTTACCGGAACCCCCCGGGAGGTAAATGGGCCTTAGTGGGCCTTTACAGAGAATAGGAGAGGCAGCCAGGGCTGGGCCGCGCACCCCTCCCCCCTAGTCCGAATAGGACAAGGAGAGGGGGGCGGCGCCCCCCTTCCTTCTCTCCCTCCTCTTTTCCCCTCCTGAATCCTATTCCAACAAGGAAAAGGGCGGGAGTCCTACTCCCGGTGGGAGTAGGACTCCTCCTGGCGCGCCCTCCCCTTGGTCGGCCGCACCCCCCTTGCTCCTTTATATACGGGGGTAGGGGGGCACCTCTAGACACACAAGTTGATCAGTTGGTCTCTCCCAACCGTGTGTGGTTCCCCCCCTCCACCATAGTCTACCTCGATAATACTGTAGCGGTGCTTAGGCAAAGCCTTGCGTCGGTAGAACATCAACATCGTCACCACGCCGTTGTGCTGACGAAACTCTCCCTCAACCCTCGGCTGGATCGGAGTCGAGGGACGTCACCGGGCTGAACATGTGCTGAACTTGGAGGTGTCGTACATTCGGTACTTGATCGGTCGGATCGTGAAGATGTACGACTACATCAACCGCGTTGTGCTAACGCTTCCGCTTTCGGTCAACGGTACGTGGACAACACTCTCCCCTCTCGTTGCTATGCATCACCATGATCTTGCGTGTGCATAGGAAATTTTTTGAAATTACTACGTTCCCCAACAGTGGCATCCGAGCCAGGTTTTATGCGTAGATGTCATATGCACGAGTAGAACACCAGTTGTGGGCAATATAAGTCATACCGCTTACCAGCATGTCATACTTTGGTTCGGCGGTATTGTGAGATGAAGCGGCTCGGACCGACATTACGCCAGACGCTTACGCGAGACTGGTTTCACCGCTATGCAGCACTAGTTGCTTAAAGGTGACCGCGGTGTCTGTCTCTCTCACTTTAGTTGAACCGGGTGTGGCTACGCGCGGTCTTTGCGAAGGTTAAAACAGCACCAACTTGACAAACTATCATTGTGGTTTTGATGCGTATGTAAGAACGGTTCTTGCTAAGCCCGTAGCAGCCACGTAAAACTTGCAACAACAAAGTAGAGGACGTCTAATTTGTTTTTGCAGGGCATGTTGTGATGTGATATGGTCAACACATGATGCTAAATTTTATTGTATGAGATGATCATGTTTTGTAACCAAGTTATCGGCAACTGGCAGGAGCCATATGGTTTTCGCTTTATTGTATGCAATGCAATCGCCCTGTAATGCTTTACTTTATCACTAAGCGGTAGCGATAGTCGTAGAAGCATAAGATTGGCGAGACGACAACGATGTGAAGATGGTGATCATGACGGTGCTTCGGAGATGGAGATCACAAGCACAAGATGATGATGGCCATATCATATCACTTATATTGATTGCATGTGATGTTTATCTTTTATGCATCTTATCTTGCTTTGATTGAAGGTAGCATTATAAGATGATCCCTCACTAAACTATCAAAGTATAAGTGTTCTCCCTGAGTATGCACCGTTGCGAAAGTTCTTCGTGCTGAGACACCACGTGATGATCGGGTGTGATAGGCTCTACGTTCAAATACAACGGGTGCAAAATAGTTGCACACGCGGAATACTCAGGTTAAACTTGACGAGCCTAGCATATAAAAAATATGGCCTCGGAACACGGAGACCAAAAGGTTGAGCATGAATCATATAGTAGATATGATCAACATAGTGATGTTCACCATTGAAACTACTCCATCTCATGTGATGATCGGACATGGTTTAGTTGATTTGGATCACGTGATCACTTAGAGGATTAGAGGGATGTCTATATAAGTGAGAGTTATTAAGTAATATGATTAATTGAACTTAAATTTATCATGAACTTAGTCCTAGTAGTATTATCATATCTATGTTGTAGATCAATAGCTCGCGATGTTGCTCCCCGTTTAATTTTTATATGTTCCTAGAGAAAACTAAGTTGAAAGATGTTAGTAGCAATAATGCAGATTGGATCCATGATCTGAGGTTTATCCTCATTGCTGCACAGAAGTATTATGTCCTTGATGCACCGCTAGGTGACAGAACTATTGCAGGAGCAGATGCAGACGTTATGAACGTTTTGACAAAATCTCGGTATGATGACTACTTGATAGTTTAGTGCACCATGATTTACGGCATAGAATCGGGACTTCAAAATTGTTTTGAACGCCACGGAGCATATAAGATGTTCCAAGAGTTGAAATTGGTATTTCATACTCATGCCCGTGTCGAAATGTATGAGACCTTTGACAAGTACTTTGCCTAACAGATGGAGGAGAATAGCTCAAGTAGTGAGCATGTACTCATATTGTCTGGGTACTACAAGCGCTTGAATTAAGTGGGAGTTAATCTTCCAGATAATATAGTGATTGACAAAATTCTCTAGTCACCATCAGCAAGTTCGTAGAACTACATGATGAACTATAATATGTAAGGGATAACAGAAATGATTCCCAAGCTCTTCGTGATGCTGAAATCGACGAAGGTAGAAATCAAGAAAAGCATCAAGTGTTGATGGTTGACAAGACCACTAGTTTCAAGAAAAAGGGCAAAGGGAAGAAGGGGAACTTTAAGAAGAACGGCAAGCAAGTTGCTGCTCAAGTGAAGAAGCCCAAGTCTGGACCTAAGGCTGAAACTAAGTGCTTCTACTGCAAAGGGACTGGACACTGGAAGCGGAACTACCCCAAATAATTGGGGATAAGAAGGATGGCAAAGTGAACATAGGTATATTTGATATGCATGTTATTGATGTGTACTTTACTAGTGTTTATAGCAACCCCTCAGTATTTGATACTAGTTCGGTTGCTAAGAGTAGTAACTCAAACGGGAGTTGCGTAATGAATGTAAACTAGTTAAGGGTGAAGTGACGATGTGTGTTGGAAGTAGTTCCAAGATTGATATGATCATCATCGCACACTCCCTATTCTTTCGGGATTAGTGTTGAACCTAAATAAGTGTTATTTGGTGTTTGCGTTGAGCATGAATATGATTTGATCATGTTTATTGAAATACGGTTATTCGTTTAAGTTAGAGAACAATTGTTGTTCTGTTTACATGAATAAAACCTTCTATGGTCATACACCCCAACGAAAACGGTTTGTTGAACCTCGATCATAGTGATACACATATTCATAATATTGAAGCCAAAAGAAGCAAAGTTAATAATGATAGTGCAACTTATTTTTGGCACTGCCGTTTATGTCATATTGGTGTAAAGCGCATGAAGAAACTCCATGCTGATGGGATTTTGGAATCACTTGATTATGAATCACTTGATGCTTGCGAACCATGCCTTATGGGCAAGATGACTAAATCCCCGTTCTACGGAACAATGGAGCAAGCAACTGACTTATTGGAAATAATACATACTGATGTATATGGTCTGATGAGTGTTGAGGCTCGCGGCGGGTATCGTTACTTTCTGACCTTCACAGATGATTTGAGCAGATATGGGTATATCTACTTGATGAAACATAAGTCTGAAAAATTTGAAAAGTTCAAAGAATTTCAGAGTGAAGGGAAAAATCATCGTTACAAGAAAATAAAGTTTCTACGATCTGATCGTAGAGACAGATATTTGAGTTACGAGTTTGCTCTTCAATTAAAACAATGCGGAATAGTTTCACAAATTCGTGCCACCTGGAACACCATAGTGTAATGGTGTGTCCAAACGTCGTAACCGTACTTTATTAGATATGGTGCGATCTATGATGTCTCTTACCGATCTACCACTATCTTTTTGGGGTTATGCATTAGAGACAGCTGCATTCACGTTAAATAGGGCACCATCAAAATTTGTTGAGACGACGCCTTATAAATTGTGGTTTGGCAAGAAACCAAAGTTATCGTTTCTTAAAGTTTGGGGCTACGATGCTTATGTGAAAAAGTTTCATCCTGACAAGCTCAAACCCAAATCGGAGAAATGTGTCTTCATAGCATACCCAAAAGAGACTGTTGGGTACACCTTCTATCACAGATCCGAAGGCAAGACTTTTGATGCTAAATTCGGAATCTTTCTAGAGAAGGAGTTTCTCTCGAAAGAAGTGAGTGGGAGGTAAGTAGAACTTGATGAGGTAACTGTACCTGCTCCCTTATTGGAAAGTAGCTCATCACAGAAACCGGTTCCTGTGACACCTACACCAATTAGTGAGGAAGTTAATGATGATGATCATGAAACTTCAGATCAAGTTATTATTGAACCTCGTAGGTCAACCAGAGTAAGATCTGCACCAGAGTGGTACGGTAATCCTATTATGGAGGTCATGTTACTTGACCATGACGAACCTACGAACTATGAGGAAGTTATGATGAGCCCAGATTCCACGAAATGCTTTGAGGCCATGAAATCTGAGATGGGATTCATGTATGAGAACAAAGTATGGACTTTGATTGACCTGCCCAAATGATCGGCGAGCCATTGAGATTAAATGGATCTTCAAGAGGAAGACAGACGCTGATAGTAGTGTTACTATCTACAAAGCTAGAATTGTCGCAAAAGGTTTTCGACAAGTTCAAGGTGTTGACTACGATGAGAGTTTCTCACTCGTATCTATGCTTAAGTCTGTCCGAATCATGTTAGCAATTGCCGCATTTTATGAAATCTGGCGAATGGATAAACAAAACTGCATTCCTTAATGGATTGATTAAAGAAGAGTTGTATATGATGCAACCAGAAGGTTTTGTCGATCCTAAAGGTGTTAACAAAATGTGCAAGCTCCAAATGATCCATCTATGGACTAGTGCAAGCATCTCGAGTTGGAATATACGCTTTGATGAGTTGATCAAAGCATATAGTTTTATGAGACTTCATGGTGAAGCACTGTATTTTCAAGAAAGTGAGTGGGAGCACTACAATATTTCTGATAAGTATATGTGAATGACATATTGTTGATCGGAAATAATGTAGAATTATTCTGCAAAGCATAAAGGAGTGTTTGAAAGGAGTTTTTCAAAGAAAGGCCTAAGTGAAGCTGCTTACATATTCAGCATCAAGATCTATAGAGATAGATCAAAACGCTTGATAAGTTTTTTCAGTGAGTACATACCTTGACAAGATTTTGAAGTAGTTCAAAATGGAACAGTCAAAGAAAGAGTTCTTGCCTATGTTACAAGGTGTGAAATTGAGTAAGACTCAAAGCCCGACCATGGCAGAAGATAGAAAGAGAATGATAGTCATTCCCTATGCCTCAGCCATATGTTCTATAAAGTATGCCATGCTGTGTACCAGATATATTGCATACCCTACCACTAAGTTTGGCAAGGGAGTGCAATAGTGATCTAGGAGTAGATCAATGGACATCGGTCAAAATTATCCTTAGTGGAATAAGGATATGTTTCTCGATTATGGAAGTGACAAAAGGTTCGTCGTAAAGGGTTACGTCAATGCATGTTTTGACACTAATCTAGATGACTCTAAGTCTCGTTCTAGATACATATTGAAAGTGGGAGCAATTAGCTAGAGTAGCTCTGTGCAGAGCATTGTAGACAGAGAAATTTGCAAAATACTTACGGATCTGAATGTGATGGACCTGCTGACTAAAATTATCTCACAAGCAAAACATGATCACACCTTAGTACTCTTTGGGTGTTAATCACATAGCGATGTGAACTAGATTACTGACTCTAGTAAACCCTTTGGGTGTTGGTCACATGTCGATGTGAACTATGGGTGTTAACCACATAAAGATGTGAACTATTGATGTTAAATCGCATGGCTATGTGAACTAGATTATTGACTCTAGTGCAAGTGGGAGACTGAAGGAAATATGCCCTAGATGCAATAATAACGTTATTATTTATTTCCTTATATCATGATAAATGTTTATTATTCATGCTAGAATTGTATTAACCGGAAACATAATACATGTGTGAATACATAGACAAACAGAGTGTCACTAGTATGCCTCTAGTTGACTAGCTCGTTAATCGAAGATGTGGTTATGTTTCCTAACCATAGGCATGAGTTGTCATTTGATTAACGGGATCACATCATTAGGAGAATGATGTGATTGACTTGACCCATTCCGTTAGCTTAGCACTTGATTGTTTAGTATGTTGCTATTGCTTTCTTCATGACTTATACATGTTCCTATCACTATGAGATTATGCAACTCTGCTTTACTGTGAGGAACACTTTGTGTGCTACCAAACGTCACAACGTAACTGGGTGATTATAAAGGAGCTCTACAGGTGTCTCCGAAAGTACTTGTTGGGTTGGTGTATTTCGAGATTAGGATTTGTCACTCCGATTGTCGGAGAGGTATCTCTGGGCCCTCCCGGTAATGCACATCACTTAAGCCTTGCAAGCATTGCACCTAATGAGTTAGTTCTGGGATGATGTATTACAGTACGAGTAAATAGACTTTCCGGTAACGAGATTGAACTAGGTATTGAAATACCGACGATCGAATCTCGGGCAAGTAACATACCGATGACTAAGGGAACAACGTATGTTGTTATGCGGTCTAACCGATAAAGATCTTCGTAGAATATGTGGGAGCCAATATGAGCATCCAGGTTCCGCTATTGGTTATTGACCAGAGAAATGTCTCGGTCATGTATACATAGTACTCGAACCCGTAGGGTCCGCACGCTTAACGTTACGATGACAGTTATATGATGAGTTTATATGTTTTGATGTACCGAAGGTTGTTCGGAGTCCCGGATGTGATCACGGACATGACGAGGAGTTTCGAAATGGTCGAGACATGAAGATTTATATATTGGAAGCCTATGTTTGGATATCGGAAGTGTTCCGGGTGAAATCGGGATTTTACCGGAATACCGGGAGGTTACCGAAACCCCCCGGGAGGTAAATGGGCCTTAGTGGGCCTTTACGGAGAAGAGGAGAGGCAGCCAAGGCTGGGCCGCGCGCCCCTCCCCCCCCCCTAGTCCGAATAGGACAAGGAGAGGGGGGCGGCGGCCCCCTTCCTTCTCTCCCTCCTCTTTTCCCTCCCGAATCCTATTCCAACTAGGAAGGGGAGTCCTACTCCGGTGGGAGTAGGACTCCTCTGGCGTGCCCTCCCCTTGGTCGGCCGCACCCCCCTTGCTCCTTTATATACGGGGGCAGGGGGCACCTCTAGACACACAAGTTGATCAGTTGATCTCTCCCAACCGTGTGCGCTGCCCCCTCCACCATAGTCCACCTCGATAATACTGTAGCGGTGCTTAGGCGAAGCCCTGTGTCGGTAGAACATCAACATTGTCGTCTCGCCGTCGTGTTGACGAAACTCTCCCTCAACACTCGGCTGGATCGGAGTTCGAGGGACGTCATCGGGCTGAACGTGTGCTGAACTCGGAGGTGCCGTACGTTCGGTACTTGATCGGTCGGATCGTGAAGATTTACGACTACGTCAACCACGTTGTGCTAACGCTTCCGCTTTTGGTCTACGAGGGTACGTGGACAACACTCTCCCCTCTCGTTGCTATGCATCACCATGATCTTGCGTGTGTGTAGGAAATTTTTTGAAATTACTACGTTCCCCAACAGATAGCCACTTCGGAATGGAGCAATGTCGAAGATTAGCTCCTCGCTTCAAAAGTTGTCAGGACAGCCGAAGACAACGTTCAGTGTAAGGGTGTCTGTGCAGCGTGCCTCTATGCTTGGTATTACTCCTTTAAAGGTAGTGCTGCTTTGCTTGATTCTTGACGGGTCTATCCCCATCTTATGGACAGTGTCCTGATATGTCAGATTGAGACTACTGCCGCCATCCATGAGGACTAGGGTGAGGTGGTATTCGTCGATTATTGGGTCGAGCACTAAGCAGCCGAGCCCCCGTGACGGATACTAGTCGGATGATCCCTGCGATCGAAGGACAGCCCGACCATGGGTTAAATTTGGGGGCGATAGGCTCTATAGAATACACGTCTCAGAGTGCGCGTTTGCGCTCCCTCTTTGGGATATGAGTGACATAAATCATGTTCACTGTTTTTACCTCCGGTGGAAACTAATTCTGTCCCCCCATATTCGGCTGGCGAGATTCGTCCTCGTCTTTGCTTTGCGGTCCCTTCCCCTTGTGTTCGGCGTTGAGCTTGCCGGCTTGCTTGAAGGCCCAACACCCTCTGTTGGTATGATTGGCTGGTTTGTTGGGGGTGCGGTGAATCTGGCAGGACCTTTCGAGAATTTTATTTAGGCTATATGGACCATCTCTGCTGCCTTTAAATGACTTTTTTCGTTGACCGGGTCTGGAGCCCCTGAATCCGGTATTTACTGATGTATTATCCGGGCTTTCTTCATTGTTCCGACGTTTGTTTTTATTGCATCGTGGCTTTCCATTGCCGTCCCTGACTTCAGATGTGCCAGGATCGCTGGTGCTGCTACGGGCCAACCAGTTGTCCTCTCTCGCGCAAAAGCGGGTCATGAGTGTAGTTAAGGCTGCCATTGTCCTTGGCTTTTCCTGGCCTAGGTGTCTGGCCAGCCTTTCGTTCCGAACACTGTGTTTGAAAGCTGCCAAGGCTTCGGCATCCGGACAGTCGATGATTTGGTTCTTCTTAGTGAGAAATCGGTTCCAAAGCTTATGGGCTGACTCTCCGGGTTGTTGGGTTATGTGACTTAGATCGTTTGCATCCGGAGACCGGACATAGGCCCCTTGGAAATTGACCCAAAAAGCGTCCTCAAGTTCCTCCCAGCTTCCGATGGAATTTTCGGGGAGGTTTTTCAACCAGTGTCGAGCTGGTTCTTTTAGCTTGAGGGGTAGGTATTTGATGGTGTGGAGATCGTCTCCGCGAGCCATGTTGATGTGGAGAATAAAGTATTCTATCCAGACCGCAGGGTCTATCGTTCCGTCGTATGCCTCGATATTCACGGGTTTAAACCCTTCTGAAATTCATGATCTAGCACCTCGTCGATGGAGCACGAGGGGTGTGCGGCACCCTTATATTTGGCTGTGTCGCGGTGCGGGCCCGACAGTTGTAGTGTTCGGTGTTTGTTCGAACTGGTAAGTTACCTGCATATTTGGTTTGATGGCCCCGATCTTGTGCGGGGACGCGCTCCCTGGATCCATAAATGGACCTGGTTCTGCCAGCCCTTTTGTCCAGGTCTTCACGTAAATCGTGTTTCTGGTTCTGGGTCGCGACCTCCTTTCCTTTATTGGGAGAGGGTGCGATTTTGTTTGTGGCGTTATTAGCCGCTCTGTCTTGACTACGAGGCGTGGTCGCCCTGGTTGATCAGCCGTATTGTTATTCGGCGGTATGGGCGCCATAGGATCGTCGGCGAATTCAGACAGCAGTTTGCGTTTGGGATAGCTATTTATTTGGTGGTTCCCACCGTATTTTTCCTCAGTGTCAAGCACTTCGTTCCATATATTGTTTAGTGTATCCTGTGCGGCTTTAAGCCGTGGCTTCTGCTTCTTCAAGCTCCTCGCGGTGGCGATAAGCCTCCGGTGGAGGTGTTCTTTTTCCAATTGTTCTTCCGGGACGATGAATGCATCGTCATCCCGACTGCTCTCCTCTTCAGAGGTAGGTTGATAATTGGAGTCTTTGGCGTCGTTGTGATCATACTGGGGCCTCGGACTGTGTTTGCCAGCCCCTTGCTCGTCCTGCTCCATTGCTGGGTTTGCGGTTTCTTCTTTGTCTTCGGCATCGTCCGGGGTGTTATTCCCTCTTTTGCTGGTATCGCTGTTTTTACCATGGCGTGGTTTCGAGCGGCGCCGCTGACGTTGGCGCTTTGGCTGCTTTCCAGGAGTTTTATCCTCAACTGGTTCCTTTATGTTATCGCCATTGTCTTCTTTGGGTGTATCCCACATGTATATATCGTATGAGGAGGTGGCTGTCCAGCGCCCTACTGGCGGTGGTTCATGTTCTTCTCCGACATCGTCATCCATACCGTCGATGTCTTTGGAGTTGAAATCAAGCATGTCGATTAAATCATCAACAAAGGCTATCAAGTGGGTGGTGGGTAGGTAACGAAGTTCTTCGTCGTCCGCTTCCCACTCAAGCCGGACATAGTTTGGCCAGGAATCTCCTGACAAGGAGAGAGACTTTAATGAGTTTAACACGTCGCCTAGGGGTGAGTGTTGGAAGATGTCTGCGGAGCTGAACTCTAAGATCGACGCCCAGTCAGATTCGATGGGTGCGGATACACGCGGTTCGGAGCCTATAGCCGGAGACGAGTCCCAGGATCCAATAACACAGGCCTCGTTGGAGGTCGGTGATACTTCTCCAACAAATCTACTTTTCGAAACACTTTTGCCCTTGTTTTGGACTCTAACTTGCATGATTTGAACGAAACTAACCCGGACTGACGATGTTTTCAGCAGAACTGCCATGATGTTGCTTTATGTGTAGAAAACAAAAGTTCTCGGAATGTCCTGAAAATCCACGGAGGCACTTTTTGGAAAATATAAAAAATACTGGCAAAAGAATCAAGACCAGGGGGCCCACACCCTATCCACGAGGGTGGGGTCACGCCCTCCCCCCTGGACGTGCCCCCTGTCTCGTGGCCCCCCTGAGGCTCCGCCAACCTCAACTCTGTCGGATTTCGGGTTCCGGCAGACCCTTGAGGTTCGAACACTGGGGTGCACGCGGAGATTCGCCCTCTACCTACCTGTACCCCGCCGCCTCGCTAAGATCTAAGCTACGAAAGGAACAACACAAGAGACACAAGGTTTATACTAGTTCGGGCCACCGTTGTGGTGTAATACCCTACTCTAGTTTGTGGTGTGGTGGATTGCCTCTTGGGCTGATGGTGATGAACAATACAAGGAAGAACAGCCTCGCGAGGGTCTGTTCTTGGCCGGGGCGATGAACTGCTTGGAGGAGTTCAGTCACTCTCTCTCTCTCTCTCTCTCTCTCTCTCTCTCTCTCTCTCTCTCTGGGATTCAGCTCAAGCTATGCCGGATCAGGGTCCGATCAAGATGCCTCTACTATGGTGGCTAGCTCTACTTATATAGGAAGAGGCCCTGGGCCTTTTCCCAAATATTGAGCGGGAAGGGCGCCAACAATTGGCCATTTTGAAGGGGAACATATGGTACACTTATCCTGACTAAAGTTGGTCCTACTTTGTCAAAGGCTCTGGTGGTGGCCTTGGCTTGGGCTCCACAATGACTTCCTTCCTGCTGTTGGGCTGGTCTTGGTCTTGTTGCACCGAAATGGACGCCTTTGCTTGATTCTCTCGCCTGCGCATGCTCCCTTTGAACCAAAGAGGAAAGGAGGACATCATGGGCTGGCGTCACTGGCGCCTTGGTCGTCATGGCTTGCGTCATGGGCACCTCGTGAGGTACCCGCCTTGATTTCTCCGCTCGCGAGCCAGCCAGCCTTATGAGGCCGCTACCGAGGAAGCTCCTGTCCGCCCGCCTCATGAGGCTTGGCCTCGCGAGGGTCTTGAGCTTGTGTTGGCGAAGATGGGTCGTGATGGGCCCCTTTGAGCCACGCCGCAGCCATGAGGCGGCAAGTCTGGGGACCCCGTTCCCGAACACCGACAAGAGCCTCGGGCCCAAGGCGCGCCCGGGCTTAGCCGAGAAGAGAGGCGAAGGGGCAAGTGCGAAGCGCCGCGGGCCTAATAGCCTGCGGCCTTGGGCGCCACGTGGCGGTTGATTGGACGTGGGCGGCCCTGCTCCCCCATGATGCCTCGGCGTCTGCACGAATTGACAAGTCCCTACATGCAAAGCGGGTCATGATTACCTGCGATCGTGGAGGTCGGCGGTTGGCCTCCTCTGGCTTTAAGTACGGAACGGTGCGCGCTCCTCTGGTCCATCTCCTCTTGCTTCTTCTTCTTCTCCATGGCTCCGCCGAAGAGGTTCTCGGCCGCGGAGAATGGGAAGACTCGCCAGGTGGAGCATGACTCTTCCCCGCCCAAGCGCGGTCGAGGCCGTCCTCGCAAACACCCTGTGGCTCCCGTGGTGGATCCTCGCGGTCGTGGAGGTCATCTCCTGCGCGGTGGTGGGCGGCAAGCCGCTGCGGGGGGGGGGGGGGCACGGCCGCGCGACCCCCTAGGCCGCGCTTCCACTCGGCAGAGGTGCTGCCGGAGTTCGTTGTGTGGTCAACGGAGCCGACTGGCACCTGGCTCCAGCTTCCTCGCTTCCTCCTAGGCGAGCTTCCGGCTGGTTGCTGCAGCCAGGCTTCCTGGGCTTCGCTGGAGGTCTCTACAGCCGGGAGCCTGGCCTTGCCTGCGGCTGGCAAATGTTTGCCCGCGCGCGCGGTCTGAGCCGGCGGTGCACCCTGCACTTTAAGTTCGACGGCGATGCCACCCTCTACGTGAGGGTGTTCGGGGAAGATGGTCGCCGCGCTGGGTGCTGCCCTGAGAACGACGACCGCGGCCGCGGGTCCAGCCCCAGCAACGATGAAGGCGACAGCGCGCGCGTGGTTGGCGACGCTCGGGGCTCGTCAAGCTTTAACGACTCTTCTTCGGGCAGCGGCTCCTCCAGCGGTGGCCGCGACCAGCCTGCGCGCCGTCGCGCCCGCTTGGAGGGAGGTAGCGAGTCCGCCCGGCGTCTCGCCCCGGTGAAGCGCGAGAGAGAGTCCGCCTGAGCTCCGGAGGCAGTCCGAGTCTCTCCCGCGAGTTGGTGTCAGGCAAGCCGTGCCTGTTTTGTTCTTTTTCCTTTTCCTGCACATAAAAGACAGTAGGGTAGGGCCCCGCATGGGCGTGCTTGGACTATTGCTGTTAATTACCGTACCGTTTCTGCTATCTCAGTATTATTGCCTTTGTGCTACACGCCTGCGCGTAGAAATTACTTAGCTCAGGGGCGCCCGTCGTGGCCCTCGCTTCCCGAGGCCGAGGCCTCACCGAACGCTTCATGTCCTGCGAAGGTTAGTCTGGAGAGGTAGCTCCCGGCCTCAGCGGTGGAGGCGACTGACCCAGGTCCTGTGTTCGTGTCGCGGTGCCCGTGGGGCATGGACTGGAGGGGTGCTCCTGTAGTGGACCCGGGTAGGGAAAACCTCGAACGATAAGGGCAGAAAAACACTCGCGGGGGCGCTCAAGCTGCCCCCCTCGCGAGACCTTGCGTGAGAGAAATCGAGGTAGGAGGGCGAAAGGTCGAAGAGCCACAAATCAAAACGACAACAACTTCGATAAAACTTCAAATGAGATTGAATAAGCTAACTGCGGAAAGCAAATGAAAAAGCCGCGTCCGGCACCTAATCTAGTCTTCGACGTCTTCTCACCAGCGTGGAGCTAAGTGCTGCCAGTGGGCGTGGGAGGGAGCCCCAGGGCCTGAGGCCGGCGCTCCTGAGACTCCGGGGCATGTACAGCCCCAACTCATTATTACGTGAGAGTGTCACAAGCGGCGAGCTTCACAGGCGTTGGCCTTCTTCACAGGCTCCGGGCCTTTCTTGGGGGGAGCAAGCTTCACGGGCATTGTCCCTCTTCACAGGCTCTGGGCCTTTTCCAGAAAGGTAGCTTCACAGGCATTCGCCTTCTTCACAGGCTCTGGGCCTTTTCCAGAAAGATAGCTTCACAGGCATTCGCCTTCTTCACAGGATCTGGGCCTTTTTCAGAAAGATAGCTTTACATGCATTCGCCTTCTTCACAGGCTCTGGGCCTTTTCCAGAAAGATAGCTTCACAGGCATTCGCCTTCTTCACAGGCTCTGGGCCATTTCCAGAAAGATAGCTTCACAGGCATTCGCCTTCTTCACAGGCACTGGGCCTTTTCAGGGGTAAAACCTCCGGAGGTGCTGGATGTACCACGCGTTCTGGACTGGCACCCCCTCCTGAGTCTTCAAGCGTGCGGAGCCGGGCCTGGAAACATGAACAACCTTGAATGGGCCCTCCCACATGGGAGAGAGCTTATGTAGCCCCTCCCTGGAGAGAACCCGCCTGAGCACGAGGTCCCCTACCTCAAGGGTTCTGGGGCGGATGTTGCGGCAGTGGTATTGTCACAGTGCTTGCTGGTACCTCGCCGCTCGCAACGTAGCTTCTCGACGACGCTCCTCCCCCAGTACAAGGTCCGTCCCCCGCATGGCGACCTGCTTTGCCTCGTCGAACGCAAGGACCCGTGCGGAACGACGTCTGACCTCGTGAGGGAGGACCGCTACGGCTCCATAGACCAGGAAGAACGGGGTCTCTCCGTTTGGCTTGGTCGTGGTCGTGCGGATGGACCACAGCACGGACTGAAGCTCGTCGTACCAACCTCTGCCGCAGGCCTCCAGTTTCTTCTTGAATGTCCTGGTTTTGAGGCCCCTCAGGACCTCTGTGTTGGCCCGCTCGGCTTGGCCGTTGCTCGGGGGGTGCGCCACCGAAGCGTAGCATATCTGCGTTCCCAGGTTAGCACAGTATGTTTTGAAGAGGTTACTGGTGAACTGGGAACCGTTGTCGGTGATGATGCGGTTCGGCACCCCGAACCGGCTCACGATGCCCTTGACGAACTTGACCCCAAAACCTGCGGGGATGGTGCGGACGGCTTCCACTTCAGCCCACTTGGTGAACTTGTCCACGGCGACGTAGAGGTAGCGATAGCCCCCTGGCGCTCAAGGAAACGGGCCCAGGATATCTAGCCCCCAGACTGCGAATGGCCACGAGAGGGGTATAGTTTGCAGACCTCCTGCTGGCTGATGGATTTGCTTGGCATGGAATTGGCAGGCTTTGCAAGCCTGCACTAGTTCGACGATGTCGTTGAGTGTAGTAGGCCAATAGAAACCGCTTCGGAATGCCTTTCCCACGAGGGTTCGTGAAGACGAGTGATGCCCACAGTCTCCACCGTGTATATCCACCAACAGTCCTTTCCCTTGCTCCCTGGAGATGCAGCGTAGCGACACATCATTCGGTCGCCTCCGATAGAGCTCTCCATCCCTGATGCAGTACGTTGTGGCTTGCCGCGCCACATGCTCCGATTCCTCCTCCTTCTCCGGCAGGGTCCCTTGCATTAAGTAGCTCCAGAGCTCCGTGATCCAGCACCCCTCCTGAGGCTCCATCGTCAGGAGCAGGCGTGCTCCTGAGGCCGGGCCACAGACCGGGGCTCCTGAGGCAGGTGGCTGGCGAAGCTCTTCCCGAGGCTGCGCCGTGTTTGATAGTCCTGGCATGGCCGAGGGCTTGAAGAGCCGCTCCTCGAACACGCCAGGCTCCTGAGGCAACCGCCTGGATGCCCGTTTGGCGATGTCGTCGGCCTCCTGATTGGTGCCGCGGGGGACATGCTGCAACTCCAACCCCGTAATCGCTTTCTCCATCCTGCGGACCTCCGCAAGGTAGGCTTCCATGTGCTCATCTTTTCTGTCGTACACCTTGTTGGAGAAATTCACGAGGAGCTGCGAATCGCCCTTGATGGTAAGGCGCTTCACCCCTAGGGCAGCTGCGGCCTTCAAGCCCGCTATTAGACCTTCATACTACGCTATGTTGTTGGAGACCTTTTCGCCTTGCTGGAAACAGAGCTGCACAGCGTAGTAGAGCTTGTCCTGAGTGGGAGATATGAGCACCGCCCCAGCCCCAGCGCCATGTCTGGAGAACGCCCCATCGAAGTGCATGACCCAGCCTTCTGGTGCTTCGCTTCCCGGGGAGAGGGACCGATCTTCGTCGGCCTTGAGGCCCGGTGCCTCCGTCCATTCTGCCACGAAATCCGCTAATGCGGCCCCCTTGATGACTCTGGTCGTGCTGAATTCGAGCTGAAACGCTTGTAGTTCAATGTTCCACTCAGCGACCCTTCCGGCTGAGTTAGGGCTCCTGAGCACCCTTTCCAAGGGGTATGCTAAGACGACCTTGATGGGGTGGCCCTGAAAATAGTGTCGCAGCTTGCGCGAGGCCACCAATAGCGCAAGGAGGAGTTTCTGAGGCATGGGGAGCCGCGCCCTTGCGTCCCGCAACACCGTGCTGACGAAGTATACTGGGTGCACAACGAGGTTTGGGGCGCCAGTGCCACTGGCGCCCTCTGGGGACCATGGCGCCTCCTGGGGCGATGGAGCCTCCAGAGGCTGGTAGTCTGGGGGAGGGACCTCTTCCGTCCCCAGTGCGCTCCCCTGCGGCGGCTGATCCTTCTCAACCGCGGTAGTGGTTTCTGTGGGTCTTCCTTGTTCCTGCTTCGTCTTGACCTGGGCTGCTGCTGTGGTTTTGGTTTGACGCTCTTCCCTAACCGCCACCAGAGCTGCACTGGCAGAGTAGGGAGTGGCGGCGAGGTAGAGCACCAGGGGTTCCCGCGGGTGTGGGGCCACCATGAACGGAGGGCTGGTCAGGTACCTCTTGAGATCTTGAAACGCCTTGTCGGCCTCTTCAGTCCATTCAAAGGGTCCCTTCCTTTTCCTTAGCTGGAAGAAAGGCAGTGCTCGTTCCCCTAACTTGGAGATGAAGCGCCCTAGCGCAGTCACGCGCCCAGTGAGCTTCTGCATTTCCCTGAGGGTCTTTGGCGGGCTCATGTCCTCGACCGCCTTGACCTTTTCTGGGTTAGCCTCGATGCCTCGATGGGATACGAGGCAGCCCAAGAGCTTGCCCGAGGGGACTCAAACACACACTTCTCCGGGTTGAGCCAGGGTTCACTGCGTCAAGGCTCGCGAAGGTTTCCTCCAGGTCTTGTATCAGGGTTCTGGCCTCCCGAGACTTCACCACAATGTCATCGACGTAAGCCTCAACATTCTTCCCGAGCTACGGACCCAAGGTGATGTGCATCAGCCGTTGGATGGTCGCCCCTGTGTTGCGCAACCCTAACGGCATGCACGTGTAGCAGTACACCCCACACGGGGTCAGGAAAGCCGTCTATTCCACGTCTTCTACCGCCATCTTGATCTGGTGATACCCGGAGAAGGCATCCAAGAAGCATAACTGGTCGCACTTCGGTGGTGGAATCGACGATCCGGTCGATGCGAGGGAGCGGGAACGGATCTTGCGGGCATGCCTTGTTGAGGTTGGTGAAGTCGACACACATGCGCTCCTTCCCTCCCTTCTTTGGTACAACGACAGGGTTGGCCAACCAATCCGGATACCGGACCTCGCGAATGACCCCGGCGGCTTCTAGCTTGCGGGTCTCCTGGACGATGAAGGCTTCCTTTTCAGTGGACTGCCGCCTCGCTTTCTGCTTCACGGGGAGTACGTTGGGGCACACGTGGAGGTGATGCTCGATTACGCCCCTAGGGATCCCTACCAACTGATCGGGCTCCCAGGCGAATACATTCTTGTTTGCGTGCAGGAACTTGACCAGGGCCTCCTCCTGCTCGGGCTCGAGGTTGGCGCCTATGGTGAAAGCGGCGTCAGTGGACCCGTCCTCGTCGACGGGTATTTG
Organism: Aegilops bicornis; assembly: GCA_021605145.1. Classification (NCBI taxonomy): domain Eukaryota; kingdom Viridiplantae; phylum Streptophyta; class Magnoliopsida; order Poales; family Poaceae; genus Aegilops; species Aegilops bicornis. The sequence continues at coordinate 610,101,997 of CM038674.1, read as the reverse complement.
CTTGGTCTCTGCCTTGTCTTGGGTGAACAACTGTTTCTCTTGGTTGGTGCAGCCCCTTGGGCTCGAGGGTCCCCGCGTCGGCGGGCTGCACTGGCGCTGCCGTCTTGAAGGCGAGCTTGAGCACGCGCAGCGCATCTCCGGTGTCCCCGGTCACGGTGAGGACGTCGTTGCTCCCGGGCATCTTCATGAGGTTGTACGCCGGGTGAGTCGCGGCCATGAATTGGGCCAGTGCTGGGTTGCCGAGGATGGCGTTGTAGGGGAGGCCGATGGGGGTGATGTCGAAGTCGACCAGCTCCGTGCGGAAGTTGTCGTAGGTGCCAAAAGTTACCGGGAGCTGAATCTGTCCCAAGGAGCTGGATGACCCGCCCCCGACGCCAGAGAAGGGCCGGCTGGGCCGCAGCCGCTCCCGAGGTATGCAGAGGAGGTTGAAGGCCTCAACTGAGAGCACGTTGAGGCCCACGCCACTGTCGATGAGAGTCCTGGTGACGGCTACCTGGCAGATGGTGGGAGTGCACAGCATGGGGAGCGCACCCGAGCAGGCTGAGTTGGAGGGGTGGTCCTCCGAGCTGAAGGTCAGACTGGTCTTGGGCGCCGACCGGTCCTGGGGGGCTCCCAACCGCGCGGAGGCGGCGCCGACCCGGCGGACGAACATCTTGACGTTGTGACTTGAGGGCGGCGCCCGCGAGCCGCCCAGGAGGGCCGCGACGACCGGGGGCGCCGGCGCAGCGTGATGGGTGAGGAAGAGGCCACGAAGGCCGCCGGAAGGTGGAGCAGCCACGCGCGCGGAGCGCCGGTGAGGGCCATGGGAAGCCAGTTGGCCATGACCCTGTCGTCACCCCCAGCTTCGAGGACAGCCTCCTCGTACGCCAGCAGGAAGACCATCGGATCGGTCGCGCCGTTGTAGCACGGCGGCGGCGTCAGATCAAGCTTGTTTGGCCACCGCACCCGTTGCAAGGCCGGGCCAGGTTCGAGCCTCGGCCCCTCAAGGCACAAGGCCGCGGCCGGAGCGGGCGGCGCGCTGCTCATCGCAAGGCGGGTCGCGGCGGTGGCGGAAGGGAAACTCCGGCACACCCCTACCTGGCGCGCCAAATGTCGGATTTCGGGTTCCCGCAGACCCTTGAGGTTCGAACACTGGGGTGCACACGGAGATTCGCCCTCTACCTACCTGTACCCCGCCGCCTCGCTAAGATCTAAGCTACAAAAGGAACAACACAAGAGACACAAGGTTTATACTAGTTCGGGCCACCGTTGTGGTGTAATACCCTACTCTAGTTTGTGGTGTGGTGGATTGCCTCTTGGGCTGATGGTGATGAACAATACAAGGAAGAACAGCCTAGCGAGGGTCTGTTCTTGGCCGGGGCGATGAACTGCTTGGAGGAGTTCAGTCGCTCTCTCTCTCTCTCTGGGATCCAGCTCAAGCTATGCCGGATCAGGGTCCGATCAAGATGCCTCTACTATGGTGGCTAGCTCTACTTATATAGGCAGAGGCCCCGGGCCTCTTCCCAAATATTGAGCAGGAAGGGCGCCAACAATTGGCCATTTTGAAGGGGAACATATGGTACACTTATCCTGACTAAAGTTGGTCCTCGCCTGTCAAAGGCTCTGGTGGTGACGCCGGCTTGGGGTCCACAATGACTTCATTCCTGCCGTTGGGCTAGTCTTGGTCTTGTTGCACCGAAATGGACGCCTTTGCTTGATGCTCTCGCCTGCGCTTGCTCCCTTTGCACCAAAGAGGAAAGGAGGACACTGCGAGTGGCGCCTCACCTGGCGCCCTTGGTCGTCATGGCTTGCGTCATGGGCACCTCGTGAGGTACCCCGCCTTGATTTCTCTGCCTCCTCGCGAGCCAGCCTCATGAGGCCGCGCCTGAGGAAGCTCCCTGTCGTCTGCCCCACGAGGCTTGGCCCCTCGCGAGGGTCTTGAGCTTGTGTTGGCGAAGATGGGACATGATGGGCCCCCATTTGAGCCACGCCGCAGGCCACAGGCAGGCAAGTCTGGGGACCCCCGTTCCCTGAACACCGACAAACTCCAACTCCATATATTCCGTCTAGCGGGGAAAAAATCAAAGAGAAAGTTTCATCGCGTTTTACGATACGGAGCCGCCGCCAAGCCCTAATCTCTCTCGGGAGGGCTGATCTGGAGTCCGTTCGGGGCTCCGGAGAGGGGGATTCGTCGCCGTCGTCATCATCAACCATCCTCCATCACCAATTTCATGATGCTCACCGCCGTGCGTGAGTAATTCCATCGTAGGCTTGCTGGACGGTGATGGATTGGATGAGATTTACCATGTAATCAAGTTAGTTGTGTTAGGGTTTGATCCCTAGTATCCACTATGTTCCGAAATTGATGTTGCTATGACTTTGCTATGCTTAATGCTTGTCACTAGGGCCCGAGTGCCATGATTTCAGATCTGAACCTATTATGTTTTCATGAATATATGTGTGTTCTAGATCCTATGTTGCAAGTCTATAGTCACCTATTATGTGTTATGATCCGACAACCCCGAAGTGACAATAATCGGGATACTTCTCGATGATGACTGTAGTTTGAGGACTTCATGTATTCACTATGTGCTAATGCTTTGTTCCGGTTCTCTATTAAAAGGAGGCCTTAATATCCCTTAGTTTCCGCTAGGACCCCGCTGCCACGGGAGGATAGGACAAAAGATGGCATGCAAGTTCTTTTCCATAAGCACGTATGACTATATACGGAATACATGCCTACATTACATTGATGAACTGGAGCTAGTTCTGTGTCACCCTATGTTATAGCTATTACATGAGGAATCGCATCCGACATAATTATCCATCACTGGTCCATTGCATACGAGCTTTTCACATATTGTGCTTCGCTTATTTACTTTTCCGTTGCTACTGTTACAATCACTACAAAATCCAAAAATATTACTTTTGCTACCGTTACTTTTATTATCATACTACTTTGCTACTAAATACTTTGCTGCAGATACTAAGTTATCCAGGTGTGGTTGAATTGACAACTCAACTGCTAATACTGAAGAATATTCTTTGGCTCCCCTTGTGTCGAATCAATAAATTTGGGTTGAATACTTTACCCTCGAAAGCTGTTGTGATCCCCTACACTTGTGGGTTATCAGTCGGGTCTGTGTTCGGCTCTAGCGCCACTGAGTCCACGGCTTCCGTGGCGGGGTTGAGCCTCCCGCTCCCGGATGGCGTGCTCTGCTCTGGATCTAGGGCGAGTGCGGTTATCGGCACAGTCTCCTGCACACAATCTGATGACAGATTTAGGTCATCTTCATCGTGGCGGCAGGGCGCAGCTGTCATGGGCTCGAATCCGTCGAAGATCAAGTCTTCGCGGATGTCGGCGGTGTAGTTCAAGCTTCCAAACCTGACCTGATGGCCAGTGGCGTAACTGTCGATCTGATCCAGATGGCCAAGCGAGTTGGCCCGCAGTGCGAAGCCGCCGAATACAAAGATCTGTCCGGGGAGAAAAGTTTCACCCTGGACGGCGTCGCTGTAGACGATTGGAGGAGCCATCAAGCCTTATGGTGACGACACAGTGGAACTCTCAATGAAAGCACCAATGTCGGTGTCAAAACCGGCGGATCTCGGGTAGGGGGTCCCGAACTATGCGTCTAAGGCTAATGGTAACAGGAGGCGGGGGACACAATGTTTACCCAGGTTCGGGCCCTCTCGATGGAGGTAATACCTTACTTCCTGCTTGATTGATCTTGATTATATGAGTATTACAAGAGTTGATCTACCACGAAATCGTAGAGGCTAAACCCTAGAAGCTAGCTTATGGTTATGATTGGTCTTGTCCTACGGACTAAACCCTCCGGTTTATATAGACACCGGAGGGGGCTAGGGTTACACAGAGTCGGTTACAAAGAAAGGAATCTTCATATCTTAACCACCAAGCTTGCCTTCCACGCAAAGGAGAGTCCCATCCGGACACGGGACGAAGTCTTCTATCTTGTATCTTCATAGTCCACCAGTCCGTTATATGCATATAGTCCCGCTGACCGAGGACCCCTTAATCTAGGACTCCCTTACTGACTACCCCTACTGGAAGAACAAGATGCGCATGCATCTTGAAGCCATTGATGTTGATCTCACGTATGCCGTCAATACTATCGTTCCCAAAGTCGGTGAATGCATCACCACTGCTAATGTCAAGAGATTTGCTCAATTGGACTCAACCACCAAGAACATCATCTGTGATCATTCGACCAAAGGGCAGTATGGCCGTGTGAGTGCACTGGAAACTACAAAGCTAGTCTGGGACTGGCTGTCCAAGGTCAATGAAGGCATCTCAACTCAGAGAGACTCAAGAGTTGATGTTCTTCACAATCTTTTCAACCGCTTCAAGAGAAACGACAATGAAAATGTCCAGCTCACGTTCGATCGCTTGACAGACATCACCAATGAGCCACGTGCTCTCGGCGCCACTGAGATCACCAAGCATGAGATCATGAAGAAGCTTCTGAGCTCACTTGACAGCTCATTTGGCACCTTAGCCCTGATTATTCAAGAACGTCCTGACTTCAAAGATCTCGATCCATCCGACATACTCGAGAGGCTCAACACACATGAGTTCCAGCTATCTGAGAAGTGTGACATCTATGGCCCCAACTATGGCCGAACCCGTGCTCTGAAGGCAAAGGCTATTTCCTCATCTGAAGAAGAATATGACTGTAGGTCTGGTGATCCTGAAGAGCTTGGCAAAGAGCTTGCAATGCTGGTGAGAAAGTTTCAGAAGTTCTCCAAGAAGAATCGCTTCAGCAAGTCCTCAAGATCCAGCTGCAAGAACGACGAGGCTTCATCACGTGACTACAAGAAGAGAACTTGCCACAAATGCAAGAAGACTGGCCACTACATCTCTAAGTGTCCTCAGTGGGATAAGGAGTCGAAGAAGAAGAAGAAGAGCAAGGAATATGATTCTGATGATAAGAAGAAGAAGAATAAATATTCAAAATCTTCCTCAAAGTCTTCATCTCACAAGAAGACCTCATCAAGCAAGGCTCGTGCATTTATTGGCAAGGAAATGGATTCAGAGGAGGAGTCTACTTCTGAGGAGGCAGAGGTGGAGTCTCGGGAGGGGTCTAATTCAGGCGTGGCAAGCCTGGCTCTGGCATCAGCGTTCGTCGCCAAGTCCATCTTCAACACTGAAGACAATGCTCGCAGCATTGAAGCCAAAGCTGATGATGATGACGATGACTCTACTCCTACGTGCAGCTTCATGGCACGTGGTGCCAAGGTAACTTCACGCGATGCCTACTTCCAAACTTCTAGTGAAGATGACTCTGAATGTGAATCCAAACCTAGCTATAAGACACTTGCTAAAATTGCAACTGAGCAACAAACTGCTATGGAACACATTCAAAAACTGCTAGACAAAAGCGATGACATGTTGGACGCAAAAATGAATCGAACTCAGTCCTTAATCGAAGATATTAAAAGTCTTCACGTCAAGTACGAAGATCTTGAAATTCGTCATGAAACTCTCTCAACCTCTCATGAGAAGCTTTCCTACGATTATCCTCAAAGGAAGCAGGATCTAGAGAAACTGAGAGCGTCTCATGAAGATCTTCAAAAGGAGAACGATTCACTACTCGCCCAAAAGATCAGTACCGCTCAAGTAGAATTTGTTCCACCATGCTTGAAGTGTCTTAAGCGCGATAATGTTGTCTCTGTTGCTAAATGTTCTACTGCCTCTGATGTTGCAATATCTTCAACAGCTGATGTGGTAACTAACCCCTCTGCTGAGGATGCCACTACTATTGATGATGAGAATTTTGGTTGAAGACATTGCTTGAGACTGGCATGTACAAAAGCCTCAAAGGGCATCAAACGATGTGTGATGTACTCAAGAAATAGATTCTGAACCAAAATCATAGGAAGGAGGGTGTTGGGTTCGAGAGCAAAATGAACGTCAATGGCTCGTATTGGACGCCTGAGCAGTATTCCAAAACCACCTGGGTTGCTGCTAAGGATCCTTCAGTATATCCATCTACCCTATCTGGCTTCACTTGTGCTAATCCAATTGTCATTGATGAATCCTTTGATGCAAATTATAAACTGTTTAAGAATCAGAATGGTGAAGTTTTTGCCAGGTACATTGGTACTAACTGCAGGAATGGGTCACCCCAGAAGAAGATCTGGGTGCCCAAAAGCTGTCTTGAGAAGCTTCCTATGAATGTCATCATGACACCACCTGGGAAAAAGACAAACCCTCAACCAAAGGCATCATACTGTCCAAAGGCTTCATACAGACAGAGGACCACTCATGGTCACCATAACGTCAATGTTTTGCAGGAGAATCGTTATGAGACTCATGAATATGAGTGTGTTTCATCTAACTGCTATGTTCACAAAACTAAGAACTTTACTGCATGTTCTTATGAGTATTATTCTCCTCCTGCGAAGCTATTTACTAGGGCTCCCAAGCCAAAGTTCTCAGATGCTGCACTTAGACTCATTGCTTCTAAGCCACCCCTGAAGATGTGGGTGGTTAAGAAGAATTAACTTCTTTTGCAGGGAAAAGTCTCCAGCCGGAAAGCAAAATCTTCTGATGACAATGCTGGAAACCTAAAACATCTTGTGGGACACAAGATAAAATGCTCAAATGGTCTTATCATGTATTTCGTCCCAGGGTTCCTTGACGAGCATCCTATCATGCCTAACCAAGATTTAAACTTTGATAATATGCTTGTTTGCTACATGTTTCTGCTTCACAATACTCGCAGTGAATCCTATCCCGCTAACTGCACTATAGGGTATAACTCCGAAAGCCACTGAATGGATCATGGATAGCGGCTGCACCAACCACATGACTGGTGATCGAAGTCTTCTAATGGATTCAACCCTACGTCCTTCTACTAAGAGCCACATCACATTCGTTGACACTCGTAAAAGTAAGGTATTGGGTCTTGGTAGAGTTGCTATCTCAAAGGATCAGCACATGGATAAAGTGATGCTTGTTGAATCCCTTGGTTACAACTTAATATCTGTTTCAATGCTCTGTGATCTGAACATGATTGTGATATTTGGAAAATATCATTGTCTTGTGCTAATGGAATCTGACAAATCTCTAGTCTTCGAAGGCTATCGAAGAGGTGATCTGTATATGGTAGATTTCTCAGTAGGACCACAACTTGTCATATGTCTTCTAGAAAAGGCTTCAGAATGATGTCTATGGCATCGACGGCTAGGACATGCGGGCATGAGAAACCTGTATACTCTTGTGAAGAAGAAGCACATCATTGGCATCAAGGGCGTCAGGTTCAAGTAGGATCATCTATGTGGTGCCTGTGAAGCTGGGAAGATGACCAGAGCCAAGCATCCCTCAAAGACAATCATGACTACCTCACGCCCCTTCGAGCTGCTTCACATGAATCTATTTGGCCCTACTCACTACTCTACTCTCACTACTACTGCACATCTCTATGGCTTCGTTATTGTTGATGATTACTCAAGATACACCTTGGTGCACATAATTGTCTATAAGATTGAAGTGCAGGATGTCTTCAGACGATTCACAAACCGGGCCATGACGAACTATGGCATCAAGATCAAGCACTTCCGTAGTGACAATGGCACTGAGTTCAAGAATGCTGGCCTTGACATTTACCTTGATACGTTGGGCATCACACACGAGTTCTCTGCTCCTTACACACCTCAGCAGAATGGCATCATGGAGAGCAAGAACAGAACACTCATTGAGATGGCATGAATGATGCTCGATGAGTACAAGACTCCAAGAAAATTCTGGTCTGAAGCTATTGATACCGCATGCCACATCATCAACAGAGTATATCTTCACAAGTTCTTCAAGAAAACATCTTATGAACTTTTGACTGGTAAGAAGGAAAATGTCAGTTACTTCAAAGTCTTTAGTGCTAGGTGCTGCATCAAAGATCCACATCACATGTCTAAATTTGCACCAAAAGCACATGAAGGTTTTATGCTTGGCTACGGAAAGGACTCACACACCTACAGAGTCTTCAACCTCTTTCACTATAAAGTGGTTGAAACTGTGGATGTGCGGTTTGATGAGACTAACGGCCCGCAAAGAGAGCACCTGCCAAATGTCCTAGATGAAGCTACACCAGGTGAAGCTATCAAGTTAATGGGTACTGGAGAAATCATGCCCACAAAGGAACATGCTGAGGATGAGATCATCATTTCTGCACCTAATCAACCTGAAGACAATGCTCAGTCCGAAGCTAATGCTGAAGACGAAGACAACAGTCAGTTAGATCAAAATCTTTGTCTAGCTCATCCTCGAGTTGCAAATGAAGTCCAAATTGAGAAGATCATTGATAGCATCAACGCTCCTGGCCCTCTCACTTGATCAAGAGCTACACAACTAGCAAACTTCTGCGGTCACTTTGCTTTTGTCTCTATATCTGAACCCAAGAAAGTTGAAGAAGCCTTCATGGAACCGGAATGGATTCAAGCTATGCAAGAAGAGCTTCAACAGTTTGGGTTGAATAATGTCTGGGAGCTTGTCCAACGTCCTGATCCTCGCAAGCATAACGTCATTGGCACGAAAAGGATCTTTCGCAACAAGCAAGATGAAATTGGACAAGTTGTCAGAAGCAAAGCTCGCCTCGTTGCTCAAGGTTGCACACAAGTGGAAGGAATAGACTTTGATGAAACCTTTGCTCCTATGGCTCGGCTTGAAGCCATTCGCATTCTGTTGGCTTATGCCAACCATCACAACATTCTTCTGTACCAAATGGATGTGAAGAGGGCCTTTCTCAACCGCAAAATCGAAGAAGTGTATGTCGCTCAACCGCCTGGTTTTGAAGATCATAAGCATCCTGTTATGGTGTAAAAGCTCAATAAGGCACTGTATGGCCTCAAACAAGCACCTCGCACTTGGTATGACACACTAAAGGAATTCCTGAAGAGCAAAGGCTGCAAACCTAGTTCACTAGATCCCACTCTCTTCAGGAAGACATATGATGGTGAACTATTTGTGTGCCAAATATATGTGGATGACATTATCTTCGGATGCACTGATAAGAGATACAGTGACGAGTTGGGATACATGATGCGAGAGCAATATCAGATGTCCATGATGGGGGAGCTGAATTTCTTCCTTCGTCTTCAAATCCGTTAGCAGCGCAATGGCATCTTCATATCACAAGAAAAATACCTCAAGGATTGCCTGAAAAGGTTTGGAATGCAAGACTGCAAAGGGTAAAGAGTTTGATCAAAAGGTATACCGCTCCATGATTGGTTCTTTGCTTTATTTATGTGCATCTAGTGTTGGGGAACGTAGTAATTTCAAAAAAAATCCTACGCACATGCAAGATCATGGTGATGCATAGCAATAAGAGGGGAGAGTTTTGTCCATGTACCCTCGTAGACCGAAAGTGGAAGCGTTAGCACAACGCGGTTGATGTAGCCGTACGTCTTCACGATCCGACTGATCAAGTACCAAACGTACGGCACCTCTGAGTTCAGCGGACGTTCAGCTCGATGACGTCCCACGAACTCTGATCCAATAGAGCTTTGCGGGAGAGTTCCATCAACACAACGGCGTGATGACGGTGTTGATGATGCTACCAACGCAGGGCTTCACCTAAGCACCGCTACGATATTACCGAGGTGGAATATGGCGGAGGGGGGCACCGCACACGGCTAAGAGATCAATGATCAATTGTTGGGTCCTAGGGTGCCCCCTTCCCCCGTATATAAAGGAGCAAGGGGGAGGCCGGTTGGCCCTGTGGGGCACACCAAGGAGGGGGGAGTCCTCCTCCTAGTAGGAGTAGGACTCCCCTTTCCTAGTCCAACTAGGAAGAGGGAAGGGGGAAGGAAAGAGAGGGAAAAGGGAGAAGGAAAGGGGGATGCGCCCCCTCCCCTAGTCCAATTCAGACCCCTCATGGGAGGGGCACGCCACCTCCTGGGCTGCTGCCCTCTCTCTCCCCTAAAGCACACTAAGGCCCAATACTCCCCCGGGGGGTTCCGCTAACCCCTCCGGCACTCCCGGTTTTCTTCGAAACTACCCGGAACACTTCCGGTGTCTGAATATAGTCGTCCAATATATCGATCTTTACGCCTCGACCATTTCGAGACTCCTCCTCATGTCCCCGATCTCATCCGGGACTCCGAACTACCTTCGGTACATCAAATCACATAAACTCATAATACCGATCGTCACCGAACTTTAAGTGTGCAGAACCTACGGGTTCGAGAACTATGTAGACATGATCGAGATACGTATCCTGTCAAATAACCAATAGCGGAACCTGGATGGTCATATTGGCTCCCACATATTCTACGAAGATCTTTATCAGTCAAACTGCATAACAACATACGCTGTTCCTTTGGTCATCGGTATGTTACTTGCCCGAGATTCGATCATCGGTATCTCAATACCTAGTTCAATCTCGTTACGGCAAGTCTCTTTACTCGTTATGTAATGCTTCATCCCGGAACTAACTCATTAGTAACATTGCTTGCAAGGCTTATAGTGATGTGCATTACCGAGAGGGCCTAGAGATACCTCTCCGACAATCGGAGTGACAAATCCTAATCTCGAAATATACCAACTCAACAAGTACCTTCGGAGACACCTGTAGAGCACCTTTATAATCACCCAGTTACGTTGTGATGTTTGGTAGCACACAAAGTGTTCATCCGGTAAACGGGAGTTGCATAATCTCATAGTCATAGGAACATGTATAAGTCATGAAGAAAGCAATAGCAACATACTAAACGATCAAGTGCTAAGCTAATGGAATGGGTCAATTCAATCACATCATTCTCTAATGATGTGATCCCGTTAATCAAATGACAACTCATGTCTATGGCTAGGAAACTTAACCATCTTTGATTCAACGAGCTAGTCAAGTAGAGGCATACTAGTGAAACTACGTTTGTCTATGTATTCACACATGTATTATGTTTCCGGTTAATACAATTCTAGCATGAATAATAAACATTTATCATGAAATAAGGAAATAAATAATAACTTTATTATTGACTCTAGGGCATATTTCCTTCATCTAGACCTGATATTATGCTTAGCGTTTGCACGTGTGCCCGATTCCAAGCGGCACCAAAGGAGTCGCATCACCTAGCGGTGAAGCGAATACTTAGATATTTGGCTCACACCCCAACACTAGGATTATGGTATCCAAAGGGCTCAACATTTGATCTGGTTGGATATTCTGATGCTGATTATGCTGGTGACAAGTTTGATCGCAAGTCCACTTCAGGAACATGTCAGTTTCTTGGACGATTGCTTGTCTGTTGGTCTTCAAAGAAGCAGAACTGTGTATCACTCTCCACTGCTGAATCTGAATACATTGTTGTTGGATCATGCTGTGCTCAGCTTCTCTGGATGAAGCAAACTCCCAAGGACTATGGCATCAACACAAAGAATGTGCCACTCTTCTGCAACAACGAAAGCGCCATCAAGATTTCCAAGAATATAGTTCAGCACTTGAAGACAAAGCACATCGAGATTCATCATCACTTTCTCAGAGATCATGTCAATAAGGAAGACATTGATATCATTTACATCGACACTGAAGAGCAACTGGCTGTTATCTTCACTAAGCCCTTGGATGAGAAGAGGTTTTGCAAGCTGCGGTGTGAGCTAAATATCTTAGAATCCTCAAATGTCCAGTGAATGGACACACATCCTAACGCTTATGCATGTTGATGACTTAGATGTGCAACACATGAAGTAACATATTTCTTCAATCAATGAAGACTTACCCTCTAAGTGTGAATACATTAACATGGAATTTGACTTCGGAGCACCACGATAATTGTGCGCCGTGTCTAGGTCTAATACTTCCTATACGGTGGGTAACGCCACCACCAACACTTTTTGAAGATTTTTCATTTGGCGTCATAATTGCATTATTTTTGCATTTTGTTTGTCTTCAACATTTGTTTATCTTCTAAATCTATATCTTGGCAATGTTGATTTGTCTTCATTATATATATATATATATATATATATATATATATACTATATATAGGTATATATATATGTATATATATATATACCTATATATATACTATATATAGGTATATATATATGTATATATATATATATAGTAACGCTTAAACTAAGGGTGAGTGTAGAATAGCTTATTCTACACCCCAGTAACGGTACATACAAAATACAGTAACACACTATGTAAAATATAGTACTTTTCGTAAAAATGTACTAAATTACAAACTTAGATGATAAAAAAAATATTTTCTGAATTACTATATTTTGTACACCATTTTACTAGATTTTGTACATAGCATTACTAGGGGGTGTAGAATAAGCTATTCTACACTCACGCTTAGAATATATATATATATATATATATATATATATATATATATATATATATATATATATATATATATATATATATATATATATATATATATATAGGGCTAGACTATACATTACTGCAGAATATTATTCTGTTACCCTCGCCCCCTATAAGGCTCGACGCGTCCACGACCGACCCAGCCCCAATCTGACCTGCTTCCTACCGCCGGAGGCAGCCGTCGCGGGCCAGCAAGCGACGGCGGCAGCCGGAGCGAGGGATCCCACGGTGCCATGATTGGCCGGCGACGGATCTGCCGCCGTCTCCTCCTTCCTTCTGTCGCCGGATCCATCGTCGGGGTCGTCATCCCCGCCTCCTGCCTCCCTCCGTCGCCGGATCCATCGTCGGGGTCGTCATCCCCGCCTCCTGTCTCGCTCCGCCGCAGGATCCATCGACAGGGACGTGATCCCCGCCTCCTGCCTCTCTCCATCGCCGGATCCATCGTCGGAGCCGTCATCCCCGCCTCCTGCCTCCCTCCGTCGCTGGGTCTCCTTCTCCGGGGCAGTTATCCCCGCAAGGTGCTTCCTCAACGAACCTCTTCGCCAGACGTCCACCACAAGCAGGTGCTGCGTCAATGGTGCCGCCTCGCAAGAACATGCCAGTAAGACACCCACGAGAGGTAGAAGAAGAAGACAGTACACTGGAGGTAATGTCTGCTCCCCACGTTTGTGTCACTCCATCAGTTCGTCAGTCCTGCTATGAAGAAGAACCCGATGGTACATTGCAAATGCTAGCATCAGTTCATTGACACCCCTGCCACTTGATGCACGATTAGGATGTCGAGGTTACTGTCAGTGCATCTAATATGCATTGCGTCAGTTCAAGTTAAAAAAAATTAAACATATGCGCCACCGGTATAGTGACAAGGTTCAGCTACCGCTGAGAGTTGTATGTTGTTATTCCTAAGAGTACAAGTCATGTAATTGCGTCAGTTCGAACGAGTAACAAAACTGTTACCAAAAGAAATATAAAATTGCTACACAATAAGTTCAGTGATACATAAGCTTGCAGTACTTGTAATGTATATGCATTGATGCACGATTAGGATGTCGAGATTACTGTCAGTGCATCTAATATGCTATCTTCAGTTCAAGTTAAAAAAAATTAAACATCAGCGTCAGTCCAGGTAGATAGTGACGAGAGAGTGCCACAGTTACACAGTAAGTTCAATGATACATAAACTAGGAGTACTTCTAGTGTAGTTGCATAAGTTCTGAGAAGAACAGAGAGGAGAAGTCATGCATGAGTTCAATGTCCAGTTTACAAAAACAGTGCTAAAAAAAGAGCATCAGTACATCCGTGTTTTGAACATGAATGTTCATCAGTTCGACTGAAAACGAAACCAGATTAATCACAAAAACTTTTGAATGTTGTTTGCAGAAGCATGCAAGGCGGCACACGCAACAAGCATTTCATGAGCAAAACAGATATGGGGCACCACCTGGTTGGGTAACACCAGAAATACCGCCTGGATATTTCAACAGTACAGGCAGATTTGAAGATACACCGCAATCATCAGAAGCACGGACAGGTCCTTCTATACAGCAAACAACAATGTCTGGGAATGCAAGCTTTGCCGCTACTGGGTTGCAACTAGGCCAACAATATCACCAACAACAAACGTTTTCCTTCCCGAGCGCATGCAAAAAGCCAAGGACAGGAAGCCGTGGATGGGTTGCAAGAAGGCTTCCACCAGTCGCTCCATCAACATCAATCATCCGTGCTGCAAAAGCAGTTGCGACGTGAAGACCAGGGCAAAAACACAGAAATTTTGGCCACTCTAGCAGGTTCAAAAGTACAAGATATGAGCCATATACACAGGAGCAACATCACAATGAATCCGAGGAGAGACGTCCATACAACGAGAGACGGAGATCTTCGTCATCGTTGCTCCCTCCAAGAGATGCATTGCTGCATGTGCCAAGGGTGACACCAGCGGCGCCCATAAACCAGGGAGAACAACAAACACCAGAGGCAGCGCAGAGCTCTACACATGTAAGTATCCATATAGAAAAAAAATACAACACAGTCCATACCATGGTGCTGTGACCACCCCATCTAACATTTTTGTTTTGTCACTGTTGTGTGCAGCCACCTGACATTAAAGCTTATGTTCTGCCAAGGCTGCAGATGAGGTTTGAAACTTTCGAAGAAACTAAGAACTTCTACAACATATATGCGAAGCACGCTAGTTTTGCTGTCAGGGAAGGCCCCAAGTTTAAGACCAGAGCCTACCTTTATTGCACGTGCCATGGAGTTTATGAATCAAAGGTGTCTGAAGCAAATAGACAGTGTAACAAGACGACAGCCAGAACTAACTGCGGGGCTAAAATGAGGCTGAAGAAGGAAAAGGATGGAACATTTGTCGTAAAAGAGATAGTTTAGGAACACAACCACGGGCTACAGCTCACCGCAGAAATGCTTGTCTTCTTGCACTCCCACAAAAACTGTGACAAAACAATCTTGGAGTACGTCAAGTACCTGTAGTTCAAAGGCATTGAACACGCGCGAATCATGAGCATTCTGGGCGGTGATGACCCTGGTAGCTACTTCCTCGAAATGAATGCCAAAGACCTGATTAACCTGTAAGTAGAAACTTGTTCTCCTCCCATAAACCGCCTACGCCTTTTTTTTCCTCTGTCACAAGACAAACATATCACGCAACGCATGACTGACGCCATTTCAACATTCATTTTCAATGAACTTTTAATATGCAGGAAAGCAAAAGAATTCAAGGATTGATGATGTGGACGATGTCCTAAAGACTGTCAACTTCTTTAGGGAGATGAAAGCTATAAACAAAGAACTCTTGTGTGACATGCAACTCGATGAGTCCGACAGAGTTAAGAACATATTCTGGGCGAACGCAAGCTGCCGAGGGGCGTATCAGGACTTCGGGGACTGCGTAACGTTTGACACAACATATAAGACCAACAAGTACCATATGCCACTTGGGGTGTTTGTCGGAACTAACAACCACTTACAGACTATATTCTTTGGTTTTGCCCTGATAAGAGATGAGGATGCAGATTCACTCAAGTGGCTGTTCAGGACATTTTTAAGGTGCATGAGAAGGAAGGCTCCTACATGCATTATCACAGGTACACCTGCTAAAACCACCCCAACCACCACCCTCTACCAAAAAAGAAAAGGAAAGTAACACAATAAAAATGTTGTGTCAGTTCTATTGGTATATATGCACAACCATCTGCTGACCACTCTGAGTCTATTTTCTCATTACCAGACCAGTGCCCGGCAATGGCTTTGGCAATAGCAGATGTTTTCAAGAACACATTACATAAGCTATGTCACCGGGCACATTATGAAGAAGTACAAGGAACACCTCACAGACCTGTATTTCGCGTGCACGACGACTTTAAGGATGAATTCACATCAATTCTCAACTGGCCCCTCATGCCAACTGAGTTTGAGGATGCCTGGAAAAGATTGATGGATAAGTACAACCTCCACGATGATGCCACAATGGTGGGCATGTGGAACGAGCGTGAGAAATGTATATCAGCCTACTTCAAAGAAATTTTCTGCGCCAAAATGACATCCACACAGCGAATTGAGAGCATGAACTATGTGCTCAAGAAGAACTATGTAAATGAGAGACATAACCTACACCGGTTTGTCAGCCAGGTAAACTCCTGCGTCAAAACCAGGAGGCGCATGAAGAGCACCAGGAGACAATGGGTAACCGGGTATAGCTCTATCACTTGTCGTGAAGACAAAAAATTACATGCTTACTAAAGTAAAACTTTATTAGAAATTTTTCCTGCAAGAAAACTAACAATCTGGTCATCATTCTTGCATCTGCAGAAAGAATGTAACACGCCGACCTTCTATGGGTTTGACACCCAGATGGCAAAGTCAGACACGCCTTGAGCTGTGTACAGCGAGATCGAAGATAGGCTAAAATCGAGCACTCTCTTCACGGTGATGAGAGACGGAAGAGCCCACAAAGTACCTAGTGCGCTACAACCACCCGCAAAAACTGTTTGTGTGGGCTCAAAGACGCGTTCCTGTGGTTGCGCACCCGTGGGAGAAACATATGAGTGCGAGTGCAGGCTATGGGACCACACATGTAAGGACTACAAAAAAGATGTTACATACTGTACTACTTTCTTTGCAAAGTTTTTGTTCGAATGAAATAACAAAAAACATGCACCTCTTCCAAAAACAAATACAGGTCTTTTCTGCGTCCATGTCCTGTGCATGATGCAGACAATTAAGGCTGAAAGCGTTCCAGAGAAATACATACTCAGGAGATACACCAAACGCCCGAACATCCAGCCAACATTTGACAGAAATGACTTGAGAACAGTAGCGTCAAACAAGGCATCCCAATACTGCATTGAAAGCTCACTGCTGACGCTGAACATGAGGGTGCACAGAAAAAGCTTGAGAAGCCAAGAGCAAATGGCAAGGACGCGAGTCGTCATGGACAAACTTGAACAAGAACTCGACGCCATGCATTCTGCTGAAAATGGAGGTGTCGCAGACAATGAAGCCATTGAGCAGGATATTGCTACAATGTTATCCGAGATGAACCATATGGGAGCTATTGACCCGTTTGAGAACGAGGAAGATGAGCAGCAGCAACCGGAGCTTGCCCGTGTGCACACTCAAGAGCACCGACAAACTCACATGCGAGATCATGAGCTCGATGGTGCTGTAGGCGAACGACATGACAATAGCACATCCTACCAGCAGCAGCAGGAAAGGGTGATTAAACCCCCAATATTCTCAAACACAAAGGGGAGGAAGAGCAAGACGCAAGCAGCGAAAGCTGCGAAAGCAGCAGCCAAAAAGCCGCCACGCCCCATCAGGCGCGTGCAATTTGGCCCGGACGGCAAACCCCTCGGGGTAAGGGCATGCGGATTCTGCAACGTCGTGAGCAACCATAACAACCGCACATGCCCACTCTGCACAGATGCCACTGTCAACAAGAAAAAACTAATTGGAGCCACCCAGCTTTCTACCAATGGAGACAACGCATGTAACAGCTACACTTGCCGCAAGTGTGGCGGAACTGACGGACATAATGCCCGCACGTGCAAAGTGGGCAAGGAGGTCAGTGGAGTTGAACATAAACAGGACAACGTACAAAGTTCCAAGCAATCAAATGAAGACGATGAATAAGAAGAGTTTTATGACAATGATGGCCAATCAGACGAAGACAATGAAGATGACAGTGTCGGGGGCGAGGAAACTGAAACTGACGATGAAGCTGCCAATGCTAAACCTGGAAAGAGCGCCGGCAAGGCACAACATTCGGGGACAGTTAGGAGAAGCTCAAGACTGAACAATACATAGTGGTTTTCCTGCCAAGCGCCAACTAAAAATAACCTTGTAGTCTCGGTTGCATCAAAGACACAATGAGGAAGCATTTCACAAAACACCTGTCGTTACCAAAACTTATTTAGCTTTATCGTCGATTTCTCTATCGTAACTAAAGTTATTTTTTAGTTTCGATTTGTGCCCGCTCAAGCAGTGACATTATTATGTAAACCATTTGATAATCATTTTGAATGCAGTCAATAAACACGCTTTGAAAAACTTATCTGGATATATCCGACGCTAAACGCCATCGTGAACCAAAGAACTCGGGGAAAAAATATGTCAAGGAAAATTTTAAACTCTTGTAGCACATCAGTACTGATAACTCTCATTCGTCAGTACAAGGCAGAGTACACATCAGTGCTGATATAATTTCTGATTTGTGCCCGCTGAAGCAGTGACATTATTAGTTAAACCATTTGATAATCCTTTTGAATGCAGCCAAAAATAAAATTGAAAAAACTTATCTTAATATATCTCGACGTAAAACGCCATCGTGAACCAAGAATCTCAGCAAAAAATGTCAAGGAAAAATTTAAACTCTTGTATTACATCAAGATCGATAACTCTCTCGGCAGTACAAAAGGCATAGTAATAACAAACACACCAGGTGAACGACTAAAAAAATTGTTTTGAAAAACAAAGCTATGCCTCGCTCTGCCAGTCCCAATTCGGAAAGACCATCAAGACATAAAAATAATTACCTCAAGCAAAATGCGAATATAATACATCCTATCCGGTGAAAATCTAATTTATCTCGTAAAAATACTCACAGGTTATCTTGATATAAACAATCCTTAAAAATATGAAAATTGTTTTAAAAAACATTAGCACCACACGTAGTCTCACTTTGGTAATTGGTACGCTCAATTACACTTCACCACCAGTCCGAGTACGACAAAGAGAGGAGTTCAGACCTCCACCAACACCGACGCTGACACGTGCAAGTGGGATAGGTAGCTGATAAGTACAGCTTGACTATACGAATCGGTGCCACAGTAAAATGCCATCATCACCACCACAGAGACGTGCAAGTGGGATTTTGCAGGTTATAAGTACAGCTTGACAAGACTAGTCAGTTCAACAGTAAAAACCATTTAAATTGGACGGTTAGTTCTTCGACGCCACCACCCGCGCCACCCACTGGGCGGTTGCCACGACGCACTGCAAACGGCGACCCCACGCCACAACACCCACTACACACACGCCCCCGACGAACCGCCTCCACCACACCACCGTCGACGCATTGCAAAATACCCCATTGTCTTCCATCTCTCCCTCGTTCCCACAAACCACCATTGCCGCTTCCATTTCCATCACAAGACAAACCTCCAGCCGTCTCTCCAAAGCCCAAAGTCGCCGGAGGAAGGCCATGGCGGAGGAACTGTCCGCCAAGCGTCATCATGCCGAGACCTCGGACAAGAGGAGCAACCTCGTCGACATTAAAGTCCCCGGCGAGAAGCGCGACTACACCAGAACGCTCAAAGGGGTTGAGCTCCACGGCAAGGAGACGCTGGAGATCGTCTGCACCAGCGAACCAGACAAGGCCGATGAGGTGATCTCCAGGCTCTGGAGGAAGCTTGGCGGCAGGTTTCGTAGGATCGTCGGCATTGGTGTGCACTACAAAAACGAAGATGAACCTCCCCAGATGGCGGCAGTCCTGTAGTTGTGCGTCGATGAACTCTGCTTGGTGTACCACATCGCCGCGGCCACAAAATGGTGAGCAATCCTACTCATTTACCCTGCATATGGTTTATCTGTTTTATTATTACTGTATCCTGAAAATTTAATCACACTTGTTTCCCAACTAGATGTACTAGTGTGGTTTGTGAAAAGTGGATGCACTAGTGCATTTTCTCAAGTAGATATACTATAAATGTATTTTTGAACATGATGCACTAGATTACTATTTGGAAAATATTGTGGAAGATTAAATTCTGAAGTTGATCGACTAGTGTAGTTTATGAAGTTGATACAATAGAGTAGTCTATCTACTCGATGTATTAAAAAAGATATTTTTGAACTTGATGTAGTGAAGTATTTTCTGAATTTGATGTAATGTTATTTTCGTAAGAAAATAAACTAAGGACTTGGTGAAGCACTGGTTCTGTGTTATCCTATTTCAACAAATGTAGACTAAACTAGTACCAATGCAGAACATACAACATTGACTGAAACTATGTATAATCCAAGAAGAAGAATAACATGATGTACTTAATTTAATTTCAGAACTTTCTTTACTAGTTTTGAAGTACATTCATCCATTGTTTATCCTACATAAACAACTACTTCATGGATTCATCACTTGTAAAACAAAACAAAAATGGATAATTCAAACATCAAAGTAATGCTAATATTCAAAATGTCTACGCCCTTGCAGGCCCAAGCGCTCAATCGACATGTCAGAAAGATGACAAGTTGTTCACATTTGCCGGTTTCAGCATTGAAAGCGACAAAGAGAAGCTGAAGTTGTCCGGTATGGAGATCAACCCCAACAAGTTCATCGACATTCAGCGCAAGTGGAGTGTTCGATACACCGGAAAAGAGTACGACTCCTTGACTGATGTTGCAGCCAGCGTCATCCACCCATTCTACAAAGGCATGAAGAACAAGATCAACACGCAGGAAGACTACAAACTGTTGGGGACAAGCGAGCTGCCAGACAACCTCATCGAGTACGCAGGAGTAGATGCGTACGCGCCAGACAAGTCATGGTTCATGATCGACTACCTCACAGATGGTTCGAATTTGCGAAAGAGCGGAGGCTAACAACTTCTACGACCACCCCTATTGCCCTTTTGGGATGAAGATACATCGAGAGCACGCCTTCGTTTTACTTCCGCTTGTGCTTACCTTTTATCTTGTTGTTTCAAATTAGTAGTTTGCTCTTGTTGGGTTGAACCAGTATGGTTATGTCGTGCTTGTCATGTTCGAACAAGTTTAGTTATGTCATCAAGTACAATGTTTTGCTTATCTCATTATATAATTTTGGTTTGGTAGCTTCGTATGTTGTTAATCCATCATTTCAAAATTGAAAAGTAGCTTCTGAATGGAACGTTGTCGTTGCTCCAAAGTACTAGTTATGATGCAACTAATCACACAACGTTGTTCCATGTCAAGACAACTCAAGACACTTGATCGGACATTACATACTTACTACAATAAAAAGTACAAAGAAGCATCGGTTAAAGTAAGCGCTACTATGAATGCACTATCAGTACAACTCAGTCTACACGCAAGTATCATAGTTCTGAAAATGACACCAGAAGACACTTGAGAATAATCACAAAAACAAACACACACAAAAAGGAAAAAAACTCAAATGAAAAAAGATTACACACACACAAAACTGACAAGAACTAGAACAAAACGTATCAGTCGAAGTTACTGGAGGAGTCAAGTACTAGATTCAAACAAACAAAAAAATTGACCGCCCAAGGTCAGGCGCAGGCCCTAACAATGCTAGATACTTGAACTCGAGCCCGTGGGCGAATCCCTAGTAATCCGCACAACGCAGGACCCGCCGACCAGGGCCCACGGGTCAAGAGAGAGAGAGCGAGCGCCGTGTATAAGCGCTCAGGTAAGTGTTCAGAGGAGTTTGACTGGTGAGCGTCGGCTGCGCTTATAAACAGGTCCGGAGCCCCCTCGACTAGCGAGGTGGGACTAAACCCAGAAAGACGCCAAGACGACCATCAAGACAAAGGCTACGGACGAGCTATCTGGGCCGGAAAACGCCCAATAGCCTACATCACAACAAAACACCCCACCAACTAAGCCCAGGTATACAAACTAGAGGGTGGGACAAAGAAATATAAACCACAAGAAAAATGTTTGTCAATTAACCTCTACAAGAAAAAAGGAAAAAATATGATACAAAAACAATGAACCTCTTAAAAGAACAAAACTTAATAGCCTTTCTGTTAAATGTACATAATTTAAAAAACAAAATTAAATATTACTTTTAAGTTCAACTACTAAAACTAAAAAATTCAAAACATATAATGTTGTTCAATTATGCTAAAATTCTTATTTATATAAAAACTGACAAGTTCAACTACTAAAGCTCAAAAAGTTCAAACATATAATGTTTGTCAATTATGCTAAAATTCTTATTTATAGAAAACCGACAAGTTCAACTACTAAAATCTAAAAGTTCAAACATATAATGTTTGTCAATTATGCTAAAATTCTCCTATTCATATAAAATCTGACAAGTTCAACTACTAAAATTCAAAAAGTTCAAATAGAATTTATTTGTCAATTCTGCTAAATCTATTATTTATATATAATCTGTCCACACCACAACGAACGATCTGGTCGTAAAATAATCTCAAACCCCCACCCCAGCCTAAGTTATAAAAAAATCAGTTCAAACATACATACAACATCAAGATTAAAACAGCAGGATCGGTCAAAGGCCACTCGCAAAGACTTTCGACATCAAATTTCAAACCCATGCACTGTTTGAAATTACAATTCAGTTCACACAGTACTAAAACATAAGTACACTAAAAATGAGAATACAAAAACTATAAAGGCCTAACTTAGGTTGGTACAGATGAAAATAAAATAAGTACAATTTATGAGCAACAACTCCTAGGGCACTGAAAAAAATGTTTTGACATACACTAGTGTATAAAGGCTTCAATAGAAAAACAATACTTAAATATCCACACGAAAAACATCACAGATCCATAAGTACAACTTGACTATACGAATCGGTGCCACAGTAAAATGCCATCATCACCGCCGCAGAGACGTGCAAGTGGGATTTAGCAGATCGTAAGTACAGCTTGACAAGACTAAACAAAGGCACCAAGAAAAACATTTGTCTTGGACGGTTAGTTCTTCCACGCCACCACCCGCGCCACCCACTGGGCGGTTGCCATGACGCACTGCAAACGGCGACCCCCCACGACCACTACACACGCGCCCCCGACGAACCGCCTCCCACACACCACCGCTTGCAGTAATCGCAAAAATACCCCATTGTCTTCCATCTCTCCCTCATTCCCACAAACCACCATTGCCGCTTCCATTTCCACTGCACACAAACCTCCAGCGTCTCTCTACAAAGCCCACAGTCGCCGGAGGAAGGCCATGGCGGAGGAACCGTCCGCCAAGCGTCATCATGCAGAGACGTCGGACAAGAGGAGCAACCTCGTCGACATTAACGTCCCTGGCGAGAAGCAAGACAACACCAGAACGCTCAAAGGGGTTGAGCTCCACGGCAAGGAGACGCTGGAGATCGTCTGCACCAGCGAACCAGACAAGGCCGACGAGATGATGAGCCGGCTCAGGAGGAAGGGCGGCGGCTTGTATCCGAGCTTCTTCGGAGTTGATGTGGAGTACACCGATGACGAAAAACCTCCACACATGGCGGCAGTCCTGCAGTTGTGCGTCGAGGAACTCTGCTTGGTGTACCACATCGCAGCGGCCACAAAATGGTGAGTAATCCTACTCATTTTCCCTGCATATGTTTTATCTGTTTTATTAGTACTGTATCCTGAAAATTTAATCACACTTGTTTCCCAACTAGATGTACTTGTGTGGTTTGTGAAAAGTGGATGCACTACTGCATTTTCTAAAGTAGATATACTATAAATGTATTTTTGAACCTGATGCACTGGATTACTATTTGGAAAATCTTGCGGAAGATTAAATTCTGAAGTTGATCGACTGGTGTAGTTTATGAAGTTGATACAATAGAGTAGTCTATGTACTTGATGTATTAAAAAGATGTTTCTGAACTTTATGTAGTGAAGTAATTTCTGAATTTGATGTAATGTTATTTTCGTAAGAAAATAAACTAAGGACTTGGTGAAGCACCTTTGGTTACATGTTATCCTATTTCAACAAAAGTAGGCTAAACTAGTACCAATGAAGAACATACAACATTGACTGAAACTATGTATAATCCAAGAAGAAGAATAACATGATGTACTTAATTTAATATCAGAACTTTCTTTACTAGTTTTTGAAGTACATTCATCCATTGTAACTCATACTACTGTTCATTCATCTGTTGTACCAGTACTAGTCACTAAAAACTTAATTAAAAATTGTTTCCCAACTAGATGAACTATTATAGTCTATGAAGTGGATGCACGATTACATGTTTATAAAGTTACATGCATTTCTGAAACTGTGAAGTGGATTGTTTCACCAGATTAGCATCTGAAAAAAAGTTTATAGCATTCTAAACTTTATGCACCAAATTAATTTTTGAACTTGATGAACTAGCATAGATTCTGATCTTGATGCACTAGTATAGTTTATAGAATTGGTGTATTAAAAGATCTTTGGTGAAGTGGTATAGGTCCATATCTTGATGCACATGTTTCTCAAACTAATTTTTGAACTTGAAATAGAATTAATGCACAAAGATGTATCAAGCACTGGTATAGGTCTTTTATTCAACAAAAAAGAAAACTAAACTTGAATCAAGCAGTGCATATATCATTGACTCTGGTAAAATGATTCTCTATTTTGGTGAAGCATTTGGTAAAGCAAAGAAGATAGCAAAAAAGAAAAAATAACATGGTGTAGTTGAATTTAATTTCAGGACTTTGTGTACTAGTTTCTGAATTACATTCATGCATGACATAATATATAAGCATCTACCTCATGGATTATCACTTGTAGAACAAAAAGGTAAGAATTAAATCCTCAAAAGAAGACTAATCTATAAATGTGTCTCCCCCCTTGCAGGCCCAAGCGCCTCAAAGACTTCCTGCAGGAGGAGAAATTGTACACATTTGTTGGTTTTAGCATTTGAGGTGACAAGCGGATGCTGGAGAAGTCTGGTTTGGAAATCAACCCCAACAACTTCATCGACATGCAGCGCAAGTGGAAAGATCCAAAGACCAACAAATACTACGACTCATTGGCCGATGTTGCAGGCGGCATCATCCACCCATTCTATGAAGGCATGAAGAAGAAGATGAATAGGGAAGACCACAAACTGTGGGGGAACAGCCCGCTGCCAGAAAACCTCATCACGTACGCAGGAATAGATGCGTACGCAACATACAAGTCATGGAAGACAATCGACAACATCGTGACAGGTTGGGATATTTCAAAAGAGCAGGAGGCTGACCCATACTACCACTGCAACTTCGCGGATGAAGATGCATGAAAGTCTGCATTTGTTATGTTGAACCAGATACCTTATGCTCTGTGTGTCCTTAGTATTGTTGTTTCAGATTTGTAATTTGCTTTCGTTATGTTGAACCAGCTACCTTATGCTATGTGTGTCTGGGTTTGAACAAGTTTGCCTATGTCTATCAAGTACATCGTTTGCTTATGTCGTCCAACAAATTTGCTAGCTTCCTATTTTGTTCATCCATCATTTGAAGTTGAAGTAGGTTGAAGTTGAAACTTGATGGCTGCCACGCAGCAAAGACTAGTCATGGAGAAAAAAATAACACATGAATATTTTCGCAAAAAAAAGTGGCAGACTAAATAAAGGCCAAAAGAAAATAGTAGCCTTCGACGCTCAGTACAGCTTAGACATGAACGGAAGTACTATCATGCTAAAAAATCAGTTTTTAGTTTCAAACGAACACTAAAAAGACTAAGTTTCAGCCGAGGACAACATTCAGTACTAAAAAGCATCGTGGTAAAAAGTAGTTAGAAATTCACTAAGTACTGCATCAGAAAAAGCAAAGAAACACCAGTACGTATTTCCTAGTCACTAGCATCCTAGGACTGAAAAGTTCTGGTACAGTTGAACACACGGTACGTTCATTCTACAAATATATAAAAAGGAAAGCGAAGCTTCAGTTCGCATTCCTTAAAACAGTGACATACTAAGAATTAACAGTGGCAATACAACTGAAATCTCAGTACAACTTAGTCTATACATCAAGTGCTAGGATTATACCAAACATTGCCTTGAGAAGAACCATAGCCTAGAAAAAAGAAGGCCAAAAACTAAATCAAAAAGATATAAGTTCGACAAAAGATAAAAATCACAAGAAACACAACAGAAGACATACTAGCATCAAACAACACAAACAATAAATAATTAATCAAAAGTACTAGCAAAAATGGAATCTCAGTACAACTAAGTTTATTCGGGAAGTGCTATGATGATACCAATTAATGCATTGAGAAAGAAATAGTTTTTAACTTAATAGGACTATCTCTTAAACGTAGCTAATTTAAACCAGTAATTTAACTTTTACTATGAAGTTCAACTACTAAAGTTCAAGAAGTTCAAAAAGAAATTTGGCACTAAAATTTTGAAAGCCTTACGCTGAATGAGACTACAAATCAGTACTAACAGCACTATATCATAAGTACAAGAAAACGAGAGTACAGAAACTATAAAGGTCCAAGTTAGGATGGAATCACATAAAAATAAAATAAATCTCACTTTCTGAGCAAAAACTCGAAAATACACTTGAAAAAAAATTGTTTTCAGTTCAACTACTATATAAGTCTTCAAAGACAAAAAAAACTTAACCAAAACGAATTCCCGATGAAACATTATGCCACACTTAAAACACAACACAAAATATACTAGTTATTACATAGTAATCGACAAGACATCAAACACTTCAAAATAGAGCCTACAATGTTTTCAAGAGATATATCACACAACTATCCAATTCACTATGCAAATGATGGCCATTTATCCTATGCATCAGGAGCCAAAGTTCGAACCTCCTTCGAAGCTCTGGCCACCATAAGATGGTTATTCGTTGAACACAACTCTATACAGATCCTCAGCATTCCAATCAACAATGCGTGGCTGCAAAACAATAAAACAAATTATCAAAAATCATGACACATAAAAAAAGGATGCACAATAAGCCAAAAACAAAAATTGAAAAGCTCAACAAGAAACCCACGTCATTATTTCGAATGTTCTCAACGATCTTTTCACCATCATAGCATCTCGCATACTTCACAGTATAATGGCCACATTCATATTTCCCTTGAAGTGGAATGTAGCGACCTGACCCAACATCGGTCAAGTCTCTGTGTCTGTACCATCCCAAGATCATGCTGGTACTCACAGTACATCGATAAAGTTATCAAAGTTCAATCACACCTGAATTTTATTACACGATTCTCATATAGAGTCTTTATTACAAGGGAATAAATTCGGCTCAAGGCCAACTCATGAGAAAGTAAACTACTAATGCTGCGGAAGCATCGAGGTAAAGCGAGTCCATCCGACTCCAAAGGGCAATCGCCAAGCGCGGAGCGTAGCCTCACTCCTGATCGGAATATATCTCTGCAACATAATACGTTGCAGCCATGTAGGTCAGCTTTTGGAATAAGCTGGCAAGTCATGAAGAATAACAATAATAAAGTTACTACACTATATGCATTTTGGCTGTGGAGCTCTAAGTTTCATCATTTTGCGAAAAGCCAATTTTATCCTACTACAAAGGACTTATTTGCAAATTACTACAAATTGTTGGTAGTTATTGAGATGGTTCCGCCAACCAAAATCTCGTTCCCAAATTATTAAGTCATAAACCCTCAAATTAATTCATTAGTTTTAGTGTTGAGATATCCGAATACTTCCAAGTTCCAGAGGCTCAAATGTCCGTAATCGGGGACACGGCTAATCGATTAGGTTATAACTCTGCAGAGGTTTGGCGACTTTCCCATAAGAATCATTCCCTCCTTTAGAGTCTTCGCACTTCATGGTGTTTGAAGACGGACGAATGAAACAGTGGTCTTCCAAAGAGTTCTTCCGCCACCGCTT
The DNA here is from genome assembly GCA_021605145.1 of Aegilops bicornis. NCBI lineage: Eukaryota > Viridiplantae > Streptophyta > Magnoliopsida > Poales > Poaceae > Aegilops > Aegilops bicornis. Next base: position 610,074,592 of record CM038674.1, on the reverse strand, counting down.
GCGGTACCCATCCAATCCTACCGTTCGTCTACTTCTCGTAGTACCGGCCCACCAAATATTACCATTAGGGTCAACCCAGCCAGAGCCCATAATGGCTTGCGGCTGCATGTAAGCTTCCGGTCATGGGGCATCCATCCTTCTCTTCGTGGCTGGGTGAAGCTTTCCATGAGGATGTCATGGCGCTTCTCCATGCATCCCGCCACCACTGGTGCTCCAGGTGCCCACAACCGTCCTCCACCCAAAGAGTGATTTTCCAAGTCCATCTTGATCATTGTAGTTCATGGGTTTGTCATCATCATTGACTCTCACATCTTGCTTATGAATTTCACTCATCCCAAATCCCGTCTCTGAGCATAGCAAAATAACTACTACGTCCGGGGTCATGGTAACAAGGGATTGGTTCATCCTACCACATGATACTACTCAAGTTTAATGACTTCAAGATTTCACTACTGCATGCATGGTGGGGTGGTGACAACTACTAATGCACAAAAACATAGGTATAGAAATAACATGATCAAAACTTGCCTTCTTGATGATCCTCGTAAGCTAAAGAGTCGTAGTAGCAAGCTTCAGACTCCGGAAACTCTACCGAGACAAACAATGAACACAATAAGCAAAACAATAGGATCACATAACACAACATAACAAAAATAACATAGCACAACAAAGCAACCAAAACCAAATCCAAAGGAAAACTCAAAGAAAAATCACTCAAAGTTTCCTACTTCAAACAATAGCTAAAAATAGTTTTTATATAACAAAAATTCCTTAATATAACCTAATCATGGTTTTAGGTTAACTTAACAGAAAAGGATTCACTAAGCAACTAGGTGCAAAAAGAATTAATTAAATAGCTATTATAAAACTCATTTTAGGCCTAATCAAATTTCTATTAAGAAAATTAATTTAAAACTTTTATTAATTATAAATAAAAGTTCATCTACTAGAATGACAGAAACTAACCTAGAATAACTAATCACAAGTTAAAAATAAATTCATTTACTAATTAAAATATTAGGAAAACAGGAACTAATCAATTAATTAGGATTAATAGGATTCTGTCTAAAACTAATTATTTATTAATCCTAAAATACCCAAGTTAATTTCTAGGGTTTGGCAATGTCAAAATAAAGTGGTGACAAAAAGAATCATGCAAAAATAATTTTTCTAACTAAAGTTATAGCAGATTTGCTATTCTGACTAAAACAATATTAAAGCATTTTTAATTATTTTTAACATAGCTAAATATATATTTTACAGAAACTACATAAAATTTGCAATCCAACAAAAAAAGAATCACTCAAAAATATTAAACATAATAAAAGATATACATTTTTGAAAATTGGAACTATTCGGCTAAAACAGAAAATCAAATTAAAAGAAAAAGCCCAATGGGCCTATACTGTGCACTAGGCGTAGTTTAGTCTAAACGGGCCTAGGGTTAACTCAAAACGAACCGGCCTAAACAAATAAACCTAACTAAAAATAAACCGCCAGACGTCCGGTTTTCTAATAAAACATACCCCTTGGGTTCTAATCGAGCCGTCGATCTAAGATCGAACGGGGAGGGGATGCTGGGACTCACTGACTCGACGGCGGGCGGCGGCGGGCGAGAGCGCTGGAGCGTCAAGGCCGGGCGAAGCTTCGGGCGAAGTCAAGTCGGGGAGACGCTGCGAGCACGGGGAGGGTTTGGTGGTGTTGGGAGGGTCGGGTGGACCAGGTGGCGTCGGCGGCGGTTTTGGCGGTGGCGAGCTCGGGACTCGGTGAGCTCGGGAGGGAGAGGAGAGGGGTTCAGCGTCGCTAGGGGGAATGGGGTGGAGCCTCGGCTTTTATAGCCAGGGGGTCGGGGGCGGAAAGGCATCGGGGCGATCGGGGATCCCGGATCCTTCGGGATCCGGTGGATCTCCGGCGAGCTGCGTGGCTTGGGCGAGGGGGGAAGAAGACGGGGCGGGGCCCGCGGGTCAGTGAGAGGGAGAGGGGGAGGGTTCGGTCGGGTGGCCGAAGCCTAGGGAAATCGGGCGAGGGGCGAGGCCCGGTGGAGCCGGGCCGGGGGCTCTACTGGTGGCCTCAGTGGGCCGGCTTGGCCGGGCCAAAGGCTGGGTGCGGAGGGTGAGGTGGCGCTGCTGGGCCTGGGGTGGTTCTGGTCGCTCAAGGGTTTTTTCTTTATTTTTTAATAAAACTAAAACAAAAATAAAACCAAATCTAGAAATAATTTATATAGGGTATATATATACCAAAATGATCAGGAATATTCCCTTTCATTTGAACATTTTTCCAAAGGCAAAATCCAAACTTTATGAAAATCCATTTTTTTAAATTCAAATAAATTTCAGATTTGAATCCAAATCTTTTGGCATTGTTTCCTCGATATTTTTGGAGTGTCATGTTTGCTCCTCTCATACTTTTGATCAAGTATTTATCGTGCTTGGTTTTTGAATTGTTTCCCACATGCCAAAATTTGAAATTCAAATTCAAACTCAACTTGCTCAAACTTCAAATGACAATCAAATTCAAACAGAATGCATAGGATGCTTATCTATAATTGTAAAACATTCCAAATAGGAAATTTGGGATGTTACAAACCTACCCACCTTAAGATGAATCTCGCCCTCGAGATTCGGGTTGGCTAGCAAATAGGTGCGGATGGTCTCGACGAAGATCTTCTTTGCGTTCCCAGGTGGCTTCTTCCTCGGTGTGGTGACTCCACAAAGACCTTGCAAAACTTGATGACCTTGCTGCGGGTGACTCGCTATGCGGTCTCGAGAATTTTGACGGGTTTCTCCTTGTAAGTTAAATCACTTTGTCAAGCTGTATGGCCTCTAGGGGCACTTGTATCTCTCAACGGAACATCGGCCATGTCGGCATGGCACTTCTTCGGTGAGAAACGTGGAAGACATCATGAACTCCGGACAATCCTTCCGCAATTCCAACTTGTATGCAACTTCTCCACGACGCTCGAGGATTTTGTAGGGCCAATGAATCGGGGTGCTAACTTTCCCTTGACTCCAAACCTCTTGATTCCACGAAGTGGAGACACACGAAGATATGCTCGGTCTCCCACTTCGTAAGTCACCTCCTTGCGCTTACTGTCGGCATAACTCTTCTGTCTCGACTGTGCTATCTTGAGCCTGTCTCGAATCAGCTTGACTTTCTCTTCGGAATCCTTGATAAGGTCGGAACCGAAAAGTGATCGATCTCCAACACTATCCCACAGCAATGGCGCTCGCACCTCCTTCCGTGATAGAGCTTGAAGGGGCCATCTTGATCGGATTGATAACTGTTGTTGTATGAGAATTCTGCGACGGCAAATTATCATCCCAGCTAGACCCATAGTCTAGCACACAAGCTCTCAACATGTCCTCCGTAATCTGGTTGACTCTCTCGGTGCATCCATCCATCTGCGGATGAAAAGTCATCTTGAATTCCAGCCTCGCACTCCAAAGTTTCATGCAATCGCTTCCAAAACTTTGAGGTAAACTGCGTTCCTCTATCGACACGATTTTCCTCGGAACTCCATGCAGACATACGATCCCGGTCATGTATATCTTGGCCAACTTGGCACTGGTATAGGTAGTCTTCACGGGAATGAAGTGAGCTACCTTAGTCAAACGATCAACTACTACCCAGATGGAATCATAACCTGAACGGGTCTGGGTAATCCTGTGATGAAATCCATACCAAGTTTCTCCCATTTCCAATCGAATCGGCAAAGGTTGAAGTAACCCTGCTGGCTTCGATGTTCTCGCCTTCACACGTTGACAAACATCACATATCGCTACGCATTTCGGCAATGTCCTTCTTCATACCTGTCCACCGTAAACTTTGCTTCAAATCCGTGTACATCTTGGTGTTGCCGGATGAATCGAGTCTGGTGAATCATGAGCTTCCTGAAGAATTAGCTTCCTGAGCTCGGGATCATTGGGCACATAAATACGATCCTCAAACCATATAGTTCCATGTTCATCCTTACGGAATCCTTTAGCTTTTCCTTCCTCCATCTTTTGCTTTATCTCATCGATTTCCTTGTCCGACTTCTGGGCTTCACGAATCCTTTCGGTCAAGGTGGACTGAACTTCAGAGTTGCAACAAATCCTCTTGGAACTATCTCCACCGAGATCTCCGAGGTCATCGACTAACTCACAGGGTAATCCTCCTGCGGTAAGAGTATTCACATAACTCTTACGGCTCAAAGCATCTGCTACAACATTAGCTTTACCGGGTGGTAATGCAATCTCAAGTCGTAGTCCTTTATCAACTCTAGCCATCTCCTCTCGCCGAGGTTCAATTCCTTCATGCGTGAAGATATACTTTAAACTCTTGTGATCTCAGATAGACATCACAACGATTTCCAATGAGGAAATGTCTCTGTGTCTTGAGTGCATGCACTACGGTTGCTAACTCCAAATCATGCGTGGCATAATTCATCTCATGAGGCCGTAGCTGTCTGGAGGCATAAGCTACAACCTTACCTTCCCGCATCAATACTCCTCCGAGTCCTTGACGAGAAGCGCCACAATAAACCTGGTATTCCTTATGTATGTCCGCAATATCAACCTTTGGGGCTGTGACTAACCGCTTCTTCAATTCCGAAAACCGGCTTCACATTCCTCGGTCCAAACATACTTGGTTTCCTTCTTCAACAGCTCAGTCATGGGCTTGCCAATCTTCGAGAAGTTCTCAATGAACCTCCGATAATATCCTGCAAGTCCGAGAAAACTGCGGATCTCCTTGACTGAGGTAGGTGACTGCCAATCGCTGATCGATTCAACCTTGGCGGGATCAACTGCTATTCCTTCTCCTGAAATAACATGTCCGAGGAATCCAACTTCCTTCAACCAAAATTCACATTTGCTGAATTTGGCATACGGTGATGTTCTCAAGTTTCTCCGTAACTAGACGAAATGTTCCTTATGCTCTTCCTCGCTCTTGGAGAAAATCAATATATCATCGATGAACACCACGACAAACTTGTCCAAATATTCCATGAACACCTTGTTCATCAAATTCATGAAGTACGCAGGAGCATTAGTCAATCCAAATGACATGACGGTATACTCATATAAACCATACCGTGGTAAATGCTGTTTTGGGTATATCCTTTTCACGAATTTTCAACTGATGATACCCTGATCGAAGATCGATCTTAGAGAACACCTTGGCTCCAACAAGCTGATCAAACAAGTCATTGATCATCGGCAGAGGGTACTTGTTCTTGATGGTTACTTCGTTCAATGCACGATAATCCACAACCATCCTCAAGCTTCCATCCTTCTTCTCTACCAAAAGAACGGGGCTCCCCAAGGTGATGAGCTTGGACGAATATATCCTTTCTCCAATAACTCATTTATTTGATCCTTGATCTCTTTCAACTCATTCGGTGGCATCCGATAAGGTCTCTTAGATATTGGGGCTGTGTCGGGCAATAACTCAATCAGGAACTCAATGTCTCTGTCCGGTGGCATTCCTGGTAATTCCTCCGGGAACACATCAGGAAAATCTTGCACTACTGGCACTTCCTCCTGAACAACTCCCGTGAGGGAATGCACCTGATTCTTCATCTGGCTGTGCCGGGCCACATACTTGATCCTCTTCTGCTCCGGGGTGGTGAGCAGAATAGACTTGCTGGCACAGTCAATGTTCCCTTCATACTTTGACAACCAATCCATGCCTAGGATTACATCCAAGGTCTGAGTTTCCAACACTATGAGTTCTACGGAAATTTGTGGTTCCCGATGTTGAGGTTTGCAGTGACAGCTTAAACCTGCCATCATTTCTCCTCCTCGCGAACCGACGCGGAGGGGCTTCTAAGGGTTCTAGTGCGTAATCCGTACTTATCCACAACTACCCTTGATATGAAATGAATGCGTTGCACCGTAATCAAAGAGAACCAAAACTGGACGTGAATTCAATAAAAACTTACCAACCACGGTGTCCGGCTGATCATAGACGCCCTCCACGTCGATATGGTTCACTTGAGCACGAGGGAAGGGATTGGGCTTCTTCACGAGCCTCCATTGCCATTCCCGTTCCTCCGCTTGGCCTCCGGGCGATCGGTGGCGTAGTGCCTGTCTTCCGGCACTTGAAGGCGGTGATGTGGCTCAGATCCTTCTGAGCCGGGCAGAAACGGTGCTGATTGCCATTACCATTTCCATTGCCATTGCCATGGCCTGACTTGTTGTCCTGGCTGCGGTTGTTCCCATTTCCTCCATGGTTATGACCTCCATGGTTATGATGGGTGTGCCCTCCTGAGTACGGTGCATAGCGGGCTTCACCGAGCTCCCGAGTTGTGCTTTCCCCGGCTGTACTTTCGCTATGCGGCTTTCTATCTGCTGCTGCTTGCCTTCAAGAATGGTGGCCTTGTCTACCAGCTCCCGGTAGTTGTTGAAAGTAGCCACAATAAGCTGCATGCTCAGTTCATCATTGAGTCCCTCAAGGAACTTCTCCGCTTGGCGGCGTCTGTGGCCACATCATCAGGGCATAGCGAGCAAGCTTGCTGAATTCATCCACGTCTTGTGCCACAAGACGATTCCCGGGCGTAAGTAGCGGAACTCACGCTTCTTCAGACTCATGGCTCCAGCTGGGACATGAGCAGTGCGAAAGGCCTGCTGGAATTGGTCCCAAGTGATGCCACCCATGGGAAAAGTGGCGGTGTAATTCTCCCACCAAGAAGCTGCAGGTCCATCCAGTTGATGCGCGGCAAAGCGCACCTTCTCAAAGATCGGTGCATCCAACGGTGACTAGCTCCTTCCGATTTTGCGGAGCCAATCATCAGCCACAATTGGCTCGGTGCTACTAGAGAACACCGGCGGATTCAACCTCGTAAATCGAGTCAAGTTGTCCACGATGGGTGGTGGCGGTGGATTGTTGGCGGTGTTGTTCGATTCTGAATAAGGAGTTGCATCAGGTGCATTCCGCTGGAGCAGCTGGGTGAGCTCGGCGGGGAAACCAAAGGTCACGTCTCGGAGGCATCTGGTGTTTTTGGAGTGGGTGAGAAAATTAGAATAGAACAATGGTCTATGAGAATTACACTACCCATATGAATGCACAATCATAACACACCAAACATTTATTCATTCCACTCAAACATGGTTCAAACTCGATTACAAAAGCTCATGACTAATCGAAGGAAAAACATCGGCCTAACTGATCGACGAAAAAGTAAAAGATAACATGGTGGTCGACTAAAAAGTCTTCATCAGTGGCGCCTCCTCTTGGGGTTTCCTTCTGGTACTCCCTTCAAATCCTGATCATTGCTCACGAGGGTGCTTCGTCTCCACTGGGTAAAGGTCCTCTCCCAAGTCCATCTTCTCCTCAATCGCGGCAAGCTTCATCTTCGGTCGTCGACTATCTCCATGAAGTCCGTGATTTCTTCCTCATGGCCAAGGAAGTCTCAAGGCGTGCCTTCTCCTCCGGTTCGATTCAGCGGAACAAAGCTTCCGGTGTGTCTTCGAAGTTACGGCGAGTCCGAATCTCCTGCTTCACGAGAAGACACTCCAAGTCTGGATGTAAGAAAGAGTGGAATCGCCCTCGATGGTACGGATGATATCTCCATTCCTTGCCCGCGAGAAACCATGGCGAGGTCTCGAGTGATCGAGCTCGCCTCAGCACTCCTCTCGGAGATGTCCAAGTGCTCGGTAGATCGCCACGTCCCTTCCGATGATCCAGCTTGAACTCGGTGAACTCAAAGTTGATAGGCTCCGTGTGTCCTCCAAAGGTCCTCCCCGGGATATGCACCTCAATCCTCAGAGCGGGTGTCCGTCGGAAGTGCATTAGTGGGTTTCCAAGTGATCGAGGGTAGAGCTATCTTCACCGCTTCACCATCTGGACCAGCTTTCTTCCAAAGGGCATCGCCTCATCGGGCCGGGCGTAACTCCGGTAGCAAAACTGGGGTGAACTCGTGCCATCTAGAATGTTGCAAAGGGAGAAGAGTCAGAATTGAACAGGAAGAATTATAGAATGAAAAGGGGTTCAAAGTAAATGGTCTCTCGCTTATGGCTTTCCGATCCTAGGGGTTACGATCCTACGGTCAGCGTGTGCTCGATACCATCTCTCAGAGCGACCTGACCCAACATCGGTCAAGTCTACGTATGCATTCATCCCAAGATCATGCCGGTACTCACAAAGACATCGATAAAGTTATCAAAGTTCAATCACACCTGAATTTTATTACACGATTCTCATATAGAGTCTTTATTACAAGGGAATAAATTCGGCTCAAGGCCAACTCATGAGAAAGTAAACTACTAATGTTGCGGAAGCATCGAGGTAAAGCGAGTCCATCCGACTCCAAAGGGCAATCGCCAAGCGCGGAGCGTAGCCTCACTCTGATCGGAATATATCTACGCAACATAATACGTTGCAGCCATGTAGGTCGACTTTTGGAATAAGCTGGCAAGTCATGAAGAATAACAATAATAAAGTTACTACACTATATGCATTTTGGCTGTGGAGCTCTAAGTTTCATCATTTTGCGAAAAGCCAATTTTATCCTACTACGGTGGACTTATTTGCAAATTACTACAAATTGTTGGTAGTTATTGAGATGGTTCCGCCAACCAAAATCTCGCTCCCAAATTATTAAGTCATAAACCCTCAAATTAATTCATTAGTTTTAGTGTTGAGATATCCGAATACTTCCAAGTTCCAGAGGCTCAAATGTCCGTGAATCGGGGACACGGCTAATCGATTAGGTTATAACTCTGCAGAGGTTTGCGCACTTTCCCGCAAGAATCATTCCTCCTTTAGAGTCTTCGCACTTCATGGTGTTTGAAGACGGGACGAATGAAACAGGTCTTCCAAAGAGTTCTTCCGCCACCGCCGGTACCCATCCAATCCTACCGCTCGCCTACTTCTCGTAGTACCGCCCAGCCAGCGTCACTACTAGGGTCAACCCAGCCAGAGCCCATAATGGCTTGCGGCTGCACAGTAAGCTTCGGTCATGGGGCATCCATCCTTCTCTTCGTGGCTGGGTGAAGCTTTCCGCAGGATGTCATGGCGCTTCTCCATGCATCCCGCCACCACTGGGTGCTCCAGGTGCCCGGCCAACCGCCCTCCACCCAAAGAGTGATTTTCCAAGTCCATCTTGATCATTGTAGTTCATGGGGTTGTCATCATCATTGACTCTCACATTTTGCTTTTGAATATGACTCATCCCAAATCCCTTCTACGAGCATAGCAAAATAACTACTACGTCCCGGGGTCATGGTAACAAGGGGATTGGTTCATCCTACCACATGATACTACTCAAGTTTAATGACTTCAAGATTTCACTACTGCATGCATGGTGGGGTGGTGACAACTACTAATGCACAAAAACATAGGTATAGAAATAACATGATCAAAACTTGCCTTCTTGATGATCCTCGTAAGCTAAAGAGTCGTAGTAGCAAGCTTCAGCACTCGGAAACTCTACCGAGACAAACAATGAACACAATAAGCAAAACAATAGGATCACATAACACAACATAACAAAAATAACATAGCACAACAAAGCAACCAAAAACCAAATCCAAAGGAAAACTCAAAGAAAATCACTCAAAGTTTCCTACTTCAAACAATAGCTAAAAATAGTTTTTATATAACAAAAATTCCTTAATATAACCTAATCATGGTTTTAGGTTAACTTAACAGAAAAGGATTCACTAAGCAACTAGGTGCAAAAAGAATTAATTAAATAGCTATTATAAAACTCATTTTAGGCCTAATCAAATTTCTATTAAGAAAATTAATTTAAAACTTTTATTAATTATAAATAAAAGTTCATCTACTAGAATGACAGAAACTAACCTAGAATAACTAATCACAAGTTAAAAATAAATTCATTTACTAATTAAAATATTAGGAAAACAGGAACTAATCAATTAATTAGGATTAATAGGATTCTGTCTAAAACTAATTATTTATTAATCCTAAAATACCCAAGTTAATTTCTAGGGTTTGGCAATGTCAAAATAAAGTGGTGACAAAAAGAATCATGCAAAAATAATTTTTCTAACTAAAGTTATAGCAGATTTGCTATTCTGACTAAAACAATATTAAAGCATTTTTAATTATTTTTAACATAGCTAAATATATATTTTACAGAAACTACATAAAATTTGCAATCCAACAAAAAAGAATCACTCAAAATATTAAACAGAATAAAAGATATACATTTTTGAAAATTGGAATTATTCGCTAAAACAGAAAATCAAATTAAAAGAAAAAGCCCAATGGGCCTATACTGTGCACTAGGCGTAGTTTAGTCTAAACGGGCCTAGGGTTAACTAAAAACGAACCGGCCTAAACAAATAAACCTAACTAAAAATAAACCGCTCGGGCCGTCCGGTTTTCTAATAAAACATACCCCTTGGGGTTCTAATCGAGCCGTCGATCTAAGATCGAGCAGGGAGGGGATGCCGGGACTCACCGGACTCGGCGACGGCGGCAAGCGGGCGGGCGAGAGCGTCGGGCGTCAAGGCCATGAAGCCAAGTAGTCGTCGGGGAGACGCAAGACGAGCACGGGAGGGTTTGGTGGTGTTAGGGAGGGTCGGGTGGACCAGGTGGCGTCGGGCGGCGGTTTTGGCGGCGTGGCGAGCTTCGGGACTCGGTGAGCTCGGGAGGAGAGGGAGAGGGGTTCAAGGCGTCGCTAGGGGGGAATGGGGTGCGGAGCCTCCGGCTTTATAGCCAGGGTCGGGCGAGGGGCGGAAAGGCATCGGGCGATCGGGATCCGGATCCTTCGGGATCCGGTGGATCTCCCATGAGCTGCGTGGCTTGGGCGAGGAAGAAGACGGGCGGGCCCATGGTCGATGAGAGGGAGAGGGAGAGGGTTCGGTCGGGTGGTCAAGCCTAGGGAAATCGGGCGAGGGGCGAGGCCGGTCGGTGGAGCCGGGCCGGGCTGGCTGGCCGGGTTCTCGTGGGCCGGCTTGGCTGGGCCAAAGGGGAGTGAGGGGTGAGGTGGCGCCTGGCCGGCCTGGGGTGGTTCGGTGGCGCCAAGGGTTTTTCTTTATTTTTTAATAAAACTAAAACAAAAATAAAACCAAATCTAGAAATAATTTATATAGGGTATATATATACCAAAATGATCAGGGGAATATTCCCTTTCATTTGAACATTTTTCCAAAGGCAAAATCCAAACTTTATGAAAATCCATTTTTTTTTAAATTCAAATAAATTTCAGATTTGAATCCAAATCTTTTGGCATTGTTTCCTCTGATATTTTTGGAGTGTCATGTTTGCTCCTCTCATACTTTTGATCAAGTATTTATCAGGCTTGGTTTTTGAAATGTTTCACATGCCAAAATTTGAAATTCAAATTCAAACTCAACTTGCTCTGAAACTTCAAATGACAATCAAATTCAAACAGAATGCATAGGATGCTTATCTATAATTGTAAAACATTCCAAATAGGAAATTTGGGATGTTACATGGAACCTTGACAAACGTTAGTTTCTTTGCAAACAGCTCCCAATTGGGCTGCTTGCTTGCATTGTACTGAGCATCACCATACACAGCCTTCATTACTTTGACCAATCTAGAAATCTATAAAAAAACAAAACAACTGACACAGTTTTAGGTCTCAGAAACAGTAGAAACAAAGATGCAGAAATATTAATCCAGTACAGATAATAAATGTCACTCACAATCTTCTCACAGTCTTTGTGATAGGTGTTCTTCGAAGGACGGCGGTTCTTCAGATAAGGTAAAGAGTCAAGGATGTCAACGCTACTTCGGTACCGATTCATGACATATAAGGAATAGTGGTTCACTTTCCTATCCTTTGATAAAACCATAGGCTTGAATAGAGGCATCATGATCTAAAAACAAATGACCAAAAAAGAGATCTTAAATATTCAAAGTAAAAACCAGCATCACAACAAACAAATAAAACCAAAAATCAGCTAGTAGATCTCACAAGGTCGACCTTGAGCAAGTCTTCATTAGCTTTAACATAGCTCTTGAAATCTCTCGCTGCACTCTCCACATTAAACACTTTATTTTCATCCTCGTAAAACGAACAGTCAAGCACAACCCTGCAAAAAAGCCAAAATAGAAAATAGACAGCGGAAAAGAATAAACAAGCAAAGTATTATTAAAAATCATAAAAACAATAGACAGTCTTATTCAACATAAAGAAACCGATCTGATAGATTACCGTGATGAAATATGGACTCAGCAATATCCTTTTCCCAGATGCGAAATCCGCATTTCTATCGGGATCTTGCTTCCAATCATCAATGAGGAAGTCCATTACATCACCCTCCATCATTTGCCCAGGTGAAAAAACTTCCCAGATGCGATTCGGTGAAGTTAGTTACGTTTCCATCAGCCGAGGTATCATTGATAATGTATTCCTGCAGCACACACAAGAACAAAAAGAAGGAGAAGCAAGATAAGGAATTCATAGCAGTTCGAGTTGTATAAAAAGGAACAGTTCAGGCCATATTTATCTAGCAGTTACAAACAACACAAGAAAAGGAAGAGGAAAAATAATGAGAGATACTCACTCGGCATACTTCTCACGCCATTCATCACTAAGCAACAGATTATACAACCTGCGAGCCTTGTCCAGGTGAGGGAATTTATAAGGGTGAAGTTGCTGCACAGGGGAGCAAAACTTTATAGGAGCTCTGGGCGCACGCTTCGTGCTTACAACATTGCCAGAATCCAAAGCGGGATCTTTCCTAGCACCACCAGCTCTACGAGCCACTATTCCAGCAAGGGGAGATAAACCTTTGGCAGCAGCGCTCCTCGTGACTCTTCCAATGCCAGCAATCTTGTCAAACACATCATCATCGCTGTCTATCAATTCCACAATGGGATTCTTGGGTGTAGTACGGCTATCTGCACAAGCAGTCGTAAAACCTCTCAGATCTCCCAACCGCCCCTTCATAACACCAGATCTTGTCTTTTTGGGAGAACGCCCCTGGCTAAGATCAATAGCTACGCGCTCGAGCTCCAAGAACTGGCTACCAAAGAACCTGTAGTCATGCTCACCAAGATCCAGCCACTCACCTGGAAAAAAAAAGAAGACCGCACAAAGCGTAAGTTCAAATACATATTTCATGACAGTACTAATAGAGAAGTACAAGGTGCAAAAAAATTACAAACGTCCATGCACACGTACAGGGTTCAATGCCAAACAAACCCCGGAAGTCAACATCAAACAAATCGCTAGTTGCGCAGGTATACAGCAAAGTCTTCCTAATGTCCAAAATGTCTTCATGGCTGTAATCGACCATTTCAATTACACCATCCTCCCGGCAATAATAGGTCTTGCAGTTTTGTAGCATAAAGAATCCACAATCATGCATGTAAACAAAGGAAAAATCAAAAAATGGTACAACACAAAATCCAAAAAATACAGGAACAACATCCTCCAGCAACAAAAACAACCAGCAAAATCATTAAAAACGGATACTCACGTGTTTTCCTGCTGAGGCACCCGCACAAACTCGCAAGAGAAACCATCAATATGCGCCGGTGAGAACGGTTTGGCCCTGTCTACACTGGACTCCCTCCAAAGCTTCTTTATATTATCTATCCTATTCCTTAAGAATCTAACTGCATCACCCGAGGTTTCATCACGGAGTGAATCAAGACACTCGAAACGACGGAACTTCAAATTCAGGATAACTAAGCACCAATGCCCAGATTCTTCACTAGGCTTCATGGTAGCCACAAATGACGGCGGATCAAATGTAGGGAAAATAAGCTGGAAAAAAATCGCAGAGGAAAAATGAATTTACCAAATCATAATGAAACAAAAAATTCAGCCTCCAAACAATAAAATAAAAGAGGGAAATTGAAATTCATAAGTACAAACAAAAAATCACATAATCATCAAGAAATTATATCCACCGCCCAAAATTGAGGAACAATCATATCAGTTCAATTCCCTTGCAACAATAAGTACAGCTTTAATAAAAGAAGCACAGATCAAGTTCATTCCCCCCACATCCCAAAACTGCAAAGAAAACATGACAGTTCTAGTTAATGAGTACAAAAAGTCCAGGTTCACCTACTTGGTCAAAACCATCAGCACTTGATCTTGTGAACCAATTTAGCACATTGGAATCAATATTTCCATCACGGATCTTGGTCTATTGTACAAAAAGAACAACAATAGTTAGAAAATTGGCAAAACAAGTTATCATCCTATTTACAAAAAAGCAAAATACTGACTGTCACCCATCTGGGAACTATCAACTTGTCAGTGTCTCCGTAATTTTGACGTACAGAATATAAAACAACATCAGCACTGTCTGAGTTGAGCATGCCAGTGGGGACAAACGCTTTAGCAATAGAACCAATACTGGCATCACATTCTTTATTTTGAAACATCGGCTTGTGACTAGAAAAACACAAAAGATTACATGAATTAAAACTACTGCAACAACAACAATAATCAAACTAGAGAAAGAAAAAGAGACAAAAATGGTACGGGCAAAATCCCAAACTAACCATTTCGTACGGTTCGTGCGCAACCTCGTAACAGCGAAGAAAAATGTATCAACCTTAACAACATTACCACTTTCTGCTTGCAGAAAATGATGAAAAATAATAAGTTCAACAACTACAAGAGAACATGTCCAAAATGCCAAAATTGAGAAGTACACCCCATTTACAAGTCCTTACCTGGACTATCAGGGTTTGACGACGACGGTAGTTCCTGTGATGAGACCATTATGCCTCCAGTTTGGGGTTTGACGATGGGACATCTTGAGAGGACACCAATATTGATGCGCTTTCAGGGTCTGTAGAAAGAAAATCCTGGGACGACAAGAGCACCTCCTGCGTCAAGGGGTCAGAAGATTGACATAAGTAAATCATCATCCTTGGATGGCACCTCCTCCATGCTAGAAGCATCTTGCAATGCATCACCGTAATCAAGACCTCCAAAGCGGAAATTCTCCGTGACAAATCTTCACAACCAGAAACATTTTCATTCCCAACAATACCAACACCAGGCGATTTAGTATGCTGGCAGCACCAGCATCCTCATCAGCAACTTTGCTACCAACATTGCGCCCACTACTCAATGGAACATCATGAGCATCATCTCCACCACTAAGGACAACCTCACGCTCAACATCAGTAATCTGATGAAAATAAAAATTCAGAAAAAATGAATAATATGAAAAAAACTAACAATAAAAAATAAGCTACCAATAGGTGCGTAAAAAAATAAACCTTGGAAGCATTCACAAAGAACATCATCGAACTTGCTGCTGCTAACATTCAAAGCTACATCACCAACAGGCAAACAAGGCTCATCGCCAACAATAGGACCCTGATTCAAATGTAATGAGACAAAAAAAATGCTATTATGAGCAACAATAAACGGTGTGGGATAGAAAATGAACAAGCAAGACACATCGGTGCGCATGAAATTTTAAGAAAATATTAATAAACACAATGAAAATAAAATAACCTTGCACTTATCGGTGGATAGATCATTAAGTCCACCGTCAACAGAACCCTCAACATTATGATTGGTCTCCTGCATGAAAAGAAAAATTAATAAACAGATGTAGATCGGGAAGTTCAACTACAATCTTGACAGAACAACATAGTAAAAACATACAAACAATGAGGACTGACTCACACCAACAACAGGTGTCATGCGAGCCAACATCGCTCAGACGCTGATCGTAAACATTAGCCTCAATTACCATCATCAGCCATTGTCCGGTGCAAAGACCTCATCGTGATCAATCTGCATGAAAGAAATTTATTAATAAATAGATGAACATGAGGAAGTTCAACTACAACACTGACATCAGGACAACAACATAAAAATTGCAAACACCAACGACTGACTCACATCAACATCAGGACGCTCAAAGCCAACATCATTCGTTTCGTGATCAAAAACATTAGCCTCAGTACCATCATCAGCCCTGCTATCGGTGGCAGCAGCCTCATCCTGCTCAAACTGCTTGATAACAACATTTGCACTTTCTTCATATGGCTTGCAGTGAGAGTTTTGCGTAGTTCTGAAACGCTTCATGTTGTTCAACAGACGAACCGAGCTCTGAAGTAGATTAGCGGCACTGTCGCGCATATCACCGATTAAAATCCTCTCCATCTCAATGTAGTCAACAGCTTCCTCAGCGTTAAATTGATGACCATAAGGAAGGATACCATTGATACAGCTCAAACGCTCAACTGTCGTTGGGACCTTTTGCAGCTCAGAACACACATTACTTAAGATAAGCTCAGCGCGCTCCAACGATGAAACAGCAACATCAATACCAAAACCCTGCCTCTGTGAAGCACTAGCATTACTAGGGCCAGGGGGGCATAACCAGCACCCTCAACACCACGACCATCCCTCAACTCATCGGGAAGAGATGAAAACTTCGGAACCTGATACGACGGCATCTCCAGGACTGGCCGTTTATACACTCGGAAAAAAAATAACCTCCTCTTGAGTTTTCCACTAGAAACAAAAGGGAAAAATAGTTAATCAATCAACGCAACACATAGGGAAAAATAAATCATGATATTAACAGATTTAAAATCAACACCACTAATAAAACTTTAACTGTCATTCCCAATTTGTTAGTATTTACCAACAGGCCAGTTGAACAAAGTTATTCAGTTCAACAACACACGAAACAATGATACTAAAAACCATACCTAAACCATACAAAATATAAACAGACAACTCTATAGTACACATGTCCACTACAGCAAAAAATAGCTATACTTAAAAATAAAAAAAGGGTCTGCAAGACACAAAACAAACAAAACTCACCGGAAGCTTCCCAAACACCCAAGTCTTTGGATCTGCATTGCCTTTTTTTATCAAATCTGCATCAACCAGATCAGAAAGCTTGGCAGGATCCATGTAACATATGCGGGGGACTCGCAGGTCAGGCTCCGCAGTTTTGCCAGGGATAAGGCAGTCAAGGTACATTAGTACAGGCCCTATGGCACAACATGTGATTGCCTTCCCCATGGTATGACCACTTTGGTACTTGGCAACAGCCCTTCTAAGCTCATCAACCATCAGCTGGCAATAATCCATATTGCCATGTCCTCAAAGACGAGACCCTCAAACATTGCTGCCTCTCTGGAAACACGCGGGGCAGATCCAGGCAACACAACCTTCATAAACACAATAATGAATAACACTTTCAGAGCAAGGTCATCTTTGCTAGGATCCTTGACGAGCACCTTGAGCTTATTCCTCAAATCCTTTGTTTTGATATCTTTGTCCCTGCTAATGTCAAGCTCCGATCTTAACTTCATCGAGGCGTCATCATATCAAATCCTCTGACGGCCTTGACGCAGAACGACCACCACGAGGGAAACCAAATAATTGATGTATACCATCACTAGTGATGCGAAGCTTCTTATTAGCCTCACCCATGTCAAGAGTCATTGTATCACAATCTATGCTCAGGTACAAAACTCCCATCAGAGGGCGGGAAATGTTAGATTTCACCCTCCACGTGAAGATAGAACCAAAACCAGATGCATGAACCCTAGCCACATGCCGACTCTCGAGCAATTTAGCACAATCTTCAACCTCTCTCAACGAACATCGCATAGTTAAGTTCAATTTCCGTTGGTCTCCTTCATCCAAGGCAACTTTTCCGGCATTGCCTCCCACCGGCTTGACCGGACTCATAACACTAACAGGCTGTAAATGAAAACAAAAAAGCCACACCTTAAAAAAATGAATATAAAAAACAACAAAAGCATATGAATGCAAGTAAAAAGAAAAAGAAAAGATTGCACAAGTTCAACTATTAAAACAACATCAGTACCACCCCTCAATTGATGCAAACAATGATCAGCCTAACCTGGCCGCAATACCAGCTGAAACACAATTAAATCATTGAAAGTACAACTAGTAAATCACATGCAGTACAAAACACAAAGCACTGCAAACAATGAATATAGAAAACAAAACAAGCATAGGAATGTAAGTAAAAAAAGATTGCACAAGTTCAACTATTAAAAAACATCAGTACCACCCTCGATTAATGAATACAATGACAAGCCTCACCTGGCCAGCATACCACCCCAAACACAAATTAAATCATTACAATTACAATTAGTAAGTCACATGCACAACAAAACACATACCACTGCAAACAATGAATATAGGAAACAAAACAAGCATATGAAGGCAAGTAAAACAAAGAAAAGTTTGCACAAGTTCAACTATTAAAACAACATCAGTACCACAATCAAAATAGATGCAAAACAATGACTAGCCTCACCTGGCCAGCATACCAGCCCAAACACAATTAAATCATTGCAAGTACAACTAGCAAGACACATGCAGTACAAAACACATACCACTTCAAATTCATCTTCTGAATCAACTTCAATATCATCTTCTTCAGATGCAGCATCTTTAGCTTAAACACGAGCACGCTTCTTCACACCTTTGTTCACTTTTGCAGGATGAACTTTACGCTTCTTATTTTCTTTCAACAAAGACCGCTCTTGAAGAGGAGACGAAGAAGGCTTCTTATTTGTCAAACCTCGTGGACTCAAATGACAGAGGAGCCACCAAGTTTGCTTTGACCAATTTTCACAGCAACACTATCCGCATCAGCTTTGCTATTACCAGGTTGGGAAACAGCTTTCACACGTGGACTACGCCTCTGTGTGCCATCAGGATTTCGATCTGACATCTTCCTCTTCAAAACAGCTTTCTTCTCCTTAACTCCATCACGATCAAACACTTGCGTCAAACGAGTTTGCATCAAGTTTGTCTTCACAGCATGCCACTTCCATGAGATCCGACATGAACAGTTGAAAACCCGCATCACCACCTTCATCGCCTACACATTTAGGAGCTTGAGCAACATCAACATCACTTTACGGCACAGGCAGCCTTTTGACGCCGTTCCAATTCCTTTCTCCCGGAATTCATACTTCTTCTTTCTTATCCTTTCGTCCTCGAGCTGAATCGCATAGGAACATCCTCGGCTTGGGTAATGTGCTCGGTGCCATCAACACTTTGAGACTGAGTAATGCATAACCGCAAGCTGCCATCACCATCATCAACGTTAAGTGAATACATTCCATCATTAATATCTTTAACAACATCAGCAATGTTCTCTGGAACACCATGGCTATCATTAACTGCATAAACCAATAACATAACCACACACGTAAAAAATTAAAACACAATTAACATTGCAGACACAAAGATAAATAAAGCGCATAGCATCAGACACAAAACAAAACGGAACAACTGATGTAACAAAGCATATATATGTATTAAAGGCTGATAAAAATAGAGCAAATATAAGGGAAACACCAGCAACATTCGGAAGTTCTTCTAGAGGATTTGGTGTCTCAAAAATAACATTCACAAGATCTTGAAAGCGTTACGATTTGTCGAATCGGGAGGCACCGCACTCCAACATCCGCAACAACATCATAATTAGCAAAAAAGTACAAGAACAATCAATCGGTTCAACTATGTGAACACTACAAGTTCATCGAATAAAACAAATATGAACCCACCACTTGCGTAACAAACTTGAGAAAACACAACTCTTTCAACACCATACTAGTTCTTCATTGACTACTACAACCTATTCAAATGCCAGGACAGCAGTTCAAAATACACATGGTGATAAGTACTACATCCTGTCTGCAGGTTGCATCAACTGCCAAAACCATACACGCCATACAATCCAGGACAAAATTAACACATATCAAAATACATACAACTTATAAAGTCGATACGACAACAACTGTACAACATAAAAACCAGATCTATTAAAACATCATCGAAATACAGGGAAAATCACCTGCAGTCAATTTGTCCGGACTGGATGATGTACCCATTGAGATATATAGTCCTAAAATCTGCCGAACCAGATCTGCAAGACACATGAACAAAAATTAGGGATCTGAACTATTTCAGAAACGAAGCACGCCATACAAAAGCAAAACTCTTATCAGCAAACACAAAATCCGCCACGCAATCCAAAGATTATCCGCCGCCAAACGCTGCTTCAACAAAGGAACCCTAGCGAGTGCAGCCTGGGACAGCAAAGAGAGCAAGAGATTAGAAATAGAGAGAAAATCTGAACATAAGAGGACGCAAGCAAAGCCAATGACAGAGCAAAAAGAACAAAACAGAACACGCGGACCTCCACCCCTGGGGTTGAGCCCTCCGGCCGACGCTCCCGCGGCGAAATAGGAGTAACAACTCCCCCTCCGAGAAGAGAAGAAGAGGGGAACAAAGACGGAATTGATTTGAGGACGGGAGAGGAGCGGAACTAGGAAGATCGGAGGTTAAAAGGTGAGTGGGAGGGTTAAAAGATGACTGGGAGAAAACGGACGGCTAAAGCCCACAACCGTGGCGAAGCCCACTATCTCTAGCCGCCATTACAAAAGATAATACTGAAAAATCAAATACAAATAAAAATTAATATAGATGGTGAAAACAAACGGCTAAAGTACAAATAATAACTCACAACAGTACAAAAATTAACAAACAAGTACAAATGAAAAATAATTCATAACGGTCATGTTTTCCCTAAAAAATAAAGATAAGATAATAGGGCAAGTCATATTACGGACTCGCCTCCGCATGACGACGCCTTGGCACGCCGCTGTCGTGCTCACAACTCGTTCTGGCTCGGCCTCGCCGAGATGGAGGAGGGGCTCACCCCCCCTCCCCCGGCTCGACCTCGCGCTAACACTGGCAGTCGCGCTCGTTTGACAGGTTGATCGGTTATTCTATTTCCCCACCCCACGCACCCACACCCCTAAGATAGATAATGGGGCAAAGTCCATACAAGGAAGATGTGTCAAGACAACTATGCCCCTAAGATGCAGTTCGGTGCGGGGGCAAGTCATGTTTCCCCCACGCACCCACACCCCTAAAGATAGAAAACGCGGTTATTCTGTTTCCCCACGCACCCACACCCCTAAGATAAGATAATGGGGCAACTCATGTTACGGACTCGCCTCCGCATGCGACGCCTTGCACGCCGCTGTCGTCGTCACACGGCTCGTTCTGGCTCGGCCTCGCCGGATGGGGAGGGGTCCCGACCCCCACCGCTCGGCCTCGCCTCGCTAACGCTGGCAAAGGCGCTCGTTGACAGCGCAGGCGGTTATTCTGCTTCCCCACCCCACCCCAAGCACCCACACCTAAAAAGATAGATAATGGGGCAAAGTCCATACAAGGAAGATGTTTCAAAGACAACTATGCCCCTGATGCAGTTCGGCGGGGGCAAGTCATGTTTCCCCACGCACCCACACCCCTAAAGATAGAAAACGGTTATTCTGCTTCCCACGCACCCACACCCCTAAGATAAGATAATGGGGCATGTCATATTCAGATTCGCCTCATAGCGACGCCTTGGCGTCGCCACTGCTCTGGCTTCGTTCTGGCTCGGCCTCATGGATGGGGAGGGGTCCGACCCCCATCCCGGCTCGCCTCGCGCTTCTGTGGCAAAGGCGCTTGTTTGACAGTAGGCGGTTATTCTGTTTCCCCCAACGCACTCCACACCCCTAAGATAGATAATGGGGCAAAGTCCATACAAGGAAGATGTGTCAAGACAACTATGCCTCGATGCAGTTCGGTGCGGGGGCAAGTCATGTTTCCCCCACGCACCCACACCCCTAAAGATACAAAACGCGGTTATTCTGTTTCCCCACGCACCCACACCCCTAAGATAAGATAATGGGGCAAGTCATGTTATGGAATCGCCTCCGCATGCGACACACTGCACACCATGGCGTCGCTACTCTGACTTCGTTCTGGCTCGGCCTCGGAGATGGGGAGGGGGTCCCGACCTCCCCGGCTCGGCCTCGCACTAACGCGGCAAAGGCGCTCGTTTGACAGCGCAAAGGCGGTTATTCTGTTTCCCCCCACCCCACGCACCCACACCCCTAAGATAGATAATGGGGCAAAGTCCATACAAGGAAGATGTGTCAGTACAACTATGCCCCTCGGTACGGTTCGGTGCGGGGGCAAGTCATGTTTCCCCCACGCACCCACACCCCTAAAGATAGAAAACGCGGTTATTCTGTTTCCCCACGCACCCACACCCCTAAGATAAGATAATGGGGCAAGTCATGTTACGGACTCGCCTCAAGATGCGACGCCATGCAAGACGCCATGACGCCGCTGCCACTTCGTTCTGGCTCGGCCTCCCGGGATGGGGAGGGTCCCTCCCCCCCCGGCTCGGCCCTAACGCTGGCAAGGCGCTCGTTTGAAAGGCACAAAGGCGGTTATTCTGCTTTCCCCACCCCACCCCACGCACCCACACCCCTAAAAAAGATAGATAATGGGGCAAAGTCCGTACAAGGAAGATGTTTTAGTACAACTATGCCCCTCGGTACGGTTCGGTGCGGGGGCAAGTCATGCCACATTACTATATTAAAACAAACAAAAAAAAGAAAAAGAAAAAAAATTGACAGCACAAAGACAAAAAAGTACGGTCAAATTCTTTGGTGTAGTCAAGTACTAGATCCAAAAAACAAAAAAATTGACCGCCCAAGGACAAAGCGCAGTTCTCGACAATGCTAGATACTTGAACTCGAGCCCGTGGGGAATCCTAGTAATCCGCACACCGCAGGCTCCGCTGGCCCAGGCCCACAGGTGTCAAGAGAGAGAGAGCGAGCGCCGTGTATAAGCGCCTGGTAAGTGTTCATAGGAGTTCGACTGGCGGCGTCGGCTGCGCTTATAAACAAGTCTAGAGCCCCTCGACTAGCGAGGTGGGACTAAACACATAGCTCATGCAAGACGCCCGTCTGCATGCCAGCGAGAGAAGCTATCCGGCCGAATACAACGACCAGCCGATGGCCCAACAAAGTACTTCACCCCATTACAAAAATCCATGAGATCACATACGACAAAAATAAAAAATGAAAATAATTTAAAAAACTCACAAGAAAAATCAGTTAATAAACAAAAATATTGTGACAAAGTTCAAACACATCTTAATGGTAAGAAGTAAAAAAAATATAAGACTATAAATAAAATATCAGAAACGAATTTACAAAAAGTTCAACTACTACAATTCATAAGGTTCAATTACAAATAAAAAGATAGTACTGTGCAGCTAAGATTAAATTTTTTTATTTTATAAAATACCAAAACTATCATTATTCATCTATAAAAAAGAAAAAAACGTGCTCCATAATTCATGTACAAAAGTAAGAAAAAAATATTATACAACAAACAAATTTGATAGGTAATTGACAGCCTAAAATAGAGCAGTACTATCATTAACAGAATGTAGGTTCTGCAAACTCAATAACAAAAAGGGGTTCTAAAAAAATCATCAGCGTATAGCACCGTCTCCTAGTTATGAACATGAAAAATATACCAGCCAAAACAAAGGATGCCCATCAGTTCAACTATAGAAATTGTTCCAGTACTAATATAAAGAATGTATAAATAAAACACTTATAATTGAGCAGAACAATAGGAAAAACATTACATAACTAGTTCCATACCATTCTGATAAAACAATACAATTCAACCATCTCACATGCAAATGTTTTAAAAGAAAAAATACTGCAACATAATCAACCATACACAAATCTCAAAGCGGCGTCATTTGCCACATTTAAACCTACAGACATAAATTACGAGCGTCGAGAGTCGTCTTCTCTCAAGAACATAACCATAACCACATCACCATCCTCAAATCCAGACTCAGCCGCAAACTCCTTCCACCCAGTAGTTAGGTTGATGCAACCATCAAAGTCGATGTGGTAGGCAACATCCATCAACTGATACCCATTCTTGTCTGAAGTCTCCATCTTCAGAACACCGGAACTAGGAGCAACAATCCACGATCACAGGTGACATTTTACGCAAATGGACATGGGAGTACAAAACAAAATGAACACCGACATAACTGAATTTTTACACAGATATAGGAGCGATTTTCATAACAAACTAAAATGGAAAAATTTGAACCAAAACAATAACACAAAACTAACTAGACATGTGAACTAACTAAACTGAAAAATATACATATCAATACACCTACGGTAAAAACATCTATTCATAAACAGATCAGGGATTATACAAAAATGGTTTAAATCTTTGTTAAGTAATGAACAAATACACAGAAATCCCTGCTGTTAAAATCCAATAAAACCTAATTAAAATAATATAGACAAGCTATTCATAAGACAAAACTGCAGATCCGGTCCATGGGTTTGACGAAACCAACAAGAAAGTAGAAAACAAAGCGAATAGAAACACATACCCATGATTCCTTCAAGTCACCATCCGTCAGGCGACAAACACAGGTGTCTGAAACCCATGGTTGTCGACAGCAAACAAGAAAGTTGCCCACGCTTGAAGTCTGGGTGAGCTCCAAACCAGACTCAGACACACAGCCGTCGACTATGGCGCCATCTTTACGAGCATCCGCATGAACAATCCTCCATCGAACACACAGGAACAGAGAAAAAGCCAACAAAGAGAAGAGAGAGGAACCTAGATCTGATTCTGGAAGAATGAATAAAAGGGAGGGGTAAGACTTGGCCACACACCACACATAGATGGATAACGTTTATAGTCAGGGACACTCGCAGATTATAAAAATAATAAATAGGCAGATGGGCAGCCAATTTGGTAGGAAATAGTTATTACACAAGCCATCCAACATTTGACCGCAAATCGGTTCAACTTCAGAAAACCAAGCAGTTCAAAGGTGCACAGTCGAACATATGCAGACAAAACAACACATTCGAGAGACAAAAACAAAGTTGAATTCATTTAGTCATTGAACATCTGCTCCCTCACAACAAAAAATCTTAAAAACATAATATTCACTACTTGAGTCATAACGATCAAAGAAAGCACGCCATGTTGCCTGGTAGATGGATGTGAGGCCGTGGCTGCTCTCGCCTAGCCCAACTAATGATCTGAATATGGTTCCTTCCCGCCCTCTGGGAAAAGAAGCTCCAATTCATTGGAGTTGCAAGTATCCATCACCTCACGCGCAAGCCATCTGTTGAACTCTGCCTCCAGTTCCTCCTCGGCACCACGTCGCGCCATCTGCCTGCGCATGCGCCTCCTCCTCCTTTGCTCCGCTACTGCAGCCGTCACATCTATGGCGTCCCCTCCTCCTCTGTAACCTCTCCCAGCTCAGGATCCATCTCCCTTTCATTTGGTTGCAGCTCGTAGAATGAAACTGAGAGAGGGCTCGGGCTTTATAATCAAAGTGCAGAGCCATCAGTGCGGCTCGATGTCAACACACAGTAACAAAACTTTGACACGGCAGCAGTCCAACTACACATACGGGCATCAATTCAAAACAATACTGAAAAACACGCAACTTAATTACACAGTTTGACCAGATTACCCAAAATCGCAGCTTACAGTCAGCTGCCATACACAACCTCCGCCAACGACAAAACAACATGGGAATCCGGGGTAGAAACAACTCAAAAAAGCAAAATTGATAACGCAAATCTTTTCGTACAGTCCTTATATCTCTCCCTGCAACACCAATTCGAAAGTAAAACAACAGAAAAAGAAGAACAGATTTCCATGGCGGGCGTGGAAAACGACCGAGAACACAAAAACTTGTAATCATAAATTACAGATGGAAAAATTCTCAAAAAACTATAACATACCGATAATTCTCACATCAAAACCGACAAACACGACGTAAATTGAGGCCCACGAACACCACAGTAAACACTGACGCCCAAAATCACGTCCGCCGCCAAAATGCCCACGCCGTCACCTCCGGTGACTACAGATCACAAAACTCATCCAGCTCAGCGCGCGGACGCGCGGAACCCCTTAAATGTCTCCTCAAGCAACGAATGGCCCGCAGCATCGCGCCAGGGAACGACCGGAAGCTCCACGTTGCATCCCCTATTTCCGTCCGTCGTGCACGTAGGAAGATCAGTTCTTGTTGAAAAACACGTCAGTCCAAACTGTGAACCACGTCAGTACAGAGAGGGTAACAGAATAATATTCTGTTACGCATAACAGAATAGCCCAGATGTATATATATATACAGCCGGTCTATTCTGCTAATATTAGCAGAATAACTATTCTCATAACACTTCCGCACTGCACGCTCAACGCAAGTGCACGTCACTATTTGAACCAAGTGTGCTGCAGTACTCACACGAGTGAACTTCGTGTCGAAAAAAACTGCAAGCGGTGTTTTTTTGGTATTGTTTTTGTTCTAGTTCTTAACCGTTTATCGGAACGAGGCGTATAATATACCATTGGAAAGCTATGGATTAGGCGCACCTTCGTCCTGTTGAACACTTTTCGAGTTTCATCACGGTTTAAGAGCAATTTCAAAAATGGTGCGGCGAACGACGAGTGGCAACGAGCGTATTTTCACGTTTTTTTTTCTAAACCGATCATTGAATAAAGCAAATGATACGCCGTTGGAAAGATATCGTCGAGGCGCATCTTTTTCATATTTATTATTTTCTCTAATTCCTTACAGTTTAAGAGCAGTTTCAAATTTACTAAATTGCGGAATTACGTTTTTTTGAAATTTTTTCAATTTTCGGTACAGTTTCTGCTCTAATTTTTGAACCGTTTTTCAAACGAGCGTGTAATACGTCGTTGGAAAGCTACGGACAAGGCACAACTTTCATATGTAGGAATGGTTTTGAGATTCCTTACAGTTTTAAGTTAATTTTGAAAATCGTGCCGCGGACGACAGGTGACAGCTGCCTTTTTTTTGAAATTTTTATAAACTGGTTGTCGAAATTATTCAAATGATATGCGTTGGAAAGATATCGATGAGACACAGCTTTTTCATGTAGAACACTCTCTCTAATTCTTTACGGTTTAAGAGCAGTTTTAAATTTATCGAAATGCGGACACTGTTTTTCGATACACCCAAATCGACGTGGGTACTTAATCCAACTGAAAACCACACTGCATCGGACAAAAAACCGCACTGCATCAGACGTGTTAGAGAACTGCATGATTTCTTTTATTCAAACATAAATTTTTTCAAGGGCGAGAAAGTAGAGTGCACTTCACATCGGGTGTAAATGAACCACATTACTTTTTTCGCTTTCGTAACATTTTTATTTGCACTTACGGGATGAACAACATCATACGGCCGACCGCACTGCTTCAAAATGAAAACCGCACTGCATCGAAAGGGCAAGCGAGCTGCATGGTTCTTGTACTCTTTTTTCTATTTTATTTTATGAATAAGTTCTTTTTTTATGAACGAGAGTGGACCGCAGAGATATGGCCAAGTGAACCACATCAAGAGAAAAAGTGAAACACAACACGAGTCTAAGTGTTGAACCATATCATTTTTTGTCCCTTTTTTAACATTTTTTAAAAGTGCATCTGAGCTGCATGGTGAGAGCTAGTGAGCTTCATCTTTTGGCCACAGAGGGTGACGAGGCAAGTGAACCACATCAGGGGGAAAGTGAACCGTAACACGAGTTAAATGAGCTGCATTATTTATTTTTTTTGCTTTTCTCTAACTTTTTAAAATTACATAACGACTACATTTGTTTTGGTTAGAGAACTGCATTTGTTTTGGTTGAAGAAAGTGAACCTCAAGGTAGAAATAGAAGGACTGAACTTCTTGCAATGTTATTTTTGTTCTGGAGCTGCATTTCTTTGAATGTTATTTTCTTCAAAACAAAAAGAAAAATATTTCTTTTAGTTTTTTAGCAATGTGTACGACAAGGTGACTGTCATCGTTCTTTTTTCTGCAAAAGCGCACCACAAAGGTTTTGCCAATGAGCTGCATCAATTTTCAGAAAATTATAAGCTTGCCCAGAAAAAATTGCAAAAGTAACTCCAAAAATAATAAAAGTGAACCCCTATGTACATTCTTTTTCACAAATTGAATCACTGACGGGTTTCAAACGAATGGAACATATGTATAATGAAACAGAGAAACTTGCACATCACAAGTACACAAAAAACATGAACCAACATCGAGAGACAAACAGAACTTGAGAATCCCTGGGAAACTGTGCACTGCGCTGCGAATCTAAGCAGACACAACTTTATGAACTCAATGGGGGTTACAAGGAAAAGCACCAAGCCCCTGTAAAATTATGTGCATGCATTGCTGGAAAGAAAGAGAAGGGTTCGGCCACATTTTTTTCATATTTTTCTCTAAAGTGCGGCCAGGAACGAGTGAAGTGTATTTTTTCACAACTTTTCTTTGAACCGCGGACGAAAAAGGCAACAAATAAGTTTACTTCAACCATGAAAAATGAACCATAACCCATGACCAGAAGAACTTCATGATTTTTTCATAGAATGAACAAGAGCTTTTCATCAATTTTTCACAAAATAATTTCAAAAAAGCAGTGAACTGTGAACGTTGACGAAGCGAGCTGAACTCGGATGAAAAGGGGTCTGTGAACCCTGGGAAATAGCAGAAACAACCCTGAAAAACAATTGGGCTGCACACATGCTTTTCGCTGAACAACATTTGAATTAAAAACAACCCTGTGCTTCAGCTTCCCACGGGCGTGTTGTGAGTTTATCCAATATTTTGGTGGGGTGAGGTCTTTGTTTTGCACACATGCAGAATTGATGGGAGGATTCCGCGTTGCTGTCTCTCTGATTTGGTGACTGACCATTCTTATTGTTCTTCCACCGAGCACCACTTCCTCTGCAGATAAGAGTCGCACACCTAATGTGCTAATCACTGTTGCCTGTGTATTAAAATAAACTGAACTTCATTAGTCTACACACACAAAATAAACTAAACTATCTGCACTACTTCAAAATGTGCTGCGGGGATGCGGTCCTCTTCTGTCGATGGTCCAAAAGAAGGTCAACAAATGAGTTCTGGCGGCCACAAATGACGAGGAGGAGGAGGCAAGCACAGCCGCACCTGTGGCAAGGTTGTGGACGGCGAGCACTCCTTCCACTTTTGCTGGGGTGTCCTGGACCATCATGGTTTTGTAATTCTTAGCGAGCGGGGTGCAGTGCTCTTCTGTCGATGTTGTAGTTCATTGCGGTGGGGATGCGGTCCTTTTTCTGGCGTGGGGATGCAATCCAGTGTGGTGAGGCAGGGAGGATTGAGGTGGTGGCACTTCTAGCCGAGGGTGGGGTCAGGGAACGACGGAGAAGCTTAGGGCGGAGATGCCGCCATCAAGAGGGTGAGACCGTGGCTTTGGGAGATCTGATCCGGCGGCAATGAGCACGGGGCCAGCCCGATTTGGAGTCCAGGTGTGCGGGGAGGCCCGATCTGACAGCGCGGGGATGATGTGGCCGGAAGGTGTGGCGCGGCGGCGGGAGAAGGTGGACCGGGGTGGTGATGGTGGTGGCCAGGCAGCGCGGCAACGGCGCTGGTAGAAGGTGGTACTCTAGAGATGGCGCTGGTAGGAGGTGGACAGGGCCTTCGTGGGGGAAGAAGGGGGCGACGGCTACCGGAGAGAGGCGGAGGCGCATCGAGGCGATGGCGCCGCGGCGGCGCAGGGGAAGGAGGTGGGGCGGCGGCGCGGGCGAAGGTGGCGGCCAGGTGGCGCAAGGGAGGCAGGTGGGGCGGCGGCGTGGGGGAAACAGGCGCCGCAGGGGAAAAGAGGTGGCGCCAGGGGGTGGAGCGACGATGGGAGGGGTTCGTGGATTTCGTGGTTGGATCGGGGAGGAAGAAAGTGGGATGGGTCGGGGGTGGTGGGGAGCGGTTGCCTGGTTTCTTATTCGGTCCGGAGTAGCTACGGGTGGGTAGGAGGTGTTATCAGAATAAGGTCAAGGTGTTATCATAATAAGATTCTATATATATATATATATATATATATATATATATATATATATAGTGTTACTATTCATCACCCAGTGTGCAGAATAAGTTATTCTTCATCCGAGGTAATCTTACAATCATTTCATAAATAAATTACGTTTGAAATACAAATAGTTACATTCATATTGATTTACTGCATAAAATTTGGCATGACAAAAAAAATATAGGTCAAAAATTGTATTTTATGTACATTTTACACTATATATTTTACATTTGTAATTTTACATAACATAAAAAAAATTGCAACGATTATAGATTTCTTACGTTCTATTTTTATGTCTAAAATATGACAAAATTTACGAAACGTAAAATTACGGTGCATGGATATCAAAATATAGGTGGGTGAAGAATAACTATTCCTCACCCAGGGTGATGAATAGTCAATCCCTATATATATATATATATTTCCTACAAGCAGTGGTGGTTACCACCACTTGCGTTTTGTATGTTGTATTTATTATCTATCGAAACCGTGAGTATGTACGTGTAGTATGTAGTATATAACAATGATTAGGTAGTATATATATACTAATTTTTAGTTAGTATGTACCATGTTTTGAGTCTGCTCTTTTTTACGTACAAATATATACGTATTCCATAAAGATAACAAAAACTATGGGCTCATGCAATTTTTTCATGTAACTTGCTTTGAAAAATCATAATACAGTATATGAACATATTTAAAATAATAAAGTAGTATATAAAATACCACATGGTAGTACATTAGATATGTGGTAAGGTATTATAAGTAAGGAATTTTTTTTAGCTTAATATGTGATTAGATTTTGATTAGGTTAATTTGGGATTAGGTGGAAGTGGTAGACAGGTATTCTTTTTATCTTGAATAGTATTTACTATTCAGCACTATTCACAATAGTTCTCCACTATTAAATACACTATTTGGAATAGTATTCCACTATTCACAACAATATTTAATTCAATATGATTACCTTCACGTTCTAACTTGATTATATATTTAATGCAGGATCTATTTAGAATTTGGCGAGGCCAACAATTCGTCCGCGATGTGCAAAGGTGTAAAATCCTACTCAAGACTCACCATATTTTTCATTATGTTGCATCAGATGTAGCTAATTACGTTCACTTAGCAGTTTTAATTGCAAATTTATGGGTTAAATTCCTATCGTCTTCCAGCAGTTCCACAGAAAACACTTCTCACGACCACAAGGTTCTCATTCAAGCGCCACTCTGGGCTACACAGAGAACTAAACACGCAGATGTTTGTCCTATAGGATCCCTAGCATAAGAAATAGTCCAATAAATTCATAAGAAAAAATACAAAGTGAAACCAAGAAACTACATCATATCAACAACATAATTTACATATGGCTTTCCCTTTGGGAGGCCCGAAGGGATTACACAAACTAAAGAAAATTACCTTCTAACTACCTTCTTGAGCCTTACAATGCTCTGGATATGGTGGCTCTTATTGCAGGATGAAACTACTACTACTACTACTCCTGAGCAACGAGCTTGCTAGCTGGGTCGCAGCTCTTTGCTCTATCGGTGGCTGGTGGCTCTTCTCTGTCTGGTGTCCCTCTCTCTTTGCAGCAAGTGTCTCCTTTTATAGGCGAGAGAGCAGCTCTCTGGATATTATGTGATTAGATTTTGCTATCAATTATTCGGGCGCGGAGGACCTATACCCGACCCGAATATTGATAGAAATTCTCATAATAGATCTTTTAAATATTGATAAGGTATTATCAATTATATGGGCAGGGAGGACACCCCCTGTAAAAAAAAAAAAAAAAAAAAAATAATAATAATAATAATAATAATAAGCCATGTCTAATATTTAATCAAGTTAAATTAAATTTAAATTAAATGAATAAGCAGTGTTGAATATTTAAGCAGCCTTGGCATGTATGTACGCATACACAGACACAAGGATTCCTAAGGAAGAGCTACCTATCTCAAGGCATGAAGAAGTGCATCACTGGCAAGCGAAGAAGAAAAGAAGAGCCAGCCAATTATTCACAGAGAGACAATGCCCACGTGAACAAAGCAAAGATTTGATAGATTCCTCAAGATTGAAGTTTGTCGGGCACTATCCTCTCGCCTTATCCATCACCTAGAGGGACACGCATGCATCCCTACTACATATAAAATAAGAGGTGCATTCTCCGAAGCCATCCAGAGCTGCTCTCTCGCCTATAAAAGGAGACACTTGCTGCAAAGAGAGAGGGACACTGCATGCAGAAGAGCCACCAGCCACCGATAGAGCAAAGAGCTGCGACCCAGCTAGCAAGCCTGCTGCTCAAGAGTAGTAGTAGTAGTAGTTTCATCCTGCAATAAGAGCCACCATATCCAGAGCATTGTAAGGCTCAAGAAGGTAGTTAGAAGGTAATTTTCTTTAGTTTGTGTAATCCCTTCGGGCCTCCCGAAAGGGAAAGCCATATGTAAATTATGTTGTTGAAATGATGTAGTTTCTTGGTTTCACTTGGTATTTTTACTTATGAATTTATGGGACGAGTTCTTATGCTAGGGATCCTATAGGAGAAACCTCTCAAGGTGTAGTTCTCTGTAGCCCAGAGTGGCGCTTGAATGAGAACCTTGTGGTCAGAGAAGTGTTCTTCGGGTGGAACTGCTCGGGAAGACGATAGGAATTTAACCCATAAATTTGCAATTAAAACTGCTAAGTGAACGAATTAGCTACATCTGATGCAACATAATGAAAAATATGGTGAGTACTGAGTAGGATTTTACACCTTTGCGCACATCACGGACTAATTGTTGGCCTCGCCAAATTTCTAAATAGATCCTGCATTAAATATATAATCAAGTTAGAACGTGAAGGTAATCATATTGAATTAAATATTGTTGTGAATAGTGGAATACTATTCCAAATAGTGTATTTAATAGTGGAGAACTATTGTGAATAGTGCTGAATAGTAAATACTATTCAAGATAAAAAGAATACCTGTCTACCACTTCCACCTAATCCCAAATTAACCTAATCAAAATCTAATCACATATTAAGCTAAAAAAAATTTTATATCCCTATATTATTGGTATCAGGTCCAGCGTTTAATCATTGAAAGGTTAAAATATTTAAACTTAGAAGAAGCGCAGTAAAGTTATAAATACTAAGGAAAATCTAAATATAAGGTGTAGAGTAAATCCTTCAAGAGCATATCCGGCATTCATCTCATAGCCGCTAAATACAAATCGTCGATTTAATATATAACTTTTACATATCTTGGGGAAAAAGACAAGATAACTTAGACCAAAAATTTGAAAGTTTATTTAAAGAATACCAAAAACTTGCATGGATAAGTATTCAGGTTTGAATAATAAAATTGATCTAGCTTTACATAAGCTAGAGGAAGCAAAAGCAAGATGTAATACAGTTTGCAAGAATAACGATTATATTAAAGAGGAAGTGTTGTCAATAGGCCGTTACTTAAGTAAAGGCAAAGAGTCACTCCCACGACCGATACAAGACAAGATATACTTGAAATTAAAAAGTTGGTGCAAGAGGTTAAAACTTTGATTATCTCATAATTTTATGACTGAATATACTCAAGCATTAAACGAAGTAGCAAAATACCTGTCACCTCCTGTAGGATTCTCCGATCACGACTCCCCAAAGGAAGATTCCAAAGTAATAATAAGACAAAATAACACAATCATCCAACTACTAATTCAAGTATTAGATAAGCTAAAAAGTGTTCAAAGCAACAAAGAAATTGTGTTATCATCATCTGGAATAGTTGCCTCTACTAGAAATATTAATTCAGAAAATGGACGTATCTAAAGGCTTCCTTAGAAGAGACAAAACCTCCAATTAGTAAGGCAAGATTCAAGACCTCCGCCATGAAGCATAGATTATCATGCAAAGCTGATGATATTGATAGCATTGAAGAAGTTATAGATATACAAAGAGATCTAGAAAGATATCAAAAGATACCCCGAGAAAAATAAAGCCGCAGCAAGTATACCACATGGGAATGTTTGAAAGTAAGAGTGGTCTATACAGAATATCTCGAGAAGTAGAATTAAGTGTGTTAACACATCCAAAGAGATTTAAGAATTGTAAGCAAAAATATTGAAAATGAACTAAAATATTGTGGTTACAAATATATTCATCAAGGCATGTATATCATAGGAGTCAAAGGTATGACAAGGAAGAAATTAGGTGCGAAGGTTTTGATAACTCTATTAGATAGAAGATGGGAATCAGTAGACAAAGCAGCATTAGGATTTTTGGAAGGAGACATGAATGAAAATAGATTAATAACCTATATAGCTCCGCACCTAATGATGCCTGTAAAAGAATTTATTGAAAAATGAGTTTTGGTTTCCAAACTAAAGGTTATGAAGATTTTAAAGGAACAAATTTGCTAGTAAGCATAGAATTTATAGGAAGGCTCACTAATAGAAGTAGCTCCAGATATAGAGTGAATGTGAATGACGAATTGATAGCATGCAATCAAAAGGTATTAAATTTATGAATCCTCTTAAAATTGGCTCAAGAAAGAGCAGGAGAAGAATGGAAGATAGGAGAATTAATAGAGAAAAAGAATTAAAGCAACCTGAAAATTACATAAGCTATCAAAATTGTGAAGGAAGTAGCAGATTCGATTTATGAACTATAAAGCTGCATCAATAGAAGACTCAATCATTTATGTCGTAATCAGAAATTAATGATGATAAGAATAAAGGTATATCTGAATGTATGGAAAAGGCTAATTTAGACGATGAAATAATTCATTGGGAAAAGAAGCTAAAGCATATTGAATGGGAATATAGTCATTCTATGACAAAGGATTGGCCAAAAATTAGAGAAAGAGAACTATTTATCATCAGAGAAATTGCAAGGTTAAAGAAACTAAAAAACCATAAAATGTCTGCCACTAGTAGCTCCAAAGATGGAAGATAAAATTATAGCATCCGCAGAAAGAAAAGCAAATGCTATTATTAATAAAAATTCTATTAATAATAATAATAAAGATAAGAATATTATTCAAAAGAAGAAATTGTTAGTGAAGAAGAGCAATGGGATATCAATAATAAGTTATTATTAGAAAGTTATGAGGAAGAGGAGGAATTAAAAAAATAAATCTGGTTATAAGATGAAATGTATGATGATTCATAACAAAATAGTTATATCTATAACTCAATAGATGATGAGGGACTACATAATTTAGACAATCCAATGTAAGCCAGGGAAGAAGAAAGTATTGGTAAAAGAAGAAGGGATATGGAGAATCATCTGTAAAAAGAGAAGGAGAAAGAGAGAGACCTACTGTGACAGCCGGACAATGGCCTCCGTAAAAAGATGATTATCAACCTACATATATCCCAGGACAATATAGATACATGGGTACTAAAAGAAGAGATTTTGAAAAACCAGTGCAATTCCAAAATTATAAAATGATGGTGCCATATTAAACCTAGCAGCTCATGATCCAATAGATTGGCCAATATAATTAGCATATGGAAAGGTTTAATAGTACAAAAATATATACAAAATCAGTATAGCATAGGCACTAAGGTAGAAGATATGTTAACATATCTTGAAACATTTTTAGGAGAATCTGTAAAAGTTCTTTGGGAACAATGGGTAGAATCATACCCTAGTCAATATGAAGAATTAAAAAGGGCAGGAAGTAACCCTAATAACTTTAAGTAATGTTATCTCAAATATGATCATAGCAGAAGATCCAGAATTAGGTCATACCTCATTGCAAAATGAAAGGTTAAGAGAAATAGAAAAATTAACATTAACTAGCTGGAAAGGTATTAAAGAATTTTCCCAGCATTATTTGTATAATGCTACTACTGCTAAACAAGGTTTTAATGTAGGCGTAGTAGAAAGATATTTTAATAAGTTGCCCGACCCCTAGGGTCAATAATATTTGAAGAATATAAAAAGGAAACGTATGGAAACGTGGTAAATATATCTCAAGCTGTAACATTTGTTTTCAAACAATTAAGAAAGGTGTGTACTAGTATTCAAGCCCAAAGATCTATGAAGAAATCAGATTATAACTTTTGCAATAACATAGTCCAAATACCACTTACATATGGAGAAGAAAGGCATAGGAAAAACAAATATTATAAACCACAAAGGAGAGATAATAGAAATTTTAGAACAAAGAAAAGATATTTCTTAAGAAGATCAGACAATAGAGCCCCATTCTTGCATAAAAGAAATGTAAGAAGATACAATCCTAAGAAAACCTATGATAAAACATGCAGGTGTTTCATATGTAACTCACCAGATCATCTAAGTAGAACTTGCCCTAATAAAGACCAGAAAAGATACTCTAGCAAATATGAAGAGCAAGAGAGAGTGTTAATTATAGATAGCGTTAATGAAAATATATTAGTATGTGATGATGAAATAAAAGACGATGAGTCAATATATTCAATTATAGAAACAGATGAAGTAGAAAATGAGGCTCCAGAATATGAATCAAGTGAAGATGAAATAGACCTAATAGATGATTTAGCCGGTTTAAAAATTGAAATGATGAACCAAGTAGATTGTGAACATGATTGGATTAGAGGAAAAGGTGATTATAACATAAAATGTGCTTTCAGATATATTACCCAAGCCAAGATAATAGGTTTACTTGTATCTTGTGTTTAAAACAAGCATGTGCCTCATGTCTAAAAAGCCAATAATCAAAAATGGAGACAAGAGATAGAATTGGAACCCAAGAGCGAATATTATCCAAAGAGGGTTAGAAATTTAGAAAATAGAATAAATAAGCTAGAAGCAGAGCTAGAAAAACTTAAAGATGAGTTAGAAAATAGTAAAGAAGAAAATGATAATGTTCCAAAAAACACAGAAATGAAAGAGCAAATGATAACAGTAAGGGATAAAAAGGAGACAAATTAATACAATTGAAAGATGCAATTACTAGTTTTGGAAACAAATATATTGTTCGATTACCATTCAAAGAAGTGTTAGGAATAAGGATCCCGCTTAAGATTGTTGAAGCCAAATATTTCATATAAAATATCGGCACTATTAGATACTGGTTGCACTAAGAATATCAT
This sequence comes from Aegilops bicornis, assembly GCA_021605145.1. Lineage (NCBI taxonomy): Eukaryota > Viridiplantae > Streptophyta > Magnoliopsida > Poales > Poaceae > Aegilops > Aegilops bicornis. Next base: position 610,037,846 of record CM038674.1, on the reverse strand, counting down.
CCATGATAAATATTTTATGAGATGTCCCAAATAGTTGAAACTATAGATGATAATAAAGTCAAGTATCTACCGATATGTCGTGAATAAAGAAGATCCATAATCAGCTAGCATATAATATTGAAGCTTACATAAATGGCACAAAATATATAATAGATGAAATTACAATAAGAGATTTGTCAAGAATAAATGATGACATGATAATAGGGTTAAGATTTTTACAACAATCTTTACAAACCACAATCATACATGAAGAGGGTGTAACATTTATCCCTTTATCAAGATAATGTTCCATACATATCTGAAGTACGAAAACAAAGAAAGTCCTTGCAAAATGTAGAAATATCTAATTTAGATGATGAATATAGCACAAGTCCAGATCCCCTTGAATTCTGTAAAGACGAAGAACTTAGTGAGACCATAGAAGAATATCATATAGAAAATACATGTACATAATGCATTGGGTTGCAATCATTCTCTCCAAATTGGTATAGAGATATAAAATCTAAAAAGGATATAGATAAGATTGTGCAAAGACTAGAAAGCATACAAATTATTGGAGAAATACCAATGAAGCATTGGGATAAGAACTCTATAGTTTGCAAAATAAATATCATAAATCCAGATTATATAATTAAGTCAGACCAATAGAAGCTACTCCTAAAGATATCAAGAGTTCAAAATGCATATTGAAGAGTTATTAAAGTTAAAAGTTATAAGAGAAAGCGTAAGCCCTCATCGATCTGCTGCTTTTATAGTTAGAAATCATGTCAAGAAGTTAGAGGTAAATCTAGAATGGTAATTAATTTTAAAAGGCTTAATGATAATACAGTTGACGATGCATACAACATACCTAATAAGCAGGAATGGATTAATGTAATACAAGGAAGTAAATATTTCTAAATTGATTTAAAGGCAGGATTTTGGCAAGTAAAAATGGCTGAAGAATCTATTCCATGGACAGCATTTACTTGTCCACAAGGCCATTATGAATGGCTAGTAATGCCATTAGGCCTAAAGAATGCACCTGCACTATTTCAAAGAAAGATGCAAAATATATTTAATGAGAATCAAGCATTTATATTAGTATACGAGATGATTTGTTAGTATTCTCAAAATCATACAAAGAGCATATAGCCCATCTTGAAGTGTTCTTTCAAAGGTAGAACAAAATGGGCTCATACTATCTAAAAAGAAGATGGAAATTTGCAAAGAGAAAATAAATTTTCTTGGTCATGACATAGTAGAATGAAAGATATATCTAAAAGAACATATTGAAAAGAAAATACTAGAGTTTCCTGATAATATGAGTGATATAAATTTTTTACAACAGTTCTTAGTAATTGTAAACTACGCTCTAAACTATATAGATAACTTAGCAAAGCTAGCAGGACCTTTATATGCTAAATTAAGAAAAATGGTCAAAGATACTTCAATTCAAGATATAAAATTAGTAAAGGCCATCAAGGAAAAGGTCAAGAATTTAAAACCCTAGAATTGCCTCTAGAAGACAATTATTTTGTTATTGAGACAGATGCATCTAAGGTAGGATGGGGTGCGATACTAAAACAAAAGCCCAATAAATACTCTCCAAAGGCGTATTTAAAAAAATATGCAGATATGCTTCGTGAAGTTACAAATTAAAGACGGTAAATAATATTGATAGAGAAATTTGCAGTGGTAAATGCAATAAATGCATTTAGGTTATATCTAGGATTTAAAGAATTTACAAAGATTTAACAGACTGTGAAGCCATATGCCGATATTACAATAAAATTAATAGTAAGAAAAGCTCAACCGTAAGATGGGTTTTATTTGAAGACACCATAGCTGGGAATGGTTATAAAGTTATTTTTGAGCATATTAAAGGGAAGGATAATACCTTACCTGATATATTTTCTCGCATCAAATTTGCAGGAATGAAGAGAGGATTATTCGCCAACAAGGATGAATATCTCTTCTTTGGAGAAGAAAATAGGCTGAAAATGTTTCAGCCAAATACATTCAATTTTAAGCCAAAATCCCATATTAAGCTCGATGAAGCCCAAAGATGCATATTGATAACTTTTGGTTCCAATATGCTCGTAAAAGAGACGAACAAGGGTATTTTTTATCAATTCTCAACAGTTTGGCTGAATATTTTAATGAATTAAACAAAAATGTGCCAAAGCCAAAGAAAAGTTGAAATACCAAAAGGAGAAACTCTATATCTCATATTCGATGGAAATAAACCTGGCATATATTTGGAATGGGAAAATATTATGATTGAAAAACTAGATGCAAAAAGAAATGGAGGAGATTTAACATTCAAAAGATATTACAAGATAGATGAGGCCTTACTTTGGGCAAGAAAGGTATTAGGACCAGATTATTATATTGACCCAAAGGCCAAAGACTATATCCAAATGAAAAGAGGCATACCTGCTTCACCAACTCCCACAAAGGGGGAGGCATCAAGCTCAAAAAATATAAAGAAGGAAGAATCCCCAAAATATAAGACATACCAAGAATGCCTTCTAAAGGGCTTGACCCTTTAGACAAAGGAATACATGGATCAAGAAATGGATAAAAGGTTTGAAGAATTTTCAAAGATAATAAAGAAAGAATTAAAGGAGGAAATATTAAAAGAATTAAGGCAAGAAATGGATGAAAAATTTGAAGAAATAAAGAAAGAATGTGATGAAAAATTTGATTTCAATCTGTTAAATGATGAGGATCATATGGACATAGCAGGGGCATGGGCAGCGGCCTGAATAAAGCCCAAATTGCATATATTGTTATTGCTATCAATTATTCGGGCGCGGTGGACCTATACCCGACCCTAATTTTGTTATAAATTCTCATAATATATCTTTTAAATATTGATAAGGTATTATCAATTATATGGGCAGGGAGGACACCCCCTGTAAAAAAAAAAAAAAAAAAAATAATAATAATAATAATAATAATAAGCCATGTCTAATATTTAATCAAGTTAAATTAAATTTAAATTAAATGAATAAGCAGTGTTGAATATTTAAGCAGCCTTGGCATGTATGTACGCATACACTGACACAATGATTCCTAAGTAAGACCTACAAATCTCAAGGAATGAAGAAGAGCATCACTGGCAAGCGAAGAAGAAAAGAAGAGCCAGCCAATTATTCACAGAGAGACAATGCCCACGTGAACAAAGCAAAGATTTGATAGATTCCTCAAGATTGAAGTTTGTCGGGCACTATCCTCTCGCCTTATCCATCACCTAGAGGGACACGATGCATCCCTACTACATATAAAATAAGAGGTGCATTCTCCGGAAGCCATCCAGAGAGCTGCTCTCTCGCCTATAAAAGGAGACACTTGCTGCAAAGAGAGAGGGACACCGCAGCAGAAGAGCCACCAGCCACCGATAGAGCAAAGAGCTGCACCCAGCTAGCAAGCCTGCTGCTCAAGAGTAGTAGTAGTAGTAGTTTCATCCTGCAATAAGAGCCACCATATCCAGAGCATTGTAAGGCTCAAGAAGGTAGTTAGAAGGTAATTTTCTTTAGTTTGTGTAATCCTTCGGGCCTCCCGAAAGGGAAAGCCATATGTAAATTATGTTGTTGAAATGATGTAGTTTCTTGGTTTCACTTGGTATTTTTACTTATGAATTTATGGGACGAGTTCTTATGCTAGGGATCCTATAGGAGAAACCTCTGCGGGTGTAGTTCTCTGTAGCCCAGAGTGGCGCTTGAATGAGAACCTTGTGGTCAGAGAGAAGTGTTCCTTCGGTGGAACTGCCTGGGAAGACGATAGGAATTTAACCCATAAATTTGCAATTAAAACTGCTAAGTGAACGAACTAGCTACATCTGATGCAACATAATGAAAAATATGGTGAGTACTGAGTAGGATTTTACACCTTGCGCACATCACGGACTAATTGTTGGCCTCGCCAGCCTCTAAATAGATCCTGCATTAAATATATAATCAAGTTAGAACGTGAAGGTAATCATATTGAATTAAATATTGTTGTGAATAGTGGAATACTATTCCAAATAGTGTATTTAATAGTGGAGAACTATTGTGAATAGTGCTGAATAGTAAATACTATTCAAGATAAAAAGAATACCTGTCTACCACTTCCACCTAATCCCAAATTAACCTAATCAAAATCTAATCACATATTAAGCTAAAAAAAAATTTTATATCCCTATATTATTGGTATCAGAGCCCGACCCGAATATTGATAGAAATTCTCATAATAGATCTTTTAAATATTGATAAGGTATTATCAATTATATGGGCAGGGAGGACACCCCCTGTAAAAAAAAAAAAAAAAAAATAATAATAATAATAATAATAATAATAATAATAATAAGCCATGTCTAATATTTAATCAAGTTAAATTAAATTTAAATTAAATGAATAAGCAGTGTTGAATATTTAAGCAGCCTTGGCATGTATGTACGCATACACATCGACACAAGGATTCCTAAGGAAGAGCTACCTATCTCAAGGCATGAAGAAGTGCATCGCTGGCAAGCGAAGAAGAAAAGAAGAGCCAGCCAATTATTCACAGAGAGACAATGCCCACGTGAACAAAGCAAAGATTTGATAGATTCCTGAAGATTGAAGTTTGTCGGGCACTATCCTCTCGCCTTATCCATCACCTAGAGGGACACGATGCATCCCTACTACATATAAAATAAGAGGTGCATTCTCCTGAAGCCATCCAGAGAGCTGCTCTCTCGCCTATAAAAGGAGACACTTGCTGCAAAGAGAGAGGGACACTGCATGAGAAGAGCCACCAGCCACCGATAGAGCAAAGAGCTGCGACCCAGCTAGCAAGCTCGCTGCTCAAGAGTAGTAGTAGTAGTAGTTTCATCCTGCAATAAGAGCCACCATATCCAGAGCATTGTAAGGCTCAAGAAGGTAGTTAGAAGGTAATTTTCTTTAGTTTGTGTAATCCTTCGGGCCTCCCAAAGGGAAAGCCATATGTAAATTATGTTGTTGAAATGATGTAGTTTCTTGGTTTCACTTGGTATTTTTACTTATGAATTTATGGGACGAGTTCTTATGCTAGGGATCCTATAGGAGAAACCTCTGCGTGTGTAGTTCTCTGTGTAGCCCAGAGTGGCGTTTGAATGAGAACCTTGTGGGTCAGAGAGAAGTGTTCCTTCGGTGGAACTGCTCGGGAAGACGATAGGAATTTAACCCATAAATTTGCAATTAAAACTGCTAAGTGAACGTAATTAGCTACATCTCGATGCAACATAATGAAAAATATGGTGAGTACCGAGTAGGATTTTACACCTTTGCACATCGCCGGACGAATTGTTGGCCTCGCCAAATTTCTAAATAGATCCTGCATTAAATATATAATCAAGTTAGAACGTGAAGGTAATCATATTGAATTAAATATTGTTGTGAATAGTGGAATACTATTCCAAATAGTGTATTTAATAGTGGAGAACTATTGTGAATAGTGCTGAATAGTAAATACTATTCAAGATAAAAAGAATACCTGTCTACCACTTCCACCTAATCCCAAATTAACCTAATCAAAATCTAATCACATATTAAGCTAAAAAAATTTTTATCCCTATATTATTGGTATCAGGTCCAGCGTTTAATCATTGAAAGGTTAAAATATTTAAACTTAGAAGAAGCGCAGTAAAGTTATAAATACTAAGGAAAATCTAAATATAAGGTGTAGAGTAAATCCTTCAAGAGCATATCCTGCATTCATCTCATAGCCGCTAAATACAAATCGTCGATTTAATATATAACTTTTACATATCTTGGGGAAAAAGACAAGATAACTTAGACCAAAAATTTGAAAGTTTATTTAAAGAATACCAAAAACTTCATGGATAAGTATTCAGGTTTGAATAATAAAATTGATCTAGCTTTACATAAGCTAGAGGAAGCAAAAGCAAGACAGAATACAGCTTTGCAAGAATAACGATTATATTAAAGAGGAAGTGTTGTCAATAGGCCGTTACTTAAGTAAAGGCAAAGAGTCACTCCCACGACCGATACAAGACAAGATATACTTGAAATTAAAAAGTTGGTGCAAGAGGTTAAAACTTTGATTATCTCATAATTTTATGACTGAATATACTCAAGCATTAAACGAAGTAGCAAAATACCTGTCACCTCCTGTAGGATTCTCCGATCACGACTCCCCAAAGGAAGATTCCAAAGTAATAATAAGACAAAATAACACAATCATCCAACTACTAATTCAAGTATTAGATAAGCTAAAAAGTGTTCAAAGCAACAAAGAAATTGTGTTATCATCATCTGGAATAGTTGCCTCTACTAGAAATATTAATTCAGAAAAATGGACGTATCTAAAGGCTTCCTTAGAAGAGACAAAACCCTCCAATTAGTAAGGCAAGATTCAAGACCTCCGCCATGAAGCATAGATTATCATGCAAAGCTGATGATATTGATAGCATTGAAGAAGTTATAGATATACAAAGAGATCTAGAAAGATATCAAAAGATACCCCGAGAAAAATAAAGCCGCAGCAAGTATACCACATGGGAATGTTTGAAAGTAAGAGTGGTCTATATGTAATATCTCGAGAAGTAGAATTAAGTGTGTTAACACATCCAGAGATTTAAGAATTGTAAGCAAAAATATTGAAAATGAACTAAAATATTGTGGTTACAAATATATTCATCAAGGCATGTATATCATAGGAGTCAAAGGTATGACAAGGAAGAAATTAGGTGCGAAGGTTTTGATAACTCTATTAGATAGAAGATGGGAATCAGTAGACAAAGCAGCATTAGGATTTTTGGAAGGAGACATGAATGAAAATAGATTAATAACCTATATAGCTCTGCACCTAATGATGCCTGTAAAAGAATTTATTGAAAAATGAGTTTTGGTTTCCAAACTAAAGGTTATGAAGATTTTAAAGGAACAAATTTGCTAGTAAGCATAGAATTTATAGGAAGGCTCACTAATAGAAGTAGCTCCAGATATAGAGTGAATGTGAATGACGAATTGATAGCATGCAATCAAAAGGTATTAAATTTATGAATCCTCTTAAAATTGGCTCAAGAAAGAGCAGGAGAAGAATGGAAGATAGGAGAATTAATAGAGAAAAAGAATTAAAGCAACCTGAAAATTACATAAGCTATCAAAATTGTGAAGGAAGTAGCAAGATTCGATTTATGAACTATAAAGCTGCATCAATAGAAGACTCAATCATTTATGTCAGAATCAGAAATTAATGATGATAAGAATAAAGGTATATCTGAATGTATGGAAAAGGCTAATTTAGACGATGAAATAATTCATTGGGAAAAGAAGCTAAAGCATATTGAATGGGAATATAGTCATTCTATGACAAAGGATTGGCCAAAAATTAGAGAAAGAGAACTATTTATCATCGAGAAATTGCAAGGTTAAAGAAACTAAAAACCATAAAATGTCTGCCACTAGTAGCTCCAAAGATGGAAGATAAAATTATAGCATCCGCAGAAAAGAAAAGCAAATGCTATTATTAATAAAAATTCTATTAATAATAATAATAAAGATAAGAATATTATTCAAAAAGAAGAAATTGTTAGTGAAGAAGAGCAATGGGATATCAATAATAAGTTATTATTAGAAAGTTATGAGGAAGAGGAGGAATTAATAAAAGAAATGTGGTTAGAAGATGAAAGGTATGATGATTCAGAACAAAATAGTGATTTCTATAACTCACTAGATGATGTGGGACTACATAATTTAGACAATGCAATGGAAGCCATGGAAGTAGAAAGTAGTGGTAAAAGAAGAAGGGATATGGAGAATCATCTGTAAAAAGAGAAGGAGAAAGAGAGAGACCTACCAGACAGCTGGACAATGGCCTCCAGTAAAAAGATGATTATCAACCTACATATATCCCAGGACAATATAGATACATGGGTACTAAAAGAAGAGATTTTGAAAACCAAAGTGCAATTCCAAAATTATAAAATGATGGTGCCATATTAAACCTAGCAGCTCATGATCCAATAGATTGGCAATATAATTAGCATATGGAAAGGTTTAATAGTACAAAAATATATACAAAATCAGTATAGCATAGGCATCTAAGGTAGAAGATATGTTAACATATCTTGAAACATTTTTAGGAGAATCTGTAAAAGTTCTTTGGGAACAATGGGTAGAATCATACCCTAGTCAATATGAAGAATTAAAAAGGGCAGGAAGTAACCCTAATAACTTTAAGTAATGTTATCTCAAATATGATCATAGCAGAAGATCCAGAATTAGGTCATACCTCATTGCAAAATGAAAGGTTAAGAGAAATAGAAAATTAACATTAACTAGCTGGAAAGGTATTAAAGAATTTTCCCAAAGATTATTTGTATAATGCTACTACTGCTAAACAAGGTTTTAATGTAGGCGTAGTAGAAAGATATTTTAATAAGTTGCCTGACCCCTAGGGTCAATAATATTTGAAGAATATAAAAGGAAACGGCGGAAACGTGGTAAATATATCTCAAGCTGTAACATTTGTTTTCAAACAATTAAGAAAGGTGTGTACTAGTATTCAAGCCCAAAGATCTATGAAGAAATCAGATTATAACTTTTGCAATAACATAGTCCAAATACCACTTACATATGGAGAAGAAAGGCATAGGAAAAACAAATATTATAAACCACAAAGGAGAGATAATAGAAATTTTAGAACAAAGAAAAGATATTTCTTAAGAAGATCAGACAATAGAGCCCCATTCTTGCATAAAAGAAATGTAAGAAGATACAATCCTAAGAAAACCTATGATAAAACATGCAGGTGTTTCATATGTAACTCACCAGATCATCTAAGTAGAACTTGCCCTAATAAAGACCAGAAAAGATACTCTAGCAAATATGAAGAGCAAGAGAGAGTGTTAATTATAGATAGCGTTAATGAAAATATATTAGTATGTGATGATGAAATAAAAGACGATGAGTCAATATATTCAATTATAGAAACAGATGAAGTAGAAAATGAGGCTCCAGAATATGAATCAAGTGAAGATGAAATAGACCTAATAGATGATTTAGCCGGTTTAAAAATTGAAATGATGAACCAAGTAGATTGTGAACATGATTGGATTAGAGGAAAAGGTGATTATAACATAAAATGTGCTTTCAGATATATTACCCAAGCCAAGATAATAGGTTTACTTGTATCTTGTGTTTAAAACAAGCATGTGCCTCATGTCTAAAAGCCAATAATCAAAAATGGAGACAAGAGATAGAATTGGAACCCAAGAGCGAATATTATCCAAAGAGGGTTAGAAATTTAGAAAATAGAATAAATAAGCTAGAAGCAGAGCTAGAAAAACTTAAAGATGAGTTAGAAAATAGTAAAGAAGAAAATGATAATGTTCCAAAAACACAGAAATGAAAGAGCAAATGATAACAGTAAGGGATAAAAAGGAGACAAATTAATACAATTGAAAGATGCAATTACTAGTTTTGGAAACAAATATATTGTTCGATTACCATTCAAAGAAGTGTTAGGAATAAGGATCCCAGTTAAGATTGTTAAAGCCAAATATTTCATATAAAATACTGGCACTATTAGATACTGGTTGCACTAAGAATATCATCCATGATAAATATTTTATGAGATGTCCCAAATAGTTGAAACTATAGATGATAATAAAGTCAAGTATCTACCGATATGTCAGAATAAAGAAGATCCATAATCAGCTAGCATATAATATTGAAGCTTACATAAATGGCACAAAATATATAATAGATGAAATTACAATAAGAGATTTGTCAAGAATAAATGATGACATGATAATAGGGTTAAGATTTTTACAACAATCTTTACAAACCACAATCATACATGAAGAGGGTGTAACATTTATCCCTTATCAAGATAATGTTCCATACATATCTCAAGTACGAAAACAAAGAAAGTCCTTGCAAAATGTAGAAATATCTAATTTAGATGATGAATATAGCACAAGTCCAGATCCCCTTGAATTCTCAGAAAGACGAAGAACTTAGTGAGACCATAGAAGAATATCATATAGAAAATACATGTATGTAATGCATTGGGTTGCAATCATTCTCTCCAAATTGGTATAGAGATATAAAATCTAAAAAGGATATAGATAAGATTGTGCAAAGACTAGAAAGCATACAAATTATTGGAGAAATACCAATGAAGCATTGGGATAAGAACTCTATAGTTTGCAAAATAAATATCATAAATCCAGATTATATAATTAAGTCAGGACCAATAGAAGCTACTCCTAAAGATATCAAAGAGTTCAAAATGCATATTGAAGAGTTATTAAAGTTAAAAGTTATAAGAGAAAGCGTAAGCCCTCATCGATCCGCCGCTTTTATAGTTAGAAATCATGTCAAGAAGTTAGAGGTAAATCTAGAATGGTAATTAATTTTAAAAGGCTTAATGATAATACAGTTGACGATGCATACAACATACCTAATAAGCAGGAATGGATTAATGTAATACAAGGAAGTAAATATTTCTAAATTGATTTAAAGGCAGGATTTTGGCAAGTAAAAATGGCTGAAGAATCTATTCCATGGACAGCATTTACTTGTCCACAAGGCCATTATGAATGGCTAGTAATGCCATTAGGCCTAAAGAATGCACCTGCACTATTTCAAAGAAAGATGCAAAATATATTTAATGAGAATCAAGCATTTATATTAGTATACGAGATGATTTGTTAGTATTCTCAAAATCATACAAAGAGCATATAGCCCATCTTGAAGTGTTCTTTCGAAAGGTAGAACAAAATGGGCTCATACTATCTAAAAAGAAGATGGAAATTTGCAAAGAGAAAATAAATTTTCTTGGTCATGAAATAGGAGAAGGAAAGATATATCTACAAGAACATATTGCAAAGAAAATACTAGAGTTTCCTGATAATATGAGTGATAAAAAGGTTTTACAACAGTTCTTAGGAATTGTAAACTACGCTTAAACTATATAGATAACTTAGCAAAGCTAGCAGGACCTTTATATGCTAAATTAAGAAAAATGGTCAAAGATACTTCAATTCAAGATATAAAATTAGTAAAGGCCATCAAGGAAAAGGTCAAGAATTTAAAACCCCTAGAATTGCCTCTAGAAGACAATTATTTTGTTATTGAGACAGATGCATCTAAGGTAGGATGGAAAAGTATACTAAAACAAAAGCCCAATAAATACTCTCCAAAGGCGTATTTAAAAATATGCAGATATGCTTCAGAAGTTACAAATTAAAGACGGTAAATAATATTGATAGAGAAATTCTTGCAGTGGTAAATGCAATAAATGCATTTAGGTTATATCTAGGATTTAAAGAATTTACAAAGATTTAACAGACTGTGAAGCCATATGCCGATATTACAATAAAATTAATAGTAAGAAAAGCTCAACCAGAAGATGGGTTTTATTTGAAGACACCATAGCTGGGAATGGTTATAAAGTTATTTTTGAGCATATTAAAGGGAAGGATAATACCTTACCTGATATATTTTCTCGCATCAAATTTGCAGGAATGAAGAGAGGATTATTCGCCAACAAGGATGAATATCTCTTCTTTGGAGAAGAAAATAGGCTGAAAATGTTTCAGCCAAATACATTCAATTTTAAGCCAAAATCCCATATTAAGCTCGATGAAGCCCAAAGATGCATATTGATAACTTTTGGTTCCAATATGCTCGTAAAAGAGACGAACAAGGGTATTTTTATCAATTCTCAACAGTTTGGCTGAATATTTTAATGAATTAAACAAAAATGTGCCAAAGCCAGCAAAAGTTGAAATACCAAAAGGAGAAACTCTATATCTCATATTCGATGGAAATAAACCTGGCATATATTTGGAATGGGAAAATATTATGATTGAAAAACTAGATGCAAAAAGAAATGGAGGAGATTTAACATTCAAAAGATATTACAGTATAGATGAGGCCTTACTTTGGGCAAGAAAGGTATTAGGACCAGATTATTATATTGACCCAAAGGCCAAAGACTATATCCAAATGAAAAGAGGCATACCTGCTTCACCAACTCCCACAAAGGGGAGGCATCAAGCTCAAAAAATATAAAGAAGGAAGAATCCCCAAAATATAAGACATACCAAGAATGCCTTTCTAAAGGGCTTGACCCTTTAGACAAAGTGAATACATGGATCAAGAAATGGATAAAAGGTTTGAAGAATTTTCAAAGATAATAAAGAAAGAATTAAAGGAGGAAATATTAAAAGAATTAAGGCAAGAAATGGATGAAAAATTTGAAGAAATAAAGAAAGAATGTGATGAAAAATTTGATTTCAATCTGTTAAATGATGAGGATCATATGGACATAGCAGGGCATGGGCAGCGGCCCTGAATAAAGCCCAAATTGCATATATTGATATTGTTATCAATTATTCGGGCTGGAGGACCTATACGAATTCAATATTGATAGAAATTCTCATAATAGATCTTTTAAATATTGATAAGGTATTATCAATTATATGGGCAGGAGGACACCCTGTAAAAAAAAAAAAAAAAAAAATAATCATAATAATAATAATAATAATAAGCCATGTCTAATATTTAATCAAGTTAAATTAAATTTAAATTAAATGAATAAGCAGTGTTGAATATTTAAGCAGTCTTGGCATGTATGTACGCATACATCGACACAAGGATTCCTAAGGAAGAGCTACCTATCTCAAGGCATGAAGAAGTGCATCACTGGCAAGCGAAGAAGAAAAGAAGAGCCAGCCAATTATTCACAGAGAGACAATGCCCACGTGAACAAAGCAAAGATTTGATAGATTCCTGAAGATTGAAGTTTGTCGGGCACTATCCTCTCGCCTTATCCATCACCTAGAGGGACACGCATGCATCCCTACTACATATAAAATAAGAGGTGCATTCTCCTGAAGCCATCCAGAGAGCTGCTCTCTCTCGCCTATAAAAGGAGACACTTGCTGCAAAGAGAGAGAGGGACACTGCATGAGAAGAGCCACCAGCCACCGATAGAGCAAAGAGTCTGCACCCAGCTAGCAAGCTCGCTGCTCAAGAGTAGTAGTAGTAGTAGTTTCATCCTGCAATAAGAGCCACCATATCCAGAGCAGCATTGTAAGGCTCAAGAAGGTAGTTAGAAGGTAATTTTCTTTAGTTTGTGTAATCCCTTCAGGGCCTCCCGAAAGGGAAAGCCATATGTAAATTATGTTGTTGAAATGATGTAGTTTCTTGGTTTCACTTGGTATTTTTACTTATGAATTTATGGGACGAAGTTCTTATGCTAGGGATCCTATAGGAGAAACCTCTCAGTGTGTAGTTCTCTGTAGCCCAGAGTGGCGCTTGAATGAGAACCTTGTGGTCAGAGAGAAGTGTTCCTTCGGGTGGAACTGCCTGGGAAGACGATAGGAATTTAACCCATAAATTTGCAATTAAAACTGCTAAGTGAACGAATTAGCTACATCTGATGCAACATAATGAAAAATATGGTGAGTACTGAGTAGGATTTTACACCTTTGCGCACATCGCCGATTTAATTGTTGGCCTCGCCAGCCTCTAAATAGATCCTGCATTAAATATATAATCAAGTTAGAACGTGAAGGTAATCATATTGAATTAAATATTGTTGTGAATAGTGGAATACTATTCCAAATAGTGTATTTAATAGTGGAGAACTATTGTGAATAGTGCTGAATAGTAAATACTATTCAAGATAAAAAGAATACCTGTCTACCACTTCCACCTAATCCCAAATTAACCTAATCAAAATCTAATCACATATTGCTATCAATTATTCGGGCGCGGAGGACCTATACCCGACCCGAATATTGATAGAAATTCTCATAATAGATCTTTTAAATATTTATAAGGTATTATCAATTATATGGGCAGGGAGGACACCCCCTGTAAAAAAAAAAAAAAAAAAAAAAAATAATAATAATAATAATAATAATAATAATAAGCCATGTCTAATATTTAATCAAGTTAAATTAAATTTAAATTAAATGAATAAGCAGTGTTGGATATTTACAGCCTTGGCATGTATGTACGCATACACGACACAAGGATTCCTAAGGAAGAGCTACCTATCTCAAGGCATGAAGAAGTGCATCGCTGGCAAGTTTAAGAAGAAAAGAAGAGCCAGCCAATTATTCACAGAGAGACAATGCCCACGTGAACAAAGCAAAGATTTGATAGATTCCTCAAGATTGAAGTTTGTCGGGCACTATCCTCTCGCCTTATCCATCACCTAGAGGGACACGATGCATCCCTACTACATATAAAATAAGAGGTGCATTCTCCGGAAGCCATCCAGAGCTGCTCTCTCGCCTATAAAAGGAGACACTTGCTGCAAAGAGAGAGGGACACTGCATGCAGAAGAGCCACCAGCCACCGATAGAGCAAAGAGCATGCACCCAGCTAGCAAGCCTGCTGCTCAAGAGTAGTAGTAGTAGTAGTTTCATCCTGCAATAAGAGCCACCATATCCAGAGCATTGTAAGGCTCAAGAAGGTAGTTAGAAGGTAATTTTCTTTAGTTTGTGTAATCCTTCGGGCCTCCCGAAAGGGAAAGCCATATGTAAATTATGTTGTTGAAATGATGTAGTTTCTTGGTTTCACTTGGTATTTTTACTTATGAATTTATGGGACGAAGTTCTTATGCTAGGGATCCTATAGGAGAAACCTCTGCGTGTGTAGTTCTCTGTGTAGCCCAGAGTGGCGCTTTGAATGAGAACCTTGTGGTCAGAGAGAAGTGTTTCCTTCGGTGGAACTGCCTGGGAAGACGATAGGAATTTAACCCATAAATTTGCAATTAAAACTGCTAAGTGAACGAATTAGCTACATCTGAAGCAACATAATGAAAAATATGGTGAGTACTGATTAGGATTTTACACCTTTACGCACATCGCCGGACTAATTGTTGGCCTCGCCAGCCTCTAAATAGATCCTGCATTAAATATATAATCAAGTTAGAACGTGAAGGTAATCATATTGAATTAAATATTGTTGTGAATAGTGGAATACTATTCCAAATAGTGTATTTAATAGTGGAGAACTATTGTGAATAGTGCTGAATAGTAAATACTATTCAAGATAAAAAGAATACCTGTCTACCACTTCCACCTAATCCCAAATTAACCTAATCAAAATCTAATCACATATTAAGCTAAAAAAAAATTTTATATCCCTATATTATTGGTATCAGGTCCAGCGTTTAATCATTGAAAGGTTAAAATATTTAAACTTAGAAGTTAGCGCAGGTAAAGTTATAAATACTAAGGAAAATCTAAATATAAGGTGTAGAGTAAATCCTTCAAGAGCATATCCGCATTCATCTCATAGCCGCTAAATACAGTCGTCGATTTAATATATAACTTTTACATATCTTGGGGAAAAGACAAGATAACTTAGACCAAAAATTTGAAAGTTTATTTAAAGAATACCAAAAACTTATGGATAAGTATTCAGGTTTGAATAATAAAATTGATCTAGCTTTACATAAGCTAGAGGAAGCAAAAGCAAGATGTAATACAGTTTGCAAGAATAACGATTATATTAAAGAGGAAGTGTTGTCAATAGGCCGTTACTTAAGTAAAGGCAAAGAGTCACTCCCACGACCGATACAAGACAAGATATACTTGAAATTAAAAAGTTGGTGCAAGAGGTTAAAACTTTGATTATCTCATAATTTTATGACTGAATATACTCAAGCATTAAACGAAGTAGCAAAATACCTGTCACCTCCTCGTAGGATTCTCCGATCACGACTCCCCAAAGGAAGATTCCAAAGTAATAATAAGACAAAATAACACAATCATCCAACTACTAATTCAAGTATTAGATAAGCTAAAAAGTGTTCAAAGCAACAAAGAAATTGTGTTATCATCATCTGGAATAGTTGCCTCTACTAGAAATATTAATTCAGAAAAATGGACGTATCTAAAGGCTTCCTTAGAAGAGACAAAACCCTCCAATTAGTAAGGCAAGATTCAAGACCTCCGCCATGAAGCATAGATTATCATGCAAAGCTGATGATATTGATAGCATTGAAGAAGTTATAGATATACAAAGAGATCTAGAAAGATATCAAAAAGATACCCCGAGAAAAATAAAGCCGCAGCAAGTATACCACATGGGAATGTTTGAAAGTAAGAGTGGTCTATACAGAATATCTCGAGAAGTAGAATTAAGTGTGTTAACACATCCAAAGAGATTTAAGAATTGTAAGCAAAAATATTGAAAATGAACTAAAATATTGTGGTTACAAATATATTCATCAAGGCATGTATATCATAGGAGTCAAAGGTATGACAAGGAAGAAATTAGGTGCGAAGGTTTTGATAACTCTATTAGATAGAAGATGGGAATCAGTAGACAAAGCAGCATTAGGATTTTTGGAAGGAGACATGAATGAAAATAGATTAATAACCTATATAGCTCCGCACCTAATGATGCCTGTAAAAGAATTTATTGAAAAATGAGTTTTGGTTTCCAAACTAAAGGTTATGAAGATTTTAAAGGAACAAATTTGCTAGTAAGCATAGAATTTATAGGAAGGCTCACTAATAGAAGTAGCTCCAGATATAGAGTGAATGTGAATGACGAATTGATAGCATGCAATCAAAAGGTATTAAATTTATGAATCCTCTTAAAATTGGCTCAAGAAAGAGCAGGAGAAGAATGGAAGATAGGAGAATTAATAGAGAAAAAGAATTAAAGCAACCTGAAAATTACATAAGCTATCAAAATTGTGAAGGAAGTAGCAGATTCGATTTATGAACTATAAAGCTGCATCAATAGAAGACTCAATCATTTATGTCGTAATCAGAAATTAATGATGATAAGAATAAAGGTATATCTGAATGTATGGAAAAGGCTAATTTAGACGATGAAATAATTCATTGGGAAAAGAAGCTAAAGCATATTGAATGGGAATATAGTCATTCTATGACAAAGGATTGGCCAAAAATTAGAGAAAGAGAACTATTTATCATCAGAGAAATTGCAAGGTTAAAGAAACTAAAAACCATAAAATGTCTGCCACTAGTAGCTCCAAAGATGGAAGATAAAATTATAGCATCCGCAGAAGAAAAGCAAATGCTATTATTAATAAAAATTCTATTAATAATAATAATAAAGATAAGAATATTATTCAAAAAGAAGAAATTGTTAGTGAAGAAGAGCAATGGGATATCAATAATAAGTTATTATTAGAAAGTTATGAGGAAGAGGAGGAATTAATAAAAGAAATGTGGTTAGAAGATGAAAGGTATGATGATTCGGAACAAAATAGTGATTTCTATAACTCACTAGATGATGTGGGACTACATAATTTAGACAATGCAATGGAAGCCATGGAAGTAGAAAGTAGTGGTAAAAGAAGAAGGGATATGGAGAATCATCCAGAAAAAGAGAAGGAGAAAGAGAGAGACCTACCAGATCAGATGGACAATGGCCTCCAGAAAAAGATGATTATCAACCTACATATATCCCAGGACAATATAGATACATGGGTACTAAAAGAAGAGATTTTGAAAAACCAGTGCAATTCCAAAATTATAAAAATGATGGTGCCATATTAAACCTAGCAGCTCATGATCCAATAGATTGGCCGAATATAATTAGCATATGGAAAGGTTTAATAGTACAAAAATATATACAAAATCAGTATAGCATAGGCACTAAGGTAGAAGATATGTTAACATATCTTGAAACATTTTAGGAGAATCTGTAAAAGTTCTTTGGGAACAATGGGTAGAATCATACCCTAGTCAATATGAAGAATTAAAAGGGCAGGAAGTAACCCTAATAACTTTAAGTAATGTTATCTCAAATATGATCATAGCAGAAGATCCAGAATTAGGTCATACCTCATTGCAAAATGAAAGGTTAAGAGAAATAGAAAATTAACATTAACTAGCTGGAAAGGTATTAAAGAATTTTCCCCAGCATTATTTGTATAATGCTACTACTGCTAAACAAGGTTTTAATGTAGGCGTAGTAGAAAGATATTTTAATAAGTTGCCTGACCCCTAGGGTCAATAATATTTGAAGAATATAAAAAGGAAACGGCGGAAACGTGGTAAATATATCTCAAGCTGTAACATTTGTTTTCAAACAATTAAGAAAGGTGTGTACTAGTATTCAAGCCCAAAGATCTATGAAGAAATCAGATTATAACTTTTGCAATAACATAGTCCAAATACCACTTACATATGGAGAAGAAAGGCATAGGAAAAACAAATATTATAAACCACAAAGGAGAGATAATAGAAATTTTAGAACAAAGAAAAGATATTTCTTAAGAAGATCAGACAATAGAGCCCCATTCTTGCATAAAAGAAATGTAAGAAGATACAATCCTAAGAAAACCTATGATAAAACATGCAGGTGTTTCATATGTAACTCACCAGATCATCTAAGTAGAACTTGCCCTAATAAAGACCAGAAAAGATACTCTAGCAAATATGAAGAGCAAGAGAGAGTGTTAATTATAGATAGCGTTAATGAAAATATATTAGTATGTGATGATGAAATAAAAGACGATGAGTCAATATATTCAATTATAGAAACAGATGAAGTAGAAAATGAGGCTCCAGAATATGAATCAAGTGAAGATGAAATAGACCTAATAGATGATTTAGCCGGTTTAAAAATTGAAATGATGAACCAAGTAGATTGTGAACATGATTGGATTAGAGGAAAAGGTGATTATAACATAAAATGTGCTTTCAGATATATTACCCAAGCCAAGATAATAGGTTTACTTGTATCTTGTGTTTAAAACAAGCATGTGCCTCATGTCTAAAAGCCAATAATCAAAAATGGAGACAAGAGATAGAATTGGAAACCCAAGAGCGAATATTATCCAAAGTAGGGTTAGAAATTTAGAAAATAGAATAAATAAGCTAGAAGCAGAGCTAGAAAAACTTAAAGATGAGTTAGAAAATAGTAAAGAAGAAAATGATAATGTTCCAAAAACACAGAAATGAAAGAGCAAATGATAACAGTAAGGGATAAAAAGGAGACAAATTAATACAATTGAAAGATGCAATTACTAGTTTTGGAAACAAATATATTGTTCGATTACCATTCAAAGAAGTGTTAGGAATAAGGATCCCGCTTAAGATTGTTCAAGCCAAATATTTCATATAAAATACTGGCACTATTAGATACTGGTTGCACTAAGAATATCATCCATGATAAATATTTTATGAGATGTCCCAAATAGTTGAAACTATAGATGATAATAAAGTCAAGTATCTACCGATATGTCGTGAATAAAGAAGATCCATAATCAGCTAGCATATAATATTGAAGCTTACATAAATGGCACAAAATATATAATAGATGAAATTACAATAAGAGATTTGTCAAGAATAAATGATGACATGATAATAGGGTTAAGATTTTTACAACAATCTTTACAAACCACAATCATACATGAAGAGGGTGTAACATTTATCCCTTTATCAAGATAATGTTCCATACATATCTCAAGTACGAAAACAAAGAAAGTCCTTGCAAAATGTAGAAATATCTAATTTAGATGATGAATATAGCACAAGTCCAGATCCCCTTGAATTCTCAGAAGACGAAGAACTTAGTGAGACCATAGAAGAATATCATATAGAAAATACATGTACATAATGCATTGGGTTGCAATCATTCTCTCCAAATTGGTATAGAGATATAAAATCTAAAAAGGATATAGATAAGATTGTGCAAAGACTAGAAAGCATACAAATTATTGGAGAAATACCAATGAAGCATTGGGATAAGAACTCTATAGTTTGCAAAATAAATATCATAAATCCAGATTATATAATTAAGTCAGGACCAATAGAAGCTACTCCTAAAGATATCGAAGAGTTCAAAATGCATATTGAAGAGTTATTAAAGTTAAAAGTTATAAGAGAAAGCGTAAGCCCTCATCGATCTGCTGCTTTTATAGTTAGAAATCATGTCAAGAAGTTAGAGGTAAATCTAGAATGGTAATTAATTTTAAAAGGCTTAATGATAATACAGTTGACGATGCATACAACATACCTAATAAGCAGGAATGGATTAACAGAATACAAGGAAGTAAATATTTCTCTAAATTGATTTAAAGGCAGGATTTTGGCAAGTAAAAATGGCTGAAGAATCTATTCCATGGACAGCATTTACTTGTCCACAAGGCCATTATGAATGGCTAGTAATGCCATTAGGCCTAAAGAATGCACCTGCACTATTTCAAAGAAAGATGCAAAATATATTTAATGAGAATCAAGCATTTATATTAGTATACGTAGATGATTTGTTAGTATTCTCAAAATCATACAAAGAGCATATAGCCCATCTTGAAGTGTTCTTTCGAAAGGTAGAACAAAATGGGCTCATACTATCTAAAAAGAAGATGGAAATTTGCAAAGAGAAAATAAATTTTCTTGGTCATGAAATAGGAGAAGGAAAGATATATCTACAAGAACATATTGCAAAGAAAATACTAGAGTTTCCTGATAATATGAGTGATAAAAAGGTTTTACAACAGTTCTTAGGAATTGTAAACTACGCTTAAACTATATAGATAACTTAGCAAAGCTAGCAGGACCTTTATATGCTAAATTAAGAAAAATGGTCAAAGATACTTCAATTCAAGATATAAAATTAGTAAAGGCCATCAAGGAAAAGGTCAAGAATTTAAACCCCTAGAATTGCCTCTAGAAGACAATTATTTTGTTATTGAGACAGATGCATCTAAGGTAGGATGGGGTGCGATACTAAAACAAAAGCCCAATAAATACTCTCCAAAGGCGCATTTAAAAATATGCAGATATGCTTCAGAAGTTACAAATTAAAGACGGTAAATAATATTGATAGAGAAATTTGCAGTGGTAAATGCAATAAATGCATTTAGGTTATATCTAGGATTTAAAGAATTTACAGATTTAACAGACTGTGAAGCCATATGCCGATATTACAATAAAATTAATAGTAAGAAAAGCTCAACCAGAAGATGGGTTTTATTTGAAGACACCATAGCTGGGAATGGTTATAAAGTTATTTTTGAGCATATTAAAGGGAAGGATAATACCTTACCTGATATATTTTCTCGTGCATCAAATTTGCAGGAATGAAGAGAGGATTATTCGCCAACAAGGATGAATATCTCTTCTTTGGAGAAGAAAATAGGCTGAAAATGTTTCAGCCAAATACATTCAATTTTAAGCCAAAATCCCATATTAAGCTCGATGAAGCCCAAAGATGCATATTGGATAACTTTTGGTTCCAATATGCTCGTAAAAGAGACGAACAAGGGTATTTTTTATCAATTCTCAACAGTTTGGCTGAATATTTTAATGAATTAAACAAAAATGTGCCAAAGCCAAAGAAAAGTTGAAAGACCAAAAGGAGAAACTCTATATCTCATATTCGATGGAAATAAACCTGGCATATATTTGGAATGGGAAAATATTATGATTGAAAAACTAGATGCAAAAAGAAATGGAGGAGATTTAACATTCAAAAGATATTACAAGATAGATGAGGCCTTACTTTGGGCAAGAAAGGTATTAGGACCAGATTATTATATTGACCCAAAGGCCAAAGACTATATCCAAATGAAAAGAGGCATACCTGCTTCACCAACTCCCACAAAGGGGAGGCATCAAGCTCAAAAAATATAAAGAAGGAAGAATCCCCAAAATATAAGACATACCAAGAATGCCTTCTAAAGGGCTTGACCCTTTAGACAGTGAATACATGGATCAAGAAATGGATAAAAGGTTTGAAGAATTTTCAAAGATAATAAAGAAAGAATTAAAGGAGGAAATATTAAAAGAATTAAGGCAAGAAATGGATGAAAAATTTGAAGAAATAAAGAAAGAATGTGATGAAAAATTTGATTTCAATCTGTTAAATGATGAGGATCATATGGACATAGCAGGGCATGGGCAGCGGCCTGAATAAAGCCCAAATTGCATATATTGATATTGATATCAATTATTCGGGCTGGAGGACCTATACCCAATTCGAATATTGTTATAAATTCTCATAATAGATCTTTTAAATATTGATAAGGTATTATCAATTATATGGGCAGGGAGGACACCCCCTGTAAAAAAAAAAAAAAAAAAAAAATAATAATAATAATAATAATAATAATAAGCCATGTCTAATATTTAATCAAGTTAAATTAAATTTAAATTAAATGAATAAGCAGTGTTGAATATTTAAGCAGCCTTGGCATGTATGTACGCATACACTGACACAAGGATTCCTAAGGAAGAGCTACCTATCTGAAGGCATGAAGAAGTGCATCGGCAAGCGAAGAAGAAAAGAAGAGCCAGCCAATTATTCACAGAGACAATGCCCACGTGAACAAAGCAAAGATTTGATAGATTCCTGAAGATTGAAGTTTGTCGGGCACTATCCTCTCGCCTTATCCATCACCTAGAGGGACACGCATGCATCCCTACTACATATAAAATAAGAGGTGCATTCTCCCGAAGCCATCCAGAGAGCTGCTCTCTCGCCTATAAAAGGAGACACTTGCTGCAAAGAGAGAGGGACACTGCATGCAGAAGAGCCACCAGCCACCGATAGAGCAAAGAGCTGCGACCCAGCTAGCAAGCTCGTTGCTCAAGAGTAGTAGTAGTAGTAGTTTCATCCTGCAATAAGAGCCACCATATCCAGAGCATTGTAAGGCTCAAGAAGGTAGTTAGAAGGTAATTTTCTTTAGTTTGTGTAATCCTTCGGGCCTCCCGAAAGGAAAGCCATATGTAAATTATGTTGTTGAAATGATGTAGTTTCTTGGTTTCACTTGGTATTTTTACTTATGAATTTATGGGACGAGTTCTTATGCTAGGGATCCTATAGGAGAAACCTCTGCGTGTGTAGTTCTCTGTGTAGCCCAGAGTGGCGTTTGAATGAGAACCTTGTGGCCGTAGAGAAGTGTTCCCTTCGGGTGGAACTGCCTGGGAAGACGATAGGAATTTAACCCATAAATTTGCAATTAAAACTGCTAAGTGAACGTAACTAGCTACATCTGATGCAACATAATGAAAAATATGGTGAGTACTGAGTAGGATTTTACACCTTCTTTATCGCCGGACGAATTGTTGGCCTCGCCAAATTTCTAAATAGATCCTGCATTAAATATATAATCAAGTTAGAACGTGAAGGTAATCATATTGAATTAAATATTGTTGTGAATAGTGGAATACTATTCCAAATAGTGTATTTAATAGTGGAGAACTATTGTGAATAGTGCTGAATAGTAAATACTATTCAAGATAAAAAGAATACCTGTCTACCACTTCCACCTAATCCCAAATTAACCTAATCAAAATCTAATCACATATTAAGCTAAAAAAAAATTTTATATCCCTATATCAATTATTCGGGCGCGGAGGACCTATACCCGACCCGAATATTGATAGAAATTCTCATAATAGATCTTTTAAATATTGATAAGGTATTATCAATTATATGGGCAGGGAGGACACCCCCTGTAAAAAAAAAAAAAAAAAAAAAAAAAATAATAATAATAATAATAATAATAATAAGCCATGTCTAATATTTAATCAAGTTAAATTAAATTTAAATTAAATGAATAAGCAGTGTTGAATATTTAAGCAGCCTTGGCATGTATGTACATACAGCGACACAAGGATTCCTAAGGAAGAGCTACCTATCGAAGGCATGAAGAAGTGCATCGGCGAAGAAGAAAAGAAGAGCCAGCCAATTATTCACGGAGAGACAATGCCACACGTGAACAAAGCAAAGATTTGATAGATTCACGAAGATTGAAGTTTGTCGGGGCACTATCCTCTCGCTCTTATCCATCACCTAGAGGGACACGCATGCATCCCTACTACATATAAAATAAGAGGTGCATTCTCCGGAAGCCATCCAGAGCTGCTCTCGCCTATAAAAGGAGACACTTGCTGCAAAGAGAGAGGGACACTGCATGCAGAAGAGCCACCAGCCACCGATAGAGCAAAGAGCTGCGACCCAGCTAGCAAGCTCGTTGCTCAAGAGTAGTAGTAGTAGTATTTTCATCCTGCAATAAGAGCCACCATATCCAGAGAATTGTAAGGCTCAAGAAGGTAGTTAGAAGGTAATTTTCTTTAGTTTGTGTAATCCCTTCGGGGCCTCCCGAAAGGGAAAGCCATATGTAAATTATGTTGTTGAAATGATGTAGTTTCTTGGTTTCACTTGGTATTTTTACTTATGAATTTATGGGACGAGTTCTTATGCTAGGGATCCTATAGGAGAAACCTCTGCGTGTGTAGTTCTCTGTGTAGCCCAGAGTGGCGTTTGAATGAGAACCTTGTGGTCAGAGAGAAGTGTTCCTTCGGGTGGAACTGCCTGGGAAGACGATAGGAATTTAACCCATAAATTTGCAATTAAAACTGCTAAGTGAACGTAACTAGCTACATCTGATGCAACATAATGAAAAATATGGTGAGTACTGAGTAGGATTTTACACCTTTGCGCACATCGCCGGACGAATTGTTGGCCTCGCCAGCCTCTAAATAGATCCTGCATTAAATATATAATCAAGTTAGAACGTGAAGGTAATCATATTGAATTAAATATTGTTGTGAATAGTGGAATACTATTCCAAATAGTGTATTTAATAGTGGAGAACTATTGTGAATAGTGCTGAATAGTAAATACTATTCAAGATAAAAAGAATACCTGTCTACCACTTCCACCTAATCCCAAATTAACCTAATCAAAATCTAATCACATATTAAGCTAAAAAAAAAAATTTTATATCCCTATATTATTGGTATCAGGTCCAGCGTTTAATCATTGAAAGGTTAAAATATTTAAACTTAGAATTAAGCTCAGTTAAAGTTATAAATACTAAGGAAAATATAAATATAAGGTGTAGAGTAAATCCTTCCGAAGAGCATATCGGCATTCATCTCATAGCCGTTAAATACAGTCGTCGATTTAATATATAACTTTTACATATCTTGGGGAAAAAGACAAGATAACTTAGACCAAAAATTTGAAAGTTTATTTAAAGAATACCAAAAACTTGCGGATAAGTATTCAGGTTTGAATAATAAAATTGATCTAGCTTTACATAAGCTAGAGGAAGCAAAAGCAAGACAGAATACAGTTTGCAAGAATAACGATTATATTAAAGAGGAAGTGTTGTCAATAGGCCGTTACTTAAGTAAAGGCAAAGAGTCACTCCCACGACCGATACAAGACAAGATATACTTGAAATTAAAAAGTTGGTGCAAGAGGTTAAAACTTTGATTATCTCATAATTTTATGACTGAATATACTCAAGCATTAAACGAAGTAGCAAAATACCTGTCACCTCCTGTAGGATTCTCCGATCACGACTCCCCAAAGGAAGATTCCAAAGTAATAATAAGACAAAATAACACAATCATCCAACTACTAATTCAAGTATTAGATAAGCTAAAAAGTGTTCAAAGCAACAAAGAAATTGTGTTATCATCATCTGGAATAGTTGCCTCTACTAGAAATATTAATTCAGAAAAATGGACGTATCTAAAGGCTTCCTTAGAAGAGACAAAACCCTCCAATTAGTAAGGCAAGATTCAAGACATCCGCCATGAAGCATAGATTATCATGCAAAGCTGATGATATTGATAGCATTGAAGAAGTTATAGATATACAAAGAGATCTAGAAAGATATCAAAAAGATACCCCGAGAAAAATAAAGCCGCAGCAAGTATACCACATGGGAATGTTTGAAAGTAAGAGTGGTCTATACAGAATATCTCGAGAAGTAGAATTAAGTGTGTTAACACATCCAGAGATTTAAGAATTGTAAGCAAAAATATTGAAAATGAACTAAAATATTGTGGTTACAAATATATTCATCAAGGCATGTATATCATAGGAGTCAAAGGTATGACAAGGAAGAAATTAGGTGCGAAGGTTTTGATAACTCTATTAGATAGAAGATGGGAATCAGTAGACAAAGCAGCATTAGGATTTTTGGAAGGAGACATGAATGAAAATAGATTAATAACCTATATAGCTCCAGACCTAATGATGCCTGTAAAAGAATTTATTGAAAAAATGAGTTTTGGTTTCCAAACTAAAGGTTATGAAGATTTTAAAGGAACAAATTTGCTAGTAAGCATAGAATTTATAGGAAGGCTCACTAATAGAAGTAGCTCCAGATATAGAGTGAATGTGAATGACGTAATTGATAGCATGCAATCAAAAGGTATTAAATTTATGAATCCTCTTAAAATTGGCTCTGAAGAAAGAGCAGGAGAAGAATGGAAGATAGGAGAATTAATAGAGAAAAAAGAATTAAAGCAACCTGAAAATTACATAAGCTATCAAAATTGTGAAGGAAGTAGCAGTATTCGATTTATGAACTATAAAGCTGCATCAATAGAAGACTATGAATCATTTATGTCAGAATCAGAAATTAATGATGATAAGAATAAAGGTATATCTGAATGTATGGAAAAGGCTAATTTAGACGATGAAATAATTCATTGGGAAAAGAAGCTAAAGCATATTGAATGGGAATATAGTCATTCTATGACAAAGGATTGGCCAAAAATTAGAGAAAGAGAACTATTTATCATCAGAGAAATTGCAAGGTTAAAGAAACTAAAAAACCATAAAATGTCTGCCACTAGTAGCTCCAAAGCATGGAAGATAAAATTATAGCATCCGCAGAAAAGAAAAGCAAATGCTATTATTAATAAAAATTCTATTAATAATAATAATAAAGATAAGAATATTATTCAAAAGAAGAAATTGTTAGTGAAGAAGAGCAATGGGATATCAATAATAAGTTATTATTAGAAAGTTATGAGGAAGAGGAGGAATTAATAAAAGAAATGTGGTTAGAAGATGAAAGGTATGATGATTCAGAACAAAATAGTGATTTCTATAACTCACTAGATGATGTGGGACTACATAATTTAGACAATGCAATGGAAGCCATGGAAGTAGAAAGTAGTGGTAAAAGAAGAAGGGGATATGGAGAATCATCTGTAAAAAGAGAAGGAGAAAGAGAGAGACCTACTAGATCAGCTGGACAATGGCCTCCAGAAAAGATGATTATCAACCTACATATATCCCAGGACAATATAGATACATGGGTACTAAAAGAAGAGATTTTGAAAAACCAGTGCAATTCCAAAATTATAAAAATGATGGTGCCATATTAAACCTAGCAGCTCATGATCCAATAGATTGGCGAATATAATTAGCATATGGAAAGGTTTAATAGTACAAAAATATATACAAAATCAGTATAGCATAGGCACTAAGGTAGAAGATATGTTAACATATCTTGAAACATTTTAGGAGAATCTGTAAAAGTTCTTTGGGAACAATGGGTAGAATCATACCCTAGTCAATATGAAGAATTAAAAGGGCAGGAAGTAACCCTAATAACTTTAAGTAATGTTATCTCAAATATGATCATAGCAGAAGATCCAGAATTAGGTCATACCTCATTGCAAAATGAAAGGTTAAGAGAAATAGAAAATTAACATTAACTAGCTGGAAAGGTATTAAAGAATTTTCCCAGCATTATTTGTATAATGCTACTCTTTGCTAAACAAGGTTTTAATGTAGGCGTAGTAGAAAGATATTTTAATAAGTTGCACGACCCCTAGGGTCAATAATATTTGAAGAATATAAAAAGGAAACGGCGGGAAACGTGGTAAATATATCTCAAGCTGTAACATTTGTTTTCAAACAATTAAGAAAGGTGTGTACTAGTATTCAAGCCCAAAGATCTATGAAGAAATCAGATTATAACTTTTGCAATAACATAGTCCAAATACCACTTACATATGGAGAAGAAAGGCATAGGAAAAACAAATATTATAAACCACAAAGGAGAGATAATAGAAATTTTAGAACAAAGAAAAGATATTTCTTAAGAAGATCAGACAATAGAGCCCCATTCTTGCATAAAAGAAATGTAAGAAGATACAATCCTAAGAAAACCTATGATAAAACATGCAGGTGTTTCATATGTAACTCACCAGATCATCTAAGTAGAACTTGCCCTAATAAAGACCAGAAAAGATACTCTAGCAAATATGAAGAGCAAGAGAGAGTGTTAATTATAGATAGCGTTAATGAAAATATATTAGTATGTGATGATGAAATAAAAGACGATGAGTCAATATATTCAATTATAGAAACAGATGAAGTAGAAAATGAGGCTCCAGAATATGAATCAAGTGAAGATGAAATAGACCTAATAGATGATTTAGCCGGTTTAAAAATTGAAATGATGAACCAAGTAGATTGTGAACATGATTGGATTAGAGGAAAAGGTGATTATAACATAAAATGTGCTTTCAGTATATATTACCCAAGCCAAGATAATAGGTTTACTTGTATCTTGTGTTTAAAACAAGCATGTGCCTCATGTCTAAAAAGCCAATAATCAAAAATGGAGACAAGAGATAGAATTGGAACCCAAGAGCGAATATTATCCAGTAGGGTTAGAAATTTAGAAAATAGAATAAATAAGCTAGAAGCAGAGCTAGAAAAACTTAAAGATGAGTTAGAAAATAGTAAAGAAGAAAATGATAATGTTCCAAAAACACAGAAATGAAAGAGCAAATGATAACAGTAAGGGATAAAAAAGGAGACAAATTAATACAATTGAAAGATGCAATTACTAGTTTTGGAAACAAATATATTGTTCGATTACCATTCAAAGAAGTGTTAGGAATAAGGATCCCACTTAAGATTGTTCTGAAGCCAAATATTTCATATAAAATACTGGCACTATTAGATACTGGTTGCACTAAGAATATCATCCATGATAAATATTTTATGAGATGTCCCGAAATAGTTGAAACTATAGATGATAATAAAGCTGAAGTATCTACCGATATGTCGGAATAAAGAAGATCCATAATCAGCTAGCATATAATATTGAAGCTTACATAAATGGCACAAAATATATAATAGATGAAATTACAATAAGAGATTTGTCAGTAATAAATGATGACATGATAATAGGGTTAAGATTTTTACAACAATCTTTACAAACCACAATCATACATGAAGAGGGTGTAACATTTATCCCTTATCAAGATAATGTTCCATACATATCTGAAGTACGAAAACAAAGAAAGTCCTTGCAAAATGTAGAAATATCTAATTTAGATGATGAATATAGCACAAGTCCAGATCCCTTGAATTACTGTAAAGACGAAGAACTTAGTGAGACCATAGAAGAATATCATATAGAAAATACATGTACAGAATGCATTGGGTTGCAATCATTCTCTCCAAATTGGTATAGAGATATAAAATCTAAAAGGATATAGATAAGATTGTGCAAAGACTAGAAAGCATACAAATTATTGGAGAAATACCAATGAAGCATTGGGATAAGAACTCTATAGTTTGCAAAATAAATATCATAAATCCAGATTATATAATTAAGTCAGGACCAATAGAAGCTACTCCTAAAGATATCGAAGAGTTCAAAATGCATATTGAAGAGTTATTAAAGTTAAAAGCTATAAGAGAAAGCGAAGCCCTCATCGATCTGCTGCTTTTATAGTTAGAAATCATCTGAAGAAGTTAGAGGTAAATCTAGAATGGTAATTAATTTTAAAAGGCTTAATGATAATACAGTTGACGATGCATACAACATACCTAATAAGCAGGAATGGATTAACAGAATACAAGGAAGTAAATATTTCTCTAAATTCGATTTAAAGGCAGGATTTTGGCAAGTAAAATGGCTGAAGAATCTATTCCATGGACAGCATTTACTTGTCCACAAGGCCATTATGAATGGCTAGTAATGCCATTAGGCCTAAAGAATGCACCTGCACTATTTCAAAGAAAGATGCAAAATATATTTAATGAGAATCAAGCATTTATATTAGTATACGTAGATGATTTGTTAGTATTCTCAAAATCATACAAAAGAGCATATAGCCCATCTTGAAGTGTTCTTTGAAAGGTAGAACAAAATGGGCTCATACTATCTAAAAAGAAGATGGAAATTTGCAAAGAGAAAATAAATTTTCTTGGTCATGAAATAGGAGAAGGAAAGATATATCTACAAGAACATATTGCAAAAGAAAATACTAGAGTTTCCTGATAATATGAGTGATAAAAAGGTTTTACAACAGTTCTTAGGAATTGTAAACTACGCGCGAAACTATATAGATAACTTAGCAAAGCTAGCAGGACCTTTATATGCTAAATTAAGAAAAAATGGTCAAAGATACTTCAATTCCGAAGATATAAAATTAGTAAAGGCCATCAAGGAAAAGGTCAAGAATTTAAAACCCCTAGAATTGCCTCTAGAAGACAATTATTTTGTTATTGAGACAGATGCATCTAAGGTAGGATGGGGTGCGATACTAAAACAAAAGCCCAATAAATACTCTCCAAAGGCAGACGAAAAAATATGCAGATATGCTTCAGGAAGTTACAAATTAAAGACGGTAAATAATATTGATAGAGAAATTCTTGCAGTGGTAAATGCAATAAATGCATTTAGGTTATATCTAGGATTTAAAGAATTTACTGATCTGAACAGACTGTGAAGCCATATGCCGATATTACAATAAAATTAATAGTAAGAAAAGCTCAACCAGAAGATGGGTTTTATTTGAAGACACCATAGCTGGGAATGGTTATAAAGTTATTTTTGAGCATATTAAAGGGAAGGATAATACCTTACGATATATTTTCTCGTGCATCAAATTTGCAGGAATGAAGAGAGGATTATTCGCCAACAAGGATGAATATCTCTTCTTTGGAGAAGAAAATAGGCTGAAAATGTTTCAGCCAAATACATTCAATTTTAAGCCAAAATCCCATATTAAGCTCGATGAAGCCCAAAGATGCATATTGGATAACTTTTGGTTCCAATATGCTCGTAAAAGAGACGAACAAGGGTATTTTTTATCAATTCTCAACAGTTTGGCTGAATATTTTAATGAATTAAACAAAAATGTGCCAAAGCCAAAGAAAAGTTGAAATACCAAAAGGAGAAACTCTATATCTCATATTCGATGGAAATAAACCTGGCATATATTTGGAATGGGAAAATATTATGATTGAAAAACTAGATGCAAAAAGAAATGGAGGAGATTTAACATTCAAAAGATATTACAGTATAGATGAGGCCTTACTTTGGGCAAGAAAGGTATTAGGACCAGATTATTATATTGACCCAAAGGCCAAAGACTATATCCAAATGAAAAGAGGCATACCTGCTTCACCAACTCCCACAAAGGGGGAGGCATCAAGCTCAAAAAATATAAAGAAGGAAGAATCCCCAAAATATAAGACATACCAAGAATGCCTTCTAAAGGCGCTTGACCCTTTAGACAGTGAATACATGGATCAAGAAATGGATAAAAGGTTTGAAGAATTTTCAAAGATAATAAAGAAAAGAATTAAAGGAGGAAATATTAAAAGAATTAAGGCAAGAAATGGATGAAAAATTTGAAGAAATAAAGAAAGAATGTGATGAAAAATTTGATTTCAATCTGTTAAATGATGAGGATCATATGGACATAGCAGGGCATGGGCAGCGGCCTGAATAAAGCCCAAATTGCATATATTGATATTGCTATCAATTATTCGTTCGAGTATGACCTATACCCGACCCTAATATTTATATAAATTATAATAATATATATTTTAAATATTGATAAGGTATTATAAATTATATGGGCAGGGAGGACACCCCCTGTAAAAAAAAAAAAAAAAAAAAAAATAATAATAATAATAATAATAATAATAATAAGCCATGTCTAATATTTAATCAAGTTAAATTAAATTTAAATTAAATGAATAAGCAGTGTTGAATATTTAAGCAGCCTTGGCATGTATGTACGCATACACTGACACAAGGATTCCTAAGGAAGAGCTACCTATCTGAAGGCATGAAGAAGTGCATCATGGCAAGCGAAGAAGAAAAGAAGAGCCAGCCAATTATTCACGGAGAGACAATGCCCACGTTAACATATCTAAGATTTGATATTTTCATTAATATTGATGTTTGTCGGGGCACTATACTCTCGCTCTTATCCATCACATAGAGGGACACGCATGCATCCCTACTACATATAAAATAAGAGGTGCATTCTCCGGAAGCCATCCAGAGAGCTGCTCTCTCGCCTATAAAAGGAGACACTTGCTGCAAAGAGAGAGGGACACCAGATGCAGAAGAGCCACCAGCCACCGATAGAGCAAAGAGCTGCGACCCAGCTAGCAAGCTCGTTGCTCAGTAGTAGTAGTAGTAGTAGTTTCATCCTGCAATAAGAGCCACCATATCCAGAGCATTGTAAGGCTCAAGAAGGTAGTTAGAAGGTAATTTTCTTTAGTTTGTGTAATCCCTTCGGGGCCTCCCGAAAGGGATTATTGATAATACCTGGCTCTGATACCAATAATATAGGGATATAAAATTTTTTTTTAGCTTAATATGTGATTAGATTTTGATTAGGTTAATTTGGGATTAGGTGGAAGTGGTAGACAGGTATTCTTTTTATCTTGAATAGTATTTACTATTCAGCACTATTCACAATAGTTCTCCACTATTAAATACACTATTTGGAATAGTATTCCACTATTCACAACAATATTTAATTCAATATGATTACCTTCACGTTCTAACTTGATTATATATTTAATGCAGGATCTATTTAGAGGCTGGCGAGGCCAACAATTCGTCCGCGATGTGCAAAGAAGGTGTAAAAATCCTACCAAAGACTCACCATATTTTTCATTATGTTGCATCAGATGTAGCTAGTTACGTTCACTTAGCAGTTTTAATTGCAAATTTATGGGTTAAATTCCTATCGTCTTCCCAGGCAGTTCCACCAAGGGAACACTTTCACGGCCACAAGGTTCTCATTCAAACGCCACTGGGCTACACAGAGAACTACACACGCAGAGGTTTCTCCTATAGGATCCCTAGCATAAGAACTCGTCCCATAAATTCATAAGTAAAAATACCAAGTGAAACCAAGAAACTACATCATTTCAACAACATAATTTACATATGGCTTTCCCTTTCGGGAGGCCCCAAGGGATTACACAAACTAAAGAAAATTACCTTCTAACTACCTTCTTGAGCCTTACAATGCTCTGGATATGGTGGCTCTTATTGCAGGATGAAACTACTACTACTACTACTCCTGAGCAACGAGCTTGCTAGCTGGGTCGCAGCTCTTTGCTCTATCGGTGGCTGGTGGCTCTTCTCTGTCTGGTGTCCCTCTCTCTTTGCAGCAAGTGTCTCCTTTATAGGCTAGAGAGCAGCTCTGGGATGGCTTCCGGAGAATGCACCTCTTATTTTATATGTAGTAGGGATGCATCGTGTCCCTCTAGGTGATGGATAAGAGCGAGAGGATAGTGCCCGACAAACTTCAATCTTCAGGAATCTATCAAATCTTTGCTTTGTTCACGTGGGCATTGTCTCTCTGTGAATAATTGGCTGGCTCTTCTTTTCTTCTTCGGCTTGTCAATGATGCACTTCTTCATGCCTTCAGATAGGTAGCTCTTCCTTAGGAATCCTTGTGTCGGTGTGTCGCATTATACATGCCAATGCTGCTTAAATATTCAACCCTGCTTATTCATTTAATTTAAATTTAATTTAAATTGATTAAATATTATACATGGCTTTTTATTATTATTATTTTTTTTATTATTATTTTTTTTTTTTTTTTTTTTGTGAGGTGTCCTCCCTGCCCATATAATTGATAATACCTTTATCAATATTTAAAAGATCTATTATGAGAATTTCTATCAATATTCGGTCGGTATAGGTCCTCAGCATACCGAATAATTGATAGCAATATCAATATATGCAATTTGGGCTTTATTAGGGCCACCGCCCATGCCCTGCTATGTCCATATGATCCTCATCATTTAACAGATTGAAATCAAATTTTCATCACATTCTTTCTTTATTTCTTCAAATTTTTCATCCATTTCTTGCCTTAATTCTTTTAATATTTCCTCCTTTAATTCTTTTCTTTATTATCTTTGAAAATTCTTCAAACCTTTATCCATTTCTTGATCCATGTATTCACTTGTCTAAAGGGTCAAGCCCTTTAGAAGGCATTCTGGTATGTCTTATATTTTGGGGATTCTTCCTTCTTTATATTTTTTGAGCTTGATGCCTCCCCCTTTGTGGGAGTTGGTGAAGCAGGTATGCCTCTTTTCATTTGGATATAGTCTTTGCCTTTGGGTCAATATAATAACTGGTCCTAATACCTTTCTTGCCCAAAGTAAGGCCTCATCTATACTGTGTAATATCTTTTGAATGTTAAATCTCCTCCATTTCTTTTTGCATCTAGTTTTTCAATCATAATATTTTCCCCATTCCAAATATATGCCAGTTTATTTCCATCGTAATATGAGATATAGAGTTTCTCCTTTGGTATTTCAACTTTTGGCTGCTTTGGCACATTTTGTTTAATTCATTAAAATATTCAGCCAAACTGTTGAGAATTGATAAATACCTCTTTCGTTTCTTTCATATTGGTTCAAAGAAATAGATCGCTATCTAGAAGATGTAAATTAATGTGAAAATTAGTCTTTTCTTTTATTTTGTTATGAATAATTTATTAGAAATATTTCTTGCCACAGTTTTACTGATTAAATAGATAAAATGCATTGTATAATATTCTATCATAAATAAGTATTGATCTCAGTTTTTTTATATGATATTGTTAGACTTAACAAAATAATTTCAAAATGGGTTTTTAAATTCACCTTTTTGATCCTTTCATTAAATCAATAAGTACCATTTTTCAATATTAAAAGTGTATTATATTTAAATAGCTCATATAAGAACTGAAATAGTATAAGATCTAATGAAAAAATATATACAAATATAACAAAAGATAACATATGATTTGAAATATATATTCACAATAACCATTCATAATCCTATATATCTTAATACTTCATAGATTTCTTAAAATTCTAAATTAGATAATTTATTAAATAGAAAGATATTGTTTTTCGCAATAATCTTCACAGATATATACAGTCCAACAATAATAATAAATGACAAGTGCATTCTAATGTATTTTCTATATGATATTAGATTCACTAAGTTTTTATATGATCCTAATGTGCTATTCATCATCTAAATTGTATCTTTGAATTATCTCTTTCATGTATGATTGTGGTTTAAAGATTGTTGTAAAAACAATATTATCATGTCATATTTATTAATAAATCTATTGTAATTTCATTATTATATTTTGTGATTTATGTGAATATATGATTATATGGATCTTCTTTATTCATTACATCGTAGATACTTCACTATTATCATTGTTTCAACTATTTACATCTCATAAAATATTTATCATGGATGATATTCTTAAACCAAAGATAATAGTGATTTTATATGAAATATTTCTGAATCTAAGATATTCTAACACTTCTTTGAATGGTAATCCAATATATTTGTTTCAAAACTAGTAATTGCATCTTTCAATGATTAACTTGTCTCCTATTACTATCATGTTTCATTTCTGTTTTTTGAAAATCATTTTCTCACTATCTCATCGCTAGCTCGTAGCTTTTATTCTATTTTCAAATTTCTAACTAAGTTGGGTTCCATTTCTTGTCTCCATTTTGATAGGCTAGACATGAGCATGCTTGAAACACAAGATAAAAAACCTAGGAATAGAGAATATTTTAGATATCATTTTCCTCTAAAATATGTGTATTGATTTCATTTTAAATAAATCATCTATTAGCATTTCATACTTGATCTATAGCCTCATTTTCTATATGCTATAAGATCATCGCCTATTTCATATCCATACTAATATATTTTCATTAACGATCAAATTAACACTCTTTGCTCTTCATATTGATATCTTTTGCATTAGGCATTCTACTTAGAGATCAGAATGCATGTTTTATAAGGTTTTCTAGATTGTATTTCATATATGCAAGAATGATATTTCTATCTTCAAATCTCTTTGTTTTTCTATTATCTCCGTGGATAATAGCATGCCTTCTTCTCTATGTGTTTGACTATCACAAAGTTATATCTGATTTCTTCATAGATCTTGGGCTTAATACAATAATTTGAAAATGCAAATTTATATAAATATATATTCTTCAAATAGAAGTCGTGCAACATAAATATCTTTCATAGATATTAAACCTTAGAGTAGCATTAAAATAATGCTAAAATTTTAATATAGCTAGTTAATGTTAATCTATTTCTCTAATTCATTTAATGAGGCATGTATTGATCTTAATGATCATATGAGATAAAATAGGTTACTGTTTTATCTTCATATCGACTAGATGATCACCCAGCAAAGAACTTTACAGATTTTTCATTAGTGCTATGCAAGATTTTGTATATTTTGTACCATTAAAATTAGAAAATCTATTGGATCATGAGCTGCTAGTTTATGGCATATCATTTTTATAATAGAATATGTTTTTCAAATCTCTTCTTTAGTACCCATATTACAGCCACATTGTTGCCTTGGTCTCTTTTTCTTTTAAGATGATTATATCCCTCTTCTTTACCACTACCATTCCATAGCATGCAAATTATGTAGCCATCATAGTGAGAAAATCAGTTCTGTCATGCTTACCTAACCACATTTCTTTATATTCTCTCTTCCTCATAATTCTATAATAACTTATTTTGATATCCCATGAAAGAAAAGAACTGCTGCTGATTTTGAAATTTTTATATTTTTCACAATTTATGAGGGACTTTTCATATTTTATCTTCTTTTCCAAGAAATGCCAAATATGAAATTAACTGCGAGTAAAAATTCTCAAAATTAAGGGACATTCTATTTCACAAAGAATTTCAGGTTTGAATAATTGTCTTGTTTTCATTTCGGCTCAAAATATTTTCATTAAAGATGATTAGTTTAAGAAATAAATCATATAATTTACAACATCTTGATTATTATTTATATTATTATAAATATGTTTTTTATCAATTCAATATTGATAGAAATTGATCTTTAAATATTGATAAGGTATTATCAATTATATGGGCAATAAAAAAAAAAAAAAAAAAAATAAAAATAATAATAATAATAATAATAAGCTATGTCTAATATTTAATCAAGTTAAATTAAATTTAAATTAAATGAATAAGCAGTGTTGAATATTTACAGCCTTGGCATGTATGACGCATACACGACACAAGGATTCCTAAGGAAGAGCTACCTATCTCAAGGCATGAAGAAGTGCATCGCAAGCAAGAAGAAAAGAAGAGCCAGCCAATTATTCACAGAGAGACAATGCCCACGTGAACAAAGCAAAGATTTGATAGATTCCAAGATTGAAGTTTGTCACTATCTCTCGCCTTATCCATCACCTAGAGGACACGATGCATCCCTACTACATATAAAATAAGAGGTGCATTCTCTAAGCATCCAGAGCTGTCTTCGCCATAAAAGGAGACACTTGCAAAGAGAGAGAACAATGAGAAGAGCCACCAGCCACCATAGAGCAAAGAGATATTAGCAAGCCTGCTCAAGAGTAGTAGTAGTAGTTCCGCAATAAGAGCCACCATATCCAGAGTATTGTAAGGCTCAAGAAGGTAGTTAGAAGGTAATTTTCTTTAGTTTGTGTAATCTCTGGGCCTCAAAGGGAAAGCCATATGTAAATTATGTTGTTGAAATGAAGTTTCTGGTTTCACTTGGTATTTTACTTATGAATTTATGAGTTCTATGCTAGGGATCCTATAGGAGAAACCTCTATGTAGTTCTCTTAAGCCTGTGAGTATAATGAGAACCTTGGTCAGAGAAGTGTTCTTCAACTGCTGACGAGAGAATTTAACCATAAATTTGCAATTAAATCTAAGGAACGTAATTAGCTACCGATGCAACATAATGAAAAATATGGTGAGAATTAGGATTTTACACTCAAGACATAGGCTAATTGTTATTCTAAATAGATCCTGCATTAAATATATAATCAAGTTAGAACGTGAAGGTAATCATATTGAATTAAATATTGTTGTGAATAGTGGAACATCCAAATAGTGTATTAGTGGAGAACTATTGTGAATAGTGCTGAATAGTCTATTCAAGATAAAAAGAATACCTGTCACCACTTCCACCTAATCCCAAATTAACCTAATCAAAAATCTAATCATATTAAGCAAATTTTATATCAATTATTGGAGTCCGCTTAATCATTAAAATTAAAATATTTAAACTTTTTAGCCAGAAATATAAATATTTGAAAATCTAAATATAAGGTGTAGAGTAAATCCTTAAGAGCATATGGCACCATCTCATAGTTAAATACAAATAGATTAATATATAACTACATATCTTAAAAGACAAGATAACTTAACCAAAAATTTTTATTTAAAGAATACAAAATCATGGATAAGTATCGGTTTGAATATAAAATTGATCTAGCTTACATAAGCTAGAGGAAGCAAAAGCAAGATGTAATACAAGAATATTATATTTAGGAATTTAATAATTAAGTAATAAAAGAGTCACTAGCCCTACAAGACAAGATATACTTGAAATTAAAAAGTTTAAGAGGTTAAAATTTGATTATCTCATATATGAATATACCAAGCATTAAAGAATAGCAAAATATGCATCCTTAGGGATTCTTAAAGACTTCAAAGAAGATTCCAAAGTAATAATTGACAAAATAACAATAATCATCCAACTACTAATTCAAGTATTAGATAAGCTAAAAAAGGTTCAAAGAACAAAGAAATTGAATTATAATATGAATAGTTGCTCTACTAGAAATATTAATTTAAAAATGGACGATCTAAAGGCTTCCTAGAAGAGACAAACTCCAATTAGTAAGTAAGATTCAAGACCTCCAAGAAGTAATTATCATGCAAAGCTGATGATATTGATAGCTTGAAGAAGTTATAGATAGAGATCAGAAAGATATCAAAGATAATTCGAGAAAAATAAAGCCAGCAAGTATACCACATGGGAATGTTCGCAAGAGTGGTCTACATGAATATCTGAAGGAATTATGTTTAACACATCGAGATTTAAGAATACAAAAATATTGAAATGAACTAAACATTGTGGTTACAAATATTATTAAGGCATGTATATCATAGGCAAAGGTATGACAAGAAGAAATTAGGTGTTTTGATAATATTAGATAGAAGATGGGAGAAAGAAAGATTAGATTTTAAGGAGACATGAATGAAAATAGATTAATAACCTATATAGCTCCAGCCTAATGATTTAAAGAATTTATTGAAAAATGATTTTCAAACTAAAGTTATGAAGATTTTAAGAACAAATTTGCAGTAAGCATAGAATTTATAGTCCTCACTAATAGAAGTAAATTCTATATAGAGTGAATGTAATGAGAATTGATAGCATGCAATCAAAATATTAAATTTATGAATCCTCTAAAATTGGCTCAAGAAAGATAAGAAGAATGGAAGATAGGAGAAATTAATAGAAAAAAGAATTAAAGCAACCCAAAATTACATAAGCTATCAA
This sequence comes from Aegilops bicornis, assembly GCA_021605145.1. Lineage (NCBI taxonomy): Eukaryota > Viridiplantae > Streptophyta > Magnoliopsida > Poales > Poaceae > Aegilops > Aegilops bicornis. The sequence goes on along the minus strand of CM038674.1, from coordinate 609,998,443 downwards.
ATTGTGAAGGAAGAAAAGATTCTATTTATGAACTATAAAGTATCAATATAGATTATATTTATGTCAGAATTGAAATTAATGATGATAAGAATAAAGGTATATCTAATGTATGAAAAGGCTATTAGACGATCAATTCATAAAAGAAGCTAAAGCATATTGAATAATATAGTCATTTGGACAAAGGATTCCAAAATTAGAAAGAGAACTATTATCACAGAAATTGCAATTAAAGAAACTAAAACCATAAAATGTCCGCCACTATAGCTCCAGATGAAGATAAAATTATAGTATCAGAAAGAAAAGCAATCATTATTCAAAAATTCTATTAATAATAATAATAAAGATAAGAATATTATTCAAAAGAAAATTGTTATGAAGAAGACAATATATCAATTTTATTATTAAAAGTTGAGGAAGAGGAGGAATTAATAAAAGAAATTTAGAAGATGAAAGGTATGATGATTCGTTCAAATAGTGATTTCTATAATCACTAGATGATGTACTCATAATTTGCATAATGCAATGGAAGCCATGGAAGTAGAAAGTAGTGGTAAAAAGAAGAAATATGGAGAATCATCTCAGAAAAGAGAAGGATAGAGAGACCTACTTTTCCACAATGGCTTAAAAGATGATTATCAAACTCTTATATCCAGACAAATATAGATATGGGTACTAAAAGAAGAGATTTTTAAAAACCAGCAATTCCATTATAAAATGATGGTGCCATATTAAACCTAGCAGCTCATGATCCAATAGACTAATATAATTGCATATGAAAGGTTTAATAGTACAAAATATATACAAAATCAGATAGTATAGGACTAAGGTAGAAGATATGTTAACATATCTTAAACATTTTAGGAGAATCTGTAAAAAGTTCTTTGTGGGTAGAATCATATAGTCAATATGAAGAATTTGAAGAAATATAATTTTAGAATGTTATAAATATGATCATAAAGGAAGATCACTAGGTCATAATTCTCATTGCAAAATGAATTAGAGAAATAGAAAATTCATTAACTAGCTGAGGTATTAAAGAATTTTCTCAGATTATTTGTATAATGCTACTAATGCTAAACAATTTTTAATGTAGGCAGAAAGATATTATATCACTTCTAGGGTCAATAATATTTGAAGAATATAGACTGGACTTAAATATATCTCAAGCTGTAAATATTTGTTTCAAACAATTAAGAAATTGTACTATTTCAAGCCCAAAGATCTATGAAGAAATATTATAACTTTTGAATAACATAGTCCAAATACCACTTACATATGGAGAAATATAGGACAAATATTATAAACCACAAAGGTAATAGAAATTTTAGAACAAAGAAAAGATATTTTTAAGAAGATCAGCAATAGAGCCCATTCTTGCATAAAAGAAATGTAAGAAGATACAACTAAGAAAACCTATGATAAAACATGGTGTTTCATATGTAATCACATCATCTAAGTAGAACTTCATTAAGACCTAAAAGATACTCTAGCAAATATGAAGAGCAAGAGAGAGTGTTAATTATAGATAGCGCAATGAAAATATTTATATGTGATGATGAAATAAAAGATTATGAGTCAATATATTCAATTATAGAATGATGAAGTAGAAAATGAGTTTATGAATCATGAAGATGAAATAGACCTTTAGATGATTTTAAAAATTGAAATGATGAACCAAGTAGATTGTGAACATGATTGGATTAGAAAAAGGTGATTATAACATAAATGCTTCTATATATTACCCAAGCTTAATAGGTCTTCTTGAAATCACATGTGCCTCATGTCTAGCCAATAATCAATGAGACAAGAGATAGAATTGGAACCCAAGATTTAATATCCAAGATTAGAATTTAGAATAAATACTAGAAGCAAGAGCTAGAACTTAAAGATGAGTTAGAAAATAGTAAAGAAGAAATGATAATGTTCCAAAAACACTAAAATGAAAGAGCTGATAATGAAGGATAAAAAGGAGACAAATTAATACAATTGAAAGATGCAATTACTAGTTTGAAACAAATATATTGTTCGATTATCAAAGAATTTAGAATAAATCCCAAGATTTTCCAAATATTTCATATAAAATATCGCACTATTAGATATCTTGACTAAGAATATCATCCATGATAAATATTTTATGAGATGTCTAAATAGTTGAAACTAGATGATAATAAAGTAAGTATCTATATGTCTGAATAAAGAAGATCCATAATCAGCCAGCATATAATATTAGCTACATAAATCACATATATAATAGATGAAATTACAATAAGAGATTTGTCAAGAATAAATGACATGATATAGGTTAAGATTTTACAACAATCTTTACAAAACCACAATCATACATGAAGAGGGTGTAACATTTATCCTTTATCAAGATAATGTTCCATACATATCTCAAGTAATGTACAAAGAAAGTTTGCAAAATGTAGAAATATCTAATTTAGATGATGAATATAGCAAATATTTGAATTCAAAGCGAAGAACTTAGGAGACCATAGAGAATATCATATAGAAAATACATGTTAATGCATTGGGTTGCAATCATTTTATATAGAGATATAAAATCTGGAAGATAAGATTGTGCAAAGACTAGATCAAATTATTAAATCCAATGAAGCATGATGATAGTTTGCAAAACAAATATCATAAATCCAGATTATAATTATACCAAGAAGCTATGATATCAAGATTCAAATGTATTGAAGACATAAAGTTAAAGTTATAAGAAGAAAGGTATCTCATCGAGGCTTTTATATTAGAAATCATTTAAAGAAGTTATATACTAATTTTAAAAGGCTTAATGATAATCTAGATGCATACAACATATAATAAGCAGGAATGGATTTATCAAGGAAGTAAATATTTCTAAATGATTTAAAGGCAAGATTTTTGCAAGTAAAATGGAAGAATCTATTCCATGACAGCATTTATTGTCCACAAGGCATTATGAATGGCTAGTAATATCAAAGAATGCATCTAGTTTTCAAAGAAAGATGCAAAATTAATGAGAATCAAGCATATTAGTATATGAGATGATGTTAGTATTCTCAAAATAAAGACATATAGCATCTTGAAGTGTTCTTTACAGAACAAATGGGCTCATACTATCAAAAAAAGAAGATGAACAAAGAAAAACTTGGTCATGAAATAGAGAAGGGATATTTCTACAAGAACATATTGCAAAGAAAAATACTAGAGTTCTTTTGTTTTAGGAATTGTAAACTAAAATTTATATAGATAACTTAGCATTTAGTGACCTTTATATGCTAAATTAAGAAAATGGTCAAAGATACTTCAATTCAAGATATAAAATTAGTCATCAAGGAAAAGGTCAAGAATTTATCTAGAATTGCTCTCAAAGACAATTATTTTGTTATGAGATGATGCATCTAAGGTAGATTATACTAAAACAAAAGAATAAATACTCTCCAAAGGCACAAAAAATATGCATATGCTTTAGAAGTTACAAATTAGATAAATAATATTGATAGAGAAATTTCAGTGGTAAATGAATAAATGCATTTAGGTTATATCTAGGATTTAAAGAATTTACAACCAACAAATAGTGAAGCCAATGATATTACAAAAAATTGTAAGAAAAGCTCAAAAGATGGGTTTATTTGAACCATAGGAATGGTTAAAGTTATTTTTATTTATTAAAGGAAGGATAATACTTATGATATATTTTCGCATCAAATGAATGAAGAGAGGATTATCAACAAGGATGAATATCTCTGAGATAGGCTAAAATGTTTCACCAAATACATTCAATTTGCAAAATCCCATATTAAGCTCGATGAAGTCCAAAGATGCATATTGATAACTTGAATATCTTAAAAGAGGTAATATTTTTCAATCAACATAGCTGAATATTTTAATGAATTACAAAATGTAAAAAAAGTTGCAAAAGGAGAAACCTATATCCATATTGATGGAAATAAACTATATATTTGAATGGGAAAATATTATGATTGAAAACTAGTAAAAAAGAAATGGAGGAGATTTAAATTCAAAAGATATTCAAAGATAGATGAGGCCTTACTTTGGGCAAGAAAGGTATTAGGACCAGATTATTATATCAATTCAAAGGCCAAAGACTATATCCAAATGAAAAGAGGCATAGCTTCACCAACTCGCCAGGCATCAAGCTCAAAAATATAAAGAAGGAAGAATCAAAATATAAGACATACCAAGAATTTCTAAACTTGACCTTTATCTGAATACATGGATCAAGAAATGAAGGTTTTAAAGAATTTTCAAAGATAATAAAGAAAGAATTAAAGGAGGAAATATTAAAAGAATTATGAAATGGATGAAAAATTTGAAGAAATAAAGAAAGAATGTATGAAAATTTGATTTCAATCATATGATGAGGATCATATGGACATAGTAGTATCTGTTTAATAAAGCCCAAATTGCATATATTGATATTTTATCAATTATTCTCGAGATATAAATCTTAATATTGATAGAAATTCTCAAATATCTTTTAAATATTGAAAGGTATTATCAATTATCAATGGAGGACACCTCTAATAATAATAATAATAATCTAATATGTCTAATATTTAATCAAGTTAAATTAAATTTAAATTAAATGAATAAGCAGTGTTGAATATTTACAGCCTTCATGTATGTAGATTAATACACAAGGATTCTAAGAAGAGCTACCTATACATGAAGAAGTATAATGTAACTGAAAAGAATTCCAATTATTCACAAGAGACAATGCCCACAAAGCAAAGATTTGATAGATAAGATTGAATTTTTGGCACTATCTCCTCATTATCCATCACCTAGAGGGACTGATGCATTACTACATAAAAATAAGAGATGCATTCTCCTACCATCAAGCTGCTTTATAAAAGGAATGCAAAGAGAGAGGAGAGAGAACACCAGACCGATAGAGCAAGAGCTTTTGTACCAGCAATCTGCTCGATATAGTAGTAGTAGCTCATCCACAAGAGCCACCATATCCAGAGCATTGTAACAAGAAGGCTTAGAAGGTATGTTTGTGTATCTGGCAAAGGGAAAGATATGTAAATTATGTTGTTGAAATGATGTAGTTTCTGGTTTATTGTATTACTTATGAATTTATAGATTCTTATGCTAATCTATAGTTTGTGTAGTTCTGTAGAGATATGCTGATAAAAGAGAGAAGTGTTCCTTCTTAACTGCCAACATATAGGAATTTCATATTGCAATTAAAATCAGAATTTACTAGCTCATTGATGCAACATAGAAAATATTATCATAGGATTTACTTTAAGCATGATAATTGTTCTAGCCTCTAAATAGATCAGATTAAATATATAATGTTAGAAGAAGGTAATCATATTGAATTAAATATTGTTGTAATATAATACTATTCCAAATAGTGTATTTAATATAGAACTATTGTGAATAGTGCTGAATAGTAAATACTATTCAAGATAAAAGAATATTTCTACCACTACCTAATCCCAAATTAACCTAATCAAAATCTAATCACATATTAAAAAAAAATTTTATATCCCTATATTATGATTTAAAGGCATGAAGAAGCAATCATTGAAATTAAACATATTTTTTTATCTTTTTGATATCTTTCAGATCTCTTTGTATATCTATAACTTCTTCAATGCTATCAATATCATCACTATGATAATCTATGCTTCAATAGGTCTTGAATCTTGCCTTACTAATTGATTTTTCTCTTTCTAAGGAAGCCTTTAGATACGCCCATTTTCTAATTAATATTTCTAGTAGAGGCAACTATTCGGATGATGATAACAATTTTGTTGCTTTGAACACTTTTTTAGCTTATCTAATACTTGAATTAGTAGTTGGATGATTGTGTTATTTTGTCTTATTATTACTTGGAATCTTCCTTAGTTATCGAGAATCCTACAGGAGGTACATATTTTGCTACTGTTAATGCTTGAGTATATTCACCATAAAATTATGAGATAATCAAAGTTTTAACTCTTGCACCAACTTTTAATTTCAAGTATATCTTGTCTTGTATCGCCATGGAGTGACTTTTTGCCTTTACAAGAATAGACAACACTTCCTCTTTAATATAATGTTATTCTTGCAAATGTATTCCTTTTTTATTTCTCTAGCTTATGTAAAGCAGATCAATTTTATTATTCAGAATACATCGCAAGTTTTGGTATTCTTTAAATAAACTTTCAAATTGGTCTTTATCTGTTTTTTCCCCAAGATATGTAAAAGTTATATATTAAATCATCTGAATCAAGCGAGATGAATGCTTATTCTTCTATGATTTACTAAATATTTAGATTTTTCCTTAGTATTTATAATTTACTCTTCTAAGTAAATATAACCTTTCAATGATTAATGCTACTGATACCAATGTTATTGTTATGAGGAAGAGGAGGTTAATAAAAGAAATTTTAAGATGAAAGAGATGATTCAACAAAAGTGATTTTATAACTCACTAGATGATTCTACATTAGAAATGCTAAGCCATCAGTAAATATTCTTTTAATATCTGTTATAATGTAAATTATATCACATATTATACAATATAGGATATAAAATTTTTTTTAGCTTAATATGTGATTAGATTTTGATTAGGTTAATTTGGGATTAGGTGGAAGTGGTAGATGTATTCTTTTTATCTTGAATAGTATTTACTATTCAGCACTATTCATAATAGTTCTCCACTATTAAATACACTATTTGGAATAGTATTCCACTATTCAAATAATATTTAATTCAATATGATTACCTTCAGCTCTAACTTGATTATATATTTAATGCTGATCTATTTAGAGGTCCAGGCCAACAATTCGTCCGCATAAAGAAAGGTGTAAAATCCTCAAGACTCACCATATTTTTCATTATGTTGCATGATGTAGTTACGCTCACTTAGCAGTTTTAATTGCAAATTTATGGGTTAAATTCTATCGCCTTTCAGTTCCTCAAGGAACACTTACCACAAGGTTCTCATTCAAACGATGGCTACACAGAGAACTACAGCAGAGGTTTCTCCTATAGGATCCCTAGCATAAGAACTCCCCATAAATTCATAAAAAATACCAAGTGAAACCAAGAAACTACATCATTTCAACAACATAATTTACATATGATTTTCCTTCGAGGCCCCAAGGGATTACACAAACTAAAGAAAATTACCTTCAACTACCTTCTTGAGCCTTACAATGCTGATATGGTGGCTCTTATTCTGATGAAACTACTACTATTACACTGAGCAACGAGCTTGCTAGCTGTCTCTTTTGCTCATCTGGTGGCTCTTCCTCGCTGTCCTCTCTTTGTCTCCTTTATACTAGAGAGACATTAGAGAATGCACCTCTTATTTTATATGTAGTAATGTATGCGTGTCCTCTAGGTGATGGATAAGAGCGAGAGGATAGTGCCTTCAAACTTCAATCTTCGTGAATCTATCAAATCTTGCTTTGTTCAGGGCATTGTCTCTCCGTGAATAATTGGTGGTTTTTCTTTTCTTCTTTTGATGCATTCTTCATGCCTTCAGATAGGTAGCTCTTCCTTAGGAATCCTTGTGTTATGCGCATATATACATGCCAAGGCTGATTAAATATACAACACTCCTTATTCTTTTAATTTAAATTTAATTTAAATTTATTAAATATTATAAATGGCTTATTATTTTTATTATTATTATTATTTTTTTTTTTTTTTTTTGTTGTGTCCTCCTGCCATATAATTGATAATACCTTATCAATATTTAAAAGATCTATTATGAGAATTTCTATCAATATTCGGTTAGGTCCTCACCAATAATTGATAGCATATCAATATATGCAATTTGGGCTTTATTCATTGCCCATGCTCGCTATGTCCATATGATCCTCATCATTTAACAGATTGAAATCAAATTTTTCATCACATTCTTTCTTTATTTCTTCAAATTTTTCATCCATTTCTTGCCTTAATTTTTTTAATATTTCCTCCTTTAATTCTTTCTTTATTATCTTTGAAAATTCTTCAAACCTTTATCCATTTCTTGATCCATGTATTCACTTTAAAGGGTCAAGCCCCTTTAGAAGGCATTCTGGTATGTCTTATATTTTGGGGATTCTTCCTTTTATTTTTTGAGCTTGATGCCTCCCTTTGTGGGAGTTAATATGCCTCTTTTCATTTGGATATAGTCTTTGGTCAATATAATAATCTGTCCTAATACCTTTTTGCCCAAAGTAAGGCCTCATCTATACTGTAATATCTTTTGAATGTTAAATCTCCCATTTCTTTTTGCATCTAGTTTTTCAATCATAATATTTCATTCCAAATATTTGTTTATTTCCATCAATATGAGATATAGAGTTTCTCCTTTTGGTATTTCAACTTTTGGCTTTGGCACATTTTTGTTTAATTCATTAAAATATTCAGCCAAACTGTTGAGAATTGATAAAAATAATTGTGTCTTTACGCATATTCCAAAAGTTATCCAATATGCATCTTTGGGCTTCATCGAGCTTAATATGGGATTTTGGCTTAAAATTGAATGTATTTGGCTGAAACATTTTCAGCCTATTTTCTTCTCCATAGATGAGATATTCATCCTTGTTTGCTAATAATCCTCTATTCATTCCTGAAATTTTGATGCACGAGAATATATATCAGTTAAGGTATTATCCTTACCTTTAATATTCTCAAAAATAACTTTATAACCATTTATGGTGTCTTCAAAAACCCATCTGGTTGAGCTTTTCTTACTATTAATTTTATTGTAATATCGGCATATGGCTTCAATGTAATCAGAAATTCTTTAAATCCTAGATATAACCTAAATGCATTTATTGCATTTACACGCAAGAATTTCTATCAATATTATTTACCGCCTTTAATTTGTAACTTCCTGAAGCATATCTGCATATTTTTCGCTCCCTTTGAGAGTATTTATTGGCTTTTGTTTTAGTATCGCACCATCCTACCTTAGATGCATCCGTCTCAATAACAAAATAATTGTTTCTAGAGGCAATTCTAGGGTTTTAAATTGACCTTTTCCTTGATGGCCTTTACTAATTTTATATCTTCGGAATTGAAGTATCTTTGACCATTTTTTTCTTAATTTAGCATATAAAGGTCCTGCTAGCTTTGCTAAGTTATCTATATAGTTTCGTAGTTTACAATTCCTAAGAATGTTGTAAACCTTTATCACTCATATTATGAAACTCTAATTTTTCTTTGCAATATGTTCTTGTAGATATATCTTTCCTTCTATTTCATGACCAAGAAAATTTATTTTCTCTTGCAAATTTCCATCTTCTTTAGATAGTATGGCATTTTGTTCTACCTTTCAAGAACACTTCAAGATGGGCTATATGCTCTTTTGTATGATTTTGAGAATACTAACAAATCATCTACGATACTAATATAAATGCTTGATTCTCATTAAATATATTTTGCATCTTTCTTTGAAATAGTGCAGGCATTCTTTAGGCCTAATGGCATTACTAGCTATTCATAATGGCCTTGTGGACAAGTAAATGCTGTCCATGGAATAGATTCTTCAGCCATTTTTACTTGCAAAATCCTGCCTTTAAATCTAATTTAGAGAAATATTTATTGTATTCTGTTAATCCATTCCCGCATTAGGTATGTTGTATGCATCGTCAATCGTATTATCATTAAGCCTTTTAAAATTAATTACCATTCTAGATTTACCTCTAACTTCTTCAGATGATTTCTAACTAGCAGATCGATGAGGGCTTCGCTTTCTTATAGCTTTTAACTTTAATAACTCTTCAATATGCATTTTGAACTCTTCGATATCTTTAGAGTAGCTTTATTGGTCGATTTAATTATATAATCTGGATTTATGATATTTATTTTGCAAACTATAGAGTTCTTATCCCAATGCTTCATTGGTATTTCTCCAATAATTTGTATGCTTTCTAGTCTTTGCACAATCTTATCTATATCCTTTTAGATTTTATATCTCTATACTAATTTGAGAGAATGATTGCAACCCAATGCATTCTTATGTATTTTCTATATGATATTCTTCTATGGTCTCACTAAGTTCTTCGCCTTCGTAATTCAAGGATCTCGACTTGCTATATTCATCATCTAAATTAGATATTTTACATTTTGCAAGGACTTCTTTGTTTTCATTTTAATATGTATGGAACATTATCTTGATAAGGGATAAATGTTACACTCTTCATGTATGATTGTGGTTTGTAAAGATTGTTGTAAAAATCTTACTATTATCATGTCATCATTTATTACCATAAATCTCTATTGTAATTTCATCTATTATATTTTGTGCCCATTTATGTAAGCTTCAATATTATATGCTAGCTGATTATGGATCTTCTTTATTCATATATCGGAGATATACTTTTATTATCTATAGTTTCAACTATTGACATCTCATAAAATATTTATCATGGATGATATTCTAGTGCAACGATTCAATAGTGATTTTTTATATGAAATATTTGGCTTCGTAACAATCTTAATCGATCCTTATTCAACACTTCTTTGAATGGTAATCTAACAATATATTTGTTTCAAAACTAGTAATTGCATCTTTCAATTGTATTAATTTGTCTCCTTTTATCCCTTAGTTATCATTTGCTCTTTCATTTCTGTTTTTTGGAACATTATCATTTTCTTCTTTACTATTTTCTAACTCATCTTTAAGTTTTTCTAGCTCGCTTCTAGCTTATTTATTCTATTTTCTAAATTTCTAACTCGGATAATATTCGCTTCTTCGGGTTCCAATTATCTCTTGTCTCCATTTTGATTATTGGCTTAGACATGAGGCACATGCTTGTTTTAAACACAAGATACAATAAACCTATTATCTTGGCTTGGGTAATATAGAAAGTACATTTTATGTTATAATCTTTTCCTCTAATCCAATCATGTTCACAATCTACTTGGTTCATCATTTCAATTTTTAAACTCAAATCATCTATTAGGTCTATTTCATCTTCACTTGATTCATATTCGAGCCTCATTTTCTACTTCATCTGCTTCTTTATAATTGAATATATTGACTCATCGCCTTTTTATTTCATCATCACATACTAATATATTTTCATTAACGCTATCTATAATTAACACTCTCTTGCTCTTCATATTTGCTAGAGTATCTTTTTGGTCTTTATTAGGCAAGTTCTACTTAGATGATCTATGAGTTACATATGAAACACCTGCATGTTTTATCATAGGTTTTCTTAGGATTGTATCTTCTTACATTTCTTTTATGCAAGAATGGGGCTCTATTGTCTGATCTTCTTAAGAAATATCTTTTCTTTGTTCTAAAATTTCTATTATCTCCTTTTTATAATATTTGTTTTTCCTATGCCTTTCTTCTCCATGTAAGTGGTATTTGGACTATGTTATTGCAAAAGTTATAATCTGATTTTTCATAGATCTTTCTTGAATACTAGTACATTTCTTAATTGTTTGACAAATGTTCAGCTTGAGATATATTTACCATTCTCTTCCTTTTTATATTCTTCAAATATTATAATTCTTCGCAACTTATTAAAATATCTTTCTACCACGTACATTAAAACCTTGTTTAGCAGAGTAGCATTATACAAATAATGCAAAATTAATACCTTTCCATTAGTTAATGTTAATTTTTCTATTTCTCTTAACCTTTCATTTTGCAATGAGGTATGACCTAATTTATCTTCTGATCATATTTGAGATAACATTCGCAGTTATTAGGGTTACTTCCCTTTTAATTCTTCATATTGACTAGGTATGATTCTACCCATTGTTCCCAAAGAACTTTTACAGATTCTCCTAAAATGTTTCAAGATGTTAACATATCTTCTACCTTAGTGCCTATGCTATACTGATTTTGTATATATTTTGTACTATTAAACCTTTCCATATGCTAATTATATTCGCCAATCTATTGGATCATGAGCTGCTAGGTTTAATATGGCACCATCATTTTTATAATTTTGAATTGCACTGGTTTTCAAAATCTCTTCTTTAGTACCCATGTATCTATATTGTCGGGATATATGTAGGTTGATAATCATCTTTTGAGGCCATTGTCATGTCCGTAGGTCTCTCTCTTCTCCTTCTCTTTTACTATGATTCTATATCCCTTCTTCTTTTACCACTACTTTCTACTTCCATGGCTTCCATTGCATTGTCTAAATTATGTAGTCCCACATCATCTAGTGAGTTATAGAAATCACTAATTTGTTCTGAATCATCATACCTTTCATCTTCTAACCATTTCTTTTATTAATTCTCCTCTTCCTCATAACTTCTAATAATAACTTATTATTGATATCCCATTGCTCTTCTTCACTAACAATTTCTTCTTTTTGAATAATATTCTTATCTTTATTATTATTATTAATAGAATTTTATTAATAATAGCATTTGCTTTTCTTTCAAGGATGCTATAATTTTATCTTCTACCGAGCTACTAGTAAGATATTTTATGGTTTTTAGTTTCTTAACCTTGCAATTTCTGATGATAATAGTTCTCTTTCTAATTTTTGGCCAACTTTGTCATAGAATGACTATATTCATTCAATATGCTTTAGCTTCTTTCCCAATGAATTATTTCATCTTTAAATTAGCCTTTTCCACATTGATATACCTTTATTCTTATCATCATTAATTTCGATTCATAAATGATTCGAGTCTTCTATTGATGTTTTATAGTTCATAAATCGAATAATATACTTCCTTCACAATTTTGATAGCTTATGTAATTTTCAGGTTGCTTTAATTCTTTTTCTCTATTAATTCTCCTATCTTCCATTCTTCTGCTTTTCTTGAGCAATTTTAAGAGGATTCATAAATTTAATACCTTTTGATTGGCTATCAATTACGCCATTCACATTCACTCTATATGGAGCTACTTCTATTAGTGAGCCTTCCTATAAATTCTATGCTTACTAGCAAATTTGTTCCTTTAAATCTTCATAACCTTTAGTTTGGAAACCAAAACTCATTTTTTCAATAAATTCTTTTACAGATCATTAGTGGAGCTATATAGGTTATTAATCTATTTTCATTCATGTCCTTCCAAAAATCCTAATGCTGCTTTGTCATGATTATCTTCTATCTAATAGAGTTATCAAAACCTTCGCACCTAATTTCTTCCTTGTCATACCTGACTTATGATATACATGCCTTGATGAATATATTTGTAACCAATATTTTAGTTCATTTTCAATATTTGCTTACAATTTTAAATCACTGGATGTGTTAACATTAATTCTACTTCTAGATATAGACCACTCTTACTTTCAAACATTCATGTGGTATACTTGTCAGGCTTTATTTTCTCGTATCTTTGATATCTTTCTAGATCTCTTTGTATATCTATAACTTCTTCAATGCTATCAATATCATCAGCTTTGCATGATAATCTATGCTTCATGGCGAGGTCTTGAATCGCCTAATTGAGGGTTTTGTCTCTTCTAAGGAAGCCTTTAGATACGCCCATTTTTCTCAATTAATATTTCTAGTAGAGGCAACTATTCATGATGATAACACAATTTCTTTGTTGCTTTGAACACTTTTAGCTTATCTAATACTTGAATTAGTAGTTGGATGATTGTGTTATTTTGTCTTATTACTTTGGAATCTTCCTTGGGGAGTCGGATCGGAGAATCTTGAGGTGATGTATTTTGCTACTTCGCTTAATGCTTGAGTATATTCAGTCATAAAATTATGAGATAATCAAAGTTTTAACTCTTGCACAACTTTTTAATTTCAAGTATATCTTGTCTTGTATCATCTTGAGTGACTCTTTGCCTTTACTTAAGTAACGGCCTATGACAACACTTCCTTTTTAATATAATCGTTATTCTTGCAAAGATGCCTTGCTTTTGCTTCCTCTAGCTTATGTAAAGCTAGATCAATTTTATTATTCAAACCTGAATACTTATCAAGTTTTTGGTATTCTTTAAATAAACTTTCAAATTGGTCTAAGTTATCTTGTCTTTTTCAAGATATATAAAAGTTATATATTAAATCGACGAGTATTTAACGGCTATGAGATGAATGCCGATATGCTCTTCAAGGATTTACTTACACCTTATATTTAGATTTTCCTTAGTATTTATAACTTTATTCGCAACTTCTAAGTTTAAATATTTTAACCTTTCAATGATTAAATATGGACCTGATACCAATAATATAGGATATAAAATTTTTTTAGCTTAATATGTGATTAGATTTTGATTAGGTTAATTTGGGATTAGGTGGAAGTGGTAGACAGTATTCTTTTATCTTGAATAGTATTTACTATTCAGCACTATTCACAATAGTTCTCCACTATTAAATACACTATTTGGAATAGTATTCCACTATTCACAACAATATTTAATTCAATATGATTACCTTCACGCTCTAACTTGATTATATATTTAATGCAGGATCTATTTAGAGGTCAAGGCCAACAATTCGTCATGTCGAAGGTGTAAATCCTACCAGATTCACCATATTTTTCATTATGTTGCATCGATGTAGCTAGTTACGCTCACTTAGCAGTTTTAATTGCAAATTTATGGGTTAAATTCTATCGCCTTCCTGTGCAGTTCCAAAGGGAACACTTTCACGGGGTTCTCATTCAAACGCCACTGGCTACACGAGAACTACACACGCAGAGGTTTCTCCTATAGGATCCCTAGCATAAGAACTCGCCCCATAAATTCATAAGTAAAATACCAAGTGAAACCAAGAAACTACATCATTTCAACAACATAACATATGGCTTTCCTTTCGGGAGGCGGGATTACACAACCAAAGAAAATTACCTTCTAACTACCTTCTTGAGCCTTACAATGCTCGGATATGGTGGCTCTTATTGCAGGATGAAACTACTACTACTACTAATCGAGCAACGAGCTTGCTAGCTGGTCGCAGCTCTTGCTCTATCGGTGGCTGTGGCTCTTCTCCGTCTGTGTCCCTCTCTTTGGCAAGTGTCTCCTTTATAGGCTAGAGCAGCTCGATGGCAGAATGCACCTTTATTTTATATGTAGTAGGATGCATGCGTGTCCTCTAGGTGATGGATAAATAGAGGATAGTGCGACAAACTTCAATCTTCAGGAATCTATCAAATCTTGCTTTGTTCACGGGCATTGTCTCTCGTGAATAATTGGTGGCTCTTTCTTTTCTTCTTGCTAAATGATGCACTTCTTCATGCCTTCATAGGTAGCTCTTCCTTAGGAATCCTTGTGTCTATGCGTATATACATGCCAAGGCTGCTTAAATATTCAACACTGCTTATTCATTTAATTTAAATTTAATTTAACTTGATTAAATATTAGACATGGCTATTATTATTATTATTATTATTATTATTTTTTTTTTTTTTTTTTGTCCTCCTGCCATATAATTGATAATACCTTATCAATATTTAAAAGATCTATTATGAGAATTTCTATCAATATTCGGTCGGTATAGGTCCTCACACCAATAATAAAATTTTTTTAGCTTAATATGTGATTAGAGATTAGGTTAATTTGGGATTAGGTGGAAGTGGTAGACATATTCTTTTTATCTTGAATAGTATTTACTATTCAGCACTATTCACAATAGTTCTCCACTATTAAATAACTATTTGGAATAGTATTCCACTATTCACAACAATATTTAATTCAATATGATTACCTTGCCTAACTTGATTATATATTTAATGCAGATCTATTTAGAGGTCAGGCCAATAATTCGTCTTGATGTGCAAAGGTGTAAAATCCTACTCAAGACTTCACCATATTTTTCATTATGTTGCATCAGAAGCTAGTTACGCTCACTTAGCAGTTTTAATTGCAAATTTATGGGTTAAATTCTATCGCCTTCCTGTGCAGTTCCACAAGGGAACACTTTCACGGCCAAGGTTCTCATTCAAACGCCACTGGCTACAGAGAACTACACACGCAGAGGTTTCTCCTATAGGATCCCTAGCATAAGAACTCGCCCATAAATTCATAAGTAAAATACCAAGTGAAACCAAGAAACTACATCATTTCAACAACATAATTTACATATTTTCCTTTCGAGGAGGGATTACACAAACTAAAGAAAATTACCTTCTAACTACCTTCTTGAGCCTTACAATGCTCGGATATGGTGGCTCTTATTGCAGGATGAAACTTACTATTACATCGATAACGAGCTTGCTAGCTGGGTCGCAGCTCTTTTGCTCTATCTTGGTGGCTCTTCTCCCGTCTTGTGTCCTCTCTCTTGCAGCAAGTGTCTCCTTTTATAGGCTTAGAGAGCAATGATGGCTTCCTGAGAATGCACCTCTTATTTTATATGTAGTAGGATGCATGCGTGTCCTCTAGGTGATGGATAAGAGCGAGAGGATAGTGCACAAACTTCAATCTTCGTGAATCTATCAAATCTTTGCTTTGTTCACGGGCATTGTCTCTCGTGAATAATTCTGGCTCTTCTTTTCTTCTTTGAAATGATGCACTTCTTCATGCCTTCGATAGGTAGCTCTTCCTTAGAATTTGTGAGTATGCATACATGCCAAGGCTGCTTAAATATTCAACACTGCTTATTCATTTAATTTAAATTTAATTTAACTTGATTAAATATTAGACATGGCTTATTATTATTATTATTATTATTATTATTTTTTTTTTTTTTTTTAGTGTCCTCCTGCCATATAATTGATAATACCTATCAATATTTAAAAGATCTATTATGAGAATTTCTATCAATATTCGGTCGGGTATAGGTCCTATACAATAATTGATAGCAATATCAATATATGCAATTTGGGCTTTATTGCCGCCCATGTTATGTCCATATGATCCTCAGTCATTTAACAGATTGAAATCAAATTTTTCATCACATTCTTTCTTGCTTTCTTCAAATTTTTCTTATCCATTTCTTGCCTTTAATTCTTTTAATATTTCTCCTTTAATTTTTCTTTATTATCTTTGAAAATTCTTCTCAAACCTTTTATCCATTTCTGATCCATGTATTTCCACTCCGTCTCAAGGGTCACGCTTCCCTTTTAGAAGGCATTCTTGGTATGTCTTATATTTTGGGGACTTCTTCCTTCTCATATTTTTGAGCTTGACGCCCCTCTCTTGTGGGAGTGCCAGAAGGTGCATGCCTCTTCTTCATTTGGATATAGTCTTTAGCCTTTGGGTCATTATAATAATCTGGTCCTAATAATTTTCTTTGCCCAAAGTAAGGCCCTCATCTATAATTGCAATATCTTTTGTAATGTTAAATCTCCTCCATTTCTTTTTGCATCTAGTTTCTCAATCATACATTTTCCCACCCAAAATATATGCTGCGTTTATTTCCATCTAATATAAGATATAGAGTTTCTCCTTTGGTATTTCAACCTTTGGTCGCTTTGGTACATTTTTGTTTAATTTGTTAAAATATTCAGCCAAACTGTTGAGAATTGATAAAAACACCCTTGTTCGTCCTTTTACGGTGCATATTGGAACCAAAAGTTATCCACATGCATCTTTGAGCTTCATCGAGTTTAATATGGATTTTGGCTTAAAATTGACGTATTTATTGGAAAGATTTCTTAGCCTATTTTCTTCTCCAAAGAAGAGATATTCATCCGTTGGCTTACGGTCATCCTTTCCTTATCCCTGCAAATTTGATGGATTTAGGAAAAATATGTACGTAAGGTATTATCCTTCCCTTCAATATGCTCAAAATAACTTTATAACCATTTCAGCCAGTGTCTTCTAAATAAGATCCTCCATCTTCCGGTTGAGCTTTTCTTACTATTAATTTTATTGTAATATCGCATATGGCTTCACAAAATTTGCTCTTGTAGATCAGAAATCTTTAAATCTTAGATATAACCTAAATGGTATTTATTACTACTAACAGCAAGAATTTCTCTATCAACATTATTTACCGCCTTTAATTTGTAACTTCCCAAGTACATCTCATATTTTTTCATTCTCGCCTTGGAGAGTATTTATTGGGCTTTTGTTTTTAGTATCGCACCTCATCCTACCTTATAGATGCATCTCGCTTTCAATTATAAAAATAATTGTCTTCTAGAGGCAATTCTAGGGTTTTAAATTCTTGACCTTTTCCTTGATGGCCTTTACTAATTTTTATATCTTCTTTAATTGAAGTATCTTTCACTCATTTTTTCTTAATTTAGCATATAAAGGTCCTGTTTAAGCTTTGCTAAGTTATCTATATAGTTTATTGCATGTAGTTTACAATTCCTAAGAACTGTTGTAAAACCTTTTTATCACTCTCCTTATAATATCGTGGAAACTCTAGTATTTTCTTTGCAACACAGCATGTTCTTGTAGATATATCTTTCCTTCTCCTATTTCATGACCAAGAAAAATTTATTTTCTCTTTGCAAATTTCCATCTTCTTTTTAGATAGTATTGAGCCCCATTTTTGTTCTACCTTTCGAAAGAACACTTCTTAAGATGGGCTATATGCTCTTAACTGTATGCGATTTTTGAGAATACTTCAACAAATCATCATATGTATACTAATATAAATGCTTGATTCTCATTAAATATATTTTGCATCTTTCTTTGAAATAGTCTTGAGGTGCATTCTTTAGCCCAATGGCATTACTAGCCATCGTTAATGGCCTGTGTATGGACAAGTAAATGCTGTCAGTGGAATAGATTCTTCTAAATTATTTCTTACTTGCCAAAACCTGCCTTTAAATCAATTTAGAGAAATATTTACTTCCTTGTATTCTGTTAATCCATTCCTGCTTATTAGGTATGTTGTATGCATCACAACTCAGTATTGTCATTAAGCCTTTAAAAATTAATTACCATTCTAGATTTACCTCTAACTTCTTTCAGATGATTTCTAACTAGTAAGCCCAAAGCAGATCGATGAGGACTTCGCTTTCTCTTATAGCTTTTTAACTTTTAATAACTCTTTCAATATGCCATTTTGAACTCTTTGATATCTTTAGGAAGTAGCTTCTATTGGTCGGACTTAATTATATAATCTGGATTTATGATATTTATTTTGCAAGAGCTATAGAGTTTCTGTATCCCAATGCTTCATTGGTATTTTTCTCAATAATTTGTAAAGTGCTTTTCTAGTCTTTGCACAATCTTTATCTATATCCTTTTTAGATTTTTATATCTCTATACCAATTTGGAGAAAATGATTTGCAAACCCAATGCATTACATGGCATGTATTTTCTATATGAGTTCTTCTATGGTCTCACTCTAAGTTCTTCTTCTGCCTTTGTGAGAATTCGGTAACCCTACGGACTTGTGCTATATTCATCATCTAAATTAGATATTTCTACATTTTGCAAGGACTTTCTTTGTTTCGACTTCAGATATGTATGGAACATAGACATCTTGATAAGGGATAAATGTTACCCTTACTTCAGTGTATGATTGTGGTCCAAAAAGATACAAAATGCTTAAAATGCCCTATTATCCATGTCATCATTTATTACCGATGACCAAATCTTCTTATTGTAATTTCATCTATTATATATTATTTTGTGCCATTTATGTAAGCTTCAATATTATATGCTTGCTAGCTGATTATGGATCTTCTTTATTTCACGACATATCGGGTAGATACTAGACTTCAAATATTATTATCATCTATAGTTTCAACTATTTCTAGACATCTCATAAAATATTTATCATGGATGATATTTTAAGTGCAACCTTGATATCTAATAGTAGCAGTATTTTATATCACAGAAATATTTGGCTTCAGTAACGTCTTCATGGGATCCTTATTCCCTAACACTTCTTTGAATGGTAATTTAACAATATATTTGTTTCCAAAACTAAGTAATTGCATCTTTCAATTGTACACTAATCCCTTTGTCTCCTTTTTTTATCCCGTTATCATTTGCTCTTTCATTTCTGTGTGTTTTTGGAGACATTATCATTTTCCTCTTTACTATTTTTCTAACCCATCTTTAAGTTTTTCTAGCTCTTGCTTCTAGCTTATTTATTTTTATTTTCTAAATTTCTAACCACTCTTGGATAATATTTCATTTTCCGGGTTTTTTTTCCAATTCTATCTCTTGTCTCCATTTTGATTATTGGCTTTTAGACATAGAGGCACATGCTTGTTTTAAAATGAGGGCTACAAGCGAACCTATTATCTTGGCTTGGGTAATATATGCAAGCACATTTTATGTTATAATCACCTTTTCCTCTAATCCATTCATGTTCTACAATCTACTTGGTTCATCATTTCAATTCATTTACCCAAACCTACTAAATCATCTATTAGGTCTATTTCATCTTCACTTGCCAAATTCACATATTCTCGGGAGACCCTCATTTTCTACTTCATCTGTTTCTATAACTGAATATATTGACTCATCGTCCTTTATTTCATCATCACATACTAATATATTTTCATTAACGCTATCTATAATAATTAACACTCTCTGTTCTTCTTCACATTATTCTTGCGGAGTATATCTTTTTACCAAGTCTTTATTAGGCCTGAAGTTCTACTTAGATGATCAGGTGAGTTACATATGAAACACCTTAATGTTTTATCATAGGTTTTCTTGGGATTATATCTTCTTTACATTTCTTTTTGTATGGCAAGAATGGGCTCTATTGTCTCGACCTTCTTAAGAAAATATCTTTCTTAGTTTTAAATTTTCTATTATCTCTCCTTTTGTGGTTTTATAATATTTTGTTTTTTCCACATGCCCTTCTTCTCCATATATAAGTAAGTGGTATTTGGACTATGTTATTGCAAAAGTTATAATCTCATTTTCTTCATAGATCTTTGGGCTTGAATACTAGTACACACCTTCTTAATTGTTTGAAAACAAATGTTACAGCTTGAGATATATTTACCACATTTCGCTGCGTTTTCCTTTTATATTCTTTCAAATATTATTGACCCTAGAGGTCAGAGCAACTTATTAAAAATATCTTTCTACTACGCCTATGATTAAAACCTTGTTTAGCATTGAAGTAGCATTATACAAATAATGCTAGGGAAAATTGCTTTAATACCTTTCCAGCTAGTTAATGTTAATTTCTACATTTCTCTTAACCTTTCATTTTGCAATGAGGTATGACCCTCAATTGAGATCTTCCTCGCTATGATCATATTTGAGATAACATTCGAAAAGTTATTAGGGTTACTTCCCGCCC